>OY728123.1:181505864-182755864 GCA_963277665.1 Viscum album
AACCCTAATTGTTAACTTTATAATTATTACCTGAACTTCCACATCGAGTATGTCATCTCAGACATGATGAATTAGAGAACTCACCAAGGTTCAAGTGGTTGATCATGAATCCTTGATAGTTGGTTTAGAACAACCATGAGATTCCTCATTGAATCCTCCATTTCATCTAGTCTCTTAATTAGAGAACCACCATAGTTTCCTTCAAACCTATTGTCACTTTGGTGCCTGCTAGATCCATCCATTCACTAAAAACAAAAATGTCAGTGTGAGTATATCAATAAAACCATCATGTACTAATGGGGAAGATAAACACTAAGATATACGTACTCATTCACTTTATCTAAAACAAGGACACTTTCTGAAATCCTAACCATTATGGTAATGTCACTTATGCCTAGAGAATACCCTAACATCTAAAGTTATCTAAACCGACCTCTGATACCAACTATATGTCCCCGACCATTAACCTTACTTAATATTGAATTTAATGAATAATTTACATTGAGGATCTTTTCAGGTTTAGAATTTTAGAGAATAAGATCATAAATCATGAATTACATTCCACATTTAAACAAAGTGGTTACCAAAAATATAGTATTCATTTTTTCCCATCAATGGAAATATATTTAAAATAAAACATGGATTATTTCTTGACACTTCTTTGACACTATCATCATATCATTCACCTTTCCCTTGACCTGTGAAAAACATTTCAAAAACTTGGGATGATCATTAAACGCTCAGTAATGGATATAAAAGTATGAAAAGAAAACATTAGTCCATGTATGAAAACATAATTTACTCATAAAACATAATAATTTTAACATACCTCACCAAATCATGAATAAATAATAGAAATCATAATACATAAAGGTAACTTGAGGCATTCATAACATTATTATGTAGGGAGTAACCCTCTTGGTTACATTTGGAAAACCCATCACAATATATTCCTTAAATATTTTCAAAGAAACCTCAACATTTAACCCCTTCGCGTTACCCAATGCATTGGAGAGTTATATCAGGTTCACCCACCCTTAGATTATCACGAAACTATCTGTCTTCCTAATAATGTCGAAGAACCATAACATAATCGTATCACATAAATCATGCATAAAGGAAACATAACATTTCCACTTTTCAATCACAAGAGATCAATAAAACACATTGATATAAAAACATTATGAAAACCATTTTCAATACCAGAATAAAATAAAAGTAAAACATTGTATTTATTTTTCATTTAAAAAATGGTATAGCTTGTAGAGGAAGCCTAAACTCAAATAATGGTCATGGCGCTGGAGAAGTTGTTGTCGCCGCATACGTACGACAAAAACATTCCCTTTTTTCGTTTAGTAAAACTCTTCGTATAAAAAGATTACTTTTGGATAATTGTAAAATTCAAAGGTGTTTATAAACCATATAAAAGTAGGTTATGTTTAAAACAAACTATGCATCAATGAAAGGATATTGAGACAAAGTCCCATACAAAGACGTTATCCTTGGATTAAGGATAAATCAATTACATAATTATGTGTGACAAAGGAATACACCAAATATAAGTGGATATTAAGTTTAAAACAATCAGAGTACATTCACACATATTCATAGAACGATATATTGAAGGAGTATAAGTTTATCGTAAAGAATCAAAATTGGTTTATGAAGTTCCCATACAAAAATTCGACAGCCTAACGATGTCACATCAAAATTTAGAAAAAGAGTTTATGAGAGATAAAAAGGGTATCTAATCACTTGGACATAAAATTTACATCAATAAGGATATATAAGAACATATCCCAATATAATAGTATGTGAATTAAAAGACATAACAAAAGATGTTTATTAAAAAGAGGAGGGTGAAAGGTTCCCTTACCGACTTGGGTAACTTTTGAAACGTACACCCCATTGATGAAGGGTCGTAAAATGAATATGTAAATAACCATAACTGAAATTATATTACTAAAATAGTATAATAATTGGATGTAAATACACCACTCAAAGGAAATGGTGGCAAATGTAGCATAAATCTCACTAGATTAAAAGTGAGATGAAAAATCCCTTATGAAAACCCGGCAGCCTAACAGCGCCACTTAAAACATCCAAAATGGATTGATGAGAGAAAATAGGTTCTCTCATCATATGAACATAAAAATTAAAGTAGGATTAATATAAATTAACATCCCAATCATATGAAAAATGAGCTTAAATGGAATGACATAAAAGAGTGTACTTAAAAGAAATAGAGGTGTAGGATCCCTTACCTCCTGTCCGACTTGACTCGATCGTTCTTTAATCTCCTGAATAATAAAATTTGTTCAATTTATAATTTCATAAGGACCTACTTTAAATATTATTATTCAGTTAATATCACATATTATAATGTTATAATAATTTGTTAATAAAGTGAGTTCATATCAGACGTTTTTGTCGATGTTCGGTACATGACAAAAAATCGAACATGTTGGAAAATAATTTTCCATGTAGATATAGGTACATATTATCCAGAATAGTATTGATGTTTTAAATATAATATATATCCAGTATATATTCATTTTGTACTATTACATAGCATTTGGAGGTAAAAAATTAAAAGCACCGTTCATGGAGAAGGTAGGCCGTACATAAGCATGAATAATACTTTCATTTTTTGTCATATTAATGTAATTAAAACAAAATGAGCGTTATATATATTATAATTCCATAGTGATATCCATCATTTAGATGTAATATATTAAATATATATCCATTATATATATGTACTTGTAATAGTACATAACATTTGGATATGTGAAATGAAATGTACCGTTCATGGAGACGGTAAGCTGTACGTACGCATGAACGCAACTTTCATTTAATTTTTTTTGTATTAAATGGAATTAAATAATAATGATATAAAGGTATATTATAATTACAGTATGATATCATATGTAATACAATTAATTCCATCCTTTATACGTCCCACATATGGAAATAACGAATCAAATCACTTTGAGGGGGCAGTAGTCCGCACTTCCTAAAATGAAGATATCGCGTTTACCCATAATGGAAACCATAATGGAATGCCATAAATTAAAAATACCTAATATTAAGGAAAAAATAAACATATTATATATGATATATAAATATAGTTACATCTTAATGGCCACCTTCAAAGGTGTTAAAATAATATTGAACAATCATCATTTCGTGAAGCAGTAATTCTCCATCCACAGAAACAGTATGTTTTTTAACCATTAGACGGAGGTGTGTGAAAGTGTAGCTGGAATCCTTCTAATAAAAAAATTCTGGTATATTTATGATACTGGTTTTGTTACAAAAACAAGTAATAAAAAGAGTTTATGGGTTTTGGAGAAGAAAAAAAAACAAAAGAACACAAGGGAAGGCATTACCTTTAAATCAGGTAACTCTCTATGATTTGAGCTCAAAGGCTTCCGTGGAAAGGATTCTTCCCAAAGTGAGGCTTCAATGATGAAGATAGGTATGTGGAGAGATTCAATGGTAAGGGTTTGGCCGAGAAAAAGGATTTAGAGGTGTGTGTAAGGTGGTAGAGTTGGGGTCCTTTTATAAGAGGAGAGGAGGGGAACTCTTGGAAAGTTATAATATATTACATTATTATAAAATGATTTTCGGATTTAAAAGGTACAAAAATGATATATTTCTAGGATAAGGTTATAAGGATTAGAAATCCACCCATCCGATAGGGTTTTGACAAGTGTATGACTTAGATTTCACCCTATCTTCTCATTTTATTTAAATCGTTCTTTTATGAGGTAATCACTGCATCATCACGGTGTCATAAATAATTTAACTTAATTAATATCAAAAAATTATAAATAAATTATCATGATGTAGGAAATATTTTTATCTTTCTATTTAATATTTATATTAAAAATATGACTTGAATATCCCCATAAAAAAACTGTTTTAGTAAAAAAAACACATGTTGGTGACATTTTAATTTTAACTTTAAATAAAAAGGTATTAATGTCATTTTCCAAGAAACGTGGTTCCATGGGGTCCCCAAGTTGACCCATGTATTGTCTTGGTTGTCCATGACTCATAAAAGGAGGGGAGGACATGTGTCTAGGTCATTTCATATTATTAAAACATTATTTTTACCTTAAACAACACAAATTACCTCTAATCGTGATTAAAACTTAAAAGTTAATATTCACGAAAAAAATTATTTTAATCCCATTGAACCACATATTACTTCTTAATGACAACCATGTATGTCAGATTTTATAAATTTAAGACACAGAGGTGGTAAATTTTCATTTAAACGAAAAATCAGTTTTTTAAGTACCACTTAGTGGTTTCACTATTCATCACAAATTGATGTTTTCCAGAAAAATACCAAAAATTCACCCTAAGCTATATTTGATATTCCGAATTAAAAAATTATGTTTATTTTACAAAATTCAAAAAATATTAGTTACATTAATTAATTTAATAATTAATTCCCGCTGTTAGAGCAAATAACGTGTTTTTATGAAACATTAAGTATCAAAAGATTGACACTAGTTTAAGTCCAATTTGAAGATGAAATTAATTACAACGACCACTATTGGATTAAATGGTAAAAATATATTCTAATTTAACTTTAAAACCAATTCAAAAGATAATATAATCATATAAATAAATTATATTAAAAATAGGTTTTGAATTAAAATACAACATTTTTCACTATTCATTAAAAAATGAACATTATGGGAAAAATACCAAAAATTTCCACAAAGTAAATGTTTATGTCCCGATTCAAAAGAAAATTTTATTTTGTCAAATATTACACATAAAATTTTCAAAAAGTGGATTTAAAAGTGGTTCGTCAACAAAAGGTTGTTAATCGACCTTTTAAAGAATATTAGAATGTTTACACTTAAAATTGGATTCATTCACATTTTTAATCCTCTAACATTTATAGTAAAAAGTGAAAATATTTGACAAATATATATAATCATTTTGAAGTTAGTTCTATTCATTCCCTCCATTACAACGACTAGGTGTTAACTAAAATTTAAAATAATATTATTTTATTATTAGAGTGCAACGTAAGATTCCCAAGAAACTCGTTGTTGCGTATTGGGTATGCCATCGAGCATAGCGTCCCCTTTAAAGTGATATTAATATTTTATTAAAAAATATGGATAAATGTGAAAATGTCATATTCATTATTTACCTGGGGTGTTACAAAGAAATCACCTTGTCTAATAAGAGTAATGATGTTGTGGAATATTTTACTAATATTTAACACATTCAATAAGAATTGAGTGATTTTTTTCTAGGATATATTTGATTTTTTTTAAATGACAAGGTGTTGTTGAGGATATTGTTGGTAATATAGAAAATTGAGGTGAATTAATTCTTAATCACTATTTAAAGGACCTAAATGGGAAATATTCATTAGAAGTATCATCACAACCACCAAAATAAAAATATAGAACATGATTTTAGATGATTCCCCAACAAGAAAAAATTATATAGTTTGGTTGAAATAGATCACCAGTAACTCGACCCTGTCAAATAACTTTTTCAAATTTCAAGTCCCTGTGGTTTATTTTAACATTATATGAACAATCTCATTATTTCAAGTTGAAATTTTTTAAAAAAGAACACTAAAAATAATGATAAAATATTATTTTTCATTTTTCATTCATTTAGGATAATGAAAAGGATTCAATGAAACATAAATACTGTTAGTTTTTAAAAATAAGCATCAGTGAGAATTAATTCTCAAATGGAACATTTTCATTATCCACTCATTCATGTATTTGTAATTTTAGATTTCAACCATATCCTTTGGCTATGGTGGCTCTTGGATTTGATTGTACCCAGGCATGATTCCATTTAATTAATTGAACACAATCTTTAACATGGATTGTTAAGACCACTTGTCTTTTCATAATTTACACTATTAGACCGATTGTCATCTTTATTGTGGTCCCTAACCAGCCAACCGTTCCGCACATCCATAAAAAAGGTATTTCCCCTGACTTCTTTTCCTTATAGAATTTTATTTTGTCATATCAATTTTTGTCCCATGTTCCATCTTCCAGTGAAATATACACATGACAATATGATCTAACAAATAATGAAATTCCACCAAATATATTTCATGAATGCATCCATAAATATTTCTATAGTATCTAACCATCATAAAAGAATATGTAAAACACATAAATGAATCCTCTATTATTTCAGTTTAGTTTTTAGAAGCATTATATTCTATTAGCATCAATGGATTCCTTTAGAACCAAACCAAATCATCTCATCTCCTTCCAAAATCTACCATTTCTAGTTCTCAAATATTACATTCATAACCATATTTAAATGAATCCCACTTCAAAAATACTTTATTAATTTTCTTCCATATGTTACTAATTTTGTAAATCAACCTTCCATTCACCTATATCTATAAAATGGTTCTTCCAATGTTCTTTTTCTAAATATCTGTTTGGGTTAGTGGAATGTTTTCATATGGGATATCAATAAATCCTTAATGATTTTGATTTTTTACAAAATTTCATTCTAGACTGTTCCCTTTAGGACAATTCACTTCTATAAACTATATATGTGGTATTTCCTAACACATTAACCAGAAAACACTTTTCACACAACACTAGAAAATCAACCAATTTAGAATTGTTTCTTACGTCGAGTCCAAAATTATCCCAGTAGAAGACCATTATAATTCTCACAACAATGTCACTTATGTAATATATTCAGAACATCCTTCTTCTATTACAGTTCCTTCATGGTTATAAAAATATTGAACTATCAAATCATCTCAAATCCCATTGATATTATTTTTCACAATTAACATCCAATTATAGGATCATATATTCAGCTTGAAAAATGACACACATCTAGAAGAACCCATGGAATTATTATAGATGCAAAATTATCTTTCATTAACTATCATTGATGGTCAAAATTTCAAAATTCTTTGGAATGCACTATTATCATATAATTACTCTAACATACATCCATTAATTCCAAAATCATTCATCTAAGATTCCATATTTCCAAAGGGAATACAATTACATTAATAATTAGTGACATCATTTATAAGGCCCAGAAATTAAGCCTTAAATAATATTTAATTAAATGAATAATTCACATTGAAGATATTTTCAGGTTTAGAGTTTTATAGAATTTGGACATAACTATTACATCTCAAAGGATTACAAAGTAGACACTTCTACTAAGTTTCCATAAAATAAAAACTCTTAAAAAGAAACATGACTAGTTCTATGTTTTAGATAGCATTACTATTCCATGACCCCATCCTTAACCCTATTCCACATTAAGTCCGGCGAACAACATTTCAAAACCATGGGGTGTGCATGAAAATAATATTAAGGGATACACAAAGAAGGAAAACTGTTAGATTTTCCAAACAACCACCAAACCAAGAATACTTTATCAATGTAAGACTTTTCACCTTTACGAAGAAGAAAATACTCTCCATTGAATAAAAGAACATTAATTACCCTTTTGTAAGAAAAATATTACATTAAACCCCATATAAAGAGAACATAACATATAAAGGTTACTTGGGACATAAACATACTTATGTGGAATAACAATCCGGTCGACTTCCACACATATCACTTAATGGAATAGCCATACAGCCAACTTCCATACCTAATGCATTGGTGGTTATAATGTAACCACCCATCCTGGTATTCACGGAACCACCCATCATATGGTTTATCATGTAACCACCCGTCAAATGTCTATGTACCATTATAAAATCATAAGACATAAAAAAAATATAATGGAAAGAAAACATTTCCCCACTTTGATCAAAAAATATCACTTAAATATATTGACATAACAAATACATTATAAAATCCATTTTCAATACCAAAATAAATAAATGTGTATATGTTATCTATTTTATTATAAAAACATTACAGCTTATTGAGGAAGCCAAAGACCAAATAATACTCGCGGCGGCCGAAAAGGACGTTGTCACCACGTACGTTAAAAGAAACATTCATTTTTGTCGTTTAGTAAAACACTTCATAGAAAAAGATTCCTTTTGTATAAAATTAAAAGTCAAAGAGGTTTATACACTGTATAAAATAATTCCATGTATTAGAACGAAATAATCCTCAATGATAGGAGATTGAGATGAAGTCCCTTACCTCGTGTTCGACGTGACTCGACTGTACTTTAATCTCCTTTAAATCGGGTAACTCTTTTTTATTTGAGCTCAAAGGATTCCTTGGAAAGACTTCTTCACAAAGTGAGGCTTCTAGGAGTAAGAGAGGGATGTGGAGAGACAAAATGGTCAGTTTTTGTCTGAGCCAAAGGCTTGAGAGGTGTGGGTAAGGTGGTAGATGTGGGGGCCTTTTATAAGAGGAGAGGAGGGGAACTCTTGGAAAGTTAAGTAAAGATACTTTATTATGAAATGAGTTTTGATTTATAAAGGTCCTAAAATTATATATTTCAAGGATATGGTGATAAAATTTCCAAATCCACCAATACAATAGGTTTTTGACAAGTGTAGATCTTAAATTTTACATTATCATTTCATTTTATTTAAATCGTTAAATAATGAGGTAATCGCTACATCATCATGGTGTCATAAAACATTTAATTTATATAATGTATAAAAATTATAAAAAAACTATCATGTTGTAGGGAATATTTTTAGCTTTCTAATGAATATTTATAGTCAAAAATATGACTTGTATAACCCCATTTAAAATTTTTTTTAGTAAAACAACACATGTTTGTGTCATTTTTATTTTAACTTTAAATAAAAAGTTATTAATGTCATTTTCCAACACAAGTGGATCCATGGTGTCCCCAAATTGACCCCCTGGATTGTCTTGGTCAACCATGACACATCCAATAAGGGTATAACATGTTTCACGGTCATTTCATATTATTAAAACATTATTTTTACCTTAATTTACACTAATTACCTCTAATCGCTATTAATAAACATAAAAGTTACTATTCACCAAAAATTATTTTAATCCTTTTGAACCACATTTTACTAACTAATGAAAACCTTATATGTCGGAATTTTGAAATTCAAATCACAGAAGTGGTAAAGTATCATTTAAATGAAAAATCAGTTTTTTTAACTGCCACTTAGTGGTTTCACGATTCATCAAAAATTGATGTTTTTCAGAAAAATATCAAAAATTCACCCTAAGCTATATTTGATATTCCGAATTCAAAAATTATTTCTGTTTTAAAAAATTAAAAAAAAATATGTTGCATTAATTAGTTTAATAATTAATTCCCGTTGTCAAAAAATAGCGTGTTTTTATGAAACAATATGTATCAAAAGATTGACACTGGTTTATGTCCAATTTCATATTGAAATTAATTCAAATGACCACAATTGGATTAAATGGTAAAAATATATTATAATTGAACTTTAAAACCAATTAAAAATATAATGTATTCATATAAATAAATTTGATTAAAACAAGTTTTTTAATTAAAATACAACATTTTTCACTATTCGTTAAAAATTGATCTTTATCAGAAAAATACCAAAAATTTACACAATGTAAATTTTGATGTCCCAATTCTGAAGAAGATTTTTATTTGGTCCAATAGAATGTATAAGAGTGACCAAAACTATATTTAAATAGGGTTCTCCATCAAAAGGTGATAGTTCGACTTTTTAGGGAATATTAGAGTATCTATGCCTAAAATTTAATTCTTTTCTTATTTTAAGCCATTATATTTTATTGGATAAATGTAAAAACATTTAAAAAACATATATAATAATATTTAAGTTATTTCTATTCACTCCTACCAAAACAATTTCTACGTGTTAACTAACATTTAAAATAATATTATTTTATTACTAGTGTGCAACGTAAGATTTCCATGAAACTCTTTGTTTCATATCGGGTACGCAATCGAACATAGCAACCCATTTAAAGTAAAATTAATACTTAATTCATAAATATTAATAAATATGAAAATGTTTTATTCTTTATTTACCTGGGATGTTACATCCTTCCCCCTTTTTGGAATTGCATCCTCGCAATTTTATTCACATATCAAAATAAGTGGGGGTATTTAACCCTCATAGAATTTTCAGATTCCCATGTTGCCTCTTCAAACATATGGTTTTTCCCCAAAAAACTTTACCTGGTGAATTAAATTATTTCACAACACTTTCTCTCTAGGTCATGAATCTGGACTAGTTGTTCTTCATAAGAGAGATTATCTTCCAACTGAACTACCTCCAGGCTCAAAACATGAGATGGATCATGAATATACATTCTCAACATCGAAACATGAAAAACATTGTGTACTTGAAATAAACTCGGAGGTAATGCCACTCGGTAAGCAACTAATCAAACTTTTTCCAAACTTTCATATGGTCTAATGAACCATGGACTTAGCTTTCCTTTCTTACCAAATCACACCACACTTTTCCATGGTGAAACATTGAGAAAAACATGATCACCTACCTAGAAAGATAGATCCTTCCTCCGGTTATCTGAAAAACTCTTCTGCCTGATCTGAGCTGTTCTCATGTGTTTCGGAATCAATAGAACTTTTTCTGCCATCTCATCAACCAATTATGGTTCCATCAGCTTCCTTTCACCCACTTCATCCCATAAAGCTGGAGTTCGACACCATTTACCATATAATGCTTCAAACATAGCCATCTGTATACAGGAATGAAAACTGTTATTATATGAAAATTCAACCAAATAAAGGGTTTGGTCCCAAATTCCCTGATAATCCATCGAACAAGCACATAGCATATCATCTAAATTCTAAATTGTTCGTTCTGACTTCCTTTCTAATTGAGGATGAAAAGCTGTACAAAAATTTAATTCAGTACCCAACGACTTTTGAAGGCCTTTCCAAATGTTAGAAGTAAACCTGGGATCACAATCAGATAAAATTGTGAGAGGAAATTCATGCAACCTGACTATCTCTTTAAGATAACACAGAGAAAGTTGATCTAGAGACAAAGTATCTCAAATTGGAAGGAAATGAGTAGATTTAGTCAATCGATCAACAATAACCCAGATTGCATTATTACCTCAAGATGTCTTCGGTAATCTGACAACAATGTCCATGGATATATTTTCCCATTTCCACTCTGGCACTAGTAAAGACTGAAGCATCCCTTTCCGTAACTTCCACTCTACTTTGACCTACTGACAAGTCAAAAACTTCACAGTAAAATCAGAAATATCTCTTTTAATTCCATCCCACCAGTAATACTACCGCAGATCTATGTACATCTTAGAACTGCCAGGATGAACTGAAAAGGGGGAAATATGAGCCTCACATAACAACTCATTATTCAACTGTGAATCACTAGGCACACATAATCTCTTCCCAAACCTCAAAAAACAATCATTATCAATGTTAAACTCAGGAAACTTACCCTTCTAAACTAGCTCTACCTTTTTCTGCAACCCACTGTCTTTCTTCTGCACTTTCTTAATTCTGTCTGATAGAGATGATCTCACTGATACCTAAAACAAAAAAGATGAACTTCTTACAACAACCAATTCTATGCCAAAGTTCATCAAATCAAAAACTAAAGGATCTCATTCCAAGCATAGCATTCTTAAGGAAGCATTACTTTTTTGACTCAAAGAATCAGCCACATTATTTTCTTTTCCCGGATGGTAATGAATTGTAAACTCATAATCCATGATTAATTCTAGACATCTCCTCTGTCTCATGTTCAATTCATTCTGATTGAATATATACTTTAAACTTTTGTGATCATTATATATTTCACACTTTACTCCATAGAAGTGATGCCTCCAAATTTTTAGAGAAAAAACAACAGCAACAAATTTCCAAGTCACGTGTAGGGTAATATACCTCATGAGTTTTCAACTGACGTGAAGCATAATCAATTACCTGATCATTCTGCATTAGGATGCAACCAAGTTAATTCAATGAAGATCATTGTAGATAACAAACTCACCATTCCTGGAAGGAAGTACCAAAACTGGAGCATTCAAAAATCTTGTTTTCAACTCCTAAAAACAACCATCACATTCTTTTGTCCAGATAAACATAACACCCATCCGAGTTAGCTTAGTCATTGGACAAGATAACCTTGAATCATTTTCAAAAAACCTTCAGTAGTAACCTGCCAAACCAAGAAAACAATTGATCTAGGTTACCTTTGTGGGGCTTTTCCACTCTTCAACAACTTTTGTTTTACTAGGATCAACAGTTTTGCCAATTTATGAAACAATGTGACCAAGGAATGAAATTTTTTGTAACAAAAACTCACACTTGATGAATTTTCCATACAGTTATTTTTCATTTAAGGTTTGAAAGATAACACTTAAATGACTTTCATGCTCCTCTTTTCTTTTAGAAAACACAAAAATATCATCAATAAAAACATCTACCATTTATATCCTGAGTCAAATGTGCCATCACTGTAACAAACTGTTCAGTTCCAATTCCGACTATCTCAAGTTGCTGACTTGGAAGGTTGTCTTCCTCCTGAGGTCATCCCAACATAGCTTCCTTGTTTCCTCTGGGAAAAACCATTCCGAAGAAAGAAATATCTTAGGCAAAGCAACATGGTAATCTTTATATTCTATATCATTTAAATCACACAATAAATTAATTTGTAATTTAACAATTTTCAAACACCAAAAGTTGTCTAAAATGACCTATGATAACAACTATAAGGCTTTGGCCTTAAACATTACTTAATATTGAATTAAATGAATAATTCACATTGAGGATATTTTCAGGTTTATATTTTTAGAGAATTAGGACATTACTATTACATCTCAAAATATTACAAAGTAGAAACTTCTACTAAGTTTCCATAAAATAATAACTCGTAAAAAGAAACATGTCTAGTTCCATGTTTTATATAGAATGACTATTCCATGATCCCGTCCTTGAACCTATTTCACATTAGGTCCTGTAGACAAAATTTAAAAAACATGGGTGAGCATAAAAAGCTCAATAAGGGATACACAAAGAAGGAAAACTATTAGTTTTTCAAAACAACCAGTAAACCATGAATACTTTATCAAAGTAATACTTCTCACCTTTACGAAGAAGAAAATACTCATCATTTTATAAAAGATCATTACATACCCTTTTGAAACCAAAATATTACCATAGAACCCACATAAAGAACACATAACATATATAGGTAACTTGGGACATAAACATACCGAAGTGGAATAACCATTTTATCGACTTCCACACACATCACTTAATGGAATAGCCATACGGACAACTTCCATACCCAATGCATTGGAGGTTATAACCTAACCACCCATCCTGGTATTCACAGCACCACCCGTCATATGTTTTATCATGTAACCACCCGTCAAATGTCCAAGTACCATTATAAAATCATAAGACATGAAAAAAATATAATGGAAAGAAAACATTTCCACACTTTGATCACAATATATCACTTAAATATATTGACATAAAAAATCCATTATAAAAACAATTTTCAATACCAAAACACATAAAATAGTATATGGTAATTATTTTATTTAAAAAAATTACGGCTTGTTGAGGATGCCAAAGACCCAACAATACTCACGGTGGCGGAAAAGGTTGTTGTCACCGCGTACGTTAAAAGAAACATTCCTTTTTGACGTTTAATAAAACACTTCGTAGAAAAAGATTCCTTTTGTATAAAATTAAAATTCAAAGGGGTTTATACACCGTATAAATCAATACCTTGTATTAGAACAAAATATGCCTCAATGAAACGAGATTGAGACGATGTCCCTTACCTCGAGTCCGACGTGACTCGATTTCTCTTTAATCTCCTTTAAATCTGGTAGCTCTTTTTGATTTGAGCTCAAAGGGGTCCATTGAAAGACATCTGCCCAAAGTGAGGTTCTAGGAGTAAGAGAGAGATGTGGAGAGACAAAATGGTCAGGGGTTGGTCAAGCCAAATGCTTGATAGGTGTGGGTAAGGTGGTAGAGGTGGGGGCCTTTTATAAGAGGAGAAGAGGGGCATTCTTGGAAAGTTAAGAAAAGATACTTTATTATAAAATGATTTTCGGTTTTTAAAGGTCCCAAAATTATATATTTCGAGGATAAGGTGATACGAGTTCGAAATCCACCCATCCAATAGGTTTTTTACAAGTTTAATTCTTATATTTTACATTATCATTTTATTTTATATAAATTGTTAAATAATGACGTAATCCCTGCATCATCATGGTGTCATAAATAATTTAATTTATTTAATGTATAAAAATTATTAAAAAATATCATGATGTAGGAAATAATTTTATATTTCTAATGAATATTCATAGTCAAAAATATGACTTGTATAACTCTATTTAATTTTTTTTTTAGAAAAACAACATATGTTTGTGACATTTTTATTTTAAGTATAAATAAATCATTTTTAATGTCATTTTCCTACCAATGTGACTCCATGGGGTCCCCAAGTTGACACATGGATTGTATTGGTCGTCCATGACACATCCATTAAGGGTATTACATGTTTAAAGTTCATTTCATATTATTAAAATATTATTTGTACCTTAATTTACACTAATTACCTCTAATCGCAATTAATAAATTTAAAAGTTACTATTCAAAAAAAAATTATTTTAAATCCATTGAACCAAATTTTAATTCCTAATGACAACCATGTATGTCAAAATTTTCAAAATCAAATCACAGAAGTGGTAACGTTTCATTTAAACGAAAAATCCGTTTTTTTAACTGCTACTTAGTGGATTAACTATTCATCAAAATTTGACGTTTTTCAGAAAAATACCAAAAAAATCAGCATAAGATATATTTGAAATTATGAATTCAAAAATTATGTCTATTTTAAAAAATTTAAAACATATAAGTTGAATTAATTAATTTAATAATTAATTCCCACTAATAGAACAACTAGCCTGTTTTTATGAAACAATATGTATCAAAAGATTGACACTAGTTTGAGTCCAATTTCAAAGTGAAATTAATTCCAATGACCACAATTGGATTAAATGGTAAAAATATATTATAATTGAACATTAAAAGCAATTAAAATTATAATCTAATCACTTAATAAATTATATTAAAAAGAGTTTTTGAATTAAAATACAACATTTTTAACTATTCATTAAAAAATGAACTTTATAGGAAAAATACCAAAAATTTCCACAAAGTAATTTTTGATGTCCCAATTCTAAAGAAGAGTTTTAGTTGGTCGAATATTATTTATAAGAATGAAAATAACTATATTTATTGCGGGTTTTCCATCAAAAGGCAATAGTTCGACCATTTAGTGAATATTAGAGTATTTATGCTTAAAATTGAATTCTATTCTTTTTTAAGACTTTATCTTTTATTGGATAAATTTAAGAACATTTAAAAAACATATATAATCATATTTTAGTTATTTATATTCACTTTCTCCAATACAATGGCTACGTGTTAACTACCATTTAAAATAATATTATTTTATTACTAGTGTGCATCGTATGATTTCAAAGAAAACTCTTTGTTGCTTATCGGGTACGCTATAGATCATAGAAACCCCATTAAAGTAAAATTATTATTTAATTCGCAAATATTAATAAATATGAAATTTTTTATACTTTATTTACCTGGGATGTTACATCATTAGAACGAAATTCATTTAGACCTCTTCATATATGTTTTATTTCATCACCATGATGAACTTATATAAGAAAAGAGAATAGTGTAACCATAGTATTTGGTTCTCTTAATCAACTATAACATCCATGTATTGTTACATTGATAGAAAAAAACTCTATTCATTAGGTCATTCTATTACATAGTGATAATCTTTGAAAAATTACCATCGAGCATAAAAACAAGGAAATGATTTCATATATTCTTTAAAAAGAAAGCAAGCTCATCAGATGAGGGGATTTATTGATGGATTTTAATGTGGTTATAGTAGTGTCCTTCTAGAAGAAAACATATATAAGGGTGATAACATAAATACATCATTAATATATCCACATTATCCAAGATATAATCTTCTATAATAAATTATATACCTCCGAAATCAAGTTCACCTGATTAAATTTATATTTATGTATAATGTATTTTCCTGATATAGTCCATAGAAACATAAAATTATACCATTGACACTAAATATTAAACTATATTCGACTATTCTCTATCAATAAATAAAAAAAATTAATTTCTCATTCATCCTCCACTATAACAAATGTTATGTCATGAAAATTTGGCCTCATATTTCATCATTGAGTTTTATGATTATTAGCCTATGAACACTCCATCATAATGACCCCTTATAAAAATTTGAAACCCCTATACACTTATCAATAACCATGAATCCCCATTATCATGAATATAATGATCTAACACCTTCAACCATATTCTAGTAATCATTTTCTATTTTTCTTGGGAAACATTATATATAAAACACTAATCAAATACTGGAAAAATATAACACATAGTAAAATTTCAATATCTTTCATCGTCAATATTTTATGGGATGCTTTGGAATGTTTAAATCCCTAAAAAGAACTTAAAATCACAAGAATAACAGTTAAAATATCCCATTACATTAAAAAAAATACATATTTAATAGGGTCATTATATGAACCTTTTTTTAATAGGAAACTAATTCTCCATATGAAACATTCATTGATAAAAAACATACTTATGATTACAACTTTTGAAATATTCTATGAGTATTTTTATTTCCTTAACACTTCCAACTCATTTTTAATTCCTCTAATTGGATGAAATGTATTTCATGAAAATTACAATCAGAGGTGTTTCTAAAACAAAGGTGATTGACGGTAATCTACCATTATGTTGAAAAAATCATTCCAAAACTTATAAAACACCTCTCCTTAATTACCATTATGTCTTAATACATGATAAAAAACCACATATAAAACAAAAGAAATGAAAAATCTTACTTGTAGTGATGGTTTTAAAAATCCAAAATCCTTGTTATTTGGTCACTACATTAGAGTTAATTTCTTATGAAATTTTCAAATTCAACTCACCATGAACATTGAAATCATGTTCTAGCACTGAACTATAGAAATTTCCACTAATTCCATGTCACAAACCGAATATGGTCACCATAAAAAAAGAACTCGAACCTATCCATGAAAAGTCATGAATGTTGGTCCCAATAACCAATAAATGGAAAATGTCCCCACATATTATAAAATAATTGTTGGGAACAATTTACAACATATTATAAATAATAAAACAAAAAACAAGTCCAATATAACAAATCTGTATTTTTTAAAACAGACAATCTATTACAAAAATTAAGAATTGAATTACATAATTTAAAATATTTATCAAAGAATATAATAAATGAATAATAACAAAAAGGAATTTCAAATAGACTCCTCATTCAAGAAGCACCACCCTCAATCCATCTCCATGACACTGTATCCTGAAGAACTGCAAAAAAACCTGAACCATTGGCACAAGAAGATGGTCCCAAATAAGTAACAAAAATAACCAACTCTAAATACACCCATAAGAGTATATGTGGTGTTACCCAAATCCAATTAGGATTCAACCACTTAAGGATTCCATGGGATAAACATTCAAAGATTTAAATCATGCATGTTTTCATAAACATGATATGTTATTACGAATTTTAATGACATGCATCATTAAATAAAAAATATTTCGATTGGGGATAATTAAAATAATCAACAGTTTTAAATATAATTAATAATTGTATGAACGTTAAAATAATAATTTTGTATTCCAACAATATGTATAATGTATCTAATGAGAACAATAAAGAGGAGATAACCCATAGGCACTTATTCTTTGTTGGTCCAAGGTACCTCGTATATCAGTGAAAGTAACCATGCCAATAACTTTTCTCGGGCACAAGAGCCACTATCATGGATCATACGCATAACCTTGTTGTCCCCTGACAACATCATCATCATATTTTAGTTAGTGTTTTCATCCTCAAACATTCTACGTGAAACTAGGGCCAAACCCCATGGGATCACAAGCATTATAGTACATGTCCTCCCACCTTGGTACCTGGGTTTTCACTCTTGTTCTAAATCATGTTTCAAAAGCCATGAAATACCATATTCACATTGAAATACGGTTTCCACATCACACACACCACAAATCCCACACACATGTTACATAATCTACCTTTCTTATTCAAATTCATTTTGAAATCACACACCCACCAAAATATCCCACAACATGTTTTATATCTCTTTCACAATTCGATAAACCTTTTATGAAATTTTATAAAATTGTTCCAAGAGGAAAAAATAACATAACATTCATTTTAAAAAAAATTGTAATATTTTAAAAACATACAACCACCCAAATATTCCATAAACTTCCTTTACACACATTGTGTAACACAATTACCCTTTTAAAATTTTCATTAAAGACTCTCAATAAGTACAACATGTTTTTTCAATTTAAACTCATTTGAAAAACCTCTTTTAAACCCAAAAGAACAACCAGACCATACCATTGAATAATTGGTATCCAAAAAAACATTAAATAAACCAATTTCATATTTTATTCAATAATCAAAAATATTTCCACCACAGTTACACATGGAAAACACACAATTTAAAGAAAAAAATGAAACTATAAAATTAGACCCTTAACAAAATCCATCCATAATTTTTTTTACACCACACACAAAATATGTGGAACTTGAAAAATTATTAAATAAATCTTTCTAACTCATCAAAAAATTCATACGCATTGTATCACCTACCATTTGTAAAAAAACTCCAAAACGATGTGCGAAACATAAATCTCACCACCTCCAAACCACAAGGAAGTGAAAAGCCACTTAAAACCTCATTATTAGAACATATAAATCAAATAAAAACCTTATGTATGAAACCTAACTTATTTATATTTTATAATCTCAAGAAAAGTGGAAAAACATTAAGAATATGGGAGGTAAATGAGAGGAAACTCACATAATATAGAAATCTTGAATAATACGCCCTACAATCACCAATATCTGAAATTCCAAACAGCCTAAAAATGAAATTGAGGCTCGAATAATGCTGATTAGGTCATGTGAGAACTGAAATGAAGGGAATCGAGTAAGAATTAAAGGATTTGTGATAGAAATAATTTGCCCCTTAAAATTGGGATGGTTTGAGACATCCAAAGTTTCTCCCAAATTCGTCATGACTGTGAGCTCCGAAGAGTATGAGAGATCATGGGGGAATGACTTGGGTTAGATGGCTCGGGTGGTAATTTGAATCACATAAAAAATATTAAAAAATGAATTAGATATGAAATAATTTTAAAAAATAAAAGCAGGAAATGATATTTCTGAGTGGGCGAACACCTTAATAAAAAACTAAAATCCATCATTATTATGGATTCCTATGGTTTTGAAATTGATGTAGTGGTTTTAACATAACCAGGGAGGCCAACTGGTAAGTGTAATAGGTGTTAAATTTTGAAATATTAGGGAGTTTAAAAAGAACCAAATTTATTTTTAATTTTGGAAATCGGGTTACGGTTGGGCGTAAATTTTGAAAACCAACTATTTCACGAAAAATACATGGGAAGCCCCCAAATCAAAAAATTGGAAATTAAAAGAAAATTAATTTTGAAATAATTAATTTAATTTAAAATTATCCCAACCATAATACCTTTCCCCCTTGGAAAGCCACAATAACACTAAAGGAAAAAACAAAACCCAACTGAATGGCCACAATATACTCATTTTCCAAGTTTCGTCACCACCGAAAAAGATATTATATATTCAGTATATCAATCAATGATGTAATATTCTCACAATTGAAAAATACTCCACATTCCTGTAATGATCAAGAATAATCCGAATTCATCCAAAAATAAACACCTCAATCATAATCTTAACATGACTCAAGCAATTTACTTTAACAAACTACAACATCAAACAAAGGTTTTAGTGACCTTACTTTAACCAAACCATTGGGTGACCTCAAATCCCAATGTTTAAAAATGGTAGATATTTGTAGTTATATAGCTATAAATGAGACTACCTACTCCCAAGACAAGACCATGGACATAACCAAGTTACTGATATAGGGAGACACAAATGGGATCACCACCAAAATAGACAACCTATATTTTCTCGGGATGGAATCGAGACAAAAACACGGGGAAGCCAAAATGGACACCCCATAATAGGGGGTAAAATATGATTATATATTATTAAAACAACTAAATTGATACCCATAGTGGGTCTCCGCCCCCATAATAACTAACCATCAAACTGATTGGGATGCACTGACATGAGAAGAGCCCAAATTTAAATTGTTGGCATGGATGCACAGTTATTATGAACGGTTTGGGAAATCGTGTGATAAACGTTCTGAGGATTATGTCGAAAGGGTAAAAATCGCACAGTTAAATGGTATAAGGCCCACGACTGTGTGGAGACCGTGTGGTGGATACTTTCTTTTATCACACCATTTCTTAGGTTGGCGCACGATTTTTACTAACTGTATTCAAATTGTGTGATACCATCTACCTAGCCCATATTTGATCATTTTTTCAAAAAACGTAAAGGAAACCCATGTGGGATAGTATAAACTCATTCAACTACATAGAAAAGTGGTCCTCCCACATCTACCACCACACAAGAACAAATAAAACAAGATAATGAAAAAATAGTTTTAAACTATTCCCATCATTCAAACTATGGAAAATAATTAACCCAAATGTTTTAATGACCTGGGGATTTCCCTGAATATTTGTCAGTTTCAATCTAGGACCTATGGATGGATATGAAATGATTGAACTTTCTTCGGCCTCACAGTTAGAAATTTGAAAACCCTGAATGAAATATCTTCTTCTAGTACCACAAACTAATACACTGAGATCCAATATTGGGTTAACGAGACATAACACAATATAACCTCACTTTACAATCACCCAAAATTTTACCATAACCAGGTCATAGATGATATTCAAACAGAAACCATTGTTTCTTTAGATTAGAATTGGAAATAGCATAGGAAATATGGATACATTTTCATCTAAATAACGGATGTTGAGATAATCTTATCGGAGGCACACATCCAAAAATATGATACTCTTAAAGGATTGAACAACCATAACCATTCTATCTCACAAGAGCATGACATCCCAAGAAACTGAAAATGAACATTTTGACTTATATAAACAAGAAAAGTAAAATTATCTAATGTCATGTCCCAAACACTATATCATTCCAGAAAATGGCTACAATATCCTATGTTGACATGATTTTTGACACGGGGGGAGGGGGGGTTAAAATCATCCCTCATTTAAATGTTAATGTAAAAGGACCCAGAGGCACTCTTATAGAATATACAACACTAACAATCCTGAACTATTGTAATCATTGATGAATCGAGTTGATTAACGAACTATGGTGTCTTTTAACCTCCAAAAACCACTCTCCCACTACTAGAGGATCCACAATACCAAGAAAATAAAATATTTTAGACCCAATATCCAAAGATCAAGAAAAATATTATTAATTTTGATCAACAACAGGACCATCAAATGAAAAAAAATCTGGGTTTCACTTTAGTTGATTGATAATACTTAATTGGGGAGTGACTTATCTAATGAGGGAACCCCATGACCTAACCATTCTAATCCATTGTCAATGAAATACCGCAAACCAAATTCTAACACATGAAGGGAACCCCTATAATTTCATCCTTAAACATTTCTCATAAAGAGACCACTAATTAGAAATTCATTCCAACTTACTGATGAACCCCAAATTCTGAACACCATTCATAGAATATGGGTTATTGGACTCAAAACATCCCACAACAACAAAATTTTTAAAATCACATAATATGCACTATACCAAACCATTCATCAATAAATAATGTTTTCCCTTAAATTTGCCTCTTTGAAAAAAATATGTTCGGCAGTTAGCACATCCACCAATGGTAACCACTAGGCCTAACACATGCATTTTTCTATTCCACAGTAGGTACCCTCTACGTATCCATCCCAACGCTCAAATATATATATCATTAACAATCAATAATCCCATATAACCCCATGAATGTGTTCCCCCATGGAAATTCCAAAGATAAAAACAAACATTTCATCAAATCTCCAAAACAAATCATTCAACTAATACTTCCCTTTTTTTGAAGACCAGGATACATGAAATCAATACCCAATTTATGGATTACAACCTTTTCAAAAGATCACCAATCATTCAAAAAAATTCACTTTCATTTCATGTACATTAATTTCAAATCATTTCATAACATTTCAAAACACTTTTATTTTCATGAAAAACACCATTTCATAAATCCATATTAAATTGGGAACTGAAATGTTTTAATTTATAAAAAAGATTCAAATATTTCATAAAACATTAAAAATGTTCTCTAGTAACCAAATCATAATACATTTATAAACTTCACAGTTGACTTCTAAAACATTTTATCCCATAAAAACACCTTTTAGTAGTTTAGAAATATCTATAAGAAACGCTATTTAAAATCCTAATTTAATATAGTTCAACTTTCAAAAGAGGTGTAAAAACACAATTTTCTATTTCTAAACAACTCTGAAAATTTAGTTCTTCTATTTCAAAAATCAAAACATTCCATCATTATTAGGAAATAATTTCTCAAAAAACATTATTCTTCTTAAAACCAATTCATTTTTGCTTTAAAAACAGACTTCCAAGATTCCAGTACTAATGGAAAAAATACAATGTGAGGGGAATCTAGTTTAGGTGGGTGACATGGACACATTGATGGCGTTAATACACCAATAACTTCACCATGACATAGACTGTTCTTGGGAATTATCGACAAATCTAAATGGATTTCCAGGCCCTGCGACCTATCTGATATGTTTAGCCTAACTCTCTTTTCATTTCCCCTAATTGCTGTCAAACCAAGAAAAAAAAAACTCAGATAAATACGTATTTCTCATGGAAACATGAATAACATAATGAGGTGGGTTGGACAAGAACCATATTCATAATAGGAATTTCAAGCCTTGGAAATCCTAACTCCAGACTATCATGACTATTCCCCAAATAACAATATCCTAGAGAAAAAACCGCCTCTGATACCGTTTTGTCATGAACTGAATCTGGTATCCATCAAAACCCGAACCTGGCATGGTTCGCAATATGTCCCGAAGTGTATTTATGATCCCCTTAGTCTACAAAATGTTCTCGAGTATCATAAATTGTAAATTGGTAATGTTTCACCAAAGATTATATAAAATAATATAACAAATAAGTCCAATATAACAAATATGTATTTTTCAAAACACACCATATTTTGAAAAAAATGAATAATTAAATTAAATAATAAAAACAATTATCAATGAATATAAAAAATGGAGAAACCAAAAATATAAATCTCAATAACTTCCCAATGGAATGGGGAACCACCCTCATGAAATCTCCACGAAACTACATCATGTAGAACCGCTAATAACCCAAACCATTTGCATAAGAAGTTGTACCCAAACCTATGACCAAAATAACCAAGCCTACATACCCCAAAACGTCCTAGTAGGGTGTGTGACAAATCCCAATAGGATTACAACCAAAATTAATTTCATTTGAAAAACATTCAATGATTAAAATCTTGCACGTTTCAATAAAACTGAGATGCTATTAAGAATTATAAAGAGATGCAACATTAAATAAAAATATTTTTCAAAGGGGTTATATTATAGAATAAATAAAATTAATTAGAATTACGAATATACTGAATTTTCCACCAGAAAAAACTATATGGTGATGGTAATCATAATTTATTTAATGAGAAAAAGAAATGGGAGATAACCCCTAGTAAGTAGCTCATTGTGGGTCTCAGGTACCTCATATCTCAGTGAATGTAACCATACCAATATATGTTCTTGTGAACATGATCCACTATAAGGGATAAAAACCAAAAAATATTGTTCCTCCAACAACATCATAATTATAGATTATGTAGATATGTCAACATTATACATTCTACATGAAACTGGGTAAAAACACACATGATCACTAGCATATTGATACACATCCACCCACCTAGATACACAATGTTTGTCTCTTTTTCTCCAACAAGTTCCAAAAGACATGAAATACCATATTAAAATTCAAATTCCATTTAAAAATCACACTAATACACACCAAAAAGTCCACACTCAGTCCACATAATCACCTTTCTTTTCAAATAAAATTTGAAATCATTCTCACACCAAAACAGCTCCCAACATGTTTTATATCTCTTTCACAATTTGATAAATCCATTAATAAAATTTAAAAAAACGTTTCCATGATGGTAAATATCACTTTAAATCCAATTAAAACTAATTGGACCATTTTTTATATATACACCCACCCAAAGTGTACACAAACATCCTTTTCACACTATTTGTAACATAATAAACCATTTAAAATTTTCATAAAACACTTTGAGAGAGGTTAAATAATGTTTTTCACTTTAAAATCATTAGAAAACCATATATTAAACCTAAAAATACACCAATACCCTACCAAAGAAGAATTGAAATCCCAAACAACATTAAATAAACCACTTTCATTTGTTATAAAATAACCCCAAATATTACCACAAGAGTAACTCATTGAAAAAAACTTATAAAAGAAAAATAACAACTATAAAATTAAAAGCATCTCCAAATCTACCCAAAAGGTTTTTCACCAACAATAGAATTTTATGAATAAGAAAAATATTTAAATCACTCATTCAAATTCATCATGAAATACTTATAACTGGAATAACCTCTCATTTTTTCCAAAAACTCCATATCGTTGTGAGAAACTTCGATAGAACCACCGACACACCACAAATAAGTTAAAAGGCGACTAAAAAATAAATAATAGACAACTAAACTCAAATAAAAACCCTATTTACATACCATAACTTATATACATTTTAGAACTCTATGAAAAGTGGATAAAACCATTAGAAAATGTGAGGTATATGAGTGAAACTCCATTAATTTAGAGATCTTGAATAAAATTCCCCAAATAAACTAGTGTCTTAATTTCTAAAAATAAAAAAATAAAATTGAGGTTTGAATAATCTTGATTTTTTCATATGATATTTTAAATGGTGGTAAAAGAGTAAAAATTATTTATGTTTTGAAAGAAACAATTTACCTCTTCAAATTTGGATGATTTTAGGCATCCATATATGATTCTCCGTAATTTGCGATGAATGAGATCTCCAAATAGTGGTAAGAGAGAATTAGGACGTGCCATGTGTATCTGGTCTCACATGAGAGTTGGAATCACCAAAAATATAAAAAATTTAATGATATATTAATGATATAAAAAACATTAAATCATGAAATGGCCTTTTGGGTTAGCCCATCACCTTAATAAAAACCCCAAATCAATCATTATTATGGATGCCTATTGGGTACAAATTGATATGGTGGTTTTAAAATACAATATTATTCTAATTGGGTAGTGTAATGGGTGTAATATGTTTAAAAATATAGGATTTACAAAAGAAAAACAATTTATCTTTTAATCTAAAAATAGGCTAACGATTTTGCCCATATTTTGAAAACCATCCATTTCCACAGATATTCATGGGAAACCCCCAAAATAGAGAAAGAATTAAATTTTAAATAATTCATGGAAGTTTCACAACACATCATTGGAATTGTAATAGAATAACTAACTCCTACTAAAACACTATAGGATTGATCATCATCAAAATCATACATCATTTGTGGCCTCAAAACAAATGGTCACCACCATAATCATAACTATATAATAGTATTCTAGAATGTACCCATAATACATCAGGTCCTCAATGTTGGTAATGAAAAAACCATTCGACACAAAATTTAAAGCATATTTACTACATTCCATCACTTCATTATTTCTCCTTATAAATAAGGAAAAATATTAGACCCTCCAACCAAAAAAATGTACAAAAATTAGAACTATGTGAGAAAAGAGTAATTTTTTATTTCATCCTATATCAATTAGGGAAATCAGGAATCATGAATTTATCCATCCATGATAAATAAGTATTAATAAGGAAATATTCGTCCGACTATATTTCAAAAATAATTATTTTAACAGACTCTTTATTTGATAGATATTTTTTGTCTTCCATACATACTCTTCACCATTTTGGACTCCAAACATCACCGAAGGCTTTGGCTCCACAAACACATGTGTGTTCCCTGCCTGCCTACCCCTATATGGGGGCGGTAATATAATCATATTTCTTTCGTTGAAATAACTAAACATATTTTCATGTTTTACAATGGATTACAAATAATCATATTTACAAAGGCCTAATCATCCCAACATGTTATCTCCACAATCCAAAAATCGATTGGCCCCCATCCGTTGGATCTGGATACATTCAATTTTCATTAGTAATTATTTACCCAACTACTATATTCTATTTGAAAACATACATCACAGTTCGATCCAACTAATTATCATTTTACACAATACATCCTTCTATAATTCATCTGGTTAATTATATTGAATGTATTTTCATCTGAGTAACTTACATAAAAATTTCACCAAAAACTATATGGTTTTTCTCATCATAGAGAAGTTACACTTTCTATTTTTTGTATTGGATTACTTTAGAACACAACACCTTACAGTGACATCAATTCTGATGCTATGAATTTTGGTTCTCATTATGCATCAACCCAACCATTATTCCATAGAAAATGGCATCAATGATCCCTTTGGAATGTTTTTTCGAAACATACAATTATCCCTAATCATTATTTCACTCACAATATATTGATGAATTTTCATTATAATATCCTTATTTATGATTTTATATATTAATGTTTCAATAGCTCTAGGTTCCCATGTATTGAATTCAGATTCATAAAATTACTAGACTAAAATTTTAGAAGTAATCATTCCAAAAACATCATTATTGAATCTCTTTGTCCGAAACATGAAAATTTTACACAGAAATAAATTATTACACCAAAAAAATAAACAACAATTTTTTTTAAATTATTATAATATATCACTAATTATTCCACTGAATATTCAATCTTATTATTATATTTAAAATTTTAATAATTATTTTTTAAATAATAATTAATTTAATGTCATTTTTAAGCTATTTATATTATTTCACAATATTTTTCAAAGAAAATAATGATTTCAAATTTATTCATGTTTGTATTTATAAAAGTAATTTAGTTTCGTATATAAATTATTATAAAATTTATATATGTAGGGAAAATTAAATATCAAATAATTGTATATTATATATAAAAAGATTTATATTTTGATAAAATAAATAAATAATTTTAGACACAAAATTAGATGTACAAATTCCAAAAATTTGTCGAATATTTCTATATTCATAATTTTATATTTTAATATAGTTTTTTATTATATATAATTATTATTTCGAAATACTATTTCATTCTTCAAAATTTAATTATTATGAAACTGTTACAAGGAGTTAATGGTATTCCCTCATAGCTAGTATACAAAATAGACGACACTAAACAAACATTAATCGTCTTGACTCAATATGGTAAGACAGTTAGTACTACAAGTACAATATCAAATAATACGTTGTTACTATAAATAACTATTGGAACATCATGTTGCAAAATATATGAGCATGGCTAAACTGTATATATATATTAACACATAAAGCATAAAGTGTATTAGTGGGATGCCATTGTTGGTATAAATTTCAATTGCGATCATATATTTTATTTAACAGTAATGATGAATATTAAATATTTTTTTAATGATATAAATAAAAATAAAAAATGGAAACATTATTTTTATTTTTTTTAATTTAAATGATTATATCTGGTTGAATTTTTTTTCGTATTAGTGATGTCTAATGCATGTATGGGAAGTTTGCCTATCTTACGGTAATTAATATTATGATACTCTCCATTAAATATACGAATGGAGGAATTTTACGATATTCATATAGAATAATATAAATGATAATCATGTAATAAGAAAATGAAAATAAAAATTATTGATCAACTCGTTCTTAATTTTATAACACATTAAATAAATATTGATATAATATTTATTAAATTTATTATTAACTATATTTTTTCCATTTTTATGTACATTATGAAATTGTTCTATAGTGTAATATAATTTTTTCTGAAATTACGTAATTATTTCAATTAATGATTACTTTGGGAGTTTTGTTAAAAATTTTAATGACTTTAATGTATGTATAACAACGTAGAAACTAGAAATCATGTATAGAAGTTGTTATATTTTGTGTATAATATATTTTATTATATAATATATTCTTCCTAATTTATAAATGATAATAATTTTGTTCATCATAGGAAATTTCATAATAATATATGAATTTTTTTATCAAATTTGTAATAAAGAAATTTCAAGTAACATGAAGAATGACATTCCACACAGATTAGATTTGAATTGTCTTGAAATAGTAATAATGATTAAGGTCGTATTTGAATTATTATAACCATCATTTCTATTAAATATTTAAAAATTAATACATTAAAAGTTTCATTTTTATAGTTTAATTTTATTGTCTTTTGATATTTTTAGTCATGGTTGGAGATTCATAATGTAGTTCATTATTCATTAACTGTATGACATGATTAATATTAAATAATTAGCTCAGAGCGGTGCGATAAACCAATTTTATAAATATTTTATTTTAAATTATCTATTTAATATTATATTATTTAATATATATGATCATAAATAAGTATGACTAGGATGAAAATACCTCATATTAATCATTGATCTCTTAGAGTGATTATGTTTCTTAGGTTTTAGGAATGAAGTTTCGATATCATGTGTGGATGATGGGAATATGAATACCCAGTTTTGAGTCCATCGGGAGGTCCATGATAACATTAATTTTGACAAACATTCTTCCCTAAAATCATATTAGTCATCATGATTCATCATAAAAAAAAGGTTATATTTGAGGTCTAATTATAGGATATAAAGTCACACATGAGAGTTCAAAATGAGTATTTGGTTGATGTAGGTAATTAGTTGCATATTGTAACACATGAAATGGTAATAAGTATTCATGAGTCCATTTACATTATGGAGCAATTGTATTAGTCGTTATAGTATAATTTTTTATAATATTATGGTATTATTAATGAAAATAAACTAATTAATGATTTTATATTTAATAATTTTAAGCTGTAGAGGCTGGAAGTAATTATTATGAGGAGGGGGCATAATCTCAAGGAATACATTTTGGCACATATGTAATTTCTAGTGGTCTATGTGGAATTTTTTCAGGTTAGATCATTCATCCAATTGTTTATATCTAATTTGAATAAAATTATGGGCACCATTAATTCCCATACGTAATGTTTATCTTGTTGTATGTTAATGAAATTTATTAATATAGTTTAATTTTTTTTATAATGATAATATTATTTTATAAATTTTTTTTAAAATTTTTTGTTATAAAAATTTCATATATGATACTGAGTTATAAAAGGAAATTTCAAAATTTATTTCTCTATTTTTTGTTATACACAATACCTCACATTATGGTAATCCACTATTTTCTTTTTACACGAATTTAAAAATGCTACATCAGATTGAGAATAAATCACTACAATAACTAAAATAATTAAAAATAATATTTAATAGAATCCATGGATATTTGATCATCCATTATATATGTAAAATTATGAACATATATTATTTAATATTTTGAAAAATGTTGTATGTTCGAACCAACAAGTGTGATATAAAATAACTAAATATTAAATATTTTTTTCAGTTTAAACCACTATAAAATATATGTTATTCATTAGTTCTAGATAGTAAATATATATTTCAAAAAAATCCGTGTTTATATTCTTAGAAACACTAAATATAGGGGATTTAAAAATAATCAAAATAAAATCAATAATGGTTTTAAAAATAGTATAATGAAAAAAGAAATACATAATGTTTCTATTTTCCTTGTATTAGAACCTTCATAATTCATATAAATATACAAACATCACAATGTTTATGAAACTAGATGATTTTATCTATATCAATACTAGAATGTAAATGGATAGATAGATATAAAATCATCATTTATATATTTTCTAGGAATTGTATATTTTATAATGTACATAGGTTATAATTTAAGGGTTGTAATTCATAGGTTTTTAGTGAAAATAATATGATTTAATTAGATGGTATTGTTAATGGATAATGATTTTTTAGAAGATGTAATACATGGAGGGGTCATGTTTGGTAGGATGGGTGAATAAGGTTTATTACATTAATATTAAAATTATGATAAAATGAATATGTTGATGTGATCTGTAATTATACTATATTCTTTTGTTTTTGGAATATTGATTTTGGGATGTTGTTTTGATCTGAGTTATAATTTAAGGGGATATGGCATTGAAAGGGAGCAACCTGATATTTATAAATATGGAATAATATAGTGAAAAACTAATTGAGATATGGTTTTAGTGTATCATTATACTATATTGTTTACAAACCTTGTAAATTGACATATATTTGATATTTCTTGAGTGATTATTTGGGTGGTTTTTTGATTGATTTCCTATTCTAGTTTTGTGTTTTTGTTCTGTTTATTAAATATTGAATTAATACACCTCATTAAAATATTTTTGAGAGTTATTAATGTTGATCATATTATGTAAATTTGTATCCTTAACATTTTATAATGAATTCAAATTTCATATTCTATGAGGGATTTAGAGATTGATCTTGAAGTTGATAATTTTATTTTTCTTGATTTTATCATAGTAAATACTATAGGAGTTCCCTTTGGGGTATTTTATTTATTTGAAAACTCTTTTGAATTAAAATTATATAAATTTTTAAATTTTAGTTCTTATTATATTATATCGGGTTAATTGGTCATTCTGTTTATATGTTATGTGATTATGAGGGAAACTCAACTACTTTTTATTTCTTATACCATTGGTGGTAGTCACAAAACAATGGCCTATAAGATGTGGTATTTAGGAGTTACCCTAATTAAAACTATATGTATAGTAGTCCTACTTAGTGGGTATGGTCATGGAAAATAATATAAATGATATTGATAAGGGTTATAATGAATTCAAGAGTTATAAATATTTTATTATTAAATGGGTTCAGTATTGAATCATTACTAAACAGATGTATCATGTGATATATAAAAGGATACCATTAATAAAACAATAAATTGAACCCATATAATCTAATGAACAAAATTTTATCTTAACGAAAAACCATTGTGAGTAAATTTTTATTTTATAGTCGATACCGAGTAGTTGTATATGTATCATGTTTTATAATGGTGGTTAAACAATTAGGGAGATACTGGGGAAATTAAAAGGAATCTAATTAATTACTCACAATGAATTTCATAATACTTGTCATATGTGTTCCTTTATTTCATGTATTATAGATTGGGGTAATCTTATACAAGTACTTTATATTAGTGAGGTTCATTATGATGATCCAGTTAACCATTGGAGGGTTAATAGATCGTGAAAGGAAGATCCCTTATGAGTAAAATATGTGATATTTAGTATTAGGTTATATATATATTTATATATATATATTAGAAGAGTTTCCTTTGTTTTAAGATAATGATGTAGTTGGAGGAATTTGGAATATATTATATACAATTCCACATATGGATATATAAGTTTTTCACTATGAAATTTACCCAAATTATAGTAGATCCAATATATAGGATGATTTTATTTCTCAAAGTGAGTGAGGAGTTGGATTTTTGTTTTTAATATTTCATGAATCATTTTATAGAATTTTGTTTTCGACATATAATAAAATAATATATTTTATAATAGATTATATACCTATATTAGAATAAATTACGAATATAGTAACATTTGAATTAATTCAATGGACTTCTCCACTTTTACTCTGATATGTTTTTAGATGGGGAGTTCAGAGCTGAGAATTTAAAGGATGCACACGACCAGAAATTGTTTATATAGTTTCCCCATTTATATTTCATATGTATCTAGTGATATAGAATAAGTCATGAATGATTGATAGGATGTACACTGAATGAATAACACATCAATACGGGATTCATACAAACTTCATGAGTAGCGGGGATGTAATGCGAGTTTCTTAAATTCCCAAACAATAAAGGTTTCATGTGATATTATGTCAGAATTTAAAGTATACGTCGTGATTTTATAAATATTTAATATATAATTAATAAAAAAATAGTTCCACTATAACATTTTTTCATTGTTGTTTTAATGGTCCTCAACTATCGAACATTCATCTTTTTCTCAGATGAAATTGTAGCGTGGGAAGATGGTTCTTATATCAGTCATAGTTGTATATTCATTCGAGGGTTTACCAGAACTATCTTATATATGAATTATTCATCTGATTACTAATAGAAATTTATGTGTAAAACTCATTGATATTACATATCATCATGTATGTTGATATATGCATGTACAAGGTGGATTTTAAAAATAACAAAAACTAGTCTCTCAAGCATTGGATGTTCAATTTATCCCATAGAGATTCCAGATCCACGAGGGTCTTCGATCATTCGATGTATGATCAATTTATCTTCTAACTTATATTTCATATTATTTTATATTTAATCTTTTCAAACTAACATTATTAATATAATTTTCAACACATTATGAAACAATATAGATAGGCGTTTACTTCTCATGGTGTTTTCTATTTTTAAAAGAATCTTAGTCTAATATATATAATGATTTCAAGTGTTTTGAGTTAGTTTTATAGAACCATCTGTTATTGATATATTTTTTTCATTAGATGAAATAATCAATATTCACCCATTCCATGAATTAGTTGTTTTTTCAAATTATATTCAATTGAATGAATAATATTTTATCACCCATAAGATGTGGTAGGACTAGATGGAATTTTAATTAGAATGGGGTATTATTGGATGGGTCATGGATTCTAAAGGCTATTTTATCATATCTATAAATTTTTCAATTTGGGTTGATGGATGCATGGACAATTTATTTTCATATATTTTTGATAAAATTTCTAGTTTTTTTAAAAAAATTGCTATCACTCATCCAACATGATAGTAAATTATGATCTAGATATTTTTTCATCCTTATCTCTCCCTAATTTTGTTGGATCTATAGGATATAACACCTTATTTGATTTCAATATTATTGTTTAAAATTTATTATTTGATGTAAAAGTGTTATATCCAACCCAATGCATCTGCATCGGGTTCTCTGGTGTTTTCCAAAAAATACTAATGGAGAATTGAGTGCGTGGTAAAAATAACAACAATTATATTCGGTTAAAGTCAGTAACTGTTATCCAATTTTAAGGATAGTTGATTTAATAATAACTAGATGTGGGATAATTGGGTTTGATTTATATATATGTGTATTGTGATCTATTAAATGATGTTATACGAGTTGGGTATCCCAAATAAAATGTAAAATTTAATTTATTGAAAAATTGAATTCATGGTTTTCTCAATAAGTGTCATGAATGCAACCTTTTTTGTGTGTGTACTATTTTACTCAATATTGCATGAGATATTCAATTAGTTAGTGGTATATTTCATTGATTATATTCTCATGTTTATAAATTAACGTTAAAATTTTGTTCATGAGTCATTATATGCATAGAGAGTGATATAAATTCTTGTGACCATCAATCTTGATATAGAGGAGGTCAGTGGTAAAGGTGTTATTCAGAAGAAAATAATATAATAATTTATGAAATTTAAGTTTGATGAATCATGGTAGAGAGACTCCGATACTGAGAATATAGTGGACCCTTTTTCATAGTGATTCTCTTAAAGCGTGTTTATAGGATAATAAATATTGGGTATTTTCTAACGGGATATTTTTTGTTCATGTAGAGATTAATGATGTTTTTAGTTTTGAGATTCAAATTTCTCACTTGGATGTTCCTCATTATTTATCAAAGATTTAAAATTATTTGATGATATTGTTTTTTGAATGGGATTATGTGGTCATTATCATAGTTCATGAATGATGTATGGTCTATTAGTAGGTGATGTAAATGAACCATAATACAAGAATTTTATATAATCCATTTGATGTCTCCAGGTTGATTTGGTCTAATATTTTTAGTGATTTCGTTAGCGTTTATTCCTCATCATTAATGAGTAATTGAATCTCTTTGGGTAATATTAGATATTTGGATGATTTCCTCTATTTGTTAGGTGATTAATTAGTTAGTTGATTTGGATTTTCATAGAAATTAAATAAATGGATAATATGGAAAGTATTTAATTGGTAGAGAGGTCTATCACTTCCAATCATGATCATTATTTTACCTCATTTCTTAGGGGAGGTCTTCATTAATATTTACACTCTCCATCACTCCTTATGTTGACCTTTTATCTTATGGCTGATTTTTAGATGTAGTGGACCATCATGACACTGGACTATATTTTTCCAGCCAATGTGTTTTTATTTCAGTAGATAAGGTTAAATTCCCCAACCATTGGTTTATATTTACTATTATAATATTTATCACTCTTTTATTCTAGTTCCCACATAAAGGTATTTGTGTCGTTGGTATTTCCAGTATCTATTGATTTATACATGGGTAAGGTAATTATAATAAATTATTCTAAATTAATTTTAAAAAAATAATAGGTATGGTAGAGGTAATATTATAATGGATAAATGTTTCACATGGATGTTTGATTTCATATATTTATATGAAGGGTAGGCCATTAAATTTTTAGATAATAGATGTTCTGTTCCTATGCTTTTACCCAAAATCTGAGGTGATATTTTGTTATAAATCATTCTACTTAGATAATATTCCCATTTTAGAAGTTGCATTGTGTTAGTGTGGTAGAATATCTAATAACTCATTATTTATGGTAAAATATAATCCATTATGTATTCCATGTATAGAAATATTATTGATATAATTTGGATAAATATAATTTAATCAATTTTATTGAATTATATATTGAGTATTTAATAAAATTCAAAGAGGATCCAGTTATGATTTAGGATAATAGAGATAATATATTGTGATTTTTTTTCCTTCCAATTGTTCTTATTTTGTTAAACATTAATATCATAGAGGTATTTATGGGGGAACATGATTTATAGATTAATGAATTGATTAAAATGTTTATTTTAATAAATTTTATTTTAATTATATTTTAATACATTTTTATTTAAATATATTTGTATTCTATGTTTAATTGATCGGTAAAATAGATATATTCTCTAATTTATATGTACCTCCTGGGGAGTGTTTGGTTCTGATAATTTTTTATCTTTTTTAATTGGTATTAATTATCAATGATGAGAATCAAGTAATGTTTATCAAATTTAACAACATAGACATTAAATGGCAATTATTTTTTGTTTTCTGTGTTATGGTGTTGTTGAAATAAGGTTTCGGGAAGTAAAATGAAGTTATAAAATGTATTTGACATTGAAATTATGATTAATTACATAAAAATATTTTTTTTTCATGGGTGGTATGTTCATTAGTTATTTCTCCCATTTTAGTTGATAAATTTATTAGGGTAATATACATGATATTTCTATGTCTCTTTGTTTCATGGTGGATGTCTACTCATGATTTGATGGGTGATGGTGAGGGTGCCGTTACTCATAGGTAATCTTTTTTAATGGTAAATCATACTTAATTGTTAGAAGATCATATGTATGTAATTTATTATTTTAATAAAGTCTATTTGATAAATATATTATATAATTACGATATAAATTCATATTATAAAATTCATGGTAATATGTTTTGATACTCGAGTTCCAACAATAGTACTAAAAAGACATATCCTGTAACTATTTTCAAAATAAAATAAAATAATATTATAATTACAAAATATATTTTATGATTATATTTAAATGTCAAAAATTTATATTATATGTATATATTTCAGTTCATGTTGATATCAATTTTTAGTTTTGATGTAAAAATTATCTTCTGGTAAAATTACGATATTCTATATGAATAGATTACTTTTAGATTAATAGTGAAAATTTGATAATTCAAATAACATCAAATTTAATTCATAGTGATAAAATAAGAAGGAACTAAAAGATTATGAAATTTGTTTATCAATAAATATTTATTTAATGATTGAAATAATCTATTTAGTAATATTAATTAAAATTTACATAACCATGATAGTCATTGTATATTATATGTGTTGGTTTATTCATATAAAAGAACTAATTTTGATCCATTATTTATATATGTAATAAAAATTTCACATTAGATTTTTGATTGGTTTTGAAATCACATAACATGCATTAGATTATTAATTAACCAATAAATGAAATGATAGTCCAATCTAAAGATGAATTTGTTGTCAAATAATTTTTAGTGTTAAGATGAAATTTTTATAAAGCAAATTTTTTTATTGTGTTTCTCATAATCATATTAACATAATTTTTACCCATTTTTATAAATTTACTATTTTAAATTTTATTCCATATATTTTATCATAACTTTAAAACTATTTAGAAAATAACATTTCATTATTATTAAAATGTAAAATTAATCATGGTAATAGTTTCTCACCTCGGTATGGGTCAAATGGATTAATGAGTGGGTTAAAATATGAGATGAGGCTTAAAATATCAATGATACTTGTAAAGGATTTACTGTTCATGTGTATACAAACTATAAAATATTCATTTCCATAAAAAATTTAAAATGAATTAATATTATATTAAATTATAAATCATTACAAAAGATTAACCCCTCTATAATATAAAAGGGATCCTCTTCTTGTCACTTATTAACAGAAAATGATAATCATAGAAGAAAACTTATCACACTAAATCACTCCCAAAATATATTTCCCAGACCTAGAGTTTCTTTAATCCCCAAAACACATAATTATGAAGGTTTAAGGGTAATTAAGTGTAGGATAATAAATGATGTTGTAAAGGTTTTGACATATTTCTTTCACATTTCATTCTTCATTTACATTAATCATTTTTATTATCAAATAATAATAATATAAAAAATATATTTTTAGTTGAACTAAATTTTTTAATTCTTATTTTCTAATGATTTTATATCTCTTTTGAATAATATTACAAATTAAAACACCCGTCCTACGATCTGGTGGACAACCAGCTCTATTAAGTGCCTATTTTTAATTTTCATATCCAAATCCAATTTCAGGTAATATATATAGATTCAATGAATAATTATTATTTTCATAATTTAATTATGTTTATGTAAAGATAAATAATTTTCAAACATTATTTAATTCTGGCTATTGAGAAATGAAAATTCCACAGATGCATACAGGAAGACTACCACCACCATGTACAATGTAAATATTTATTCATAACCTCCGAAGAAGGATTTTTTGAAGTTAATTTGAAATTAAAATAAAATTGAAATTAAAAAATTAAAATTATATTGTTCATATAGCCATGTTCAATGAGAACATACAAGAACGCTGAAGATAAAATATGTATGAGAAACCAAAAAGTTAACATCAAAATATTTGATTGTACCAAACAATTAATATGAAATGGGTAATCCTAAGTCTTAAAAAATAATTTCTAGTAAGATTGGAATAATAATGAATCATATATATATTTATTAATAATTAAAAAATTTATACATTAGTATTTAATGCTTTATACCACATGGAAATTAATGTTATGATTATGTTTTATAATCTCATTTTTATTCATGATTATTTGTGTCTTAGTTGGAATCGGGGTATTTATATGAAATTATTATCACATACCAAATCAGTAGTTTACAACTGTAGGTATTTCAATGTATTTTTTGTATTCTATCCATTTTTCATATTTTAGGTTCTAAATGTAATGAAATAATCATTTATGTGAATAGTCAACATCAGTCATCCTTTTTAATCAAGAATCATTCTCTCTGATATTAATATTCATTGAAAAGTTGAAGAATATTTTTTCAATATTCAAATTAGGTTTTTGGGTCATTTTAAAATATAATGGAACCTTTTTCATATGTTTCAATAGAATTATTTTATTTCATTCTATAGAGACAAAATTTTAGTATCTTCACATAAATAAGAAAAAAATGTTTTCATTAACATTTATCATTTATATTCCTTTTTTCATTGGCAGGGACAATAATTGTTATCTATATTTTGTTATATTTTTTCATAATTTTGTGAATAAATTGATAACCATATTAGGTTTGAATTTTAAATTTTATACTTTTTCTAAACTAAAAGGATATCAATTTTATTTTTGAAATATAATAAAAAATGATATTGTAATTGTTATTTTCTACCATTTTAAATAAATATAAATATAATATGATTCCCTTCAGATATTCTCAAATGATACCATTCACTATATTTTATAAAGGATTTAATATATTCTATTTTTCATTTCAAAACCTGGGAAAATTTTGGAATTTCATTTGAATGTCTTATACAATTTATGTGTATTACAATCAATGGATTATTTTGTATAATATCCATCATTATTTATTTTTATATGATGAATTAGTTTAAATTAATATCTAATTTAGTTATCCCAAATTTTTATATCCCCACGATTCATCAATATGTATCATGAGTAAAAGGTCCTTCAGAATTTTGAATTTTTGTAACCTATTAACGAATGATTTCATAACATGTGGAATTGAAATTTTGATTATGATATTTAACATTACCAATTCTATAAAAAATAGAACAAAATATTTTTTTAATGATATTAATTATTTTTTTTATTTCATCAATGGATAAATTCTTCTTCTATGATATTTTCTAAATAGAACAGTGGATTTTATTTATTTATACCATATTATTAATTAGATAATTATTTTAGAAAATATTTTGATATATGTACTTTTATTAAATTATTTCTTATATAAATAATTAATTTTTTATTATATCTCATGGGTAACCAAATATATTCATTTAATTATTTTTTGGGTGTATTAAAGGAAATATTATAGTGCTAAATGGAAATTTAAGGTGTATTTCTTATTAGCTAATGTGATCATAGATTAATTTATGAATCCAGTCTCCCTAGAAAACTATAAATTAAAGACAAATCCATTTGACCTAATATATATATTATCCGTGAATACATATATCTTGGTCCTTAAATTTCAATTTTTTATATTTGGTATCTGTTAATTTATAGTATAATTGATTCAAATTTGATCTCAATGAACATAGTACAACAACGTAATAATTATTTTATAAGAAACTGAAATAATAAATAATCTCTTATATAATATTTCACTTTTATTGTTATATTATTCATTGATTTTATGTAAATAATTTATTGTGTATTAGAGTATAAGCCATTTATTTTATGCGATTCAAAGTTGAAGGAATGATTATCGTATTAATACTCATATCATATTTTTGATATTATGTTATGTGATATTAGACGAATATACAGTTTTTTTCATAGTATTTTATATACAAAAACAATATTTGGGAAGTTGACCGAATTTGTGAGTAATTAAATTTGTCAAATGTATAAACCATTAGATTAATAATATAGTAAAATAATGTTGAATGACATCATATAACAAGAACCATAAACATTCAATATGACTAATTATCCCATGGTAGTAATATAATGGATTATGCCAATTGAAAATAATTTTTACTCTTCAAGATTTAGATAAATTGGGAGTTTTATCATATATGATTATCATAAATTATGATATGTTTAGAATTGGTTGTTATTATTCTAAGAATTCAAATAAGGTAGAAGAAATAATGTGTACCAAATATAGGACAGTTAAGGTGATATTATTCCAAAAATATAGTCATAATGAGAAATGATTTTATTGAATTAAAATTCTTCATTCGATGTTAAGAAGTAACATAAAAATTTCTCTAAATATGATGTTATAATAAATGCATAAAAACCCATATTAGAGAATATGTATATTATACAAGATGTAATATTGATCACTCCACTGAGGGAATAAACACTATACATTGAAGTGAATTACTCTCTCAAATTTTTTTCATATGTAGGAATTCTAATAAGAGCCATCTGGAAAAATTAATAAATATCTAGGACTTATTTTTTAATTTAATTGATGAAAATAAGTTGTTTTGTGACGATTTTTGATATATAATTACAACAAAATGTAATAAGGGATGTGTTTTTTGACATGTAATAGTTGTGTAAATACTCACCAAAAAAACACTTTATGGTAATTATATTTTTTCAATGATGTGTAGAAAAAGGCAATTATGATAGTGAATTCAAAGAAAAAAACATTCAATATAAAATTCATCAAATATAAGTATATGGGAACAATTAAAATGAATGACACTAGAAAGAATTTAATTTTCTAATTAAATTTAACAGGGTGAATGGATTAGTTAATGGGTTTAGTAAAAATATGTTTAATTTACCAAATAGTGTAGGTTCATTGATCATATAAACATTGTTATCAAATGATTTATTTGTTTCTGGTGCACACAATCTTTTATATCTTCTATATTTCTTAAATATATTGAATCATCACATAGCACTCTGATAATATAGTTATCAATCTTGAAACCTTTTGGGAATCAAATTTAAAAATGGATAAATTGGAGTTTCCCAATTTAGGTACAAATATATTTCAGGGTCAATGATTTGATTGGTATAAAATGTTTTTATTTTTTATATTCATTAGTGTAAATTTTTTTCAATGTACAAGCAATGCATTTGTTATTGATAAAAGAATAATAATATTTATGATGGGGGAATAAAATTCATTATTGTGATAGACTTCATTATCTAAATCATTTCTGGATCCCTATATTATAGCTCTAATTAATGAAATTATCAGAGTAGATGAAGAAAAAACACATACCATGTATGGGAAATAGATATTATAAATAAAATAGTTTTTTTTTGTATTTTAATAATTTAATTGTCATGTAGATAAATTATCTAGACATCAACATATGTGTTAAATTAATTTGTGTACATAAGTCACCTCTTATTCAATACATGTATCTAGTAATCTTTTTATAATACATGAAGTGGAATTCAATGAGTTATTGAAACTAGAGTCATAACTTTTTAATAAGTGATTTCTATTACATAATTATTACCTTGAGGACCCCATATCTTATTTGTAAAAAATTAGGATGGTTCTATGATGTTATTTATTATTTGAAGGAAAATAAATTATATTTCCCAAATTAATAATTATTAATTCATATGAATTATGTAGTGAGAAAAATATTTACCAAAGGATTATCTTTACTTCAATTAACAAAAATTATGGGAGGAGAAGGTTAACTTACTAATTAAGGTATATCATACATTTTATAAACAATATGAATTTATTCAAATTTCATTCATAATGAATAATTAAGCTTTTATTTTTTAGATATACTGACTTTTTTATTGAAGGAAGATCTTCGTAACCTATGCTAGTATTCGTTGATGATATAGTTATATACACTAAAAGATATTAATATATATAGAACCATATAATTATTATTGAATAATAATTGTATGTGGAAAATGGAATGTATGATATTTCCATCAAAGAATATTCAATTTTTTACAATATTATCACTAGGGATAAAATATATAATTACAATTAGATGAATAATTATTATAAAAAATATCACACCCTGGGAAATGAATCTATGATAAAAAGTGTCCTTATTTTAAAGTCATATTTTTAGTAATTTATTCATATAATTTCCGTAGTTTCCAACCAATTATCTATGATGATATTTAATGTGGTTAAAATTAACATTGTTAAGGAAATGTAGAGATAAATAATTGATTAGATAATGAAAATTTATTTAATTTACCATCATGAGTATAAATATCAATAATATACACTTTTTTATAAAATAAAGGACTATGATATGTTCATATCAATATGGGAGACTGATTCATTATACCTAAATTCAATTAATGATTAAGGAATAGATCTGTCCAAATTCAAATAATTAAATGGATGTTGCTATATGATTCTTTAATATATAGAAATATTATCCTTAATTTGATATTTAAAAAATATATACAAGGAAAGAATATTGAAATATATAATCTATCACATAGATATTATCCTAAGGAAGTATACATAACTGAAAAAACATTATCACAATTACTTCTTGAAAACCAAAAACCCTATAAAGAAAAAAAATATAGTAGTTGAATCATTGATTATGAGAGAAAATGGTGTTCTTAGAAAAAATTATGTTAACATGTATTGTATATTTATGAATTTATTATTTATTTATTGGTAAATAGGTATGAATCATATGATATCCTTAATTTTGAGTGAAATTAGATAGCGATATTTACTAGAAATGATCAGTAATTCCCATCTAGAAATGATGATTTATAATGTCATATTAAATCCATTTAAATGATAAATTTATCGAGGTCATTGTAATGTTTTACTGTTGATTATTGGTAACAGTTTTTGTGTACAATCCCTATAATAATGAAATATGTTTCTATTAGTTTAATAACATAGATCATATTTATAAACACACCATGGTAGTATAATGAAGAAAATGGATTTAAGAGGAAATTTTTATTGTTATGTTATGAAGTGGGAAGTTATAGAACTTACATCAAGATTCTTGGTGTGCTCACAGTTATAGGATTGAAGATGATATCATAAGGGGGTGTGAAACAACTTCCAATAATAATATAGAAGTAAAAAAATAATAAAATTGGATCTTTCGCTAGAAATCAGAAGTCAACTAGGAGGAATGAACATATATGGGTCATTATTGAAAATATTAACATGATTTCATGTTTTCATGAATTAAAGATAGATAAAATCCTTGACAACCATTCCCATTAATATATTAATGAATTTTTTAGACTTCTTATATGGGACTATAGTAATATCATTTTATTACAACCCTCAATTATTTTTTTAATTTCACAGTATTATTCTGGGTTAATCCACACCATTATATATTATAGTACCACCTATCACCCATTAACTAATATGATGTTTAAATAAACTATTCATATATTTAAATACATCATGGTGTAATTAACTATTGTATTTTTTGGTACGTGGGATCAATATAATCCTTTTATAAAATTTATAAACAATAATAAAATCAACTAATGTATAAAAATAAAACTATATAAGTAATTTTATTTGTAGTGATTTTTTACAAAAATGAAATTTGGATGGCACTGGATTAAGTATGAAGTCTTATTATAACAATATTAAGAGGAAAATATTAATGTATTTATTTTTTATAATCATATCAAATCATCTCAATATAGTTAATATAGCTATGAATATATTCAGATAATGTCCATGTAATTTTACGTTGGGGAACATGTATTCTTAATTATGTCTCAATAGAATTGATATATGATATTTGGTAAAAGTGGATGTTAAAATCTATTTATATTAAATATTTTGAAATTATATTTATTAGTATAATGGTATATTATGATTGGATATTCCATTCGTGCCCTATAGAGTTCATGATGTATTCCATGGTTCATTGTTGAGGAATAAAATTTTTATCTACCACATCTACTCCCCTATAAAGAGAATGGATTTATTTACCCATATGTTTTATAATGAAGATAATATCTATGTTAATAACACATGGGTGAATGTGTAGTGAGTTCAGATAAATCATCGAGTCAATGTGCATTGGAAGAATCACAAAATTGGGGAGGAAAAAAATGTTTCTGAGGGCTCTATAAAATATTTTACCCATGTATACTAATATCTAAAATATATATCAATTTTGAGTAAAATATTATTTAAGATAAGATAATATTAAACCTATTAATTTACTATATGGCATTATAGAACACCCCTAAGCTATTTCTTATTTCACATCCTATTATTTTATCATTATAGTATAAATAGTTCTTGGATTTATTTAATATTATAATTTATAATTTTTATAATTTAGATCTGATAAATTGGATATAATATTTAGGAATATTTTGTAAAATTATATTATTGTGAAATATCTATATATTTCTAAAATAGTTTATTTCGTTCTGAATAGTTAAAACTAATATTTTGAAAAATATTTTCACTTTTATGACATCATAATGATATAAGTACATCAAATTTTATGAAATATTTTTATAAAATCATTGTTTTAATGGATTATACTAATGTATCTATAAATAGAATGTCTAATTTATGAAACCATGTTTTACACTTGAGATCCAAAGTAATGTTTTATTCTAATAAAAGAACCGATTCTTCCATTTTCATGAATAAAGTATTAAAAAATATCATTCAGTTATAAATTTTATAATTTATTGTAACTCTACAATATATATTAATAAGCAAATAAATTTTATGATGAACAAATAAAAATATCATTTTGGAGTAATATAATTGTTTTTTCTAAAAAAACAATTTTTTATTGATATTTTCCCTTTCCTTTTGAGAATATATATTAATTTTTTTAATTTTTTTTATAAATATGACTTTTTAAAATGGATTTATTTTTGAAATTATAGTTTCAACATTATTTAATACATTGAATTCCATTTTTAGTTATAATTAACAGTTATAATGGTGAAATATTGTCACAATAGTAAGGGTTAAAAGTGTTGATAAGGGGTTTTTACTTACATAATTTACTTTGAATATTAAAAAAAATATTAAATTTTCTTAGTTGAGTGGATTTATTCATTATATTCTATTCTATTCTGTTAATTGATCATTTATTTACACATTATTTCAAGAACTAATTTAAATTATTTTAACATTTAGTGTCTTTATAAAAGTTCCACTCCTATCACTTATAAAATAGAAAGTTCTATCCTATCTCATCCATACACCTTATCCACATGAATTCAAATAATATATACTTGAATATCTCGTCAAAAAACTTATCCCAAACCCATATGTTATTTTCTCTCCACTATACAGACCAATAAAGGATTAATATTCCTAACAATAGATTATAACACAATATGTTGTAAAATACTGAACTGAATTATTTCATGTTTTATTTTTCATTCACATACTATATGTCTACAATAACCATATTAGTATAATAAAAAACATTCGTAATATTATAATTTAATTTGGATGTGATGATGGAACCATAAAAACAATGTCTTCATAAATATAAGCATTTCATAAATAAATATGTGTTACATAATTTTATATTATAATATTCATATAAAAAAGAGAACGAAAAACATTGTATTTAATTTATATTGGTCATTAAATTATCAAAACAAGATCCAATAAAAAAAATATTATAGTTGAAAAAATAAAAGATAAAAATGTAAAATTGGAAAAATTTGGATCTTTATAAATTTCTAGAATAATCTCTCCCATGAATAAAACTACGGAAATGAAACAAAAAATTAGTGAACCAATTGAAAATTTAAAAAAGGTATAATATATAAAATGTGAGGAATTATATTGAATAATAAATGATGGAATAAATTGTTATTTAATAGAAGTAATTTGACTCTTAGAATAGTGTTCTAACCATTATAATAGTAATATCCTCATTAGGAATATTAAACTGATCATATTGATTATTAACAAAACCATTGCAATACATCACTAAAAACAAAATAATGGAATTAAAGAAAAATATTATATATCATGAGTAAATTAATAAAGTTTAATTACATTTATTTTTTAAAATATATTTCAAATCTAATAATGGAATGAATGTATCATGATTTATTAATAAGTGATATATTAAGGTATTTTAAAAAAAAAAATTTCCAATAAAAAATTTTAATTACATGTTCAAGAAATTTATATTGATTAATTGATTGTCTTTTTTAGAATTAAAAAAATGGAAATATTCTATGGTTTATTTTTTATTGTGTTAAATCAATTAATATTTTGGTTAATAGTAAAAAATATATTTCTTCATATTGAGTATGTTTTAAAAGATATAGTTCAATGTGTGATATTGACCTATAAATTATAGAATGTGAGGCATGCTGAATTTTTTTTAATTATATAAATAATCCATGAATTTTAAATTCAATACCTAGAAGAATCATCCATTCTATAAAACCATAAAGTGTACCTTACATATATGATTTCAATTTTCCCATTTCTATTTTATTATACTAATAATGTTTAATTGCAATGTGCATGATTGTCCTCAAATCATGATATTTTAAGCAAATAAATTTATTAATATCCTAATTATTAATATCGAATGGTTTAACCGGGTTATAATATTTTATTAAATATTTTATCACAAAAAATAAAATCCAATAGATTATAAATACCCCTTATCACACCAAATGGAAAAATACATCTCGATCAAATAATAATTCGAATTCACTTCCCAAATATCATATATAAATACACTATGAATTTTTAGGAATGTTCTATAGAATCCTATTATAATCATTAAATGATTTTTTTGTCTTAGAGAAGATGAAAATATGAGAAAAGTGTTAGGTTTCATGAATTTACTCTAACATTTTACAATTATATTCGCCACTTTACCTATCCATTTTAGAACTAAATCATCAGTGACTAATTGAGTATAATGTTATCATTATATTAACTGTGTTAAAATATTATAATGATTATATTTACGGGATATTAATATTTCATACTTCTCATCCACCTCTGCTGATATTATTTTATCAATAGTTGGATAAAATCTTGGGACGTAATTTCAAAATATATTTTTATAATACCTTCCGGGATGGATTGTATAAATTATATATAATATATGATATTTAATTTATGTATTTTTAATATTCTATAAATAATTTGAATTAGTTTTAAAATAAAATGAATCCAAATATCATAATGGAAACATGGTGAGAGAATTTAATTAAAACATGATGTCAAAATTATCAATCTCTATCAAATAGATTAGAAAATATAATCCAGTAATTATAATGAATAAATTGTGATATGAATATATATAAATTACTTCTAGATATATATATTAAAAAATTTCATTACAAAATAACTGTATATCAGAGGATATATACCTAGGTTTAAGGAAAGACGAATCTATAACCCAATCCTTTGTTTTGAGTTATCTCATATATGAATGTATTTTATATATAATACTACTATTATTCAATTATAATTTAATTAAAATATTAATTCCTTTCTATATATAGGTATATAAATATTCCAAATCATTGAAAATTAATTATATGAAAATTGAATTGATTTTTCAAAATGATATTATTTTTGAAAAACTCATATTAACTCTTATATATTTATTTTATATCCACTAAACAAGTAAGATATTTTTCTTCAAAAATATGATTCTCTTATTCATTTTGGAGACCAAAAGGTTATTTATCAATTTTATCAATATTTATCATTTATTAAAACCAATTACATTCCAGGGGATTATTTCATAACTAATATATTTATTTGGTATCATTCATTGTGGATTACAATGTTATTTGATATTTTTTATCTGAAAGGTTCGAAAGTGAATATCAAGGCCTAATATTCCAATGTTAATGTTATTTATTTCATGTTATTGTCCTATAATATTCACGAGTAAAATTAAATCATTCTTTAGATAATTATGATGATTTTATTTTCCCACATACATTATATGTAAACATGATTTTATCTTCATTAATAGTATTTGTCGTTTTCAGCCACTATATATTGTTGTTTAATTATTATGATTATTTAAAATTACATTAAATTATAAATAATTTCAATCATTATTATTTAAGATAAACAATATATCCATTAATTAAATAAAGATTTAGTCTAATGATTCAAATAATATAATTCAATAAAAAGACATAAAATCCGATGATCGAAGAAAATAGTTACCTAGATATTATCTATATATACATCATAACCATATATACATTAAAACAATTCTCTATAAAAAATCACATATAAAACCATTCATTCATATCTTAATGATATAATTACCTTCATTTGATTGAAAATAAAAACATAAGAAAAGGCTGAGCTTAGACGTTCAGTGAGGGAAATTCATCTCACAACAAGTTTGATCATATACATGATGGAGGAAATTAGAAAAAACAAAATTATATTCGTAAATTTTCATAAGACCATTGATGATAATCACAAATAATGTTATAAACATATAATATTATTATAACAATACTAAGGATGTGTAATAGTTATTGGTTTTATCAAAATACATATCAATAACCAAAAAACGATTGAATGATGTCTAAGAGAGGAAAATGAAAAAATAAAATTATATTTATTGGAACATGGAGAAAAATTGTTAAAATATATATATATATATATAGAACAATAATATACATAGAATTTTTTATCATTGTGCACATTCATGACTAAAAACATATTAACTCATAAAATTATTAGTTAGATAAATTCTATCAAAATCACTATTTATAATCATAGTTACAAGATAAAATGTGTATATAAAATTCCTATATCCAATTATATTATACATTACCCATTGAATGATATAGAAATAAAATCCCAACCTGACTCAAAATCGTTAACTGCTATCACTATATGAAAATCCAACGATCATATTCTCATAAATATCCCATATAAAAAGAAGGTTTTTCATAAAAAATGAAATAATCACATATCATCAACTTAAGAAATCATAAAATATAAAAACTCACATTTCCAAAATAAATCATACAATAATAACATATAAATGGAAATTTGAACATATAATTAAGAAATAAAAACATTGAAATGTAAATAGAAATGAAAATTAAACTGATACTTTACGTTACAATTAAATACATTAATGAATAAATTAAATTGAAAAATATTTTTATAGGAAATATAAAAACATATAAAAACATATTTTTAGATAATATATCCTAAAAAACTCATAATCTTTTAAAAAATGAGAAGGTAAAATAATTTAAAATATTTTAATTATAATAACATTAAAACAATGAATTGAAAATATAATAATTATATAAAAAATATTATATGAAACTACACTAAAATTATTTAATTTTAAAATTATGACTAATAAAGGGGACTTGAAAAATAAATAAAATTAACCAACGATATTTTATAGATCATGGTAAAATTTTTATTTGGAAAATATGGAAGTAACCTTTTGATAATTTTCCAATAACCATGTGGAAAACTCGTATAATATAAAACATGATGAAACAATAGTTTTAAATGAACAAATGGTAGAAAAATGAAAATTAGTCATAAAATAATTTAATTTTAAACTAGTTAATATAGAACATTTATTATATGTGTAAACATGTAAAAATTAGAGAACACCATTACTTAAACAAGGAAATAATAAAATATAAATTTATTTATAGTTAAATAGTGAAATCATCAAGAATGAAGTGATGGTGTGAAAAAGTATTTCCCAAAAAGACAACGTGTAAATACATTCTGAAATAATGTTATATTTAAATAGATAAATTATGAACTATAATTGACAATGAAGTGTGATTATTTACCATGTAATATATTTTATTAAAAAAACTCCATTTTCTATTCATTTTTAATCAATGTTTTTGGAACATTTAAAAAATATGATTTTTTAAATAACATGAGTTTATGTCATGGGGTATATCAATATTCCTTCATGGGAAATATATAAACCATAAAATTAAAACAATAATGTATAAAAATAATACCTAACTTAGTGAAGAAAGGTCCATACTAAAAATACTTATAGATTTTTTAGTCACTTAATCCAAATATAATTATATGAATAAAATTAAATTAAAAATCATATGTAAAAAAATCATGATAAAAATATGAAAACGTGGTAGTATGTACTCCTTTTATTTTAAAACATTTTATATAACATATTTATTCCTTAAATATGGGTGTTTGAGTTTAAAAATGTTTTGAATATAACTATCACTGAAATAATGATCAATTGTGAATAAAGTCTTCAAAAAAATCAATATAGTGAAATGAAAGAGTATAAACAATTTTATTAATTCAAATGAAAAATAAATTAATCATAGAATAATATGGGTCATATATTACCATTATACCTCAAAAAAAGTAAAATGTCTTATGAGAAACACTTAACCAGTTTCCTTGTTAGTTGATGAAATTATAGTTCTATAAAAAAAGAGACTATTATAATTTATTTAATCATTATTCATATCTTTAACTATATATATTCATCATTTATAACTTTTTAAATTTAAAATATTAGTTACATTCACTAATTTCAACATTCAGTTAATAACATCATTTAATTTTTTCCATTTATTATAATTATGATGTCATTACCCATTCATTGAAAAAAAACTGTCATAATTGATATATCATTTATTGTAATATAAAATATTTATTAAGTTTATTTATTATTCTCTTATATTAGTTCATTAAATTTTTTTTACTATGTAAGAAAATTGAGTCTTTATTATCTTATTTTGATGATGTTAACTAACAAAAAATGGTATTTCAATAACAAGTCAAATAAATGTTATATTATTAACATAAAAATATATAAATAATGTTTTTTAATTTAATGATTTAATAATATTTGTTTTCATATTTAAATAGTTATCCATATATTAATTTTATAACATCATTCATGATGGTGTCAAACCAACCCATTCCTGAACATGCATTTATTCAATAGAAAATTATGATTATATAGTTATTTTACATTGAAATAATAAGAATATAAAAAACTTTTAATTATATTTTAATCATGTTTTTATGATGTTAATCCATGTTAGAAGGTGTTCCAATAATGTATTAAAATCTTGATGAAAAAAATGGTTCATTGTGGTATGGGTATTCTATATGTATGGAAAATTAGTGTTCCCATTTCTCAATGAATGGGTACGGGATCAATAGAGATATATAATTTAAATATTCTATTAAATATTCTATTTAATTATCATTACCACAATTAATAAAATCAATTTATATAGGTAATGTAAAATTAATTACATTGTTTCATGAAGGTAGTGGTCTATGAAATCCAATAACGATGATATTTTTTTTAATATATCTGGCCATAAAATACTAAAGGTTATAACATTAATATAATGAAATATAAGAAAAATAATGATGCTAAAAGAGTAAAATTATTGTGGTTATATAATATTTTTAATAGTAATATTACGAATAAACTCTTGTGAAGGATATAGAACTTATGTTGGAGTCATGATTTCCCCCCAGAAGATTCGTTGAATTTGAAGGTATTAAGAAATATATTTGTGACAATGGGATGGTTTTTGTGGGATACGATTATAGGTAGATTAAATTTATTGTGATTCTATGCGGAATTATTTGCTCATGTATATAATTGAATTGGTTGAAGTGATATACATATATAAGGATGGATGATGGATCTTTTGGAAACAAACAGAATTTATCAATAATGTATTTATACAATGCACAGTTCAATGGTTATCATGTGATCAAAAGATCAGTATTAGAAAATATAATTAAATAAATCATCACAATAAAAAATTTGAAAAAAACATTTTTTCACGTGTCTTTTAAATATATAGTATGTAAATCAATTATTATCATTTTCAATTTTTAGAGGATTCAATATTTTTAAAATTCAGTAATTTAATTTTGTAACTAATTTCAAAATTTAAAATCTTACCTCATTTGATAAATATTATTTAATTTTTTAAAAAACATCATATTAAAAATCAATGTTTTTATAATTTTATTTATAAATAATAAAACATCATCACATTAATATAGTTGTTCAAAAACTAATGTTGTATTTCACTAAATTTATATATAAGACAAAATAATCATTATAACATATTTCAATGAAATATATTTGATTATAATAAACTAAACAAAAGGTATTATGAGTTCAATAAAATCCATAATATAATATCACAATGAAAATAACTCTTTCAATTTGAATACCTATAATAGTTTTTATTAAACTATCATTTTTATTTACTTATAAAAAATATTTTACATGTAATTTATAAGATGATAAAAATATTAATAATTATAATAATATTCCTAAAATAAAAAATTTATTTCTAGTATCTAAAACTTTTATTAAGCATTATTATATTGAAAACTTAAATAAAATTATAATTTTTAATAAATTGTATTTTCATCCAAAATAGAAATTTTTTAAAAAAACCCATTTTGTAAATATTCATGAATGATAAAAAATGAATTTTATTTAATAAATTTTTTAAAATGAAAGTATTTCTTTAAATAAGGTAAATTAATATGAAATAATTTTTTGTTATAAAATTTTTTCATACTACTCAAAATATCAACTTATTCACAATCATTATTATCTATCAATAACCTACCCATGGATTAAGGAATATGAAATGATGTATTATTAAATATATCATAATAATAAGATAATTATAGATGATTGTATATGTATTAGAGAATGTATAATTGATAGTGTGTAATTTGAGCTTGGCTGAAATCCTAATTTTGGTTAACATAATCTTCAGTCCAAATTAATCTCTTTTTGTAAAGTGTTCGAGTCTAATTTTTTTTCAATATTGATGTCTTCCCCATAACATGATTTAAGATAATGGGATATTATCGATGATTGTTTCTCAAATAATTGTTAAAGTTTTGTGATGCTAACATGTCTCCTAATTCGTGTCAGATCTTCTTCTTATCTTTGGGGGTGATTCATGGGATACTGTGAGTTTGAAAACCAATATCAAGTATAATGAAAGATAATTTATATTATTACAGTTTTTATGAAGTCTCTAAAGACTTATTTTTTACTGTATTTTGTGTGAAAAATAAATCTGGATTTTGGGATGGGATTAATATCATGTCATGTTATAATAATATATTGAAAACTCAATGAACAATTATGTATCTCGGTGTTCTTATAAGGATGGAGAAAACATGAGGTCATGTTGCTAGAAGTAGATCATGTACATATATGCCACTAATTTTTTATTGGAATATGATTCTACAAGACTAAATGAATTTACCATGTTGAAATCATGATCTTCAATGTGTATATATGTATCGATTCATTAGTGATGAATTATATTTCCATGGGATATGTGTGTGATTTTTTCAGAAAAATTGAGTAAATCACATTATTATTTTGAGATAGTTGATCATAGGAATGACCATGCGAGTATGAAACATGACATGTTTGACTATAAAATATTGGTTTGTACATGTTTTTTTCATTGAATTACTAGGAATTGGGGGATAATGAATTGGTGAGTCATTAATGTATTATTTGTGATCACTCTAATTGATGTGTAGTGATAGATTACTGATATACCTTGTCAACTTATTTTCATTTCAATATTTTTCATAATGGTAAAAACTCCCTAAAACTCATATTAGAACATTAATTTTTTACTTTTCATGAAATATTTTAGGTAGAATCCCTTCAACTCATGATCCAATCAATTATGAGTATTAGTCAACCATTATTTTATTTGTTACATAATTGAATTTTATTTTATTTAAAATGTGTTCTTTATATATTTTGTTTTGGGGGTATGTTATGGAAAATAATCTATATTTTAAATGTACAATCATTTATTATTTGAAAACATAGCAATGTTTCATAAAAAAAATTCATGGTTTATAATCAAATAATATATTCAACAGGGATTTCACAAAACAACCAAAGTGTCCATGTCATAAATACATAGTAAAATACCATATTCTTCAAAATATTATTTATATCTTCAATCCAAAAATTATATTATCCACTATTTGATAAAATCACAAACTAAAAAATATATATTATTATACCAAAATGGTGATATATATCACGCAATATTTCTCGAATTATTATTAATCCCCAATATTTTCATATTATATTAATAAAATATTCATAATAAAGAAAACAAATTTTATCTCAACATCAAAAATAAACTAATTGTTAAATTTTTTCATCCATTTGAAATATATTTTTCAATTTTTATCTCTTAATAAAACACCATACGATAATAAAATTTCTCAATGTTATTAATAATATTTAATTTTCAATTTGATTGTATTAATGAATAACTACTAATTAAATTGCCCCAAATGTTTCAAATAATACCCAATATGTTTTTGAAAATAAATATCTATCATTGATATATATCACATCATGAAATAGATAAGATAAATTGGATTTTATTTATAATAGTACATACAATATGTAAGATTACAAAAAAAACTGTTATGAAATATATTAGAAGGGCTAATATTCATATGAAAAATTACTACTAAGTCCTTTTTGTTATGTATTTATATTATTAATTATTTTAATGTGATTAATTAATTATAATTATTATGTGATGGTTGGGAGACAAAATTCAGTAACTATCCATGCATCGATGGGTATCATTTGGCAAACTAACGTCAATATTTGAAATATTCAATATATTTTATTATTGTAATGTAATTAATAGATTGTAAAATTATAAGGTCTATCATTATAATTTATATCACTATAGATCATGGTATTTTTACCCATTTTATTCTTTATATTTTTATTTTAACCCTGGAAATATAACTCTTCCATGATAATGGTTATATAGAATAATTTAATATTATATTTCTCTGTTCTATTATTCATATCATGGTGATTCTATAATAGCTTCCACTATACTCATTCACCTATAGAGTGTCTGAGATGATGATTTTTTTTCATTTGGTAAGGGTATTCATACGTTAACCTTTAAAGATTTCATGGATATAATTTAATAGTTATAATGTTATAATATCATTTATATATTGTAAATTTTTTATGAGTGAAATTTGAGATTCATATATGTATCAGGACTCAAAAGACTACTGAGCTATTCAATCACCTGGGATTTGATCACTTATATATTGAGTCAATGTAAAATATTTTACAAAAGTTGTAGGATAATATATTCATTGTTTATTTTTGATTCCATGACTGACAAGTTATTATATGGATACAATTTTTATATAATACATCCTTACAAGACTTATTTTATGGTTATTCATTGTTGGGTTTCATTCCAGTATTTTATATCTAATGAGTTGTTTATTGGTTAGTCATTTCCTCATGTTTAATGGGGGTCATATATCATTTCATGACAACATGGTTCATTTTGTTTCCATAATTATATTTGGGGAATAAATGCGGGATTACTATTTGTTTTTTTTTTGAAAATATAACAACATAACTGTATCATTTAAGGGGATGTGTTTAATTTAGCCCCATCAATTTTTGAAAATGAACCATCATAACCTGATTTATTTTTTTGTAATAGTTGTATGAAAATAAGTAGACCATTTAGATTAATCTAGATTACATTATATTTAATTAATCCTATAAAACCAATGTTTCATCAAATTATGGTCCATGTTGTGACACCTCAAGTTTCTGTGATATGCTTCTTTTTGAATAAAGCTATAGCTTGCATGGTACGCAACATCGTGTTATAACATACCATGACCAATTAAACTAGCCATTATGAATAGTAATTCCCACTTTTTGAAATATTATATTTTTTTCAAAATGGACTTCATTTTTGGATTCAGAATATCAAAATTAGTTTAGGGGTGAATTTTTGGTATTTTTTAGAAAAATTTCAATTTTTGATGAATAGTGAAAAACACTATGTTATTGTTTATAACATAATTGTTATTTAAGTAACTAGTTATTTTATTTAAATTTATAACATATTAAAATAGATACATAATTCCTATATATGTTCAATGTAATTCATTAGAATCATTTTTAATAATATTATATATATAAACTTTTATTGAACTTTTTACCGTCTTTGACACACCTTCAAAGGGAATTTAAAATTTTGCATAAAATGTAATTTTATGGATTATGTGAATTGAATATAAAAAATATGAGAGAAATGGATGACATCAGTTTTTAAAATGAGGTTAAATAAGATGAAAATAGTTTTTTATGAATAATAAATTTTGACTTTTATTTACCACGGTTAAAAGTAAATAGTGTAATTAATGGTAAAAATAGATATTATAATTACACTAACAAATGTCTTAATTAAATTGGATATATATATTTTCACCAAAATAAACATTAAGGATAATATATGATCCTTTTGGTCCTCATGGATTAGATTTGGACATTTATTATAATTTTTTTAAGGAAGAGTTAAAACTGTTAAATTCAAAGATTCATAACTGAAATAATTTTAAAATAGGGTTATACATAAGATAAATTAGACTATAAATGTCCATTTGAAATATATGATTTTTCCCTTAATAAAATTTATTTGTTTATTAAATAAATTTTTTTCTCATTGACAAATATGTTATAAATTCAACAGAAACCAAATACCAAATAGTGTCAAAATTGACATAAATGTGTTTTAAAACACTTACTATAAAATTTATTTATATAATATTCCAAAAAATCATTGGTTTGAAAGAAGAATATATATAAGTAATAATATATCAATAATTAAACACTTTTGGTTCTATTGGCATTTTATTCTATTTTTTAAACCATTTATTAAAATCATACAAGAATACATGGTAAAAGATTAACTATTTAACTAAGAGTTATATAAAAACAATTGGGTTAATAATGAGACCTAAATCTGCCAGAAACCTATGGTTGGAAGGTTTTAGACCCACCCCACCTTATACTCTAAATAAATCCTTTTGGATACATTATAAACTGGATATTATTATATAATAAAATAATGTTACAATCATTTCCAAAAGTCTCCCTCACCTCTCTTATAAAAGGGTGCTTCTCCTTCCCTCAAAATAACACCTCCAAATACATTTTTCATGTCCAACCCCTACTCACATATCCTCCCAACTACCCTAAATTATACCTATATCTCATAATTTGATCATAAAGCCAACCTATGGAGCCTTTTTGATCATCTCAAATGGGAACACCTGAAGAAGAGGTAATAATCTCACCATGTCTTTCAATGTTATTTTCTTTCTCCACTACCACATTCATTTTTTGATTCCATGACAAAATAATATCCCAAGTACCATATACATAATATGATGTTATTATAAATAGGGTACAACCATATTCATTATTTTATCCTTCCTATGAATAACAAGTCACCATATGTGTGTATATACAGATTACCATCTCCACATCGTTATGTGATTTTTTATTCAAAAAATTCAATATCTGGATGTGTATAATAAGGAGTATAAATTTTGTGAATAATAAATTTAACATGTTAAGAATTATTTATATTTGATATAACATCTGGTTACATTCGATTTATCAGTCAATTGAGTGATATTGTCGCCTATGTGTAAGTATGGATTACCGTCTCCACAAATGCAATGAACTTCATTCCCCATCATAACCAATATAGAATAAATATCATTTTATGATTAAAAATAAGGTTTAAGAAAATAATATTATTATGTATATTAATCATATAAATCCTCTCTTAAAAATGCATTGCTTATTTAACCAACCATATAAAATAAAACGAATCAGTTAACAAACGAAACAATTATTCTACTGAAATATTTTTAACAAAGCGATATAAGAAGATCATATATGATATCAAATTTATGTATGTGGATATTTCATTATTTAATAACATTGATTTTTCTACTACACATTATGTTAAATTACCATAGATGATGTAAAAATTTCAAGGTAAGGGTAAATTCTATAATCTCATCCTTATCCAAGATTGATTTTACGTGAGTATCTATGGGGACCTCTTTATCATCCCCATCTGTGTTTCAAAAAAATTTCCAAAAAATATTTACTATTTCATAGTATATAGTTTAAAGTAATTTAATACCTTTTTTTGACTATTTATTAATTTTTTATAAATGAATCATTCCGTCCAATTCCAAAAAAGGTCATTTATGACTGTCTTGACAAAATTTAGTAAGAATGTTTTTTAACTTATACGGTGAGTAAGGCTATTTTCCACCATTATAACATCTTTGATGATTCCCATAAAATATTGTTAGAATAATTTAAAAATAAATTATATCTATATTAATTATGTGACTCTTAAATTATTTAAAAATATAAAGATACATTTCTCTCAAATAGTTTTGATTTCATCTAAATAAACAAACATTAATTGATTTTACACTTTCTTGAAGTTGATTTGTTAGAATACAATATTCCATATTTTATTGATGTTTTGGGGATATGATTTATTGTCAATGTGTTTTTTATACCGTTTATGGTTTGTGGATAAAGTATTAACATTTTGTATGCTAGTCTTAATGCGAATGTATATGTTATGCTTCATCCTTTTCATACAGTAAATTAATTGGACTAAGTAAGTGATGGGTGGAGCCGGTTATAGCACTTTTATTCATCATTAGGTCTCATTAGACATACTAGATTCTTGGAAGAAGGTCTTGAAAAAATCTTAATTTTAGTCCTGTAACTGGGCCTTGACTATGTGGTTAGGATGTACGATATAATACATTACATCATTATGAAATTGGATATTGATATTTCATATGATTATTGGACTAGTAGAATATCCATGTGAATAAGTAAATGGCATTATTTTATTTATATTTTCCATGTTATAGTGATAAATATGATTAAAAGTCATGTGTTTTAGTCATATACATTTCCTTAAATGTTTATTTTTATTTATAAATGTTTCTACAATATTATTATCCTTAATAAGAATCTAAGCACACCCATTTCTTAGGTTTTATTTTTCATAAGATGTGAAAAAGTATATTATGATTGACCTGAAGCAATAGGCTAAGGGGATATGAGTGTGTTCAAAGTGGAGAAAATGTTGTTGTTTTTCAATTACATAATGTAATGTAAAACTTATTTATGTATCTAGTATTTCCAAGGCTACTAAAATGATTGTCATTCAGGAAATGATTCCTTATAATATTCCAATTTTATGTAATAATGATTTGACTCTTGGTAACTTGGGTTAGTTTGTTTTAGTTGGTATCAAGGGATGTTTAGTACAAACCTTGGAAGATAGATTTAAAAAACCACTAATTATAGAACAATACCCCTAAGATAGACTTTGATAATTTCTATATAAGAACATCCTATAATTTTGGTAATGTAGATATTTTGTGTGTTTTCCATTAAATATATATTTTTCTGGATACAAGCAGGTAGAGGCCGATCTGGAACAGATGCACAAAAGAGTGAAAACATCTAAAAGGAGTTTCAGTAATGACCCGAGGAATCCCGGTACATGACAATGGGCCATTATTCACTATTGGATATGAAACTCATGGGGGATATGCATAAGATAAATAAAATTTTCATTATAAACCACTATTAATGACTTATGACTAAATACCCCCTAAAAGAAAACATTTTTATGATTATAGATTATATACATAAACTATTCAATTTATGTTCAGTGTTTTCATATTTTGAACTATGTATTTTGATTCATAAATTAATATAGTGTATTCCATTTTTATGAAATGTCACCTAGTGAAAGGAATGAAAACTGTATCAAAGAACGTAATATTTGTAGGGATTTCTCGCTTTCTCAAGATAATTATAATGGAACTGGTGATGTAACTGTTGTTGATATTCGTCTCACCTACTAGAACAAATCAATCAGGTTATGAATAATAAACATACCTCTATTGTGCTTCATAATTTATAATACAAAGGATCAATGTTATTCCGCTTCATGTTGAAACAACGACCAACATTCAATGTGACAACAAATAAATTTTTAGTTTAACACTGGATAAGTTCCGTAGAGAAACTATTTTATTTTATGGGGAGAAGTGGAAGGGAAAAAGCATTCATGGTAGTTTATCATCTCACGAGTGATGTAGTTCAATGGTGGTTATTAATTCCAAACACAAAGTATAATTAAGATGTATCAAATATGTAATGGATGGATCTTAAAGAGACCTTTTTAGAAAAATACCTTCTTTGTGACCATCCTGCAGATATGGAAAGACTATTTATGAGACATAGGAAAAAGTAGGATGAGAATGTCACAAATCTTGAGGCTATCATTACATGGTTATCAAGGCATGTAGAAGATTATATATGTAACCTAAAGAGTAAGATTGATCGAATATTTGATGGGGTAAATTCATTTCTCTCTCGAGCAATATTCTCACAATCCTTCTCATAGTACGAAGATATTGTCTCATGTGCTATCAAGACAAAAAATAAATTTTCCATGTCTAATGACCTAAATCAATGAAATAAAAGAAGAGATCTGCAGAACACTCTGGAAATGGAAATAAGAGTAAGATGGGAAAAGTTGAATTTCCATCCTATGATAAATGTGGGATGAAACACCCATGTAATTTCTTGAAGGGAATGTGTGTATGTTACAAGTGTGGTGAAAAAGGCCACAAAGCATGTGATTTAAGGAAAAAAGTGGCTGTAAATCAAGAATGAAAAAATTGTAGGGAGATGTGAAATTATTGAAATGAATGTCCTCAATGGAAAGAAAACATACCTCAGCATGGGAAAAGTAGAAGATCCAAGATTATATGATCATTACTCATGATCTAGAACCTCCGAACAACTTAGTATCATGTAATTTAATGGATTCCTCAAGTTTAGTCAATGCATTATTTGATTCTGGATCATTTCATTGTATCATATCTTCCCAGATTGCTAAGAAAATTATATTTTACCAATTTTATTTAACATGGGATTTTTTAGTCAAAAATCATAATGGAAGTATCATTATAAAAAAGATTGTGTATCAGTTCCAATTTGAGCTTATAAATGTTCTTTATATGCTGATATCATCATCATACCCATGATTGAATTTGATATAAATCTTCATATGGATTGACTTTCATATTATGATTACAAAATTTACTTTAACAAGAAGGAGGATAAAATATTCGATGATGATAAGAAATACATAATATTTATAGATGAAACGCCCCCCATATATTCTTATCTAGAACCAACCATAGTATCTGTACTAAATTCCATTATAGTGGATAAAGAGAATGAAATAACTATGGATAATAAAATGAATTTTTGAATATAGGATGTAACTATTGTACTGGAATATGTTGATGTGTTTCTAGAGGATTTAACTAGACATACTTTGGAATGAGAATTTGAGTATTCCATTGATTTAATTTCGGGTTCAAGGCCCATAACAAATACCCCTTATAGAAGGGCCACATTGAAATTAGTGGATCTAAATAAACAAATAGATGAATTGAGTAATAATGGATTTATTCACCGTATGGATTCTTTTTGGGGATCTCTTGTTGTTTTTGTTAAGAATAATGATGGATCTATGAGGGTAGACATTGAAAACAGGGTGATCAACTCTATAAAAATAATGAACAAGTATCCCCTACCTCTAATTGAGGTTTTATTTGATCAACTTCATAGAGATCAACAATTTTCAAATATTGACCTTTGATCTGGATATCATCTTTTGTGTGTGGATAAGGAATACATTCCTAAGATAGCATTTCATACCAGTTATGGGAATTACAAGTTTATAGTAATGTATTTTGGACGGACAAATGTGCCCTCTGTTTCCATGGATCTAATGAAGAGATTGTTCAAGTAATATCTTGATGACATTGTAGTGGTATTTCTTGATGATATGTAGGTATACCAAAAATGTTATGAAAAAACCTGAAAATCAATTGCACACTATTCTAGAAAACCATCAAAATAAATGAATTATATGGGATGTTTAGCAAATGTGAATTATGGATCCAAAAAATTTCTTTTCTTGGAAAAATTATCTTTAAGGATGAAATCACTATTGATCCTTCAAATACCATGGAAATAAAAGAATGGATAGTACCGATAAGAATAACAATGGTACACAGTTTTATTGGTTTAGCAGGGCATTATCGGGGCATTGTCCAGAATATTTCTTGATTGGAAAACCCGTTTACCATGCTCCTATGTAAAGGGGTTAAATATTTTATGACCAAAATGTGTGAAGAATGTTTTGATGAACCGCATAAATGATTAGTCAATGCTATTATCTTGACTCTTCCATCAAGAAATTATGGGTTTGTATTTATGGTCATGCATCATAGAAATAACGTGGTTGTGTCCTTATACAAAATGATAGGGTTATTGCCTATCCATCGCGACAGCTAAAAATTCATGAACCCAACTATCCCACTCATTATCTTGAGATAACAACTGTAATATTTTCTTTGATGGACTGGATACAATATCTCTATTTTGAAATTGTGAGATATATATCGATCAAAAGAGTTTATTGTATACATTCTCATGGAAATAACTCAACATGAGGCAATAATGATAGTTTGAACTACTCAAGGATTACGATTGTACTATACAAAACCACCAACGGAAGGTGAATAAGGTGGAAGATGATTCGAGAAGAAAATATCACGGAGTATTGAATAATATTATAGTTGAAAGGGATCCTGAATTCATGGATCTATTAAATATGGATATTGAATAACCATAGTGCGTGAAACATCAATAATTTTTCAAATGGGTTCCAAACCATATATACTAGAATGGTTAAGAAGTTTTGAGACTAATGATGATGATTTTAGAAAGGAAATTAATTATGTGAATGATGGGAGATTGATTGAATTCATATTTGAAGTTGGAACATTGAAATTTGGGTTGAGACTTTTTGTTCCTGATATACCTTACTTAAAAAGGCTACTGTTGGATGATGCTCAAAGCACCAATTTTTCTATACACCCAGGTAGCAATAAGATGCATATATATTTTTAGAAATATTTTTGGTGGGAACACATGAATAAGTAGATGTATGATTATGTGTCAAGATGTATGGTTTGCCAATAGGTTATGGATGGAAGACAACATCCTGGAAGATTTATGAAACCTCTTCCCATACCTGAGTGGAAATGCGATGATATTACAATGGACTTTGTTAGGGGTCTACAAATGACTCCAATAAGGAATGATTCAATATGGGTGACTGTTCATCCCCATACCACCTCTGCAAATTATCATGCTATAAGAGAATATTTACCACTTTCACTTCTAGAAGGACTATAGATAAATGGTGTTTTTAGACATCGTGGAGTACCCCTATCGATTGTTTCTGATCATGATCCTCATTTAACTTCATGATTAGGAAAAAGTATTTAGAAGGCCTTTGTTATGGAAATTTTATTGAGCACTTCCTAACACCCTCAAACTGATGGAAAATCATAACATACTATAGAATTTTTTTAATTTATGTTGAGATCATTATCACATGAATTTCAATGTTTATGTGATCAATATGTACATCTGGTTGAATTTTCATATAACAGTAGCTTCCATTCATGTATTTATATGGAACTATATGATATGTTATCTGGAAATAGATGTCTCTCACCAATGTGTTGGGATGATTTTGGTGAAAGAAAAATTGTAGGCCCAGAACATGTTTATTAAACAATGTAAAATGTGAAGATTATTGAAACCCATATCAAAGCAGTTCAAATTAGGAAAAAGAGCTATACCAATAACTGAAGGAAGAATTTGGAATTTCAAGTAGAAGATCGAGTTTTCATAAAGGTATCTCTATGGAAGGATGTTATATGTTTTAGTAAGAAGGTTAAATTAAGTCCCAGTTATATCAGAACTTTTGAAATTGTAGAATGAATTGGAGTTGTACCTTATCGTTTGGGAATGCCACCAAATCTCTCCAATGTTCATTATGTGTTCCACATATCAATGTAATGGAAATACATGCCTTACCCCATGATTTTACATGAATTTGAATAAATAGAACTAAATCATGATCTATCTTATTGTGAAGATCCTGTCAAGATTCCTAATAACAGAGAACATGTCCGGAGAAACCGGACGGGTCGCCTGGTGAACGTTCTATGGAGAAACCATAAGATAGAAGAGGCAATGTGGGAACCCTAGGAACATATGATGATATACCACATGAATATTTTTATGTGGTAATATTCAAAAAATATCAAGGACAATTATTTTGAAGGAGGGAAGAGTGTAACCCCTATTTTTCATGGTATTCTACTTTTTGAATAATACAATAGCTTGCGTTGTACACAATTTCTTGTTCTAAAACACCATGACCAAAAAAACTAGCCATTATAAATAGAAATACACACTTTTTTAATTTTATATTTTTTTATTCAAATGGACTTCATTTTTTGATTCAGAATATAAAAATTAGCTTGGGGTAAATTTTTTGTATTTTTCTGAAATCATTCAATTTTTGATGAATAGTGAAAAACAATGTGTTATTGTTTAAAATTAACTTTTTTTTAAAAATAACTAGTTATTTTATTTAAATTTATTGAAGGTTAAATTATATACATAGTACATATATATGTTCTATGTAATTCATTGTAGTCATTTTATATTAATATTATATTTATAAAATTGTATTGAAATTTTAAGTCCTTTTTACAACCATCTAGGCACATTTGAAAATTTATATAAAATGTAATTTTACCACTTCTATGAATTTAATTAAAAAAATCTGAGAGACACGGTTGAAATCAGTTTGTAAAATGTTGTACAATAATATGAAAATAATTTTTTAAGAATAGTATCTTTTGGCTTTTATTTACCATAGTTAAAAGTAAATATGGTAATTAAAGGTAAAAAATGATATTGTAATTATCCTAACACATGTCCATATAATATTGGAAAGGTATATTTCGACAAAAATCAATAATAGGAATAATATTTGTTCCTTTTGGTCCAATTGGATTAGATTAGGACATTTATTATTATTTCATTCTATAAAGAGTTAAAAATGATAAATTTAAAGTTTAATAACTAAAACATTTTTAATATTAAGATTTAAATAAGATAATTTATACTATAAATATTGATTATAAATATACAAATATTTAATTCCTGATGGTATTCTGTATATAATATTTAAAAATAAACTAATTATATTTATTTATGAAAAAATTATGATGCAATAATTACCTTATTAATGAAATATTAAAATAATAGATATTATAAATATCAAAATAATTGTTTATTGACACCTATTATTAATTAAAATAATTTTCATGTTAAATATAACATTTTAGGGTTTATTAAATATATTTTTTCGAAGTGATAAAGGTGTTATGACTTTTACATTAACAAAATACCAAATAGTTTCAAAATCGGCAAAAATGAGTTTTTAAAACAAATACTATATTATTAATTGAAATAAGTTTACTGAAAATATATGGTTCATCCAAAATACATAAAACCTGATAAATATGTCAATAATGAACCACATGGGTTTCTCATAACTTTTTATAGTAATGTTATTATCCATTTAAAATAACAATAGTAGAATACATTCCAAAAGATAAACTATTTAAATAAGAATTAAATATAAATGTTAAGGTTAATATGTTTTCCTAATCCTATCTGAAACCTATTAGTTAAGATTTTTTCGACCCATCCCAACCTTATAATCTAAATAAATAATTTTTTTCCATTATAAACCTAATATTATTGTATAATAAAATAATATTTCAATCATTTCCAAAAGTGATCATCATCTCTCTTAAAATAGGGTACATAACCTTCTCTCAAAATAAAACCTCTGAATCCATTTGGATTAGATAAAACCTAAACAAATATACTCCCAACTACCCTAAAAGTGACCTAGAAACCATAAATTGATCAGAAATCCAACTAATGGATCCCTTTTGATCATCTCAAATGGAAACACCCGAAGAAGATGTGATAATATCACCATGTCTTCCATAGTTATTTTCTTCTTCCACTTACTATTTAATTGTTTTATCAATACCAAAATAATTAATTTTTACAATATAAAAATTGTTATGTTATTATAAATATGGTACAACCATATTCTATATTCTATCCATCCTAAGAATGAAAAGTCACCATACATGTGTTTGTACATCTTACCATCTCCACATCGTAGGTTAGTTTGTTATTCAAACTAAAAATTATTTGGATGTGTATAATAATGAGTATAAATTATGTAAATAATTAATATAACATGTTATGGATTTTTATGTATGATATACCATCCAATAACATATTATTTCACTATCAATAGAATGATATTGTCGCTTGTGGGTACATACGTATTACTGTCTCTACGAATGCGATTAAATTCATTCCCCATCATAACCGTACAAGGATAATTTTCATTTTAATTTTAAAAATAATGTCTAATAACTTAATATAATTATGGATATGTATCCCATACCTTCTATCCATTAAAAACATGGATTATATTACCAATATTATAGAGGAAAATAAATTAGTTATCACGAAGAACAATGATACTACTTCAATATTACTAAGAAATAAATATTAGAAGATCATATATGATATCATTTTTATGTTTGTGGTTCTTGTATAATTTAATAGAAATTATTTAAATATTATATAAGAGGATAGCATATTGTCGATCAAGGAAAAAAGAACTAGTTAATTGTTAATTCTACAATCTCTTCATTATCTGAGGTTCATTATACGTGAGTATCTACTAGGACCACTTTTTCATCAACAATTATTTTTTCATTAAAATGTATTTATAAATTTTTTTATAATTCCCTAGAATTTGGGTTAAAGTCATTTATACCCTTCTTTGTCTTTTTATAAAATGTTTATAAAAGAATATTTCCGTCATTTTCCAAAAAAGGTCATTTACGACCTTTTCGAAAAAATTATGGAATGAATGTTTTTTAACATTTATAGTTAGTGTGGCTATTTTCCACTATTATAAAATCTTCTAAGATTCCCTTAAAACATTATTAGAATATTTTCAGAATATATTATTTCTATTGTTATTATGTGACTTTTAAATGATTTCAAAACAGAAATAGATATTTCCCTCAAATAGTTTTGATTTTATCTATGTCAACATCCATTGATGGATTTTACACTTGTTTGATGTTGATTTATTATAATAAAATCTTCCATATTTTATTGATGGTTTTTTGAAATGTTTTACGATTTATGTGTTATTTTTATACCATTCACGGTTTAGTGTTAATGTATTAACATGTCTTATTCATGTTTTATAAGTTTTGGTTATGTTATGTTTCATACTATTCATACAAGGATTGCATTCGACATAGTAAGTGAAGGGTGGAGCCCACTTAAATCCTCGATGCATAGAAAGGTATCATGAGACAAACTAGTGTCTTGGCATGAGGCCTAGAAAAATTCATGTTTGTAGACGTGACATGAGGCCTTCACTATGTTGTTATGATGTCTGCCATTATGCATTCCATAATTATGATAATTGATATTGATATTAAATGTGATTATTCGACTAGAAGAATATAATTGTGAATAAGAAAATGGATTTTATGATTTATATTTTCTATTTTTTTTTTGATTTATCTGTTCAAAGGGATTGTCTTTTAGTTCAATACATTGCATTAAATTTTTATGCTTATATATGAATGCTTCTACTATATTGTTATCCCTACCAAACATCTGACCTCACCACTTTCATATGTTTTATCTTTTATAGGATGTGAAGAAGTATATTATAAATGACCAGCAGGAATGGGCTATGGGGATATGAGTGTGTTTAAAGGGGAAAATGTTTTTTGTTTTTAAATTTCATAATGTAATGTAAAACTTATATATGTATTTACTACTTCCAATCCAACAAAAATTTTCGAACATTCCGGACATGATTCCTTGTATCATGCAAATGTAATTTTATAATGCACCAAATTTTATAAACTATGGTTGATGTATTTCTATTGGTATCATAGATATTTTAGTACCAACCATGAAAACTAGATTTAGAAAAAAAAATTATGATTAGAGAACATTACCCTAAGATAGAAATTAAGGAATATTAAAGAAGAACATCCTAAAATTTTCGTAATGTGGAGATTTTGTTAATTTTACATTAAATACATCCTTGTCTGGATACGAGTAGGTAGAGGTGGCTATGGAATAGATGTACCTAGGTATTATATCTCTGACAAGGAGTTTCAAGCTTGACCCTGGGTATCCTTTTACATGAGAACGGGCCCTACTGCACTCTTGATTACGACACTCCTATGGGGTATGATTAGGAAAATTCAAATTTTCATAATAAACCATTATTAATTATTTGTGAGTATATAACTCTTAAAATACAACATTTTTATGATTATGTATTATATACATAAACTATTTAATTTATGGTAAGTTCTTTACATGTTTAGAATTTTGTATTTGATTCAAAAACTAATCTATTGTATGCCATTGTTAAGAAATTTCACCTACTATAAGGAATGAAAACCGTATCAACACACCTAATATATTTTTGGATTTCCCCCATATTCAAGATAATTATTGTGGAGCTGGAGATAAAACTTTTTCAGATCGGCTTATCAACATACATAGACAACTCAATAGGGTTATGAATAATAACCATACCTGTATGGAGCACCCTGATCCACAATGCGGAGGATCAATGTTATTTCGAATCTTGAGGAAACAACCACTAATAATCAATTGTACTAAGAATACATTTTTAGCTAAGCAATGTATATGTTCCTTATAGGAGATATTTCATGCTTTGGATATTAATGAAATTGAAATGGTTTTAATGGAATTTTATCAACTCATATGAGATTCAGATCAATGGTGGTCATTAATTCTAAACACAATGGAGGATGAAGATGTATCAAATATGGAATTTAGGGAGTTCAAAGAAATTTTTGTAGAAAAATACTTTTATCACCGCAGTCGAATTGATATGGAAAGACAATTTCTGAGTCTGAGGAAAAAGAAGGATGACAATGTCACCATATATAAGGCAATAATTACATGGATTTCAAGGCATCTAGAAGGTTATATACGTAACACAAGGAGTAAGATTGATTGATTCATTGATGGTTTAAAACCAATTCTCCATTGACCATTAGTCTCACAATCCTTATCATCATATGATGATATCATCTCATGTTCTATCAAGACAGAAAAGGAATTATCCAAGTATTATGACTGTAAAGAAAATCAAGAGAAGAAGAGATCAGTTTAACACTCGGGAAATAGAAATAAGGGAAAGAAGGGAAAAGTTGAATTTTTATCCAGGAATAAATGATGGAAGAAACTCCCAGGTACTTCCTGAAGGTAATGTGAGTCTGTTACGGGTGTGGTGAAAACGTCCACCAAAATCCTGATTTAACAGGGAAAAGGCTATAAAAATAAATGATATAATTATAGAGAAATGTGGCATTATGGAAATAAATTTTCTAAACACTATGGAAACAAACCATTTAAAATGAAAAGGTAAAAAGGCCATAATTACGTGATCACTACTATTGAGGTTGAAGCTTCTAATGTCTTAGTGGCAAGTAATTTAATGGTTTCTTCAATTTTAGCGAATGATTTATTTGATTCTGGATCATCACATTGTTTCATATCATCCCATTTTGATACCAAAATTAGATATTTTCAGTTTTATTTAACAAGGGAGTTACCAGTCAAAATTCTTAAGGAATGTATCACTGCATCAATGTTTTCTGAATCAGTTCCCATTTGTGTTAATAAATGTTCTTTATCCACTGATATCATCGTCATAACCATGATTTTATTTGATATAATCCAAGGTTTGTATTGGCTTTCAGACCATGATAATAAATGTATTGTATGAAGAGGGAGGTTACAATTTTCGTGGATGATAAATATTACCTTGTAATTAGAGGATAAATTTCACCACCTAATTCTTATCTTGATCCTCCCCAAATAGCTCTACTAAATTATATTATTGGGGAAGAAGGGAATGAAAAAATATGGGTGAAGAAATGATTTTTTGAGAATAGGATATAACTATTGAACTAGTATATGTTGATGTGTTTCCAGAGAATTTACCTAGAAATCCTTCGGTATGTGAAATTGAGATTTCCATTGATTTAATTGCTATTTCAATGACAATATCAAAGATCTCTTATAGAATACCACTATAGAATTGGAGGAACTAAATAAAAAACTATAGATATAAAGTAATAAAGTATTTAATCACCCTAGTGTTTCTCTATGGGGATCCCCTTTTCATTTTGTTAAGAAGAAAGATGGATCTACGAGCTTGTGAATTTACTACAGGAAGATAACATGCTATAAAAATATAGAACATGTATCTCCTACCTAAAATCGATGATTTATATTTTCAACTTCATGGAGATCATTATTTATCAAATATTATCATCTGATCTGGATATCATCAGTTGTGTGTAAAGAAGGAAGACATTCGGAAGTCAAAATTTCGTACCAGGTATGGGCATTACGAGTTTACAATAACTCCTTTTGGACTGACTAATACACCCTCTATTTTCATGGATCTAATGAATATATTATTAAAAGAATATCATGATGACTATTTAGTGTTATTAATTAATGATATCTCTATATAACCAAAAAGATATAGACATTATAAAAATCAAATGTGTATTATTCTAAAACAACATAAAAATGAATTATATGGGATGTTTAGAAAATGCGATTTCTGGCTTTGAGAAATTTAATTTCAGGGATATATTGTCTTAAATAATGGAATCTTTTTTAATCTTTCAAAGACCAAGTAAATCCAATAATTTCCATCACCGAAGAGTATAGCGATGTTATACAGTTTTATTAGTTTATCTGGTTATTATCCGTATTTTTTCTGAAAATTTCCTAATTAGAAATCTCATTAACCAAACTCATAAAGAAAGGGATTAACATTTTTTACAAAAGCGTGTGAAGAATGTTTTGATGAACTAAACATAATATTAGTCAATGTTCCCATATTAACTATTCCATCAAGTAATTATGAGTTTTTATTTATAGTGATTCATCAATGAATGGACTTGGTGTTTCGCTTTTGCATATTGGTTGGGTTACTACTTGTGCATCACGATAGCTAAAAATCCATTAACAATACAGTTCCACTCAAGATAATGAGTTAGTAGCAGTAATTGTTTGTTTAATGATTTGGAGTCACTATCTCTAATGTGTAAAATGTGTGATATATAACGATCACGAGAGTATGGATTATATTTTCACATAGAAAGAACTCAACATGAGGGAAACACGATGGCCTGAACTAGTCACGGATTATGATTGCACAATACACTAGCACCTAGAGAAGGAAAATAATGTGGAAGATTATTTGAGAAGAAAATATAATGGAGTTTTGAAAAATATAAGAGCTGAAAGGGAACCTACGTTTAAGGAACTTGTATATATGGATATGGGAATAATCATAGATAGTGAAACCTCAATACTGTTTAAAATGGTTTCCAAACCATATTTACTTGAAAGGATAAAAAGGTCTCAGACTTTCAATGAGGAGTTCAAATATAAAATTAATGTAGTGAATGATAGAAGATTTATTAACATCATATATAAAGATGGAATTTTGATATTTGGGGAGGGTTTGTGTTTGTGATATACCTAATCTAAAAATAGAATTGTTGGATGATGCTCATAGCACCAATATCTCTATACACACAGGTTGTAGTAAGATGTATAAAGATTTGAAGGAATATTTTTGGTGGGAAAACATGAAGAGGGAGATTGCTTATTATGTGTCATGATGTATGGTTTGTCAATAAGTTATGGCTGGAATAAAACATCCTAGAAGAGTCATGAATCCTCTTCCCATAACTGAGTGGAAATGGGAAGATATTATGATGGAATTTTTCATGGGGATAACAAATAATCCTAGAATGAATGATGCAATATGGGTCATTTTTCATCTCCTTACAATGTTACCACATTTTCATGATATAATAGAAGACTAACCACTTGATCGTCTAGAAAGACTATATGTTCATGAATTTGTAAGACTTCGTGGAGTACCCCTGTCAATTATTTGTAATTGAGTTCCCCGTTATATGTAAGGATTATGGAAATGTTTTCTGAAGTCCTTGGATACTGAACATTATTAGTGAAATCCTACCACCCTAAAACTGATGGACAAATAGAACAGATTATTGAAACATTAGAATACATGTTGAGTTATTTCTCACATAACTTTCATGGTAAGTGGGATCAATATTTACCTCTAGTATAGTTTTCCTACGACAATATATTCCATTCACATATTCATATGGCCCCTTATGAAGCATTATATGGAAATAGATGTTTCTTACTAACTTGTTGGGATGATGTTGGGGAAAGAAAACTCGTAGTCCTGGAACTTGTTGAGGAAAAAATTAAAAAGGTGAAGAGTATCCAAAAAAACATCAAAGTAGAGGAAAGGAGGAAAAAGATGTATACCGATAACTGAAGGAAGGATTTGTAATTTCAAGTATGAGTTAGTGTATTCTTAAAGGTATCTACCTGGAATGGCGTTATACCTTTCATTACGAAGGGTATATTACTTCCCAAATACACTGGAACTATCGAAAATCTAGAACGGAATGGAGTTGCAGCTTATCATTTGGAAATGCCTCTATGTATCTAAAATTTTTATGATGTGTTCCACGTATCACTAATTAAGAAATACATGCCTAACCTGACGCAAGTACTCACCTATGAGGAAATAGAATAGGAACCTGATCTGTCTTATTGTGAAGAGCCTCTAAAGATTCATGATATCTGATAACAAGTGCTAAGAAACCGGATGACTAGTATGGGAAACATTATATAGAGAAACAATAAGATGGAAGAGGAAACATAGGAACCTAGGGAACATGTGATGATGAACCACCCGAATCATTTTATGATCTAATATTTAAGACATTTCAAGAATTAAATTATTTGAAGCAGGTGAGAATGTAACACCCCAAGATTCCACAGTACGATTCTTTTTGAAAAATAAAATAGCTTGTGTTGTACGTAACTTCAAGTTCTAACATGACACGACCAATCAAACTAGTTGTTATGAATAATAATACACACTTTTTGAAATTTTATAATTTCTATTTTTAAAAATAGACTTCATTTTTTGATTCGGATTATCAAAATTAACATAGGAGGAATTTTTGTTATTTTTCTCAAAACATACAATTTTTTATGAATAGTGAAAAACATCGTGTTATTGTTTAAAATCAACAATTTATTTTAATAATTAGTTATTATATTTAAATTTATACAAGTTAGAAATAGTTACATAATACATATATATTATCAATGTAATTAATTGGAGTCATTTAATAATAATATTAGATATACAAAATTTTATTTAACTTTTTACAGTCTTTTACCCACCTAATAGGCTCATTTTAAAATTTGCATAAACCAAAGTTTTACCACATTTGTGAAATGAATTTCAAAAATTCAAGAGACATAGTTGACATCAGTATGTAAAATGACGTTCAATAAGATGAAAATGATTTTTTATGAATATTAATTTTGGACTTTTATTTACCACCGTTAAATGTAAATAGGGTCATTAAAGGAATCAAATGATGTTATAATTATACTAAAAATATATTAATTATATTATATTGATGTATTTCGACCATAATCAACTATAGGAATAAAATATGATCCTCTTTTTTCCACATGGATTAGATTATGATATTTATTATTATTTTATTTAATAAAGATTTAATAGTGTTAAAGTCAATGTTTAATAACAAGATCATTTTTAAAATAGGGATATTCATAATATAAATTTGAAAATAAGTATTTATTGGAAATATAAAAACATTTCATGCACAATGGAATTTTATTTATAATTTTTAGACACAATATATTTGAATTTATTTATGACAGATTGATGAAGCAGTGATTACTTTATTAATGAAAGATTAAAATAATTCTTATTATAATTGTCTAAATAAATTTAAATTGAAACTTTTGATGAATTAATGTATTTTTCATGGATCATATATGATTATAGGGTTTATTAAATAAATTTTTTCGAAGTGAAAAATTTTTTATGACTGCCAGCGAAATAAAATACCAAATAGTGTCAAAATTGACATAAATGTGTTTTAAAAAAAAAATACAATAGTATTAATGGATATAATATTCCTAAAAAACTATGGTTTAGCCAATGGACTGTTATAAGGTAAAATATATCTATATTTAACCACGTGGGGTTATATTTCATTTTTATTGTAATTTTATTAACCATTTATTATAAAAATACAAGAATTCATTGTAAACGCTATAATATTTAATTACGAGTTAAATCTAAACGATAAGGTAAATATGTTGAACTATACTAATCTGAAACCGCTTCGTTGAGTTTTTTTCGACCCATCCCCACCTTATACTAGAAATAAATTATTTTGGAGCCATTGTAAATAGAATTTGGTTGTATAAAAAATAATATTTCAATATTTTTCTAATGTGACCATCACGTCTCTTTTAAAAGGGTACTTCCCCTTCTCTCTAAATCACACCTCCAAATCTACATGAATCAAACAAACCATTCTCAAATATCCTCCTCACTATGCTAAATTCGACCCGCAGTCCCTACATTTATCAGAAATCCAACCTATGGAACCCTTTTTATCAACTCAAAATGAGACACTCGAAGAAGAGGTAATAATTTGACCAACTCTTTCAAAGTTCTTTTCATCTTCCACTTCCACATTCAATGATGAAACCATACCTCAAAAATTACTCTAGTACCATATACATAATGTGATGTTATAATCAATATGTTACTATCATATTCATTATTCTATCCATCCTATGAATGACAAGTCACCATACGTGGGTATGTACGACTTACCATCTCCAAATCGTATTGTAGTATTTCATTCAAACACTTCATTATTTGGATTTGTATAATAATGAGTATAAATGATGTAGATAATAAATATAACATGTTAAGGATTCTTTCTATATGATATAATATACAACTATGTATGATTTTTCCATCAATATAATGATATTCTCGCTTGTGTGTACGTACGGATAACTGTCTCCATGAACACGATGGAATTCATTCCCCATCAAAACCATTGAAGAATAATTTTCATATTATGATTAAAAATAATTTTAAAGAACTAAATATAATTCTTCACATTAATCATATACATCCTATCCATAACAAACATGGATTATTTAACGAATAATATAAAGGAAAAGTATTCAGTTAACACATTAAAAAATGATTCTAAAGAAATATTATTAAAAAACAATATTAGAATATCATATATGATATCATATTTGAGTATGTGTTTCTTGTATAATTTATTATCAATTATTTAACTACTATACAAGAGGGTAACTTACCATCGATCAAGGAAAAAGTACAATGTAATTGTTAATTCTGCAATCACATCGTTATCTAAAGTTGATTATACGTTAGTATCTACTGGGAACACATTATCATCCTCATCTGTGTTACATAAAAATATATTTTGAAACATTATTACTATTTCCTTGACAATTGGTTATGGTCATTTATATCATTTTTTAAATTTTTATAAAATTTTATTAAAGGAATCCTTCCGTCATTTTCCAAACATGGTCCTTTAAGACATTTTTGACAAAAGTTAGGAAATAATTTTTTTTAACTTATATAGCTACTGTGGCTATTTTCTTCCATATTTTAATCTTTGAAGCTTCCCTTAAAATATTATAAGAATATTTTCAAAATAAATTATTTCTTTTATAATTATGTGACTTTTAAATGATTTTAAAATAGAAAGAGGTATTTCACTCAAATAGTTTTGTTTTCATCTATATCAACATCCTTTGATGGATTTAACACTTATTTGAAGTTGATTTATTATGATACTATCATCCATATTTTATTGAATGTTTTGGGATATGATTGATTGTGGATGAGTTATTTTTATACCATTCATGGATTATGGTTAATTTTTTAAAATTTCATATGCTAGTTTTAATATGAATGTTTATGTTATGTTTCAACATTTTCATAAGAGGAATGAATTACATATAGTAAGTAATGGTTGGAGCCCATTATAGCTACTTGATGCATCAATAGGTCTCATTAGACAAACTAGTGTCTTGGAACAAGGCATTGAAAAGTTATTATTTGTAGTCCTGGAATGAGGACTTGACTATGTGGTTATGATTTTTGGAAATATGCATTACATCATTATGAATTTGGTAATTAATATTAAATGTGATTTTTCAACTACTAAAATATCCAAGTGAATAAGTAAATTGAATTATTGGATTTATCTTTTCCATATTATGCTGAAGTATATGTTCAAAAGGATTAGGTTTTAGTCTTATAAATTACCTTAAATTTTTATGGTTATTTATGAAATGTTCTTCTATATTGTTATCCTTACTGGGCGTATGAGCTCACCATTTTCATTTACTTTATTTATCCATGGTTGTAAAGAAGTATATTATAACTAACCTACTGGAATTGTATAATGGTATATTATTGTGTTCAATGGGGACACGATGTTTTTTTTTTCAATTTCATATTGCTATGTAAAACTTCTATATGTATCGAGTACTTCCAATGATACTAAAATGTTCTATCTTTTAGGGCATGATTCCTTGTATCATTCCAATTTTATGTAATAATTCACCAAATCTGGGTAACTAGGTTCAGGGCACTATAGTGGGTATCAGAGAAAATTTACTAAAAAACATGAAAGCTATATTTAGAAAAACTAAATGATTAAAGAACATAACCCTATGATATAATTTGAGGATTAGTATAGAAAAACATCCTAGAATTTTGGTAATGTATAGATTTTGTGTGTTTTACAAGCAATACATCTATGAGATTGGAGAGGTGTCTATGGAACATATGTACATAGGAGTGAAAAATCTGACAATGAGTTTTGGGCTTGACCTAGGGTATCCTAGTACACAATAGTGGGCCTTTCTTTACCCTTGGTTACGACACTCTCAGGGGATATGCTTAGGATAATTCACATATTATTTATAAACCATTATGATGGATTTAAGACTATATACCTCATAAAAAACATTTTTATGATAATGGATTATATCCATAAACAATTCAATTTATGTTAAGTGTTTTACATGTTTGGAATTATTTATTATGATTCCTAAAATAATATATTATATCCCCTTGTTCATAAATTTTTCCTAGTAGAAGGAATTAAAATTGTATCAACACATGAAATTTATATAGGGATTGAATTACTTTTCATGATAATTATTATAGAGCTAATTATGAAACTATTATTGATCAGTTTATCACAATACCAGGACAACTCACTCAGGTTATAAATAATAACCTTACTCATATGGAGCATCATGATCCACAATACATAGGACCAATGTTAGATCACTTCATTAAAAATAACCACAAAAAATAGGACTAAAACTTTATTTGTAGCTGAGCAATGAAGAAGTTCCTTAGAAAAAATATTTTATTCTTTGGTGAGTAGTGAATGGGAAAACAATTTATTGTAGTTTATCGCCTCCTGGGAGATACAGATCAAAAGTGGTGATTAATTAAAAAAAATTATGATGAAGATGTATCAAATATTGACTGGAGGGATTTTAAAGATATTTTATTTCAATTATGCCTTCCTAATGTCCATCGATTGGATATGGAAAGGAAATTTTCGATTCTGAGGCAAAAGGAGGATATAATTGTCGCAATGTATGAGGATAACATTACATGTATAGAAAGAAATGTAAAGGATTTTATACATAACCCAAAGAGTATGTTTGATCCATTAATTTATGGGTTAATACTGTATCTCCATTGAGCATTATTCTCGCAATGCTTCTCGTTGTATAATGATATTTTCCCATCTTCTATCAAGACAGAAAATGAAATCTCCATGTCTTATGACATTAAACCAAAGAACTGGAAGAATATATCAGTTGAAAACTCTAGAAATTGTAATAATGTGAGGAATGGGAATGTTGAATTTCCGTACAATAGTAAATGTGGGAGGAAACACCTAGATAATTTCCTATAGGAATGTCATTCTATTACAAGTGTGGTGAAAAAGGACACCATGCTTGTGAATGAAAGGGAAAAAAGGTGGAAAATCGTGAATGCTACAATTGTAGATAGATGGGTTATTATGGAAATGAATGTCCTAAAAGCTAGAGAAACATATCTCAGAAAAAGACAAGGGAGAATGGTTGAGGTAATGCAATTAGTACTGCTAAGGTTGAAGCTCCTAAAGACATAGTGGTAGGTAATTTAATGGTTTCCCCATGTTTATACAATGATCTATTTGATTCTGGATCATCTAATTGTTTCATATCTTCCCAATTTTATATGAGTATTATTTATATCCAATTTAAAATAACATGGGAGTTTTCTGTCAAAACTGTTAAGGTAAGTATCATTGCAACAATGTCTTATGATGCAGTTCCCATTTTGGATTATAAATGTTCATTATCTTCTGATCCCATCGTCATACCCATGATTGAATTTTATATAATCCCATGTATGGATTGCCTTTTTCACCGTGATGAAATATATTTATTGTAATAAGAAAGAGGTTACAATTTTTTATTATGATAAAGATTACCTTATCCTTAGGGTAGAAACGTCCCCATCAGATTCCTATCAAGATCCACCCCGAGTTGCTCTACTAAATTAAATTATTAGGTATGAAGACAATGATATAATTATTAGTGAGTAAAATAATGTTTCAATAGAGGATATAACTATTGTACCATAATATGTTGATGGCTCTCTAGAGGATTTACCTAGATATCCACCGGAAGGAGAAATTGAGTTTTCCATTGATCTAATTCCTGTTTCATGGCCCGTATCGATGACCCCTTATAAAATTGACATTAGGGAATTGGTGGAAATAAATAAACAACTTTATTAATTGAGTAATAAAATATTTATTCACTCAATTTTTCTCCACGTGGAGCCCCTGATCATTATGTTAGGAATCAAGATAAATACACAAGGTTGTACATTGACTATAGGGACATCAATGCTATAATAATAATGAACAAGTATGCCCTACCTCACAGTGATGATTTATTTGATCAAATTCATAGAGAAAAATACTTTTCAAATATTGAACTTCAATCTGGATATCATCAGTAGTGTGTAGGGAAATAAGACATTTGGAAGACTACATTTTGTTCCATGTATGGGAATTACGAGTTTACATTAATGCCTCTTGGACTGACTAATGAACCCTCTGTTATCATAGATCTAATGAATAGAGTTTTCAAGGAATATCTTGATTAATTAGTAGTGTTATTTATTAATGATATCTTGGAATATTAAATAACCTATGATGTTAATGAAAATCACTTCTGCACTATTCTGAAAACCCTGAAAAGAATTGAATTATATGGGATGTTTAGAAAGTGTTACTTTTGTCTTCATGATATTTATTTTCATGGAAATATTTTCTTTATGTATAAAATCATTTATGATCCTTCAATGATGAAGGAAATCCATGAATGGGAAGCACCAATGAGTATAACTAAGTTACATAGTTTTATTGGATTAGCATGTTATTATCAGCATTTTACCCAGAATATTTTCTGATTGGAAAAATCATTAACCAAGAACACCCATAACTTGGTTAAAATTGTTTTCAGAAACGTCTGTGAAGAATGTTTTGATGAAATGAATTGAAGAGTAGTCAATGCATCTATCATGAAACTATCATTGGGGAATTATGGTTTTGTTATTTATAGTTATGCATCAAAGAAAGCAGTTGGCTGTGTCCTTATGTCGGATGATAGGGTTATTTCCTATGCATCATGATAGCTAAAAATTCAGGAAAAAAACTATCCCACTCATTATCTTGAGATATCATCTGTAATAATTTCATTGAAACTATGGAGAAACTATCTATACAGTGAAAATTGTGAGATATATATTGATCACAAGAGTTTGACATATATTTTCTCACAGAAAGAACTCATCATGAGCCAAAGATGATGATCTGATCTACTCAAGTATTATTATATCACAATACGATACCACCCGGGGAAGGAAAATAAGATGGAAGACGCTTCGACAAGAAATGATCATAGAGTTTTGAACAATATGATAGTTGAAGAGGATCCTACGTTAATGGATCAAGAAAATATGGATTTGGGAATAATCATGGAAGGTGGCACATCAATAATTTTCTAAATGGTTTTCATACCATATATACTAGAAAGAATAAAAATTTCACAGACTAGTGATGAATATTTTCAAAAGAAAACTAATGTTGTGAATGATGGTGGATTTATTGACTTCATATATGAACATGGTATTTTAAAATTTGGGGAGATACATTTTGTTCCTGATATACCTGATCTAAAAATAGAGTTGTTAGATGATTCTCATATCTCAAATTTCTCTATACACCCAGGAATCACTAATATGTATAGATATTTGAAATAATATTAGTGGTGGGACAACGCAAAGAGGGATATTTATTATTATGTGTGAAGATGTATGGATTTCCAATATGTTATTGCTGGAAGACAACATCCTGGATGAGTTATGCAACATATTCCCTTACCTATGTGGAAATGGGATGATATAATGAAGGACTATGTCATGTGGCTACCAAATTCTCCTAGAAGGAATAATGAAATATGGGTCATTGTTGATCACCATACCACGTTTGAATATTTTAATGATATAATAAATTATTTTCCACTAGATCTTCTGGAAAGGAAATATATTAATAAAGTTGTTAGACTTCATGGAGTACCCATAACGATTGTTTCTGGTTGTTATCCCTATTTTACAATAATATTATGGAAAATATTTAAAAGGAATTGGATACAGATCATCATTTGAGAACATCCTACCACCTTCAAATTGAGGGAAAAACTGAACGGATTATTGAAACCATGGATTTCATGTTAGAATAGTGATCACTTGAATTTCAAGGTATGTGGGATCTATATTTTCCTCAGGTATAACATTCCTATAACAATATCTTCCATTCATGTATTCAGATGGCATAATATTAAGCATTATATGTAATGATATGTTGTTCTCCTACTGGTTGGGATGATGTTGTTGACAGAAAACATAATGTTCCAGAACATGATGGGGAAATAATGGAAAATGAGATGATTATCCAAACCCACATCAATGTATTTCAGAGTAGGCAAAAGAGGTATCCCAATAACTAATGGAAGGATATGGAATTTCTATTAGGAGATCATGTTTTATTGAAGATATATAAATGTATAAGTGCAATACATTTTAGTAAAAAGGGTAAATAATGTCCCAAGTACATCAGAACCTTAGAAATTCTAGAACGAATTAGAGTTGTAACGTATCATTTGAAAATTCCGCCAAGTCTATCTGATGTTCATTATGTGTTCCACGTAACACTATAAAGGAAACACTTTCATTACCCAACACATGACTCACCTATGATGAAATAGATTAGAACCCGATCTGCCTTTTTTGGAAGATCCTATAATGATTCTTGATAATAGAGAACAACTGCTGAGAAACCGGACTACATGTCTGGTGAACGTTCTATGGAGAACCCAAAAGTTGGAAGAGGAAATGTGTGATCCTGAGAAACATATGATGACGAACCACCCAAATCAAATTATCCTATAATATTCTGAAATTTCTTTGGAATAAATTATTTGAATTAGGGAAGAATGTAACATCCCAAACATCCACAATATAAATCTTTTTGAATAATACAATAGATGGTGTTGTATGCAACTTTGAGTTCTAACAAACCACAAACAATCAAACTAGCTGTTATGAATAGTAATACTCACTTTTGGAAACACTATAACTGTAATTTTTAAAATGGGCATCATTTTTGGATTTTTAATATCAATATTATCTTAGGGTGAATTTTTATATTTTTCCGAAAACATTAAATTTTTGATAAATAGTGAAAAACACTCTATTATTGTTTACAATGAATTTTTATTTAAATATTTAGTTATTTTATTTAAATTTTAACAAGTTAAAATTAAATTCATAATTCTTATATTTGTTCAATTTAATTAATTTAATTCATTATATAATAATATTTGATATTTAATATTTTGTTGAACTTTTACCATCATTTACACACCTTCTAGGCGCATTTCAGAATTTTCATAATACATAATTTTACTACTTCTGTGAATTGAATTTCAAAATTATGAGAGACGCGATTTTCATCAGTAAGTAAAAATATTTCAATAAGATGAAATTAATTTTTCATGATTAATAACTTTTGACTTTTATATACCACACTTAAAAGTAAATAGAGTAATGAATGTTAAAAATGATATTATAATTATCCATAAAAATATTTCTAATTATATTGTATAGTTTTATTTCAAAAAAATAAACATTAGGAATATAATATGATTTATTGGACATATTGGAATAGATTAGAACATTTATTAATATTTTATTTAATGAAGAGTTAAAAGTGTTAAATTAAATGTTTAATAACTAACACATTTATAATATTGGGTTATACATAAGATAAATAATACTATTAATATTCATTATAAATATAAAAATATTTCATACATAATGGTATTTTATTTATAATTTTTAGAAATTATATAATTAAATTTATTTATAACTCAATGATGACAGAGTAATTACCTTATTAATAAAAGATTAAAACAATTGATATTATAAATATCTATAAAAATGTAAACGGAGATGTCTGAGGAATTCAACTAATTTTAAATGTTATTATATAATTGTAGTGTATATTAAATTATTTTTTTAAAGTGATAATGTTTTTCTGACGACCACAAAATCAAAATACCTAATAGTTTCAAAGTAAACATAAATGAGTTTTTAAAACAAATTCTATACTATTAATTTATATAATATTCCTAAAAAACATTGGTTCTACCAAATAACTTATTTAATGTTACAAATATCAATAATTAACCACATGGGATTATATTTGATTTTTATAGTATGTTTGTTAACAATTTATTATAATAATAATAGAATACATGGTAGAAGTGAAACTATTTAACTAAGAGTTAAATCAAAACTATAATGTTAATATAGTGACCTAAACCTATCTGAAACCAATTGTTTGAGAGGTTTTCTACCAATCTCCATAATATAATCAAAATAAATTATTTTTGGGACATTATATTCCGAATATGATTGTACAATAAAAGAAAATTTCAATCATTCTCTAAAGTGACCCTCAACTCTCTTATAAAAGGGTACTTCTCATTCTCTCAAAACCACACCTCTGAACCCATTTGGCTCGGGCAAAACCTATGCAAATATCCTCCCAACTACCCTCAATTCAACCTAGTTGACATTATTTGATTATAAATCCAACTTATGGATCCCTTTTGATCAACCCAAAAAGAAACAACTGAATATGAGGCAATAATTTGATCCCCTCATTCAAATTTCTTTTCTTCTTCCACATCCACATTCTTTTGTGTTTCAAAAAAAAATATAACACCAGTAAATTATACATACTGTGATGTTATTATAAATATGGTATAACAATATTCATTATACTATCCATCCTATTAATGACAAGTCACCATACGTGCGTACGTGCAGCTTACCATCTCCACGTCGTAGTGTAGTTTGTTATTCAAACACACCATTTTTTGTATGTGTACAATAATGAGTATAACTAATGTAAATAATAAATATAACATGTTAAGTATTATATATATATATGATATAATATCCAATTACATATGATTTCACCATCAATAGAATGATATTTTTGCTTGTGTATACATAGTGATTACCGTCTCAAAAAATGCAAAAAATCCATTCCCCATCATAACCATTCAAGAATAATTATCATTTTAGGATTAAAAATAATGTGTAATAACGTAATATAATTATGGATATAATAATACATATACTACCGATAATATAAATGGCTTACATAACTAAGAATATAAAAGAAAACAATTCAGTTCACATCCGAAACAATGATACTCTTGAAATTTTATTAACAAAGAAAATTTTGAAGATCATATATTATATGATATTTATTTATGTTGTTATTGTATATAAAATAAAAAGGATTTTAATATAATAAAGGAGGTTAACATACCCTCCATCGTGGAAAAATTTCAAGGTGTGAGTCAATTCTACAATCTCTTTATTATCTGAGGTTGATTATATGTGAGTATCTACTGGGGCCTTTTTATCATCCACATTTGTGATTCATAAAACTGTTTTTCAATACATTTTTAATATTTCCTAGAATATGATATAAATTCATTTATACCTTTTATTACATATTAATTAATTATTATAATGGAATCATTCAGTAATTTTCCAAACAAGGTCCTTTACGACCCTTTTGAAAAAATTAAGTAAATAATCATTATTTACATATATAGAGAGTGAGGCTTTTTTTTCAAAATATAACATCTTTTAAGATTACCTTAAAATATTATATGAATATTTTCAAAATAAATTGTTTCTTTTCTAATTATGTTACTTTTAAATTATTTAGAATTTGAAAGACGTAATTATTTAAATTAGTTTTGATTTCATCTATGTCAACATCCTTTGATGGATATTACACTTGTTTTATGTTTATTTAATATAATACAATCTTTCATATTTTATTTAAGGTTTTAGGATATGTTTGAATATGCATCTGTTATTTTTAAACCCTTCATGGTTTATGGTTAATGTACTAACATTTCGTATGATAGTTTTTATACAAATTATTATGTTATGTTTCAAACTTTTCATATGAAGAATACATAGGATGTAGTATGTTATTGGTGTAGCATGATATAGCTCATTGATGCATCTGTTGGTCTCATGAGAAAAACTAGTTTCTTTGCACATGGCCTTGTCAAAATCTTATTTGTAGTTTTGGAACGAGACAATGTCTATGCTGATTTGATATCTGGAATTATGAATTCCATCATTATGAAATTTGTTATTGATGTTACATGTGATTATTCAACTAGAAGAATATCCATTTTAATATGTAAATGGCATTATTTCATTAATATTTTCCATATTGTGATGAATTATATTTTCAAAAGGCTTGTGTTTTAGTAATATACATTGCCATAAATTTGGAGGCTTATTTATGAATTTTTTTGGTTTATTGTTATCCTTACTGAGCATTTGAGCTCACCCATTTCTTATGATTTATTTTTCCCTGGATGTGAAGAAGTATATTATGACTGGACTATAGGAATAGGCTAAGGGGATATGAGTGTGTTAAAAGGGGACACAATTTTGTTGTTTTTTAATTACATAATGTAATGTAAAACATATGTATGTATCTAGTACATCCAAGGCTACTTAAATTTTCAGTATTTCATGACATGATTCTTGTATCATGCCAATTTTAGGTAATAATTCACCAACTCGTGTTATCTAGGGTTAAGGGATTACAGTTGGTATCAGAGGATATTTAGTTTAATCCATGGAAGCTAGAATTAAAAAAATCTAATTAGAGAACATTATCATAAGATATTCATTGAAAATAAGTATAGTAGAAAATCCTAAAATTTTGGTAACATAATGATTTTGTGAGTTTTCCGTGAAATACATCCTTATCAAGATATTAGTATGTAAAGGTGGCTCGGTCACAGATGTACCTAGGAGTGAAAACTCTGACAAGGAGTTTCGGGAATGACAGTGGTTTCATGGTACAGAACAACAGGCCTTGTTACACCATTCTATACGACACTCCCGATTGATTTCCTTACGATAATTCCAATTTTATTTAGAAACCATTATGAAGGATTTATGAGTATATATCACATCCAAGGGATTTTTTTTATGATTATGGATTATATACAAAAACCGTTCCATTTATGTTTAGTGTTTGAAAAGTTAGGAATTATTATTTTGATTCATAAACTACTCTATTGTATGCCATTATTTAAAAATGTTGCCTAGTAGAGGGAATGAAAACTGTATCAACTCACACAATCTATATAGTGATATACCACTTTTTCACGATAATTATAGTAGAGTTGGTGATGCAACTGGTGCTGATCAACATATAACCATACTTAGACAACTTACTCAGCTTATGAAAAATATCATTAGCAGTGTGGTGCACCCTGATCATTAACACAGAGGATCAATGTTACACCACTTCATGAAGTAACATCCCCCAATATTCAATTGGACTAAAAATCTATTTGTAGCTGATCAATGGACATGTTACTTAAATAAAATATTTTATACATTGGGGAGTAGTGAAAGGGAAAATGTTTCATTGAAGTTTATTACCTCATGGGATATGCAGATCAATGGTGGTCATTTTTTTAAAACACAAAGGAGGATGAAGATGTATCAAATATAGAATGGACGGAGACTAAAAATATTTTATTAGAAAAAATACCTTCTTCATGACCATCGAGTGGATATGGAATGACAATTCCTAGGTTTGAGGAAAAAAGACGATGATTATGTCACAATGTATGAGGATAACATTACCAGGTTATTAAGGCATATTGAATATCACATAAACAACTAATGGAGTAAGATTTATCGACTCATTGATGGGATAAAATCATTTCCATGTGAAGCACTATTCTCACAATCCTTCTCATCATACGATGATATTGTCTCATGTGCTATCAAAATAGAAAATAAATTCTTTTTTTATTATGGCTTTAGATAAAATCAAGGTAATAATAGATCAAATGAACACTCTAGAAATCGAAATATTTAGAAGAAGGGTAATGTTGAATTTTCATCCTATAGTAAATGTGGTAAGAAACACCCACGTACTATCCTAAAGGGAATGTGAGTCTATTATCAGTGTTGTGAAAAAGTCCACCAATATTATGATTTCAAGTGAAAAAAAAGAGGCTATAAATCATGAATTATATATTTTTGGAGATATGGGGAAATATGGAAATTAATGTCCTAAATTCCAATGAATCATACCTCAGAAAAGTCCAAGGTAGAATGGTCAATTTTATGTGATCCCTAATTCTGAGGTCGAAGCATTTAAATATATAGTGGTAGGTAATTTAATGGTTTCCTCATGTTTAGCCAATAATTTTTTTTATTATGAATCATTACTTTGTTACATATCTTCCGATTTTTCTAAAATAAATCATATTTACAATTTTATTTAACAAAAGGAGTTGTCAGTCAAAACTGTTAATTGAAGTAGCATTGCAACAAAAATGTGTGAATCAATTCACATTTATGCTTATAAGATTTATGTATCTACTAATCTCATCTTCATAGCCATGATTTAATTTGATATAATCCTTGGTATGGATTGGTTTTCATAAAAAGTTTCAAAAATTCATTGTATGAAGGAGGAGGTTACAATTTTTTAGGATGATAAGGAGTACATTATCTTTAGAGAAGAAATATAACCACATGATTTTTATTTATATCCACCCCCAGTAGCTCTACAAAATTAAATTATTGGGGTTGAAGAGAATGAAATAAATATGGGTGAGGGAAAAAATACTAATATAGAATGTAACTATTGTATCAGAATAATTTGATGTGTTTCATGAGGAATTACAAGGACATCCTCTAGAATGATAAATTGTGTTTTCCATTAATTTAATTCCTAGTTCAAGGACCATAATGACGACCCCATATATAATGGAAACTGTGGAATTTGGGGAACCAATGAAAAAACTAAAGGAATATATAAATAATGGATTTAATCTCCCTAGTATTTATCCATGTGGAGCCCGAGTTCTTTTTGTTAAAAATATAAGCAGATCTATGAGGTTGTGCATTTACTACAGGGAGATCAATTATATATCAATAAAGAACACGTATCCCCTACCATGTATTAATGATTTATTTGATCATATTCATGGAGCTCAATATTTTTCAAAGATATAACTTCAATATAGATATCATACATTGTGTGTGAAGAGGGAAAGAATTCAGAGGAAAAAATTTTATACCAGGTATGGCCATTACGATTTGACAATAATGACTTTTGGACTGACTAATGGACCCTCTATTTTTATGTATCTAAGGAATAGTGTTTTCAAGGAATATCTTGATGTCATTTTAGTGGTATTTATTTATTATAACATGGTATACTAAAAAATCTACTATGATAATGAAAATCACTTGACAAGTATTCATAAAACCATCAGAAGAAATGAATTATATGGGATGTTTAGAAGATGTGAAATCTGGATTCAATAAACTTCCTTTCTTGGAATTATTGTCTTTAAGAATGGAATATCTATCGATCCTTTAATGAGTAAGGAAATACATGAATTTCCAACACCGATGAGTATAAAATTGGTATAAAGTTTTCTTGGATTAGTAGTATATTATCAACATTTTGTCCAGAATGTTTCCCGATTGGAAAACCCATTAACAAAGATAATGTGTAATGTGGTTAATTTTTTTTGACAAAAGAGTGTGAAGACTTTTTTGATGACCATAACAAAATATTAGATGATGCTCATATCATGACTCTTCCAACGGGGAATGATGGGTTTGTTATTTATAGTGATCCATCAAACTAAGACTTTGATGTGTCCTTATACAGAATGATAGGGTCATTATTTATACATCACAAAAGCTAAGAATTCATGAACAAAACAATCCAACTCATGATCTTAAGTTATCGGTTGTAATTTTATCTATAACAATATAGAGACACTATTCCTACGTTAAAAGTTGTGAGATATATACCTATCACAAGTGTTTGAAATATGTTTTCTCAAAGAGTGAACTCAACATGAGGCAATTTCAATGGCTTGAACTACTCACAGATTATGATTCCGCCATACACTACCACCCAAGGAAGGAAAATAAGGTGGCAGATGATTAGAGAAAAAAAATATCATTGTGTTTTAAATAATATTATAGTTGAATGGGATCCTATGTTCATGGATCTAGTTAATATGAATATTGGAATAATCATGGATGGTGAAACATCAACACTTTTTCTAATCATTTTTAACCCATCTATAATATAAAGGTTAAAAGTTCTCAGAAAAATGATGAGGAGTTTAAAAAGTAAAATAATGTTGTGAATGATGGGAGATTGATTGACATCATATATGAATTTGGAATATTGATATTTGGAGAGACACATTGTGTTCCTGGTATCCCATATGTAAAAACGGAATTGTTGGATGATGCTCATAGATCTAATTTCTCAATACACCTAGGTAGAACTAAGACTTATAGAGATTTGAAGGAACATTTTTGGTGGGACAACATGAAGAGGGAGATTGTTGATTATGTGTCAAGATGTATGGTTTTTTAGGTTTTTAAGTCTGGAAGACAACATCCTGGAGGATTAATGAAACCTCTTCCCATACCTGAGTGGAAATGGGATGATAATATAGTGGACTTTTTCATGGGCCTACTAAAGCCTCCTAAAAAGAATGAGGAAATATGGGTCATTGTCCATCTCCTTAAAATGTCAGCAAATTTTAATTTGATAAAGGTAGATTTACAACTCGAAGGTATGTAATACTTTGTGGAGTACCCCTATTGATTGTTTCTGATCGTAATCCCATTTTTTCATCAAGATTATCGAAAAGTCTTCAGACAGCCTATGATACTAAATTTTTTTAGCACTGCATACTAACCTTAGATTGATGGACAATCAGAACAGACTATTGAAACCTTATAAGACATGTTGAAATCTTTCTCACATGACTTTCAAGGTATGTGGGATCAATATATACCACATGTATAATTTTCATATAACAATAGAATCAATTAATATACACATACGGCACAACATAAAGCATTATATGGAATGTGAAGTTGCACACCAACATTTTGGGATTATGTTGGTGAATGAAAACTCGTAGGCCCAGAACACGTTGATGAAACAATTAAAATGGTGAAGATTATCCAAACACTCATCAAAATAGTTAAAAGTGGGCAAACGATCTATGCTGATGACTAAAGGAAGGATTTGGAATTTAAAGTAGGAGATCATGTTTTGTTGAATGGATCTCCATGGAAGGTAGTTATACATTCTGGTAAGAAGGGTAAACTATGTCGAAAGTGTGTCAGAACATTCAAAATTCTTGAAAAAATTGGAGTTTTAGCTTTCTTTTTTGGAAATTCCTCCATGTCTCTCCAATGTTCATGATGTGTTCCACATATCACTATTAAGGAAATACATCCCTTACCCAATGAATGAACTAAAATATCATAAAATAGATCAGGAACTCATTCAGCCTTGTTGTGATGAACCTATAATAATTCTTGATACCATAGAACAGGTGTTGAGAAATAGGACGACTTTAATGTCCCAAACATTAATTAATGGAAATACCTCGTGATATAATTAAATGTCCCTTTATGTAAAATTTTTATGTCAACTTCATTGGTTTTATGTTAATAATTGTGATTGTTGCTAATATAGTCATTTAACAATGATCACATGATTAGTATAAATATAGTGCTTTAACGAATCCAATTTACTCAGACAAAGGATGTTATGGCCTTATCCAGTAGACGTGCCCCATACAAAGCCCATTTTTTAGAACATGGAAAAGAGGTGGCATCATTGGGATTCGCCCTGGAGCAAGCCCATGCCGAGATTCCACAGGTTAAGTTCGAGCGGGACCGCCAACGAGAGAAGTGGAAGTTGATAGAGATTACCCCCAAAGCAATGTTATCCGAGACAACCCAAGAATTAGTCACCATCACAAACCTTACCCTTCAGTAATATGCAGGTGTTTTAAGGAGTTATGTAACAATACCTTAGCACTATGATTATGTAAATTATTTTTTTATATAATAAAGAATATATATTCATGTTATTTTACTTACCTTGTAGATTGTTTTTAATGCTCAAATAGTTTTTTTAGTTAATATTCAACTAAAAAATAGATTTTGATGAATTAAGGGAATTTTTTATTAAATTCTAATTTTATTATAATTAAATAAATTTTTACTAAATATAAATGATAGTATATTTTTATGAATGCAATTGTGATTTTAATTAAAGTTCGAAATCCATTTTTGTCCAAACATGTGAATATTCGATAAATGTCATAATTTATATTAAAATTGAGAATTAACATATTTAGAAAATTATTTTGACAAAATAAATATGAATTCTAGAATCAGGACTTCTAAATTATCTAATGGTGAATTTTTCATAATTTACCAGGACATTCAAATTGTTGGGTAATAATTAAATATCGTTTATATATATAATGTTTTAAAGACATCATACTGACCCAATAATGATGTAATAAAATAAAATAAGCATTATATTCGGCCAATATATGTTTTACCATTAAAATAATATGATCTTGGGTTTGTTTGAATCTTTTTACAAAGAATTAATGGACCCTTCAAGGAATATTAATCATATTGTCTTTTTAAATTGTTTTCCATGCGAGTGTAACTCACCTCCACATTTGCAACCCCATTATATTATTAAGTTAGGACGTCAGACATATAAAATATTTATTTCAAGCCCTCTTTGGAAAAAACCACATGAAGAAACTATGGGCTGGTTTGTGGTTTGAATTAATTTATTGTGAGGTGTCCCAACCATAAATAATAAACAATTCTGTCACATTTCTTATATAAAACCACCCAAGATCTCACTTTATCCTCACCCAAAGCATTTGGAGTCTGTCCAAGCTCTGACCTACTCTCCTTATATTCCTCCCAAGGTTCCCCAAGCTCACAACAAGCCTCTCTCAAGCCTTTGGAAACACATTTCCACGAAAGGGTTTTTTCATCCATTATTTTTTTGTTCGATTTTATTATTGTTGTTATTCCCTTATAATTTCAATAACAAATGTTGGGGAATTCCTTCAACCTCTACCATTATTCCCACTTTATTTTTTAATGATGGGAGACCCCTTTATCACTCATTAAATTCCTCCCATGTAAACATGTTACTATACCGAAATTAAGTGAGTGATTTCTCCCACTTCTTTTACATCCAAGTAATCCTTTTGTATTATGCATCATAATTACATTAAAAATGTTTGGACATGTATCTATATGACCCCCTTTCATTCCATTTCATGTATATATGATGGGACACCCCATTCTCTCTCATCATCCATTTTAATGAATTCTTACGTCACGTTGTTACATTGCAAAAATTACACAGATTTTCCAAGACAATGTCATTGTGTAGTGAATACCATGCCCATTTCTCTATCAAGGGTATTCACCTTTATACACATTTACATACTGTTTAAATAGATTCTTGTATATATTCCAGATTTGTTTATCAGGGAATAAATTATGATGTTTTATGAATCCATGTTATATGATCCATGTGGCACATTTATGCATGAAATGAAATCATTAAGAAGGGTGATCCCTTATAGCACTCCAATGCATTGGGTGAAGTATAGTATCATGATACGTCATGTGAAATGTGTGTTGAATAATGATAATTCAAGTGCAACGAGGTTTTACTTGTGATTCATGTGCAATGAGGATTTACTTATGATCCATGTTCAATTAGCCTTGGATCATGCTAATTCCATGTTATGTTTGGTTTCCACATTTCCATGTTATGATAATCATGCTATATCCTGAATTTATGTTTATTCATCTTTTGTGCTCTATTGATAGTCTGATTGTCTAACATGTCATTTATTCTTCATTTTATTCCAAGATTATCCCCTTACTCGGCTTTATAGCTCACCATTTTCTTATGCATGTCCTCACGTTATCCCATGGAATGCTAAGTACGATGGAATATAGTGGTCATGTAAAGGAATATTTCAATAATGATATTGTATTTCATGTTCTATGTTGTTAACTAATGTTAGTAATCCCTAAAGACACTATACCTCTCTATCTTCTATATTGAATCAAGTAAAGGTTTTATGTAATAACTAAAAATTAAACTTGTAATAAAAGCAGGGTTGTCAATGTTTGTATCAGAGGATAGGTTTAGTTATTTTTGGGATTTGGATTAGAAAACATTAGAAAATCCATAGTGACAAGACTAAGTATAATAAAAACATCCCTATGTTCTGGTGGGTATTGAGTATGTGGTTTATCAAGATAATACATCCCTGTTTGGATATGAGTAGGGAGAGGCGGCTCTGGAACTGATGTATCTTAGGGGTAAAACCCGAAAACACCACTTTGAGCTAGAATTGAACGGGAACTGGTGCACAACAATGAGCCTTTCTGCACTATTGGTTACGACAGTTCTGGGGGATATGCTTTGGTAAATTCACAATCATATTATGAACCATTATTAATGGAGAAAAAATACCCTACGAATATATGTAAGAAAGTAGATCATGGATAACATAGAATGAAGCCAATAAATTCACATGTTAAGGAAATTAGAGTTATTTATTATTCATCAGTTTTGTCCTTGTATTACCCTTTATGAGATAACCATAACTTTTTCTTTTATCTTAGCCAATTGTCGGTAATAGGAGGACTCATGCAAACAACCGATGTGAAGATCAATGTCATGACTGTACTAATGAAATTCATCATCCAATGGGAGCGGGAATCACGAACATTGTCACACAACTATCTCAGAGAACTCAATATTTGAATATAAACATGGGTCATGTGGAATGTTCAACCCCCATAAGAAAGGCAAGTCTCTATCGAGAGTTTCATGAGACAACGACCTCCTACTTTTAATGTATTATCTGATCCCACAATTGCTAAACAATGGGTCAACTCAATTAAAAAGAACTTCTCCATCCTTCATTGTTCTGAACAATAGAAGGTTATCCTAGTTACTTATCATATAAAGGGTGAAGCTGATCAATGGTGGATGTTGATAAAATATACGAAGCCTGAAGAGGAGATCAAGGCATTGAAATGGAAGGATTTCCGGAAGATGTTTTTTGATAAATATTTTCTGCGCACCCTTTGACTTAAGATGGAAAGGGACTTTCCTGTCCTCAAGAAAAAAGATGACGAATCTGTTAGAGCGTATGAGGAAAACATCGCAAGGATTTCCCAATACGCTTACGAATTTGTCACTACCCCCTAATGAAAGGTTGACCTCTTCTTGGGATGGCTGAAACCTATCATGCAGAAAGAACTGTAAATCCATGACTTCCACAACTATGAGGAAATTGGCTGATTTTCCCTCATGGTCGAAATGGAGATCGTAAAATCTCAGGGATATCATGGGGATAAAAAGCATAAGGTGGACGTTAATTTCTTTGGCCCGATGGATAAATTCAACGGTTCTATGAATATCCAGCACCCCACTTTCCAATGTTGTGGAATGATGTACCCCGGATATTTCCTGAAGTATACAAGTAAATGCTTTAGGTGTGGAATAGAAGGGCACCAGGCTATAAACTGTCGGCAAGAATGACCTGCAACTACGATAGAGGCGTTGAACACTCTGTTTGAACATCAATGTGTTGTACATTGATACAACTGCAATGAACCAGTGAATATTTCAAATCAGTTCTCTATTCTGAGGGTTTCTAGAGGTAACCAACAACATCCATGGCCGCAGGGGAAAGCTTTTTCCATCACTACTACTGATGTAAATCCCGACAACAAAGTGGCGATAGGTACGCTATTTATTAATTCCATAAAAGAGAAAGTACTTTTTTATTTCGGTTCTACTCATTCATTTGTATCTCGAATGATTAGCATAACAATACCATCACCACCACAAATCATTTAAGTGAAGATGTTGGTGATTATGGAAAATGGGGTGATTATTGCATCCCATTAACATAACTTCTCCCCTGTAATAATTTGTGGATTGAACTTCCCAACGAACCTCTTCATACTCCCTCTGGTGGAGTTTGATTCAATTTTTGGAATGGATTGTATTTCCTTATATAGAGATATCATAAATTATCGTGAGAGATAAATCACTCTCCATGTGGAGAATTGACCCCCGATTCATTACAAGTTCATGGAGGAAGATGAATCTTTTTTAGCTCCACCATCTCAAGTTTGGATATTACTGCCCTATGATCATGATTATCATTATCAGATGATTGAGTCTAAGGAAGAAACCATCCTTGAAGATATTCCTATTGTGATTGAATTCTCTAATGTGTTTCCCAAGGATTTCATGGTCTCCCTCCTATAAGATATGTTTAATTCTCAATTGAACTTATAACAGGGGTGATTCCAATATACCAAACTCTTTATAGAGTGGATGTTGAGGAGCTTGAAGAGCTGAAGAAATAACTACAGGGGAATCTGGATAAAGGGTTTTTAATACCAACTACTTTATCATGGGGTGCACAAGTCCTATTCATCAAGAAGAAAGATGGACCAATGCGACTTTTCATCGATTATCTTGAGTTAAAAAAAATCCTGATAAATAAAAAGTATCATGTACCATGAATTTATGACTTATTTGATCAGCTATGTGGAGAATAATACTTCAACATGGTGGATTTGTAGTCAGGATATTATCATGTAAGGGTGAATAATGAATATATCCCCAAGACTACATTTCATGCAAGTTACAGGCACTATGAATTCATAGTAATGCCTTACAGATTCACTAATGCTCTAGAAATCTTCATGGACTTGATAAATAGAGTCTTCAGAGATTATCTCAAAATTTTTTCAGTATTTATATATGATATTGTAATATACTCTAAATCCAAGGAGGACCATGAGGATCATCTAAGCACTATATTAGAAACCTTGCAGAAGGAGAAGCTCTATGTCAATAACAACAAGTGTTATTTCTGGTTGCAAGAGGTTTCATTCATGGGCCATATCATCCCAAGAAATGAGATATCTTTGGATCCCACCATAATTGATGCAATTGAGGGATGGATGAGGCCAACGTCAATAATAGATATCTATAGCTTCTTGGGCTTAGATGGATATTATCGATGATTTGTGAAAAATTTCTCACAATTGTATAACTCTCTTACCAAGCTAACTCAGAATGAAGTGATGTTTTCTTGGAGTTATGAATGCGAAGAAAGCTTCATGGAGTTGAAAATGAGGCTTATCACCATGCAAGTGCTCACATTACCCACAAGTGGGGAACTTTTTGTGGAATTCAGTGATGATTCAAAGAAGGTCCTACGATGTTTTTTGATTCCTAATGACAATGTCATTGCCTATGATTCAAGAAAATTGAATATTCATGAATAGAACTATCCCACACGTGACCTCAAGTTGGCTTAAGTGATCTTCGCATTGAAACTTTTCCGGCATTATTTCTTTTGGGAGAAGTGTGAAATATATATGGACCACAAAAGTCTCAGGTATATATTCAAACTGAAAGAGTATAATATTCACCAAGGGAGATGGTTAGAGATGATCAAAGACTGTGACTGCTCAATCCATTACCACCTTGGGAAAGAGAACAAGGTAGCAGATGCTCTAAGTATAAACAACCCAGAAATTCTATCATTGATGAGAATTGAAAAGGATCAAATCCTTTTATATTTGATGAGATTGGATTTTTGAATCAAATAGAAGGTAACATCATCAATCCTTTATCAAATGATTTCTCAACCATTGCTTTTGGAAAGTTTAAAGGATTCTCAAAAGGATGATGTGGGAATTTAGGGAAATGTGGATGCTATCAGAAAACGGAAATCCTCAGAGTTTAATGTTAATGAAGAAGGAATTGTGTGCTTTTGGAAAAGACAATGTGTTATATCATGTCTGGAGCTGAAGAAGGAACTTTTGGATGATGCACATAGTTCAAATTTCTATTCACCCAGGATACACAAAGATGTATAGAGATCTCTGAGGTCATTATTGGTGAGATAATATGAAGAAGGTGATCACTAAATATACATTAAAGTTTCTGGTGTGTTAGAAAGTTAAGGCAGAGTGACAGAAGTCTAAGGGGATGACGAAAACATTGCACATACCAGAATGAAAATGGAAGAACATACCCATAGACATTATCCCTGGAATTCTGAAGAAATCCAAAGGCTACAATGCAATCTGGGCTATTTTGGATCAATTTACGAAGTCTGCAAACTTAATTGTAATTAGGGAGGACTTCTCATTGGATAAAATGGCACTGATATATATCAAGAAAATGGTAAGTCTGTATGAAGTACCACTATTTGTTGTGTCTGATCGAGATCCAAGATTCACCACTATGTTTTGGAAGAATCTACAACATGCTCGGAATATTTCACTAAACATCAGTACAATATATCATCCTCAAACTAATGGTTAATCTGAGCGGACTATCTATGAACTTTAGGAAATGTTGAGAGAATGCTCAATGAACATTAAAAGAGGATGGGATCAACATCTTTCTCTGGTTTAGTTATTTTATATTAACAATTTCCACTCGAACATCAAAATGGATACATATGATGCCTTTTATAAGAAATGTTGTAGAACACCAGCATGTTGGGATGAGGTATGTGACCGTAAGCTGCTTGGACCAGAAATGGTCGTCAGAATGGTGGAGAAGGTGAAAACCATTCCACAACATATCAAGGAAGCCCAGAGTTGATAGAAGTGTTATGAAGATAACCATCGACAAGAACTTCAGATTAATGTTGGATACATGGTATTTCTACACATGTCTCCATGGAATAAGTTCATGAGGTTTGGTAAGAAAGGGAATTTATGTCCATGGTACATCGGCCCCTTCAGGATTCTTGATTGTGTCGAGGTTGTGGGATATCGACTTGAACGTCCACCTATCATTGAAAAAGTGCACGATGTCTTTCATGTATACCTATTAAGAATGTACCTACCAGAACCTTCACATGTACTCTCTTCAGAGGTGGTATATTTATAGGTTTATCTATCTTATGAGGAGAAACCAGTGAATATCTTAGACCGTAGAGAAAATGTTCTATGGTATAAGACAATTCCCCTCATCATGGTTTTGTGGTGAAACCACATGTTTGAAGAAGTGACGTGGGAATCGAAGGAAGTGATGAAGCAGAGTTACCTGCATTTGTTTTAGTGTGGAAAAAGAAAATTTTGAGGGAAAATTTTCATAAGGGGGGAAGATTGTAATGACCCAAACATTCATTAATGGAAATCCCTATTGATATAATTAAATGTCTCTTTATGTAAAATTTCTAGGTCAAATTATTTGTTTTTATTTTATGAATTGTGACTGTTGCTAATATATCCATTTAAAAATGATCACATGATTAGTATAAATATAGGGCTTTAACAAATATAATTTATTCAGACAAAGGAAGTTATGGCCTCATCTAGTAGATGTGTACCATACAAATCCCATTTTTCGGAAGTCAAAAAAGTGGTGGCTTTATTGGGCTTCGTTATTGACCAGGCCCATGCCGAGAACCAATAGGATAATCATGAGAGGGACTAACTACAAGAGAAGTGGAAGTTAATAGAGATCACCACCCTGGCAATGTTATCTGAACCACCTCAAGAATAGGTCACCATCGCACACCTCACCCTTCAGTATTATGTCGTTGTTAAAAGGGGTTATGTAACAAGAACTCATCACTATGGTTATGTAAATTATTTTTTATATAATAATGAATATATTTTCATGTTATTTATGTTACCTTGTAAATAGTTTTTAAAGCTCAAATATTGTTTTTAGTTAATATTCAACTAAGAAATATATTTTGATGATTTAATGGATTTTTGTATTAAATAATATTTTAATAAAATATTATTATTATTATTATTATTATTAAATTAGTTTTTATTAAATATAAAAGATCGTATAATTTTATGAATGCAATTTTAATTATTATTAAGGTTAGAAATCCATTTTTTGTCCAAACTTGTGAATTTACGATAAATGTCGGTTTTTATTTTATAGGTGAGAATTAACATATATAGAAAATTATTTATATAAAATAATTATTATTTCTGGAGTCAGGACGTCGAAATAATCCAATGTTGAATTTTTCATAATTTTATGGGACAATCAAATTATTGGGGTAAACTTTAATACCGTTTAAATATATAATGTGTTTTATGACATCATAATCACCAAATAGTGTTGTAATAAAATTATATAAGACTTATTATCGGCCAATATATGTTTTGACATTAAAATAATGTGATTTGGGTTTGTTTGACTCATTTTAAAAAGCATTAATTGACCCATCAAGGATTATTAAACATCTTGTCTTTTTAAATTGTTTTCCATGGGAGTGTGACTCACCTCCTCATAAGCCACCTCATTATTTCAAGAAGTTAGGACTTTTTCCTTATAAAATAGTACATTCCACTCCCATTTGGCAAGAACCATTAGAAAAAACCGTGGGCTGGTTTGTGGTTTGAATTAATTTAATGTGAGGTGTCCCAACCCCAAATAATAATGAATTACCTCACCTTTCCTATATACACCCACCCAATCTCCCACATTATCCTTACTCAAAGACTTTGGAGTTCATGAAAACTATTCTATACTATCCCTATAATCCTCCGATGGTTCCCCATGATCCCAAGAAGCCTCTCTCAAACCTCTCTCAAGCTTTTGGAAGCACACTTCCATGTAAGGGTTTTTTCTTCCTTTCTAATTTTTGTCTAATTTTCATAATGTTGTTATTCCCATTTAATTCCAATTATAAATGATTCGGTATTGTTTTTGTCCACCTCCGTACCTTCCAATTTATGTTTGAATAATGAGAGACCCCTTTATCTCTCATTAAATGCCTCCCATATACACCCGTTACTATGCCAAAATGCCGTGTGGGATTTCACTCTCTTATTTTACATCCTAGTAATCCTTTTAAATTATGCATAAAAATTACATTACAATTATTGGAACAAGTATCTATATGACTCCCTTACTGTCCATTTCATGTACATATGATGAGACACCTCGTTCTCTCTAATCAACTATTTTTATGAATTATTACATCACACCGTTACGCTGCCAAAATTGCACTGATTTTCCCAGCCAATGTCAATGCGTATTGAATACCATGCCCATTTATCTATTAGGGGTATTCACCTTTATGCACATTTACTTATTGTTTAAACAGTTTCATTTATGTATTTCAAATTCCTTTATCGTGGAATAAATGATTATGTTTTATGAATCCGTGTTATATAATCTATGTGGCATATTTATGCATGAAATGAAATATTTAAGAAGGGTGTTGTAACAACCCTAGCTTCCACGATATGATTCTCTTTTAATAATACAGTAGAATGTGTCTTACACAACATCGAGTTCTGACACACACCACTACCAATCAAAATAGCCATTATGAATAGTAATACCCACTTATTGAAATTTTATACATTTTATCATTCAAAATGGACTTCATTTTTCGATTTGGAATACCAAAATTAGCATAGGGTGAAATTTTGGTACTTTTCTGATAACTTTCATTTTTTGGTGAATAATGAAAATTACTAAATTTTAATTAAAAACTATTTTTTAATTGAAATAATTATTAGTGATAAATTATGAATTTGGGTGATTTTAGAGTATAATTATATAATAGTTTTACCATTTAATCCAATGATGGTCATTGGATATAAATTCACATTTAAACTCAACATAAGCAAATTCCAATCTTTTTATAGTTATTATCACATAAAAACACGCCTTTTTTATTTTAACAAAAGGGATTAATTTTAGTCTAATTTATTCCACCTTTGTGTTTCGAATTTAGGAAAATGGATTACATATTTAGAATCAGGAAGTCCAAATTTTGTAAATAATTAACTTTTATTTGTAGACATTTTGAATAATTACTTTGGTAAATATTTTATTTACCATGGTTAAAGAGTAAATCTAGTAAATAAGGGTAAACATATAATATTATAATAAAACTAAATTATCCTAAAACGTGTCATAACCCTATTGGTTGAAACATGTCCGACCATGGTCATCTTTGGGTTGATTTTGGGACCCCATGGATCCACTTGTAAGTGATAATGACACTTTGTCTTAATAAAGTTAAAGTAAATACAAAAATGACATAAGCATATATCTGTTAGCAAAAAATTTTTTACATAAGGATATATTTCTTATATTTTTGACTATAAATATTCATTAGAAAGTTAAAAATATTTCCTACATAATTGTATTTTATTTATAATTTTCAGAAATTGAATAATTAAATTATTTTATGTCACAATAGTGAAGCAATATTTTCCTTATTACTGAAAGAATAAAATGAATGGTATTTTAAATATTAGAATAATTATAATTTGAATTTTGGATACCATCCACGAATTTTATTGGTTTAAATGAATTGTTAGTATTTCTTAGATGAATTTTTTTCTAATTAATAATGTTGTTAAGACTTTAAAAAAATCAATTATTAAATACTTTCAAAATTGACATAAATTTTTTTTAAAACAAATATTATATTATTAATTCATATTATATTCCTAAAAATCAATGTTTCAGAAAAAGGACTTATATAATGATAGATGTATCATTAATGGACCACTTGGGGTCTCTTGGAAGTATATACTAAGTTTATTAACTATTTAATATAGAAATACAAAGAGACATGGTAAATGTATAACTATTTAGCTAAGATTTAAATAAAAATATAAAGTTAATATAGTGAACCAAACCTGTTTAAAACCTATTGGTTGAGTGGTTTTCGACCGATCCCCACCTTTACCTTTAAATAATCAACGTTGGAGCCCTTATAATCCGAATATTAATTTATTAAAAAATAATATTTCTAGCTTTTCCTAAGGTTTCCCTCACCCCTTCCCTCTAATTCACACCCTCAAAGCATTTTGGATTAAACAAAACCTTACCAAATATCCTCCTAACTTCCCTAACTTAATCTTAGAGGCCATAGTTCAATCATAAAGACAACCAATGGATCCCTTTTCATTAAATCAAAAGGAAGAACCCGAAGAAGAGGTAATGTTTTCACCACCCTCTTTCAAGTTCCTTTCTTCTTCAACTTCTTATTTCATTGTTATTTCCATTCTAAAATAATAAATACTTTATATTTTATATACTGTGATGTTATTATAAATATGGTACAACCATATTCAGTATTCGATTCATCATTTGAATGACATGTCACCATACGTGCGTGCGTATGACCTACCGTCTCCATGTCGTGGTGTAATTGTTGTTCAAAACATTTTTATTTGGATGGGTATGATAATGATGATAAATTGATTAAAATAATAAATATAACATGATAATGATTCTGTATATATGATATACCATCCAATTATATATTATTTTACTATCAAAAGAATGATATGTTGGCTAGTGAATATGTATAGACTACCGTCTCCACGAACGCGATGAGATTCATTCCCCATCGTATCCATTCAAGTATAATTCTCATTTAATGACTACAAATAATGATTAAGTACTTGAAATCATTCTGGATTTGAATAATATACAACATATCCATAACAAACATGGCTTATTTAACAAAACATATAAAAGAAAAAGAGTAAGTTAACACCCGAAATGACGATAATACAAAGATATTATTAACAAAGAAATGTTAAAAGATCGTATATGATATCATATTAATGTGAATGATTCTTGTATAATTTAACAACAATTATAACTCCATTATATAGTAGTTTAACCTACCCTAAACCAAGGAAATTTACAATGTACGGGTTTATTTCACAATCTCTTCATTATCCAAGGTTGTTTATACGTGATTATCTACTAGGAACTCTATATCATCCACATCCATGTTTCTTAAAAATTTATTTCAAAACATTCTTACTATTTTAGAGACTACGGTTGAAAGAAATTTGTACCCTTTTTTGTCTTTTTATAAGATGTTTATAAATGAATCTTTCCGTCATTTTCCAAACAAGGTCATTTTTAACCTTTTTTATAGAATTGAGGTAGGAATGTCTTTTTTAACTTATATGGCAGGTCCGGTTATTTTCCACCATTATAAAATATTTGAAGCTTCCCTCACAAGATTATATAAATATTTACAATTTAAATGTTTCCTTTTATAATTATGTGACTTTTAAATGATTTCAATAAAAGAAACATTTATGTCAAATAGTTATGATTTCATCTATGTCAACATCCTTTGATGGATTTTATGCATATTTCAAGTTGATTTATTATGATATAAAACATCCATTTTGAATTGAAGGTTTTTTGATATTTTTTACTTTTGATGTGTTATTTTTATACCATTCATGGATTATGTAGAAAGTATTGACATTTTATATGATAGTTTTAATACGAATGTTTATGTTATGTTTAGACCTATTCATATGTGGAATGAATTTGACTTAAAAAGTGACGGGTGGAGCCCTATATAGCTCAAAGATGCATCGGTAGGTCTCATGAGACAAAATATTATCTTGGCACAAGGCCTTGACAAAATCTTTTTTGTAGTCTTGGCACAAGGCCATGACTATGTGGTTATGATTGTCTAGCATTATGCATTCCATTATTATGAATGTGGTTATTGATATTACATGTGATTATTCGATTAGTAGAATATACATGTGAATAAGTAAATGGAATTATTTCATTTTATTTCTTCCATATCATGTTGAAATTCATGTTTAAAAGGCTTTTGTTTTAGTTATACATTGCCATAAATTTTTATTCTTCTTTATGAAATTTTCCACTATAATGTTATCCTAACTGGGCATTTGAGCTCACCTCTTTCATAGTTTTATTTTTCCTAGGATGTGAAGAAGTATTTTAAGAATTACCTGTAGGGATTGTATAAAGGGATAAGACTGTGAAGACAAGATTTTGTTGTAGATTTCATTTTATGATGTAATCAAAGACTTATGAATGTATCTAGAGTTTCGAAGACAACATAACTAATAGGTCTTTCGAGACATGATATTTTGTGATCATGCCAATGTTATGTTGTAATGCACCAACTCTGGGTAACTAGGGTAGTGGAGTTACAGTTGGTATCAGAGAATGTTTAGTAAAAACTGTGGGAGCTAGAATTAGATTAACTCTGATTAGAGCATATAAACATAATATTGACATTGAGGATTAGTGTAGAAGGATATCCTAGAATTTTGGTATTTTAGAGATTTTGAGAGTTTTCTGAGAAATACATCCCTATCTAGATAGGAGAAGGTAGAGGCGGCCCTTGAACATACGTACCTACGGGTTAAACCCTAAAACATCACTTTGAGGTAGACATGAATGGGAACTGGTGCATGACAACTGGGATTGTTGGACTCTTGGTTTCGACACTCCTGGGGGATATGCATAGGACAATTTTCATTTTCATTACAATCCATTATGAAGGGTTTATGAGTATATATTTCCTCAAAGAAAACATTTTTTTTATTATGGATTAAATCCATAAAAAGTTCATTTACGTTATGTTTTTTACAAGTATGGAATTATGTAATTCGATTCCTAAACTGATCTAGTTTAAGCCATTGTTTAGAAATGGCACCTAGTGGAAGGAATATAAACCGTATCAATGCATGCACTCTATTTAGGTATTTCCCTCCTACTCAGGATAATTATAGTGGTGCTGGTGATACAACTGGTGCTGATCACCTTATCACTATACTGGGAAACCAAACTGAAGTTATGAATAATAACCTTACCCGTATAGAGCACCCTGATCCACAGTGTGGAGGATCAATGTTATATCGTTTAATCAGCCAAAAACCACCAACATTCAATGGGAGTACAAATCCCTCATTAGGTGAGAAATAGATAAATTCATTATAGAAAATATTTCATGCCTTAGGGTGTAGTGAAAGGGTAAAAGGTATCACGATAGTTTACCGCCTCACTGGAGATGCTGATCAATGGTGGTCATTGATTCAAAACATGAAGGAAGATGATAAAGTATCAGATATGTAATGGAGGGTGTTCAAAGACCATTTCTTATAAAAATGCATTCCTCATGACCATCGATTAGATATAGAAAGGAAATTTATGAGTCTGAGGAAAAAGGAGGATAAGAATGTCGCAAAGTCTGAGGCTAACATTACAAGGTTATCGAGGTATTCTGCAGATTATATACATAACCCAAGAAGTCAGATTGATCATTTCTTTGATGGGTTAAAACTGTTTCTCCATCAAGCAATAGTATCACAAACCTTCTCGTTGTATGAAGATATTGTCTCATTCTCTATCCAGACAGAAAAAGAATTCTCTAGGTCTTATGACTTTAAAGTAAAGCAAGAGAATAATAGATCTACTGAACACTCTAGAAATGGAAATAAGGGGAATAAGGGAAAAGTTGAATATCCATCCTATATTAAATGTGGGAAGAAACAACCTGGTATATGCTTGAAAATAATGGAAGTCTGATTCAAGTGTGGTGAAAAAGGCCACCAAGCTCGCGATGGCAAGGGGAAGAAAGAAGCTACTGATGTTCAATGCTACAACTACAAGGAGATGGTACATTATGAAAATTAATTTCCTAAGCGTCAAGGGAACTTACCTCAGAAAAGGCCAATGGATCAAGGACAAGATTATGCTATCTCTACTATTGAGGTTGAAACCCCAAATGACGTGGTGGTCGATAATTTAATGGGTTCATCAAGTTTAGCCAATGCATTGATTGATTATAGATCACCCCATTGTTTCATATCTTCCCAGATTGCTAAGAAAATTAGATATTTCCAAATTGATTTAACATGGGAGTTCTCAGTTAAAACTCCTAAGGGGATTATCATTGCTACAAAGTTCTGTAGATCTATCTCCATTAGAGTACATAAATGTTCTTTATCCTCTGATCTCATCATTATACCTATGATTGAATTTGATATAATACTCGGTATGGATTGGATTTCAGACCATGATGTGATGATTTTTTGTAAGAAGAAGGAGGTTACGATTTTTGATGACAATGATAAAGAACACCTTATCATTAGAGCAGAATCACCACCACCTGATTCTTATCTTGATCCACCCCCAGTAGCTCATCTAAATTTAATTATCGGGGCAGAAGAGAATGAAATAACTATGGGTATGGAAAGAATTGTTCAAATAGATGATGTTCCTATTGTGAATGAATATGTCGATGTGCTTTCAGAAATTTTTTGTGGACATTCTCTAGAAAAAGAAATTGAGTTTTCCATTGATTTAATTCCTGGTTCAAGGCCTATATCAAATACCCCTTATAGAATGGCCACTGTGGAATTAGTGTAATTAAAGAAAAAATTAGATGAATTGAGAAATATGGGATTTATTCACCCTAGTGTTTCTCAATGGGGATCCCATGTCCTTTTTGTTTAGAATAAAGATGGATCTATGAGGTTATGTATCAACTACGGGGAAATCAATGCTATAACAATAATGAAAAAGTATCTCATACCTCGCATTGATGATTTATTTGACCAACTCCAAGGAGATAAATACTTTTCAAAGATTGACCTTCGATCTGGATACCATAAGTTGTGTGAGAAGAAGGAATACATTCCAAAGATAGCATTTCGAATGAGGTACGAGAATTAAGAGTTTACAGTAATGCCTTTTGGGTTGACTAATGCACCCTCTATTTTCATGGATCTAATGAACAGAGTTTTCAAGGAATATCTTGATGATTTTGTAGTGTTATTTATTAAGGATATCTTGGTATACTCCTAAAGCTACAATGATCATGAAAATCACTTGCATATTATCCTGATGAATCTAATATCACATGAATTATATGGGAAGTTTAGCTTGTATGAATTCTAGCTTCATGAGATTTCTTTTCATGGCCATATTGTCTCTATGGATGGAATCTCTGTTGATCCTTCTATGACCAAGGAAATCCATGAATGGCCAGCACCAATGAGTATAACCTATGTACGCAGTTTTACTGGTTTACCTGGTTATTATCGACGTTTCGTCCATAATTTCGCCCGATTGGATAACCCATTAACAAATATCACTCGTATAGGGGATAAATTTATTTGGACAAAAGAGTTTGAAGGATGTTTTACTGAATTGAATAGAATATTAATAAATACTTCGATATTGAATCTACCATGAGGGAATGATGGGTTCGTTTTTTATAGTGATGCATTGAAGAAAAGAATAGGTGGTGTCATTATGCAAAATGATAGGGTTATTGCCTATTCATCACGACAACTAAAAATTCATGAGATAAACTATCCTAGTCATGATCTTGAGTTAGCTACTGTAATCGTTCCTTGGAAGATATGGAGACATTATCTCTATGGTGAAAAATGTGTGATATATACCGATCACAAGAGATTGAAGTATATTTTCTCATAAAATAACTAAACATGAGGCAATGGAGATGTCTTGAAATACTCAAAGATTATTATTGCACGATACACTACCACACGATAAAGGTAAATAAGGTTGTATATGATTTATGTGGAAATGATCATTGAGTTTTGAACAAGATGAGAGTCTAGAGGGATCCTATTTTCATAGATCTATTAACGATGGATATAGGAATCTCCATGGTAGGTGAAACATCAATAATTTTTCAAATGGTTTCAAAACCATCATTACTAGAAAGGATTAAGAGTTCTCGGACCAATGATGATGATTTTAAAAAGAAGATTAAAGACGTGATTGATGGGAGATTGATTAACTTTTGGTATGATGATGGAATTTTGAAATTTGGGAAGAGACATTGTGTTCCCGATATACCAGATCTAAAAAGGGAATTGTTGGACGATCTTCATACTTCCAATTTATCTATACACCCTAGGAGCATCAAAAATGTATTGAGATTTGAAGGAACATTTTTCGTGGGACAACATGAAGAGGGAGATTGCTGATTTTGTGTCAAGATGGATGGGTTGTCAATAAGTGGAAGCTGTAAGGCAATATCCTGGAGGAGTCATGAAACCTCTTCCCATACCGGATTGGAAATGGGATAATATTATGATGGACTTTGTAATGGGACTACCAAATACTCCAAGAAGGAACGATGCAATATGGGTCATTGTTGATCATCTTAATATGTCACCACATTTTCATGCTATAAGGTAAGATCTACCACTTGAACGTCTAACAATACTATATATTAATGAAGTTGTGAGACTTCATGGAGTACCCCTATCGATTGTTTTTTATCATGATCCACGTTTTATTTCAAGATCCTAGAAAAGTCATCAGATAGCCCTGGACACTAAATTTAGTTTGAGCATTGTCTACCACCCCCATTTAGATGGACAATCATAACAGACTATTAAAACCTTATAAGGCATGTTGAGATCATCCTCATGTGACTTTCAGGGTATGTGGCCTCAATATTTACCTCGGGTAGAATTTTCCTATTATAATAACTTCCATTCAAGTATTCGGATGGCACCATATGAAGTGTTATACGGAAAGAGATGTCGTACACCAACCTATTGGGATGATGTTGTTGAATGGAAACTCATAGTCCTAGAACTGGTGGAGGAATGAATGGAAAAGGTGAAGGTAATCTAAAACCACATCAATGTAGCTCAAAGTAGGCTGAAGAGCTATGCCGATAACCGAAGGAAGGATTTGTAATTTCAGGTAGGAGATCATGTTTTTGTGAAGTTATCTCCATGGAAGGGAGTTATACATTTCGGTAAGAAGGGTAAATTGAGTCCCAGGTACATCGGACCTTTTGAAATTATAGAACGAATTGGGGTTGTAGCTTACTGTTTGGCTATGCCACAAAGTCTCTCCATATTTAATGATGTGTTCCACGTATCATTGTTGAGAAAATACATGCCTAACCCGACGCATGTACTCCCCTATGAAGAAGTAGAATTGGAACTCGATCTGTCTTATTGTGAAGAGCCCGTAAGGATTCATGATACCAGAGAAGAAGTGTTGAGAAACCAGATGACTAATCTGGTAAACGTTATGTGGAGAAACCATAAGATGGAAGAGGCAAAGTGGGAACCTGAGAAACTTATGATGAATAACCACCCCACTCTTTTAATGTAGTAGTATTATAGAAATTTCAAGGGTTAAATTATTTGAAGGAGGATAGAATGTAACACCCCAAGATTCCATGGTATGCTTTTCTTTGAATAATATAGTAGCGTGTGTTGTACGCAATGTCGAGTTCTAACACACACCACAACAAATCAAACTAACTGTTATGAATAGTAATACCCACTGTTTGAAATTTTATACATTTTATCATTCAAAATAGACTTCATTTTTTGATTCATAATATCAAAATTATCTTAGGGTAAATTTTTTGGTTCTTTTCTGATAACATTAATATTTTGATGAATAGTGAAATTTACTAAATTTTAATCAAAACCAACTTTTTTATTTGAAATAATTAATAGTGATAAACTACGAATTCGAGTGATTTTAGAGTATAATTAGATTATATTTTTACCATTTAATCCAATGTTGGTCATTGGATATAAATTTAAATTTAAACTGGACATAAGCAAGTGCCAATCTTTTGATAGTTATTATCTCTTAAAAACACTTTTTTTTTACAACGAGAATTAATTTTAAATAAATTTCTGCTACATTGGCATTCTGAATTAAGAAAAATGGATTCCATATTTATAAACAGGATGTCCAAATTTTGTATATAGGTACCTTTTATTTTTAGTTATTTTGAATAATTACTTCGTTAAATATTTTATTTACCCTGATTAAAGGGTAAATCCCGTAAATATGGGTAAAACTATAATATTATAATAATAATAAATTACCCTAAAACGCATCCTAACCCTATTGGTTGATACATGTCAGACAATGGGAATCATTGGGACGATTTTGGGACCCCATGGATCCACTTGTATGTGAAAATGACACTTTATATTAATAAAGTTAAAGTAAATACAAAAATGAAATAAGCATATATCTTTTAGCAAAAAAAAATTCACTTAGGGTGATATATGTTATATTTTAGACCATATATATTTATTAGAAACAAAAAATGATTTCCTAAATAATTGGATTTTATTTATAATTTTTGGACATTGAATAATTAAATTTTTATATGACACAATGATGATGCAATACTTTCCTAATTAATGAAAGAATCAAATAATTGGTAATAAAAATATTAAAATAAATATAATATGAATGTTTTGATTTCATCCATGAATTTTATTGGTTAATATGACAAGTTAGGATTTCTTAAATGATTTTTTTTTGAATTAATAATGTTTTTAAGGCATTAACAAAAATTATTTATTAAATAGTGTCAAAATTGACATAAAAGTGTTTTTAAAACAAATATTATATTATTAATTCATATTCTATTCCTAAAAATCAATGGATCGGCCAAAGGACTTATATGAATATAGGTGTATCATTAATTGACCAGTTGGGTTGGTTTGGAAGTATATAGTATGTTTATTAACTATATAATATAAATATAGAAAGAGACATGGTAAATGTGAAACTATTTAACTAAGAGTCACATCAAATATATAAAGTTAATATAGTGACAAAAACTATTCTAAAAACTATTGGTTTAGTTGTTTTATACCTATCCCCAATATAAAATTTAAATAATCAACTTTTGAGCAATTAGAAACATAATATAAATTTATTTGAAAATAATATTTATAGCTTTTTCTAAGGTGCCCCTCACCCCTCTTATAAAAGGGAACTTCGCCTTCTCTCTAATTCACAACATCAATGCCTTTTGGCTCGGCCAAACCCTTCCCTAATATCATTCCAACATCCCTCAAATCAACCTAGAGGCCTTATTTTGATCATAAATCCAACCTATGGAGCCCTTTTAAGCAAATAAAAAGGAAGAACCCGAAAATGAAATAATGTTTTCACCACCCTCTTTCACGTTCCTTTCTTCTTCAACTTCTTCATTCATTGTTATTTCCATTATAAAATAATAAATCCAGTATCTTCTATACTGTGATGTTATTATAAATATGGTACAACCTTATTTATTATTATATTCATCCTTTAATGACATGTCACCATACGTGCGTACGTAGGGCCTACCGTCTCCACGTCGTGGTGAAATTGGGGTTGAAAACATTATTTTCTGCATGGTTTTTATAATGTTGTGTAATTGATGTAAATAATAAATATAACATGATAATTATTCTGTATATATTATATTCCATCCAATTATATATTATTTTAATAAAAAAATAATGATATTGTCGCTCGTGTGTACGTACGGACTACCGTCTGCACGAACGTGACAAGATTCATTCCCCATCATATCTATGAAAGTATAATTCTAATTTAATGATTAAAAATAACGATTAAGGACTTGATATTATTCTGGATATGAATAAGATACAACCTATACATAACAAAAATGGCTTATGTAACAAAACATATAAAAGAAAACGAGTAAGTTAACACCCGAAACGATGATAATTCTAAGATATTATTAACAAAACAATGATAAAAGATCATATATGATATGATATTAATATTTATGATTATTGTATAATTTAACAACAATTATTTATGCATTATACAGGAGGTTAGCCTACCTTCAAAAATGGAAATTTACAAGGTAAGGGTTTATTTCACAATCTCTTTATTATCCGAGGTTATTTATAGGTGATTATCTACTGGGACCTCTTTATCATTCACATCCACGTTTCATAAAAATGTTTTTCAAAACATTATTACTATTTTGGAGACTATTTTTTAAATTCATTTATACCCTTTATTTATTTTTTATAAGATTTTTATAAAGGAATCATTCCATCATTTTCCAAATAATTTCTTTTTTAACCTCTTCGACATAATTAAGGTAAGAATGTCTTTTTAACTTATATGTCAGGTGCAGATTTTTCCGCCTATAAAAAATCTTCGAAACATCCCGTAAAAGCATATAAAAATATTTTCAAATTAAATTATTCCTTTTATAATTATGTGACTTTTAAATTATTTCAAAAAATGAGATATTTCTCTCAAATAGTTTTGATTTCATATATATCAACATCATTTGAGGGATTTTAATCTTATTTGAAGTTGATTTATTATTATACAAAACTTCCACATTTTATTGACGTTTTATTGATATGTTTGATTATAGATGTTTTATTTTTATACCATTCATTGTTAATGGAGAAATCATTGACATTTCGTATGATATTCTTGATATGAATTTTTATGTTATGTTTAAACCTGTTCATATGAGGAATTCATTGGACTTAACAAGTGAGGGGTGGAGCCCGATATAGCTCCTCGATGCATCGGTAGGTCTCATGAGACACACTAGTGTCTTGGAAAAAATCCTTGACAAAATATTTAGTTTACTCTTGGCACAAGGCCTTGACTATGTGGTTATGATAGTCTGACATTATGCTTTCCATCATTATAAATGTGGCTATTGATATTGCAGGTGATTATTTGATTAGTAGAATATCCATGTGAGTAAGTAAATGGAATTATTTCATTTCATTTCGGCCATATTATTCTGAAGTTCTTGTTTAAAATGGTTTTGTTTTAGTTATACATTGCCTAAATTTTTATGCTTATTTATGAAAGTTTCCTCTATATTGTTATCTTTAATTGGAATTTGATCTCACTCATTTCTATGTTTTATCATTCCCAGGATTTGAAAAAGAATTTTATGAATGAACTATATGTATAGTATAAGTGGATATAAGTGTGAAGACAAGATGTTGTTGTAGTTTTCATTTTAGGATGTAATGTACCACTTATGAATGTATCTATCGTTTCCATGGAAACTAAACTAATTGTTCATTCGAGACGTGATCTTTTGTGATCATGACAATGTTATGTAGTAATGCACCGAATCTTGTTAACTAGGGTTGGGGTGTTATAGTTGGTAAGAAAAGAAGTTTGGTACAAACCATTGGAGCTTGAATTAGATATACATTGATTAAAGCACATAGATCTAAGATGGATTTTGAGGACTAGTATAGAAGAACTTCCTAGAATTTTGGTATTGTAGAGATTTTGTGAGTTTTCTGAGAAATACATCCCTGTCTGGATACGAGTAGTTAGAGGAGGTTCTGGCACAATTTTACCTATGTGTAAAACTCGAAAACACTACTTTGAGCTAGACTCTAACGGGAATTGGTGCACTACAACGGGCCTTGTTGGACTCTTAGTTACCACACCCCCATGGGATACACTTAGGATAATTCACATTTTCATTACAAACAATTAGGAAGGGTTTATGAGTATATAACTCCACAAAGAAAACATTTTTTTATGATTATGGATTATATCCATAAATAGTTCAATTTATGTTAAGTGTTTTACAAGAATGGAATTTTGTAATTTGATTCCTAAACTGATCTAGTTTATTCCATTGCTTAGAAATGTCGCCTAGTGGAAGGAATTGAAACTGTATCACTTCACGCACTCCATGTATGGATTTCCCTCCAGCTCAAGATAATTATAGTGGAGCTGGTGATAAAATAGGTGATGATCAGCTTACCACCATACCGGGACAACTCACTTAGGTTATGAATAATAACCTAAACCATATGGAGCACCTTGATCCACAATGTGGTGCATCAATGTTAGATCGCTTCATCAGGAAAAAACCACCAACATTAAATGGTAGTACACATCCATTAGCAGGTGAGCAATGTATAAATTCTGTAGAAAAAATATTCCATGCCTTGGGAGTAGTGAAAGGGAAAAACATATCATGGCCGTTTACCGCCTCACTGGACAAGCTGATGAATTGTGGTCATTGATTAAAAACACAAATGAAGATGATGATGTATCAAAAAATTGAATGGGGGGGATTTTAAAGATCTATTCTTAGAAAAACACTTTCCTTATGACCATCGAGCAGATATGGAAGGGCAATTTCTGAGTCTGAGGTAAAAGGAGGATGAGAATGTTGAAAATTATGTGGCGTACTTTACAAGTTTAGCAAGGTATGCTGTAGATTATAAACGTAACCGAAGAAGAATGATTGATAATTTATTTGATGGGTTAAAACTGTTTCTCCATCGATCATTAGTCTCACAAACCGTCTCATTGTACGAAGATATTGTCTCATTCACTATCATGACAGAAAAATAATTCTCTAAGTCTTATGACCTTAAATAAAATCAAGAGAAGAAGAGATCTGATGATTGTAGAGACCTGAAGCTTGACATACATAGATATTACATTACTTTTTCAGAATACATAATACATAACAAAAACAGACACACAAGGACCATAATAGTTTAGTGTCTTTGGAAACGTGGAACGTAATCTTCTAATCGTGGATAATGTTCTTCACCATCTCCCATAAAGATCTTCCACTTTTTGTTTCCTTACCTAAAACCTTTCATTTATTCCTGGGGGAAAATAAAACATAAAAAGGGTGAGCTCAAATACTTAATAAGGGTAATCATGGATAAAATAAAACATACCATATACATTTGAACTTAAAACATGAACATAATGTTTAAACATCAAAATCATGAGCAACGACTTAAAACATGGAAGTACATAATTCATAGATCATAATGGAACATAAATCATGATAACATATTATGGGAATAAAACATGTAATTGTGGATTCAATTAAACACATGTAATGATTTCCATAGTAGCCAAGGAATTTATGCCAAGACCATCTTAGTGGACAAAGTCCCTTTCGGAATCGAGTTCACTCCTCGTTCCAGTCCTGTAATACTGAACCAGATTAACTTACCATTCCATCCATGTCTATCTCATGAGATATAAATCTTTACCCAATGCATTGGAGGGAGATATAGTTACCACAAATTTCATAATGAAATCATTATTACTTGTACCACAACATAAACATAAATCATTAATCATAACCCAAAGAATAAAAATTGGTTTTATAAACATCATGACATCATTACATAATCCATATAAAAAAATGGATATCATTTAATCATAAGAAAAGTGAAACCAAGTAAATCATAGAGACATGATACATGAAACATACACATGTGAAATAATGGCATCATAGATGAAAATGGTTTTGATAAAAAAACATTAAATGAATTCTTGAGGTAAATATCCTTTTTTCTCCAAAATCATTATCTTTTCACAAAATGTCATGAAATTTTAAAAGAAAAAGATTTTGTTGAAAATAGTAATGAAATATTATGGAGGAAGATTCATGAAAATAAGGCTCTAAAAAACCATAAAAATCATTTCCTGTCATATATGTTAAAAAACACTGTTCTCATACTTTTGATGGAAAAGTCAAAAATTACCTTGTAGGGTAAATAAATGAAAGATTACTTTCATACCATGGGGTAAAAGTCATAATGGGTAAAAAGGAATTTAAACATATATGAATGCACTTTTATAAAACATGGACATGGATGAAAGCAATAACCCCAGTAAATAATTAAGAATAATCAATTTCATATAAAAATGATATTTTAAAAATTATCCCTTACCTTAGGTCTGATATGCTTCGTACGTATCTGAACCTCCTCTTCTTTGAAGTGCCTCTTTGATACCTCCTCTTAGGGCACTAAAATTGGTCTTTTAAGATGACCAGGACCTCTAAGATGTTTCTAGGGAATTTGAGAAGAGAATTTGGCAGAGGTTGTCCGAGAATGAAGTCTCAATGTGGTGTGAGGAAGAGAGGGATGAGGTTCCCTTTTATAAGGGAGGAGAGGGGCACCTTTGGAATAACTAAAAATATTATTTTATTATAAAGACATATTCGGTTTTTTATAGCTCAAAATTGATATATTTCGAAGCTAATGTGGGGATGGGTCTAAATCCTCTCATCCAATAGAATTTAGACAAGTTTAGGTCATTATATTAACCTTATCTTTTAGTTTCAACTCTTAGTTAACTAGATTGACATTTACCATGTCACTTTGTATATTTATATTTTATAGTTAATAAATTTACCATATACATCCAAGAGACCCCCCATGTGGTCCATTAATAATACACATATCATGATATAAGTATCATGGACGAACCGTAGATTTTTAGGAATATAATAACAATTAATAATATAATATTTTTTAAAAAAACTATTTTATGTCAATTGTGACAGTACTTGGTAATTGATTTTTGTGAAACTCATAACCAAATTATTAGTTCGAAAAATTTAAATTAAATAAATAATAACATGTCATATTAACATATAAAATTATTTTCATTCATAAAAAGTCTCAAATTACATTTATTTGGGTATTTATAACATCAATTATGTCAATATTTCATTAATAAGATAATTACGACATCATCATTGTGGCCTAAATAAATTAAACTATTTTATGTCTAAAAATTACAAATAAAATACCATTATGTAGGAAATATATTTATATTTCTAATGAATATTTATAGTCAAATTTTTCTTATGTATATCCCTATATTAAAAATGATTTAGTTATTAAACATTGATTTTTACTATTTTAACCCTTCTTTAAATAAATTAATAATAAATTTCATAATCTAATACAAGTGGGCCTAAATGGTCATTTTTTATTCCTAAGGTTGTTTTGGGTCGAATTAAACTTGTAAAAAAGAATTAGGACATGTGTTAGGGTAATAATAATATCATTTTACCCTTAATTACCCTATTTACTTTTAACTGTGGTAAAAAATGTTAAAAGCTACTATTCACCAAAAATTATTTTTCATCTCGTTGAACCAAATTTTAGTCCTATATATTAACCATGTCTCTCGGATATTCGAAATTCCACTCACAGGAGCGGTAAAATTAAGTATTATGAAAAATTCAGTTTTTTAACTACCACGTAGTTGTTTCACTATTCATCAAAAAATGAATGTTTCCAGAAAAATACCAAAAATGAGGCCTACAATATATTTGATATTATAAATTAAAAAATGATGTCTATTTTACCAAATTCAAAACATATCAGTTACATTAACTAATTTAAACTTTAATTCCCATCGTCAAAACAAATAGCGTGTTTTTAAGAGATAATAACTATCAAAAGATTGACACTTGTTTATGTCTCGTTTAAATGTGAAATTACATTCAATGACAAAAATTTAATTAAATTGTAAAAATATATTCTAAATATAGTTTAAAACCACTCAAATTAATAATTTATCAATATTAATTATTTCGATTAAAAAAGTTGTTTTTAATTAGAATTTAGTAATTTTCACTATTCATCAGAATAAGAAAGTTATCCAAAAAGTACCAAAATTTCACCCTAAGCTAATTTCGATATTCCAAATCCAAAAGTGAAGTACATATTGAAAGATAATATTTATAAAATTTCAAAAGGTGGGTATTACTATTCATAATGGCTACTTCATAATAATATTATAATAATATCTCATTTCGTGAAACTCAGTATTGCGTACTACACACGCTATTGAGGAAGGTCGTGATTGTGTGTAATTCAAGGCAAGTCAGGGATTCATGTTGTGCAACATCCTTTTGGTTTAGTGTACAACGCAAGAAATTAATAAAATTAAAAAGAATATTTTTCATATAATCTCGGGGTGTCACATTCTACCCCCCTTAATATGAATTTCGCCCTCAAAATTCGTTAGCGTTATAAATGGTTTACTACTCAAAAGATTCATTAATAGAAACCCACATCGTAACAAGGAATACAAAAACATGACCTTAAAAAATAATGTATGAAATGTAACGGTTAACCAAATAAACTCATCACTGGGTTTTCACGTAAGAGAACATAGGTGAAAATATTGACATGGAAGAAAAATATAACCATCAAGTTCTGATGGAGAGTGGTAGAGAACATGGCTATGAAAAAGCAAACAGTCACAAAGCCATAAATTTGTGATGATCTAAGGTACCATCAGATTCATCAGATATAAGAGCACAAGGACAACATTTTTTGTTTTCAAGATCATTTCCCTAAAGTTGTTGAAAATGGAATTAGAAGAAATACTTTCGTGATTTTGGTACAGTCTCATTGTTGGTCGTTCATTGCACAATTTCCATTTCATCTCTTAAAGAAATGAAGTTGAATTTGTCATTCGTTAAGTGTTAGCAGATCATGTGATAGAATGACGGGTCATTCCATTTGTCTCAAACAAAAGGTTAGAAAAGTTATCAAAAAATACATAAGTCCATCTATAGTGAGATTAATCATATATGGTTTCTAAAATGAACTTATACTTAATATATCATACTGCTTAATATAATAAAACTAGTTTCTACTAAACATGGACTTCCCGTAGGCCAGTGGTAGGTGATAAATGTCAGTCGCACTTCGGTTGTGGGTTCGATTCCCACAGCCTTGTCCGACGTGATGGGTTGCCGCCCATCCTGCAGGTTGTCCTTTTTCTAGAACTACATTACTATAACATCCCATAAATTATATAGAAAAAAAACTTGCATCCTTAATCAATAATAATTATGTCCAACATAATCAATTCCAATCTTTAGGCTTATCCAAAATACTGTTGTCCAATCTCATATTATAGTGAAATCGATTACCAAAGATCTCATATAACAAGCATGTTAGTACCATTGTTAATCCCCATATATCATGAGATATGTCTTTTTTGTCACATTTGAAACATTCGAAGGCCTTAATCATGTATTCTCTTGAAAAATAAATACCCATTGAATCTCAGTGAAAACATGAGTGCTGTCAAAAGTTAACTCTTTCCACATACCAAAACCCCCAAATTCTATATACTCAAGCCATGATATAACTAATTCCTTATATCAGTCATGAGCACATGAATACTATCAAACATTTCATTTTCTCCATATCCCTTCATTATGCGCATATCATATTTTTTCCAAAAATATCTCAATCACTTTCCATGGCTACCGGTACCATGAAATTATTGAAACCCACAACAGACCAATACATAAATATTCCAATATTCCATGATACTATATTAAAAATTATTTTGGAATCCCATTACATAAACACTTAATCATTCCACCACATCATTTTCATATTCAACATCTCCAATAGTGATCCCATGTGACTTCCCTTTGTCCTTTGCCGTAAGTGTTTGCTCCTATCAATCATCACTAACCCTTGGATTAGGGAATTTATTAGCATAATGCCCCATTTCCTTGCACTTGAAACATTGAAGTGTTGGTGGTGCATTCGTTGTAGTCTTTTCTATATTCACATCATTAGAAACCCTTTTTCCATTAATTCGACTCTCAGCTACTCGATGACCATCTTTTCCACACTTAAAACATTTTCTAGTCCCTTTAAGACAATCTCCACCATCCTTCTTTCCACACTTTGAGCATAAGGAAACATTTATCTTCTTTTAACCAATATTCTTAGATTTCTCCTCGAACACCATCTTTATTTTATTGTCAAAACTCTGAGATGAATAAGTAACACCAACTTCCATTTCTACCTTGATAGCACAACATGCAATTTCTTCATAGCTACTGAAGTCTCTTATAGCTAATTCCTTTCGAAGATTTGGTTTTAAGCCACTGAAGAATCGATCATCTTTACATTCAGGTTGGATGAAGAAGCCAGATACATACCTTGAAATCCTTGTAAAATTCGCTTCGTATACACCAACAAATTCATCATCCTTTTTCCTTATTTCAAAAAACTCATTCTCTATCTTTGTTCGAAGAATAATAGGGAAGTACTTATTGAAAAATAAGTTCGTGAACTCGTCCCATTCCAAGGACTCAATTTCATCTATTGGCCTCGTATTATTGATAAGATTCCACCATTGATCAGCTTCACCTTCCAAACGATATACTGCTAAAATGACTTTATCATGTTCAAAACATTGAAGAACTGAAAATAACATTTTAGTGGTACTGATCCATTGTTCAGCAACAAGTGGATCAGAAGACCCACTGAAAGATGGTGGACGTTGCCTCATGAAGGACTCAATAGAATATTGTTCCCTTCTCTGCTCATTTGGAAGTCCAGAATGACTCATAGCTTGTGTAGGTATAGCAATATGATTTTTCACTCCATATCCCATAAAATCTATTTGTTTAGGAGGACAATCATTTCATTTTCCATTGCATTAATCAACACGGTTCCTTCGGGTTCCAGCCATCGTCTAAAACCCAAAAAGAATAGTGTGAGAGGTAAAATTCATGCTAGTGAAAACAACATAGTAAAGGGAGAGTACCCTCAATATCTAACAGCAGAGGTTAAATTCTATGATCGTTAGCGCAATTCTAGGACTATAACTTATACGTATACTTAACCTTAGGGACATCCCTAGACATACCTTAGAAATATCTATAGGGATATCACTAATGTTTTCACATCCTAGTTTCCAAAGGTTAAATAAACCTTTCCTCTGATACCAATTGTAGAGACCTGATGCTTGACATATATAGATATTACATTACTTTTGTTAAATACATAATACATAACAAAAACAAACACACAAGGACTGTAATAGTTTAGTGTCTTTGGAAACATGGAACGTAATCTTCTAATCATTGTGAAAGATCTTCAACATCTCCCATAATGATCTTCCACTTTTTGTTTCCTTACCTAAATCCTTTCTTTTAATATTGGGGTAAAAATAAAACATAAAAAGGGTGAGCTCAAATGCTCAGTAAGGGTATGCATGGATAAAAAAAACATACCATTTACATTTGAACATAAAAACATTAGCATAATGTTTAAACATCAAAATCGTGAGCAAGGACTAAAAACATGGAAGTACATAAGGCATATTTCATAATGGAACATAAATCATGATAACATAGTATTGGAATAAAACATGTAATTGTGGCATCCGTTAATCAAACGTAATGATTTCCATAGTAGCCAAGGCATTTCTTCCATAACAATATTAGAGGACAAAGTCCCTTTCTGAATCAAGTTCACACCTCGTTCCAGTCCTGTAATACTGAACCGGATTAACATACAATTCCAGCCATGTCTATCTCATGAGATATAAATCCTTACCCAATGCATTGGAGGGAGATATAGGTCCCACCCATCTCATAATTAAATCATTCTTACTTGTGCAATATCATAATCATAAATCATTCATCATAACCCAAAGAATAAAAATGGGTTTCATAAACATCATCCCATCATAACATAATCCATATAATAAAAATGGATATAATTTAATCATAAGAAAAGTGAAACCATTTAAATCATAGAGGCATGATACATGAAACATACACATGTGAAATAATGTCATCTTAGATGAAAATGGTTTTAATAAAACACTTGAAATGAATTCTTGAGGAAAATATCCTTTTTTCATCAAAATCATTTTCTTTTCACAAAATGTCATGAAATTTTAAAAGAAAATGATTTTGTTGAAAATAGTCATGATATATTTTAGAAGAATCTTAATGAAAATAAGGCTTTATAAAACTGTAAAAATCCTTTCAGGTCATATACGTTAAAAAAACATTCTTCTCGTACTTTTTTCGGAAGAGTCAAAAATTACCTTGTAGGGTAAATAAAAGAAAGATTCCTTCCACACCATGGGGTAAAAATCAGAATGGGTAAAAAAAATTAAACATACATGAATACACTTTTATAAAACATGGACATGGATGATAGCAATAACCCCAGTAAATAATTACGAATAATAAATCTCAGATAAAAATGTGATTTGCAAAATTATCCCTTACCTTAGGTCTGATATGCTGCATACATATCCGAACCTCCTATTCTTTGAAGAGCCTCTTTGAGACCTCCTCTTAGGGCACTAAAATTGGTCTTTGAAGAAGACCAGGACCTCTAGGATGTTTCTAGGGAAGTGGAGAAGGGAATTTGGAAGTGGTTGGCCGAGCATGAAGGCTCAAAGTGGTGTGAGGAAGAGAGGGACGAGGTTCCCTTTTATAAGGGAGGAGAGGGGCACCTTTGGAATAACAAAAAATATTATTTTATTATATTGTCATATTTGGTTTTTAATAGCTCCAAATTGATATATTTCTAAGCTAATGTGGGGATGGGTCTAAATCCGTTCATCCAAGATAATTTAGACAAGTTTAGGTTATCATATTAACCTTATCATTTAGTTTTAACTCTTAGTTAGTTAGATTGACATTTAACATGTCACTTTGTATTTTTATATTATATAGTTAATAAATTTCCCATATACATCCAAGAGACCACCATGTGGTCCATTAATGATACACATATCATGATATAAGTATATTGGCCGATCCTTAGATTTTTAGGAATATAATAACAATTAATATTATAATATTTTTTTAAAAAACTATTTTATGTCAATTTTGACACTATTTGGAAATTGATTTTTTTTAAATCATAAAAGAATTATTAGTTCGACGAAAGATAATTAAATCAATACTAACATGTCATATTAACATATTAAATTATTTTAATTCATAAAAAGTCTCAAATTACATTTATTTGGGTATTTATAACATCAATTATGTCAATATTTCATTAATAAGATAATTACTCAATCATCATTGTGTCAAAAATAAATTAAATTATTTTAAGTATATAAATTACAAATAAAATACCATTATGTAGTAAATAGTTTTAGCTTTCTAATGAATATTTATTGTCAAATTTATCTAATGTATATCCCTATATTAAAAATGATTTAGTTATTAAACTTTGATTTTAACTATTTTAACCCTTCTTTAAATAAATTAATAATAAATGTCCTAATCTAATCCATGTGGGCCTAAATGGTAATATTTTATTCCTAAGGTTGTTTTGGGTCGAATTACACTTGTCCAATAGAATTAGGACATTTGTTAGGGTAATAATAATATCTTTTTTACCCTTAATTACCCAATTTACTTTTAACCGTGGAAAAACGGTAAAAATTTACTATTCACCAAAAATTATTTTTATCTCATTGAACCACATTTTAGTCCTTGATATTAACCGTGCCTCTTGGATTTTCGTAATTCCAATCACAGGAGAGGTAAAATTAAGTTTTATGAAAAATTCAGTTTTTTAACTATTACTTAGTGGTTTCACTATTCATCAAAAAATGAATGTTTCCAGAAAAATACCAAAAATTAGTCCTAAGCTATATTTGATATTATGAATTCAAATATGATGTCTATATTACCAAATTCAAAACATATCAGTTACATTAACTAATTTAAAAATTAATTCCCTTCGTCAAAACAAATAGCATGTCTTTAAGAGATAATAACTATCAACAGATTGACACTTGTTTAAGTCTGGTTTAAATGTGAAATTATATCCAATGACCAACATTGTATTAAATTGTAAAAATATATTCTAAATATACTTTAAAACCACTAAAATTCATAATTTAACACTATTAATTATTTCGATCAAAAGAAATTTTTTTAATAAAAATTTAGTAATTTTCACTATTCATCAGAATATGAAAGTTATCCGAAAAGTACCAATATTTTACCCTAAGCTAATTTCGATATTCCGAATCCAAAAAATGAAGTCCATTTTGAATGATAAAATTTATAAAATTTCAACAAGTGGGTATTACTATTCATAACGGCTAGTTCATAATAATATTATAATAATATCTCGTTTAGTGAAACGCGGTATTGCGTACTATACATGCTATCGGGGAAGGTCGTGATTGCGTGTAATACAAGGCGAGTCAGGGATGGTTGTTCTGAAAGGTCCTTTTGGTGTTGCGTATGACACAAGACATTAATGTAATTAAAAAGAATATTTCTCATAAAATCTCGGGGTGTTACAATGATTACTCTGGAAATGGAAATAATGGGAAAAAAAGAAATGTTAAATATCCATCCTATAGTAAATGTCTTTGGAAACACACTAGAACTTTCATGAATGAAATGGGAGTCTGTTACAAGTGTGGTGAAAAAGGACACCAATCATGTGATTGCATGGGGAAGAAAGAAGATACTGATGTTCAATGCTAAAATTGCATGGAGATGGGACATTATGAAAATGAATTTTCTAAGCGTCAGGGGAACATACCTCAGAAAAGGCCAAGGGATCAAGTCCAAATATTCTTTCACAACTGATGAGGTTGAATCCCCGAAAGATGTCATGGAACGTAATTTAATGGTTTCCTCAAGTTTATCAATTGCTTTTTTTATTCTATGAAAATTAGATATATCCAGTTTGATTGAACAAGGGAGTTTCCGGTTAAAACTCCTAAGGGAAGAATCATTGCTACAAAGTTCTATATATCCGTCCCCATTAGAGCACAAAAATGTTCTTTATACACTGATCTCATCGTCATACCTATGATTGAATTTGATATAATCCTTAGTATGGATTGGATTTGTGTCCATGATGCGAAAACTTATTGTAAGAAGAATGAGGTTACGGTTATTGATGATGTTGATAAAGATCACCTAATATTTAGATCAGAATCATCACCAACTGATTCTTATCTAGATCCACCACCAATATGTCAACTAAATTCAATTATAGGGGAGTAAGATAATGAAATAACTATGCGAAAGGAAAGGAATGTTCAAATAGAGGATGTTCATGTTCTGAAAAAATATGTAGATGTGATTCGGGAAGATTTACCTGGACATCCTCCAAAAGGAGAAATTGAGTTTTCCATTGATTTAATTCCTGGATCAAGGACTATATCGAATACCCCTTATATAAAGTCCTATGTGGAATTAGTGGATTTAAAGAAACAACTAGAAAAATTGACTAATAATTGATTTATTCACTCTAGTGTTTCTACATGCGGAGCCCATTTCCATTTTTTTAAGAAGAAAGAAGTAACTATGAGGTTTTGTATAGACTACAGGGAAATCCATTCTAGAACAATAAAGAACATGTATCCCCTACCTCGCATTGATGATTTATTTGACCAACTGCATGGAGGTCAATAATTTTCAATGATTGACCTTTGATCTAGATACCATCAGTTGTGTGTGAAAAAAGAAGACATTCTAAAGAGAGCATTTCGAACCAGGCAAATGCATTACGAGTTTATAGTAATGCCTTTTGGGTTGACTAATGCACCCTCTATTTTCATGGATCTAATGAACATAGTATTCAAAGAATATCTCAATGATTTCATAGTGGTATTTATTGATGATATCTTGGTATACTTAAAAAACTACAAAGATCATGAAAATCAATTGTGCATTATCCTGAAGACGCTGAGAAGAAATAAATTATATGGGAAGTTTATCAAATGTGAATTCTAGCTTCAGGATATTTCTTTTCTTTCCCATATTGTATCTACAGATGGAATCTTTGTCGATCCTTATAAGACCAATGCAATCCAAGAATGGCCACCACCAATGAGTATAACCGAGGTAAGTAGTTTTATTGGTTTAGTAGGTTATTATCGAGGTTTCGTCCAGACTTTCACCTGATTGGCTAACCCATTAACAAAGCTCACACATAAAGTGGATAAATTTATTTGGACAAAAGAGGGTGATGAATGTTTTGATGAAATGAAGTTAATAATATTCAATTCTATGATATTTACTCTACCATTGGGGAATGATGGGTTTGTTATTTATAGTAATACATCGAAGAATGGACTTGTTTGTGTCCTTATGCAGAATGATAGGGTTATTGCCTATGCACCACGACAACTACAAATTAATGATAAAAACTATCCTACTCATGATCTTGAGTTAACTTCTATAATATTTGCTTTGATGATATGGAGACATTATCTATATGGTGAAAAATGTGAGATATATACTATTCACAAGAGTTTGAAGTATATTTTATTACAGAAAGAACTCAACCTAAGGAAAAGGAGATGGCTTGAACTAAACAATTATTATGATTTCATGATACACTACCACCCGGGGAAGGAAAATAGGATTGAATATGATTTGATTAGGAAAGATCAAGGAATTTTGAACAAGATGAGAGTTGAGAGGGATACTATTTTCAGGGATCTGGTAAATATGGATATGGGAATCACCTTGGAAGGTGAGACATCAATAATTTTTCAAATGGTATCCAAACCATCTTTACTAGAAAGGATTAAGAGTTCTAATACAAATGATAAATATTTTAGAAAGATGATTAAAGCTGTGAATGATGGGATATTGAGTGAGTTTGTGTTTGAAGATGGAATTCTGAAATTTGGGAAGAGACATTGTGTTCCTGATATACCTGATCTAAAAAGGGTATTTTAGGACGATGCTCATAGTTCCAATTACTCTATACACCATGGGAGCACCAAAACGTATAGAGATTTAAAGGAACATTTTTTGTGGGACAACATGGTGAGGGAGATTGCTGATTTTGTGTCCAGATGTATGGTTTGTCAACAAGTGAAACTTGGAAGGCAACAACCTGGACGAGTAATGCACCTTATTCCCATACCGTAGTGGAAATGGGATAATATTACGATGGACTTTGTCCTCTGACTACAAAAGACTCCTAGAAAGAAATATGCAATATGGGTCATTGTGGATCGTCTTACCATGTCAGCACATTTTCATGCTATAAGGGAAGATATACCACTTAAAATTCTAGAAAGACTATATATTAATGAAGTTTAGAGACTTCATGGAGTACCCCTATTGATTTTTTCTGATCGTGATCCACATTTTACTTCAAGATTCTGGAAAAATATTCAGGAAACCCTGGATACTGAACTTAGTTTGAGCACTGCCTACCACCGTAAAACTGATGGACAATCAATATGGACAATTTAAACCTTTGAATACATGTTGATATCATGCTCAATTGACATTTAGGGTATGTGGGATCAATATTTACCTCTGGTAGAATTTTTCTTTGACAATTTCTTCTATTCATGAATTCGGATGGAACTATATGAAGAGTTATACGAAAAGAGATGTCGCACACCAACCTGTTGGGATGTTGTTGGTGAAAGAAAACTCGTAGGCATAGAACTGGCAGGGGAATACAATTAAAAAGGCGAAGGTAATCCAAAACCACATCAAAGCAGCTCAAAGTAAGCAGAACAGCTATGCTGATAACCGAAGGAAGGATTTGGAATTTCCGGTAGGAGATCATGTTTCCTTGAAGGTATCGCCATGGAAGGAGTTATATGTTTCGGTAAGAAGGGTAAATTGAGTCCAAAGTACATTAGACCTTTCAAAATTATAGAAATAATTGGGGATGTAACTTATCATTAGGCAATGCCACCAAGTCTCTCCAAAGTTCACGATGTGTTCCACGTATCACTGTTTAGAAAATACATGCCTGACCCGACACATGTAATCACCTATGAAGAAGTAGAACTGAAACACAATATGTCTTATTGCGAAGAGCTCGTAAGGATTCATGATACCAGGGAACAAGTGTTGAGAAACTAGAAGACTCGTCTGGTAAATGTACAATTGAGAAACCATAAGATGGGAGATGCAATGTGGGAACCTGGGGAACTTATGATGAAGAACCACCCGAATATTTTCATGCATTAGTATTCTATAAATTTCGAGGATGAAATTATTTGAATGAGTGGATAATGTAACACCCCAATCATCCACGGTACACTTCTCTTTGAATAATACAGTATCATGTTTTGTACGCAACTTCGAGTTCTAACACACATCACAACCAATCAAACTAGCCGTTATGAATAGTAATAACCACTTTTTGAAATTTTATAAATTTTATCTTTCAAAATGGACTTTATTCGTTGATTTGAAATATCGTAATTATCTTAGGGTGAATTTTTGGTAATTTTCTGATAACTTTCATATTTTGATGTATAGTGAAAATTACTAAATTTTAATTAAAAACAACTTTTTTATTCGAAATAATTAATTATGATAAATTATGAATTTGAGTAAATTTAGAGTATAATTAGATTATATTTTTACCATTAAATCCAACGTTCTTCATTGGATATAAATTCACATTTAAACTGGACATGAGAAAGTTCCAATCTTTTGATAGTTATTATCACTTAAAAACACGCTTTTTGTTTTAACAATAGTAATTAATTTTAAATTAATTTCTCCCACTTATGTGTTTTGAGTTCAGAAAAATGGACTCCATATTTAGAATCTGGATTTCCAAATTGTGTAAATAGGTAACTTATATTTTTATACATTTTCAATAATTAAATCGGTAAATATTTTATTTATCATGGTTAAAAGGTTAATCTGGTAAATAATGGTAAACAAATAATATTATAATAATAATAAATTACCTTAAAACGTGTCCTAACCCTATTGGTTGATACTTTTCTGACCATGGGCATCTTTGGGTCTATTTTGGGACCCCATGGATCCACTTTTAAATGATAATGACACTTTATGTTAATAAAGATAAAGTAAATACAAATATGACATAATCATATATATTTTAGAAAAACAATTTTTAGATAGGGTTATATATGTTATATTTTCGACTATAAATATTCATTATAAATATAAAATTATTTCCTACATAATGGTATTTTTTTATTTTTTAGACCTTGAATATTTAAATTTATTTATGAAACAATTATGATGAAGTATTTTCCATATTACTGAAAGAATAAAATAATTGGTTTTATAAATATTAAAATAAATATAATTTGAATGTTTTAATTCCATAGAGAATTTTATTGGTTAATATGAAATTTTAGGATTTCATAAATGAATTTGGTTCGAATAAATAATGTTTTTATGACTTTAACCAAAATCAGTTATTAAATATTGTCAAAAATGACATAAAAGAGTTTTAAATCAAATATTATATTATTACTTCATATTCTATTCCTAAAAATGTATGGTTCGGAAAAAGTAGTTATATAATGATAGGTGTATCATTAATGGACAAATTGGGGGTCTCGAGGAAGTATATAGTTTTTTTATTAATTATATAATATATAAATACAAATTGACATGGTAAATGTCAAACTATTTAACTAATAGTTAAATAAAAAAGATAAAGTTAATATAGTGACCCAAACCTATCTAAAACCTATTATTTAAGTTTTTTTGGACTATCCCCACCATAAACTTTAAATAATAAACTTTGGATCCATTTGAAACCGAATATGACTTTATTTTAAAATAATATTTCTAGCTTTTCCTTTGGTGCCCCCCTCTTATAAAAGGGAACTTCCCCTTACCTCTAATTCACACCTTCAAAGCCTTTTTTCTCAGCCAAACCCCACCCAAATATCCTCCAACATCCCTCAATTCAACCTATAGGACTTATTTTGATCTGAAATCCATCCTATAGATCACTTTTGATCAAATCAAAATGAAGAACCTAAAGAAGAAGTAATGTTTTCACCACCCTTTTTCAAGTTCCTTTCTTCTTCAACTTCTTTTTTCTTTGTTGTTTCCATTATAAAATAATAACTCCATTATCTTCTATATACTATGATGTTATTATAAATATGGAACAACCATATTTAGTATTCTATTCATCATTTGAATGACATGTCACCATACGTGCGTACGTATGGCCTACCGTCTCCACGTCGTGGTGTAATTGTTGATAAAAACATTATTATTTTGATGGATATGATAATTTTGTGTAATTGATGTAAATAATAAAAATAACATCATAATAATTCTGTATATATGTTATACCATCCAATTATATATTTTTTTAATATCAAAATAATGATATTGTCGCTCGTACATACGTACGAACTACCGTCTCCACGAACACGATGAGATTAAATCCCTATCGTGTCCATTCAAGTATAATTCTCATTTAATGTTTAAAAATAATGATTAATGATTTGATATAATTCTGTATATGAATAAGATACAACTTATCTATAACAATAATGTCTTATGTAACAAAACATATTTAAGAAAACGAGTAAATTAAAACCCGAAACGATGATAATACTAAGATATTATTAACATAGCAATGTTAAAAGATCATATATGATATCATATTAATGTATATTATTCTTGTATAATTTATTAACAATTATTTAACCATTATAATGTAGGATAAACTACCCTCAACCAAGGAAAAGTACAAGTTAAGGGTTTATTTCACAATCTCTTCATTTTCTGAGGTAGTTTATACGTGATTATATATTGGACCCTCCTTATCATCCACATCCATGTTTCTTAAAAATGTTTTTCAAAACATTATTACTATTTTAGAGACTATGTTTTAAATTCATTTATACCCTTTTTTGTCTTTTTATAAGCTATTTGTAAAGAAATCATTCCGTCGTTTTCCAAACAAGGTCATTTTTATCCTTTTCAACAGAATTATGGTAAGAATGTCTTTTTTAACCTATATGGTGGGTGCGGCTATTTTCGAGCATTATAAAATCTTCGAAGCTTCCTTTACAAGAATATAAGAATATTTTAAATTTAAATGTTTCATTTTATAATTATGTGACTTTTAAATGATTTCAAAAAAAGAGATATTTCTCTAAAATAGTTTTGATCTCATCTATGTCAATATCCTTTGATGGATTTTAAGATTATTTGAAGTTGATTTATTATGATACAAAACATCCATATTTTATTAATGGTTTTTTGATATGTTTTACTGTGGATGTGTTATTTTTATACTATTCATGGTTTATGGAGAAATTATTGACATTTCGTATGCTAGTATTAATATGAATGTTTAAGTTATGTTTAAACATGTTCATATGAGGAATCCATTGGTCTTAATAAGTGACAGATGGAGACTGCTTTAGCTCCTCGATGCATCAGTAAGTCTCATGAGACAAACTAGTGTCTTGGCACAAGGCCTTGATAAAATCTTATTTGTATTATTGGCATAAGGACTTGACTATGTGGTTTTGATAGTCTGGATTTATGAATTCCATCATTATGAAAGTGTTTATTGAATTTGCATGTGATTATTCGATTATTAGAATATCCATGTGAATATGTAAATAGCATTATTTCATTTTTTATGCCATATTATGAATATGTTCAATTTTAAAAGGCTTTTGTTTTTGTAATACATTGCCTTAAATGATTATGATTATTTATGATTTTTTATGCTATATTGTTATCCTTAATGCGAATTTGAGCGCAGCCCTTTCTATGTTATATTTTTCCAAGGATGTGAAGATGTATTTTATGAATGACTTGCCCGGATTATATAAGGGGATATGAGTGTGATGAAAATATGATGTTTTAGTTTTCATTTTATGATGTAATGTAAGACTTATGAATGTATCTATAGTTTCTAAGGCTACTAAACTAATCGTTCTTTCGAGACATGATCATTTGTGATCAAGAAAATGTTCTGTAATAATGAACTGACTCTGGGTAATTTGGGTTGGGGCAATATAGTTGGTATCAGAGTAAGTTTAGTATAATACTTGGGAGCTTGATTTAGATAAACATTTATTAGAGCACATAGAACTATGATGATCTTTGATGATTCGTAAATAAGAACTTCCTATAATTTTGGTATTATAGAGATTTTATGAGTTTTCATAGAAATACATCAATGTCTTGATACAATCAGGTAAAGGCGGCTCTGGCATAGATGTACCTAGGGGTAAAACCTGAAAACACGGCTTTGATCTAGACTCGAATGGGAACTACTGAACAACAATCGGCCATGCTGGACTCTTGGTTACAACAATCCCTGGGGATATGCATAAGATAATTATCATTTTCTTTACAAACCATTATTAAGGGTTTATAAGTATATACTTCCTCAAAGAAAACATTTTTTATGATTATGGATTATATCCATAAATAGTTCAATTTATGATAACTGTTTTACAAGTATGGAATTACGTAATTTGATTCATAAACTGATCTTGTTTATGACATTGTTTAGAAATGGATCCTAGTGGAATGAATGGAAACTGTATCAATGCATGCACTCTATGTAAGGATTTCCCTCCTGTTCAAGATAATTATAGTGGAGCTGGTGATACAGCTGGTGCTGATTAGCTTATCACTATACTGGGACAACTCACTCAGGTTTTGAATAATAACATTACTCATATAGAGCACCCTGATCCACAGTGTGGAGGATCAATGTTAGATTGCTTCATCAGTAAAAAAATCACCAACCATGAATGGGAGTAGAAATACCTTAGTAGCTGATCAATGGATAAATTCCTTAAAGAAAATATTTCATTCCTTAGGGAGTTGTGAAAGGGAAAAAGTTATCATGGAAGTTTACTATCTCACTAGATATGCTGAGACATGGTGGTCATTGATTCAAAACATGAAGGAAGATGGTGAATTATCAAAAATGGAATGGATGTATTTCAAAGAGATTTTCTTAGAAAAATACTTTCCTCCCTGACCATCGAGCATATAAGGAAATGTAATTTCTGAGTCTGAGGCAAAAGGAGGATGAGAATGTCGCAAAATATGAGGTTACCTTTACAAGATTAGCGAGGTATGCTGCATATTACATATCTTACCCAAGAAGTATGATTGATCATTTCATTGATGGGTTAAAGCTATTTCTTTGTCGAGCATTAGTCTCACAAACCTTCTCGTTGTACGAATATATTGTCTCATGCGCTGTGAAGAAAGAAAAAAAATTCTCTAAGTCATATGAATTTAAAGGAAAGAAACAGAATCAGAGATTAGATGATCACTATGGAAATGGAAATAAGGGGATGAAGGGAAAATATGAATATCCATCCTGTAGTAAATGTGGGAAGAAACACCCTGGTATTTTCTTGAATGGAATGGGATTCTGTTAAAAGTGTGGTGAAAAAGTCCACAAAACTCGTGATTGCAAGGGCAAGAAAGAACTTATTGATGTTCAATGCTACAACTGCAGGTAGGTGGGACATTATACAAATGAATGTCATAAGCATCATGGGAACTTACCTCAGAAAAGGCCAAGGAATCAAGGCCAAGATTATTTTATCACTACTACTGAGCTTGAAGCCTTGAAAGATGTGGTGGCAGGTAATTTAATGGTTTCCTTGTGTTTAGCCAATGCTTTATTTTATTCTAGATCATCACATTACTTCTTATCTTCCCAATTTTCTATGAAAATTAGATATTTCCAATTTTATTTAACAAGGGATTTGTTAGTTAAAACTCCTAAGGGAAGTATCATGGCTACAATGTTCTATTGATCTGTCCCCATTAGAGCACATAAATGATCTTTATCCGTTGATCTCATCGTCATACCTATGATTGAATTGGATATAATCCATAGTATGGATTAGATTTCAGACCATGATGCAAAAATTTATTTTAAGAATAAGGAGGTTATTATTTTTGATAAGGATGATATATAACACCTTATCTTTAGAGAAGAATCATCACCACCTGATTCTTATGTAGATCCACCCCCATTAGCTCAACTAAATTCAATAATCAGGGAGGAAGATAATGAAATAACTATGAGTAAGTAATGTAATGTTCAAATAGAGTATGAGCCTATTTTGAGTGAATATGTAGATGTGTTTTCGGATGATTTACCTGGACATCCCCTAGAACGATAAATTGAGTTTTCCATTGATTTAATTCCTGGTTCAATACCTAAATCAAAGACCTCTTATAGAATGGACACTGTGGAAATAGTGTAAATAACGAAATTACTAGAGGTATTGAATAATAAGGGATTTATTTAACCTAGTGTTTCTTTTTGGGGAGCCCATATCCATTTTTTTACGAAGAATCATAGATCTGTGAGGTTATGTGTCGACTACAAGGAAATTAATTCTGTAACAATAAAGAACAACTATCCCCTACCTCACATTGATGATTTATTTGACCAAAAGCATGGAGCTCAATACTTTTCAATGATTTACCTTCGATCTGGATTACATTTTTTGTGTATGATGAAGGAAGACATTCCAAAGACAGCATTTTGAACCAGGTACGAGAATTACGAGTTTAACGTAATTCCTTTTGGGATGACTAATGCACTATCTATTTTCATTGATCTAATGAATACAGTTTTCACGTAATATCTCGATGATTTTTTAGTGGTATTTATTGATGATATATTGGTATACTCCAAAATCTACAGAGATCATGAAAATCACTTGCACATTATCCTAATGACTCTGAGAAGACATGAATTGTATGGGAAGTTTAGCAAGTGTGAATTTTGGATTCAAGAGATTTCATTTCGTGGCCATATTTTCTCTAATTAGGGAATCTCTGTTGATACTTCTAAGACCATGGATATCCATGAATGGCCAGAACCAACGAGTATAACCGAGGTATGCTGTTTTATTGTTTTAAAAGGGTATTATCAACGTTTCATCCATAATTTCGCCTGATAGGCTAACCCATTAACAAATCTCACATGTAAAGGGGTTAAATTTATATGGAAAAAAGAGTGTGAAGAATGTTTTGAATAACTGAAGAGAAGATTATTCAATACTCTGTTATTGACTCTAACATCGGGAATGATGGGTTTGTTATTTATAATGATGCATAAAAGAAATTAAATTGTTGTGTCCTTACGAAGAATGATAGGGTTATTCCCTATGCATCATGACAACTAAAAATTAATGAGGAAAACTATCCTACTCATGATCTTGAGTTAGTTTCTGTAATATTTGCTTTGAAAATATGAATACATTATCTCTATGATGAATAATGTGAGATATATACCAATCATAAGAGTTTCAAGTATATTTTCTCATAGAAAGAACTCAACATGAGGCAACAGATATGGCTTGAACTACTCAAGGATTATTATTGCACGATACACTACCACCTGGGGAAGGAAAATAACGTTACATATGATTTGAATAGAAAAGATCATGGAGTTTTCAACAATATGGGAGTTGATAGGGATCCTATTTTCATGGATGTAGTAAATATGGATATGGGAATCACCATGGAAGGTGAAACATCAATTATTTTTCAAATGGATACCAAAGCATCTTTAAGAGTTCTCAGAACAATGATGATGTGTTTAAAAAGAAGATTAAAGTCGTGAATGATGGGAGATTGAGTGACTTAGTGTATGAAGATGAAATTTCAAAATTTTGGTAAAGACTTCGAGTTCCTGACATATCTGATCTAAAAAAGGAATTGTTGGACGATGCTCATATAGTTCAAATTTCTCTATACACCCTGGGAGCACCAAAATGTATAGATATTTGAGGGAAAATTTTTGGTGGGACAACATGAAAAAGGAGATTAATGATTTTGTGTCAAGATGTATGGTTTGTCAACAAGTGAATGCTGGAAGGCAACATCCTGGAGGAGTCAGTAAACCTCTTCCCATACCGGAGTGGAAATGGGATAATATTATGATGGACATTGTCATGGGACTATCAAATACTCCAAGAAGGAATGATGAAATATGGGTCATTATTGATCATTTTATCAAGTCAACATATTTTATAGCTATAAGGGATGATCTTCCACTTGAACGTCTAGAAAGACTATATATTAATAAGATTGTGAGACTTCATGGAGTACCCCAATCGATTGTTTCTGATCATGAACCACATTTTATTACATGATTTTGGAAAAGTCTTCCGAATGCCCTGGATACTCAACTTCGTTTGAGCACTGCCTACCACCCCCAAACTGATGGAAAATCAGAACATACTATTCAATCCTTAGAAGAAATGTTGAGATCATTCTCACTTGAATTTCAGCATATGTAGGATAAATATTTACCTCTGGTAGAATTTCCCTATAACAATAGCTTCCATTCATGTATTCGTATTGAACCATATGAAGCATTATACGGAAAGATATGTCGTACACCAACCTGTTGGGATGATGTTGGTGAAAGAAAACTCATAGGCCCAAAACTAGAGGAGGAAACTATGGAAAAGGAGAAGGTATTCCAAACCCATATCACAACAGCTAAAATTCGGCAGAAGAGCTATGCTGATAACCAAAGGAAGGATTTGGAATTTCAGGAAGGAGATCATGTTTTCGTGAAAGTAAATCCATGGAAGGGAGTTATACATTCTAGTTAGAAGGGTAAATTGAGACCCAGGTACATCTTACCTTTCAAAATTCTCGAACAAAATGGGGTTGAAGCTTATCGTATGGCAATGCTGCCAAGTCTCTCCAAATTTCATGATGTGTTCCACATATCAGTGTTGAGAAAATTCATGCCTGACCCAACGCATGTACTCACCAGTGAAGATGTAGAACTGGAACCCGATATATCATATTGCGAAGATCCTGTAATGATTCATGATACTAGGGAACAAGTGTTGAGAAATTAGACAATCGTCTGGTAAAAGTTCGATGGAGAAACCATAATATGGATGATGCAACATGGGAACCCTAGGATATTATGATGAAGAACCACATGAGCCTTTTCATGCAATAATATTATAGAAATTTCGAGGACAAAATTATTTGATGGAGGTGGGAATGTAACACCCCAAGCATCCACAATACGCTTCTTATTGAAGAATACAGTAGCGTGTGTTGTACTGAAATTTGAGTTCTAACACACACCACAACCAATCAAACTATCCATTATGAATACTACTACCCACATTTTGAAATTTTATACATTTTATCTTTCACAATGGAATTCATTTTTTGATTCGGAATATCAAAATTATCTTAGGTTTATTTTTGGTACTTTTCTGATAACTTTCATATTTTGATGAATAGTTAAAATTACTAAATTTTAATTAAAAACAACTTTTTAATAGAAATAATTAATAGTGATAAATTATGAATTTGACTGAATTTTAGAGTATAATAAGATTATATTTTTATCATTTAATACAATGTTGGTCATTGGATATAAGTTATCCTTTAAACTGGACATAAGCATGTTCCAATCTTTTGATAGTTATTATCTCTTAATAACACTCTTTTGTTTTAACAACGGGAATTAATTTTAAATTACTCTCATCCACTTCTGTGTTTTGAATTTAGAAAAATAGATTCAAATTTAGAATCAAGAGTTCTAAATTTTGTAAATATGTAACTTTTATTTTTAGACATTTTGAATAATTACTTAGGTAAATATTTTATTTGCCATGGTTAAAGGGTAAATCCAGAAAATAAGGGTATAAAAAATATTATAGTAATAATAAATTACCTTAAAACGTCTCCTAACCCTATTCGTTGATACATTTCGGACCATGTCCATCCTTGGGTTGATTTTGGGACCACATGGATCCACTTGTAAATGATAATGACCCTTTATATTAATAAAGTTAAAGTAAATACAAAAATGACATAAACATATATCTTTTAGAAAAATTTTTTTACATAGGATCATATTTGTTATATATGGGACTATAAATATTCATTATAAATATTAAAATATTTCCTACATAATAGTTTTTTATTTATAATTTTTAGAAATTGAATAATTAAATTTATTTATGACACAATAATGATGCAGTATTTTCCTTATTAATGAAAAAATCAAATAATTGGTATTATAAATATTAAAATAAATATGATATGAATGTTTTGATTCCATAATCGAATTTTATTTGTTAATATGAAATTTTATTAATGTTTAAATTAATTTGGTTCGAATTAATATTTTTTTTATGACTTAAACAAAAATCAATTATTAAATAGTGTCAAAATTGACATAGAAGAGTTTTAAAACAAATATTATATTATTAATTAATATTCTATTTCAAGAAATATATGGTTCGGCCACAAGAATTATATAATGATTGTTTTATCATTAATGGACCACTTGGGAGATCTCATGGATGTATATAGTATGTTTATTAACTATATAATATAAAAATACAAAGAGACATGGTAAATGTCAATCTAATTAACTAAGAGTTAAATCGAAATGGTAAAGTTAATATAGTGACCCAAACCTGTCTAAAACCTATTGGATGATTGTATTTCGACCTATCCCAACTTTAGGATTTAAATAATCAATTTTGGATCCATTAGAATTCGAATATGAATTTATTTAAAATTTATATTTCTAGCTTTTCCTAATGTTCCCCTCACCCCTCTTATAAAAGGGCACTTCTACTTCCCTCTAATTCGCACCTTAAAAGACTTTTTGCTCGGCCAAAACCTACCCAAATATCCTTCCAACGTCCCTTACTTCATCCTAGAGGCCTTAGTTTTATCAGAAAGCCAACTTATTGAGAAATTTTGATCAAAGAAAAAGGAAGAACCCGAAGAAGATGTAATGTTTTCACCACCCTCTTTGAAGTTCCTTTATTCAGAAACTTCTTCTATCTTTTTTATCTCAATTATAAAATAAAAACTCCATTATATTCTTTATATTGTGTTGTTATAATAAATATCATACAATCTTATTCATTATTATATTTATCATTTGAATGACATGTCACCATACGAGCGTACGTATGGCCTACCGTCTCCACGTCGTTGTGTAATTGTTGTTCAAAACATTATTATTTGGATGGGTATGATAATGATGCATAATTTATGTAAATAATAAATATAACATGATAATTATTCTGTATATATGTGATATACCATCCAATTATATATTATTTTAATATCAAAATAATGATTCTGTCGCTCGTGCGTACGTACGGACTACCATCTCCTCGAACGCGATGAGATTCATTCCCCAGAGTATCCACTAAAGTGTAATTCTCATTTAATGATTAAAAATAAAGATTAAGAACTTGATATCATTCTGGATAAGAATAAGATACAACCTATCCATAACATACATGACTTATGTAACAAAACACATAAAATAAAATGAATAAGTTAACACACGAAACGACATTAATAATAAGATATTATTAACAAAGAAAATTTTAATTGATCATATATCATATCATATTAATGTATATGAATATTTTATAATTTAGAAACAATTATTTCACCATTATACTTGAGGATAACCTACCCTCAACCAAAGAAATGTACATGTTGAGGGTTTATTTCACAATCTATTCATTATCTGAGGTTGTTTAAACGTGATTATCTACTAGGACCTCTTTATCATCTAAAATCATGTTTCATAAAAATGTTTTTTAAAACATTATTTCTATTTTAGATTCTATGGTTTAAAGTCAGTTATATATTTGTTTTACTTTTTATAAGATGTTTATAAAGGAATCATTCCGTCATTTTCAAACAAGGTCCCTTTTAACCTTTTCGACCGAATTAAGGTAAGAATGTATTTTTTAACTTATACGGCGGGTGTGGCTATTTTCTATCATTATAAAATCTTCAAATATTCCCTTACAAGCTTATATGAATATTTTCAATGTAAATGTTTCCTTTTATAATTATATGACTTTAAAATGATTTCAAAAAAATATATATTTCTCTCAAATAGTTTTGATTTCATTTATGTAAACATCCTTTGATGGATTTTAAGATTATTTGAAGTCGATTTATTATGATACAAGACTTCAATATTGTAATAAAGGTTTAGTGATATGTTTGATAGTGGATGTGTTATTTTTATACCATTCATGGTTTATGGAGAAAGTATTGACATTTCGTATACTAATTTTAATATGAATGTTTATGTTATGTTTAAACCTGCTCATATGAGGAGTGCATTGGACTTAATAAGTGATGGGTGGATCCCAATATAGATCCTCGATTAATCGGTAGGTATCATGAGACAAACTAGTGTCTTGGCATAATTCCTTGGAAAATCTTATTTGTAGTCTTGGAACAAGGCCTCGACTATGTGGTTATGATAGTATGGCATTATGCATTCCATCATTATGAAAGTGGTTATTGTTATTGCACGTGATTATTTGATTAGTAGAATATCTATGTGAATAAGTAAATGGAATTATTTCATTTTATTTATGCCATATTAAGCTGAAGTTCAAGTTTAAAATGCTTTTGTTTTTTGTTATACATTTCCTTAATTGTTTATGCATAATTATGAAAGTTTATGCTATATTGTTATCCTTACAGGGCATTTGAGGTCACACCATTCTATGCTTTATTTTTACCAGGATGTGAAGAATTATTTTATGAATGACTTGGAGGGATAGTATAAGGGGATATGAGTTTGAAGAAAATATGTTGTTTTAGTTTTCATTTTATTATGTAATGTAAGAGTTATGAATGTATCTATCATTTCTAAGGCTACTAAACTTATCGATCATTCAAGACTCGATCTTTTGTGATCGTTCCAATGTAATATAATAATGCACATAATCTAGGTAACTGGGGATGGGGCATTATAGTTGTGCCCTTATATCTTTCCTATGCATTGGGTAAAGTATAGTATCATGATAAGTAATTTGCAATGGGTGTTGACTCATGATAATTCAAGTGAAATGATGTTTTACTCGTGCTTCATGTGAAATGAGTATTTACTCAATATCCATTTGCAATGAGCCTTGGCCCATGAAAATTCCATGTTAAGTGGTTTCTCCACATTTACATGTTATTATTATCATTCTTTATCATGCCTTTATGTTTATGCTTCTCTTGTAATCTATTGATATACAGATTGTCTAACATGTAATGTATTCCTCATGTTATTCCATGATTATTCACTTACTGGTCTTCATAGATCACCCTTTTCTTATTCATTTCCTCAGGTTACCCCATAAAATGCTAAGTACAAGGAAATGTAGTGGTCATGTAAATGAAGTTCTCAATAAAGATGTTGTTTTTAATGTTTTAAGTTGTTATGTAATTTTCCTATGCCCCAAAGACACTAGACGTCTCGGTCTTCCATGTTGTATCAAGTGACGGTTTTATGTAATAAATCTGATTTAAGTTTGTAACAAAAGCAGGGTTTTCATAACGACTCATCTGATGAACATTCTATGGAGAAAACATAAGATGGAAGAGGCTACATGGGAAACTGAGGAACATATGATGATGAACCAGCCAATTTTTTTCTGTAATATTCTAAAATTTTGAGGATAAAATTATTTGATGGAGGGACTAATGTAACACCTCATGCTTCCACACTATTCATCATTTTAAATAATACAATAGCTTGTGTTTCACACAAATTCAATTTCTAGCACACCACGACCAATCAAACTAGTTGTTATGAATAGTAATACCGACAATCTGAAATTTTTTAATTTTAATTTTTCAAAATGGACTTCATTTTTGGATTTGAAATATCAAAATGAGTTTAGGGGGTGGTTTTTGTATTTTTCAGAAAACATTCAAATTTTTATGAATAGTGAAAAACCGTATGTTATTGTTTAAAACTGACATTTTAATTAAATTATAAGTTAAATTTTATAGAATTATATTAGGTAAAAATAGCTACATAATACCTATATTTGTTAAATGTAATACCTTGGAGTCATTTTATAATAATATTAGATATAAAAAATATATTGAACTTTTTGCCGCCTTTTACCCACCTTCTAGGAGCATTCGCAAGTTTGAATAAAATATAATTTTAACACATATAATGGATATGTTTATTTCAACCAAAATAATCCTTAGTAATAATATATGAACCGGTTGGTCCACTTTGATTATATAAGCACATTTGTTATTAATTTATTTAAAGAAGATTTAAAAGTGTTATATTCAATGTTTAATGAAAAAAAGATTTTTTTTATATATTGTTGTAAATAATATATATTAGAATATAAATATTAATTAAAAAGATAAAAACAATCCTTTATAATGGTATTTTATTTATAATTTTAAAAAATTAAACAATAATATTTATTTAGGACTCAATGATGATCCAATAATTATCCTATTAATGAATGATTAAAATAATTGATATTATAAATATCCCAATAAATGTAAATTGAGATTTCTGATGATTTATAATAATTTTATAGATTTATATGATATGTTACAGTTTATGAAATAAATTTTTTTCGAAGTGATAATTTTTTTATTATTTCTATAAAAACAAAATACCAAATAGTGTCAAAATTAACATAAAACAGTTGTTAAAACAAATACTAAATTATTAATTGATATTATATTCCTAAAAATATAACGTTCTTAAAAAGGAAATATATGAGTTTACTTATATCAATAAATATTAACATGGGATTCTCTTTTCTTTTTATATTATGTTTATTAAACATTTATTATAATTATAGTAGAATTCATGGAAAAAGTTAAACTATTTAACTAAGAGTTTATTCTAAAAGAAAACAATAATATGATGCCATTATCCTATGTAAAACGTATTGGATGAGTGGTTTTCGACAAATCCCTACCATAACCTCGAAATTAATAATTTTTGAGACATTATAAAACTTATATGATTGTATAATAAAATAATATTTTGAGCTTTTCCTAAAGTGACCCTCACATCTCTTATAAAAGGATACTTCCGCTTCTCTCATAATCACACCCCCAAATCCATTCCTATTGTCTAAATCCGACTCAAATATCCTCCCAACATCTCTTAATTCTTTCTATTGTCCTTATTGCTTTCATTTATCCGACATATGGAGCCATTTTGATCAAATCAAAAGGAAACACCTGAATAAGAGGTGATAATTTCACCCCCACATTCAATGTTTTTTTCTTCTTCCAGTTCCCCATTCTTTTTTGTTTCCATACCAAAATAATAACTCAAGTACCTTATACATACTACTATTTTTTATAAATCAAGTTAAACTACATTAATTATTCTATAAACCCTATGAATGACAATCCACCATACATGCATATGTACGGCTTACCGTCTCAATGTCGTGTTGTAGTTTGATATTCAAACACATCATTATGTTAATGGGTATAATAATGAGTATAACTAATGTAAATAATAAATATAACACATTAATGATTCTGTAAATATTATATATCCTTAAATTACATATAATTTCACCATCTGTAGAATGATATTGTCGCTTGCCTTTACGTACATATGTTCGTCTCCACAAACACCACGAAATTTCCCCATCATAACCACTGAAGAATAATTTTCATTTTATGATTAAAAATAATTTTTAAGAACATAATGACATTATGGAAGTAAATAAAATTAATCCAAACCATAAAAAAATGGATTACATAATGAAGCATATATTGGAAAAAGAAACACTTAACAACCAAAACAAAGATACTATTGAAATAGTAATCAAAATAAATTTTAGAAGATCTTATATGATATCATATTTATTTATGTTGTTATTTATAATTTAATAAAAATGACTTTACTACTATACATGAGGTTAATATAACCTACATGAATGAAAAATTACAAGGTAAGGGTTAATTCTTCAATCTCTTCATTATCTGAGGTTGTTTATACATGCATATCTACTGAGTCCTCTTTATCATCTGCATCATTTTTTCATAAAAATTTATTTTAAAATATTTATAAAACTTCCTAGAGTTCACGTTAAATTAATTTATACCCATGATTGATATTTTATAAAATTTTTATAATGGAATAATTCTATAGTTTTTGAATCAAGGACCCTTTTCAACATAATTAAGGAATGAATGTTTTTCGACATATACGACAACTGCGGCTATTTTCCGCCGTTATAACATCATTGAAGCTTCCCTTAAATAATTAAAAGAATATTTTCAATATAAATGATTTATTTCATAATTATTTTATTTTTAAATTATTTCAAAATAGACATAAATATTTCTCTCAATTATTATTGATTTCATTGATATCAACATCCTTTGATGGATTTCACATTTTTTAATAGTTGATTTATTTTAAAACATTATTCAATATTGTATTGAAGGTTTTCAGATATGTTTTACTATGGATGTTTTATTTTTATAAAATTCATGGTTTATGGTGAAGGAATTATCATTTTTTATGCGAGTTTTAATACAATTTTTTATGTTAGGTTTCAACCTTTTAATATGATGAATGTATTGGATATAGTAAGTGGTGAGTGGAGCCTGCTAGAGCTCCTCGATGCATTTGTAGGTCTCATGAGATAAACAAGTGTCTTGGAAGATGGCTATGACAAAATATTATCTATAGTCTTGGAATGAGGCCATGAATATGTGGTTATGATGTCTGTCATTATACATTACATCACTATGAAATTGGCTATTGATGTAAAATGTGATAATTTGACAAGTAGAGTATCCATGTGAATAAATAAATTGAATTATTTGATTTATTTTTTCTATATTATGATTATGTTTAATTTTAAAATTCTTGTGTTATTGTCTTATACACTGCCTTAAATGATTATTATTATTTATGAAAGTTGTCTCTATATTGCTATCCTTAATGGGAGTCTGATCACACACTGTTCTTAGGTTTTATTTTTCCTAGGATGTGAATATGTATATTATGAATTGATTGCAGGAATATGATAGAGGGATATGAGGGAGTTCAATGGGGACTCAATTTTTTGGTTTTTCAATTTCATAATGTAATGTAGAACTAATGTATGTATCTAATACATCAAAGGCCACTAAATTGTTTGGTCTTTTTCGACATGATTCCTTGTATCATGCTAATTTTATGTAATAGTGCACCGACTCTGGGTAACTTGGGTCAGGCCATTACATATGGTTTCCCATTAATACTCCATCACATCAAGATTCACTTAATTGGCCACATACTGATCTATAGTGAGTTATTATTTCTTCAATTGTTAATTAATTATTTTATGTTAGGTTTGGAGTTGATGTAGTTATAATTTATCTTTCTGTTTATATGACATGTGTCAATGTTTAAAGGAATGATGTTGTGGCCTAATTTTTTGATGGTTTGATTCCATTATCTTATTCTTGGGGAAATATCCCATTGTTTTATATTTCTAAATAATTTTGGAATCCTTAGTTCATGTTAGAGTTTGATGACTTCTCCATTGAATTTATGATAAATTGACTGGTTAATATAATTATATTTTTGATTTGGTGGATTGTTTTAAATATCCATTAATTGAAAATAACTAGACTAAATTTATTAAAGGTAGATGATATATTGGATTGTAAGGGAATTATTATAATTATTGATATACATATTAAATATGAATATCGATTTCCGTAATAGGGGTGGAAATAGTTTTTTATGTATGAATGATTGGATAATCATTCCGTAAATATTAAACATAGAATAATGGAAATGAATAGGCTTGGTAGAATATGTAATTGTGGTTATTTCACTAATTAATGAAATATTGAATTATAGATTTTTTTGATAGGTTAATTATAATAATTTTTTCCTGTTGAATTATAATTTTGTTTACAGTTAGTGTGTGTGTTTTTGAAATTTATATTTCATTTGGTCTTTCAGGTGTATTATTGTTGATTTAATTGAGGTGTCGATTTAGTAAAGATATATTTATAGAAAGGTTCATTTTAAATGTGTCATTTTCTAGGGTAATGTATGTGAATTTGTAAATAGTATGTAATTAGTGTTTTATGGTTAGTATTTGATTTTTTTTGTAGTTATCGTTGGATTTTATGTTTGTTATTGCAATGAAGGGCTGATAATTTTGGAATTAATTTATGAATTCCAAAAGTTATGATGAATAGTTGGTAAAAAAAATTTGTATGGAAAATAATAAGAAGTATGATTGTAATAAAAAACTAGCATTAGAAATTATTGGTCAAGGGATATAAATTGTGTGGTTAATGAATTAAAAATGTTAATATATTAAAAATATAAATGAATGTCTTAATGAATGTAATGTACAGGAAACAATGAAAATACAAAACATGATTTATGATAAGACTAAATAGATGATATTCAACCTTGATATGGTTTTTAGGATAATTTTTAGGGGTTTTTATAGAGTAATTTTCACACCTAAACCATTTAAAATTATAATTTTTAATTATTTCACAGCATGAGTTAGCCTTGTAATTGTTTGGGGTGAGTTCTGGCATAATGTTTTTGATTCTTAATGAGTTTTATGGGTTTCATATTAGTTTGCGGCCACCGCACGGTTGGAGGTAACCACGCAGTCAACCTGGGTGCCCATGTAGTTGATTAATGTTTAAAATAAATATAATTTTATAAAAATAGATATGGGTAGATTTTTTCATTGTAATAATAATATTATTAATTTATTGATATTATTATTATTATTGGAAGTGTAATTATTATTTTTTTTTTATTATGAAATTTTCTATAATATTTTGGGGATTAAGTTTTAAATTAAAATTCCCTTAAAATTTTTATTTTTTAATAATTATTAATGATGTTATTATTTAAAATGAAATGAATAATATTTTTTATTTTCAATATTATCATTATTATTATTATTATTATTATTATATTTTTGTAAAACAATTACTTATTATGATATATTAATAGTATTATTTATAAAATGAATTTAATAATATTATTATTAAAGAAATGAATTTTTTTATTAATGATATTATTACTATTAATATTAATATCTTTTTAATATATTATTGGTATTATTATTATTATTAACAACATTATTGTCATAATTATTATTATTATTCTTATAAATCAATAAGAGAACCCTAAACCGCACCCCCCCCCTTTCCCCTATGTGTTGTGCATTGAGCACCCAGAACCCCTGCACCGCTGACCATCTTGCTCATATTAGCCTCCTCGGTATCTCCCTCCCATTTTTTTCACCCCCTCACTCGGCCACCATCTCCTTATCCTACATACAATCAGCACACCATGTCACATCCAGACATCCCCCTCCTATCGTAGCTCCCTTCCTCAGGCGGCCCATCCCTTCTTGCACCAACCTATACCATGACCCCTCCAATCCAATTAAGAGTTCGTCGCTCCGACCACATCTCCCTCGCTCTCCCATGCCCGCAATTGTTTTTCAATAGTTTTTTTTGTTTCATCAAGTTGTACAAACCCAAATCATGGGGTTTTTATATTGTGTGTTTTTATCTTTTTTTATGTTCTGTGATCAGTCAGCGACATCTCACTCTCCCTTTCATTGAATTTCAGTTGTGTCCACACTTGAATTGATGTAGGGGTTTCTAAGTGTTGCTTTCATAAACCATTACTTTTACGTTTCAATTTTTAATTAAATCTTTAAATTTTGTTCTCACCTCTATGGAACCAATGTTTATCTTGATATAGCACATTAGAGTTGGTTTGGTTTATCAAAAATAAATTTTCAAACAAAATTTGTGTGAAATGTCTAGTTATAGAAAATATGTTATTTATTTTAAATGATAATTATATTCTACTGTGAAATTAGTGGATTTGGTGAAGTGATTAACCCATGTGATGTTGTGTGGATATTCGTTTTTTTAATTGGTGTACGTTTTTTTATCGAATTTTTTGACTGTAAAATTGGTTGGGTGTTTATGGTATAGTAATGTCATAGATTTTATTATGTTGTAAAATGTTTCAAAAAGGGTTTAATGGATTTAAAAAATGGGTTGTTTATGTTTTTTAAAGGATACGAATGGATGGATTTTGTTTTCTAGAAATCGGTGTTTAAGTGGATGAGATTTTTTACATCTCATTCGATGAATTGGTGTGTTACTTCATGATGGAACACTGATGGGTGAACTAAGTGCACACATGGGTATGTTTTCAAATTAAGATGGTATTTTAAAATGGTGATCATTAAAAACCATGGACTCCAAAATGGTTCTTTGGTTTCAAAGAGGTGTTTTCCGTCTAGGATAATTAATTAATATTTAGTGTCTCTTTCATTGTATGCGCACACAAATACATAGGTATGTATGCTTATGTGTATATATATCTTACTAGATAAAATTAACTCATGGAATGAGAAATATATACATTTTATTAATGGTATATATATAAATGTATTAAAATATATGTGTTTTTTTGTGTGGGTGATTTTCATAAAAATAATGAAGAGTTGAGGTGTGTTTTCTTAGTATGCTTCCTTTTGAGGTAGGTCCTATATGCCATTAACAGTAATTTGAATTCTATGATTTCATAGCATTTAAAAAAATTGGGTTTTAAAATTTACGATGTATTTATATATGTAAATATGCATATGTGTCTGGTGTAAAGGATTTCCCCTCTTGTAGATTGGTTTCACACTTATTTTTATAACATGTCAAATCCAATTTATAAATTGTTTTTATTTATGAAGGTTTCCAATGTTTTTTAGTATAGTTTAAAAAAAATTCTTATTTGTGATTTTTATTTTGTGAAACAATACGTTTTTCGATAAAGGTATTGTGTAAAACAAGTCTTGTTTTGTAAACATGATGTGTTGTTTGACAATTCAATGACATGAAGGCATGTTTGGATCTTTTTAAATGTTTTCTGTGTTTCTAACATGAAATTTGATATGTATATATGCTGTGAATTTGGTTTGGTATATTTCTATACTATATTAGTGTGATGGAATTAATGGCGTAGTGGAAAACATAATGTGTTTTGTGAAACGGTGTAAATTTTTATGTGATGTGATCTCTTGGTTGGCACCTTGATTGATATGGAGTGTACATGTTTATACCAATATATATATATCTAGTGGTAACCTCCATAGAACAGATATCCCATTATGGATTATCATATTGGGTGTTCGTGTTTGGGGTAGGCAGGTGAGTTGATGGTAGGTATGTTGAGTCACTCATGCTAGGGCCACCTATATACAAATAATTTCTATTACACGAATGGTTTCCTAAGTGTCTTTTAGAGCGATGAGTAACAGTTGCTGAGAAACCCTGATTGGATGAGTTGGTACCCCCTGGATTTTCTATTATTATACATGGGAAATGCTACTATTAATTCCTGTTTGGGGTAGCGAGTTGGTTATTAACATAGGTGCATCACCATACGCCAGTAAGTGGTTCTGAACTATGTACATATTGGGATCACTCTAGGGATGTTTAGAAAATTTCCATGGTTTCATACTTGAATGTTCCTACTTTCTTTTACGGATCATATGGTTATTTGATATCACGAAACATTTACATTGATTTTAATAACAAAGACTTTGTTTGAGTTGTATTTTCCTATTAAAAGAATTCATATTAATGAACTATATGCTTTGGTAATTGATTTATTGAAATGAAATGGAAAAGGAGTTTTTTATTAAAAGTAAGATCATGTTAGTTATTTTGTTTACGTAGTATGAAACTATTATTTAATATATACAATGTTCAAAATAACATGAAAATATTTCATTTTACATTTAGGGTATCAGGAGTGGTTTATATTGGAATTCCTACTGTGAATCTCAGTACTCATGCCTACTCTATATTTTTAGATTCATTTTTGACTTTTTGTATCTGGTTCTTTTAGTTCTAGATCACTCTGAGAGACAACATGGTAAAGAGTTCTGTGGGGACCTAGTAGGTTAGAAGGAGGTATATATGGTTTATTATTTTTAACTTCTCACTTTCAGTTTTCATATTATTATCAAAATTTGATTATTTACATGTGTTTTATTTATGGAAAAAATCATTCCCACCTGTTATTTTTGAAGCATGGCACTAGTTTTCTACCCATGGGGATTGAGAACTCCCTTCATTCATTACCATGGACCAGTTCGGGTCGACCTTGATTGGTTCGTCATAAAATGGTATCATAGGTAGGTTCTTGTAATTTGGGGTGTCCGTTAGGTGGATATTAGATCCGTTAGGACATAATAGGATGGTACATGAACATCTTCATTCACCCATTCTCATTTAGAACATAAAGTATCCATGGGTAGTCAAAGAATTGAGTCCATGTATTTTTCTAGTTTGTTTTTGATTGATATATGAAAATGGAGGGAATTATGTGTCATGCTGTTATTTTGAATAGAGTAGTGACCCATGTGATATCTTATTTCCCATTTCAAGTTCTTATTTGTGTCATTCCCCACATGGGGAATATCTTACTACCATGTCATTATGTTGGGTATAGACACTAGACCCTATCTTTGGATGTTGAGTGTGAGTGGTGTTTTTTCATGGCTCTAGTAGGTGTGTGTGTGTTTTTAAGGATGAAAATGATTTTGGAAATGATAATGATTTCATTTAAATGGTTTTAGGACTGGTAAAATATTTTATAAAGTAAAAATGGTTTTTCTTGACAATTTTGAAATTATTTGATAATGGCAATAAAATAGAATTGGTGGACACATTTGTTACAGTTCATGGGATGTCATGGGAAATTATTCGAAATTATAGTCTAGACCATGTTTTATAGAGGTGGGTTTGAGTGGGATATTTCAGATTTGTTTATATCTATTTCTTTTTTGAGGTATTTTATTTTTGATGAAGGAATATTAATTAATTATTCTTCGTCTTGATATTGAATTTGGATGAGTATTTTAAATGTTTTCCAAAAAATGATTCCCATAGAGGTCTCTAAGGATTCCAATGAATCATGCACAGTTTTTATTCATTATAAGACATTTCTTGTTCTTTGTAAGGATCTAGGATTATTAGAGGATGTTATCTAAATTGAAGATTTCATTTTTATATTTAGGATGTCAGGAACTCCCAATTCTATTAGAGTTCTACCTATCAAGGGATTGTTTGATGGTTTGTCTTTGGGATAATTGGAGTTGTTCACCCCACCATCAATGGAAGTCGGGATAATGTGGGATGTCTTTAAAATCGTCTTTTACAATGGTTAAACCCTAAAATGTAGAAGAAAAAGAAAAGGGAGGATCTCTTTTGTATTCATTTATGCTCGTGAATAGTGAAGTTATATATTGACCATTTCAAGGAACTGGTTTCCATTTCATAGGAGGTAGCATCATAAGTTCTGATGAAGACTTATTTTTTTCTTGGGTGTCTCTATACAGAGATCAGGGAGAGTGTCAACTCTTTTAAGGACCCATGTTTTCAGAGGCTATTAGTAAAATTTTATCAAGATGAGTTGGTCTCTAGAGAAAATGTGTTTGGAAATCCAACAACTCATGATGTCATTTAGGTTCCCAATCAGGTGAGAGGATGTTCCATAAGTACTTGTTTATAATGAGTACACTGTATTGGTTCTGGATTCCACGTTTTAGGATTGTTCAGTGGTGTTCCATCAGATGTGTCCTTTTGGGAATTTAAATTCTTCTTGTCGTAACATACTAAAGACGTGTTATTGTTTCTATTGTATTCGTCATCTGGATAATTATTTAGAAAAACGTCAGCTAAAAAATACATTCTGATTGATGGATGCTTGTTCCTAACTATGAGGCAGGAGATTCTTCATGCATCATATCCCAGACCATTGGTGTCATGATAATGTTCATGCACAATCATGAGATTCAGGGGGTGTAGAGCCCCAGTCCAGTTTTTGTGCCCCATGTTAGGATTTGAACTTTTGAAGTCATTTCATTTTGGTTTCTTAGCTTTTGATGTTTTTCCATTATTATGATATCACCATTGTAATGTAATTTTTTGATGTGCATGTTCGACTATAATCCAAATTTTTTTGTTATTCTGATAATGGATTTTGGAATCGTGTGTTTTTTAACTTTTTTTTGGACTTTTTATGGGCTTAACTCGGATTATCTATGTAAATTTTGAGATGTATGTTTTTGTGAAAAAATAAATGATTTTAGTTAAGATTGGGTTTACTTCATAGGTTAGGTTCTTATAATAAAATTTTCACTATTATTGGGGTTTTTTGGTATGGTTAAAGAGTTACATGTTTCTGCGGAGGTGTTGTTTCACTCATGCTATAGAAGTTAGTTTGGATTAGTGGGGAGTTCCCTTGTCTACCCCCTTATATGAATGGTATGTTTCGGTGTAAAATTTCCCTTTTAGTATAATACTTATAGTGATTAGAACCTCCTCGGTTTATCCCCTAGTTTTTGGTTTTTGTTTTGTCCAAATTGGTTGGGTGCGAAATTGGAAATAAATAGTCACCTTGGAAATTCCATATTTCATATGGTTCTGTTTGGGCATGGAATAAACACTAAATATCATTCAGTGTGTTTAATTTCTGGGGGAAAATGTGGTGTAGTCGGGATTGTTTTCACACCCAGATATTTTAAAATTATTTTATTTCATTATTTATTGTCTTTAGATAGTCTTATTAAGGATCGGGTTAAGAACTAGTTTACTATTTTTTATGCTTGATGAAGTTGGGGGGGTTTTGGATCAGTTCATGGACACCACCCAATTGGAGGTAACCAGACTGTTAGCATAAGTTCCCATATAGTTGATTAATGATTAAAATAAATAAAATTTTATTAAAATAGAAGATTATATCTTTTTTTCGTAGTAATCAAATGATTCCATATATAAGAATATTATAATTTCTGGTAGTGTTATTTTTATTATTATTAATAATTTTTTTATTAATTTGTTTATTATTAATGGTTATTAAAAACATTATTAATATTTTTATTATTAAATAATTATTAATTTTTTAATATTTAAAATTAAAAGCATAAAAATCAGGATTACGATTGTAATAATTATTATCATCTTTATTATTATTGTTTTTAGTTTTTTTAATCATATTTTTTAATTAGATATTAAGGGTAATAATTTTAATGTAGTTATTAAAAGTAATTATATTAATGAAATAAAAAGAAATGTTGTTAATGTTATTATTATTATTATTTGAAATTTTATTATTATATTATTCGTATTATTATTATTTAAATTATTATTATTATTGTTATTATTAATATTATAAAATAAAAAAATCCATAAATTTCACCCCCCTGATTCCCATACAAGATGCGTGCTGAGCACCCATCCCCCCTATACCTTAGACTAACCCACTCAAGCTAACTGTTCTAATCCTCTCCCCCACCCCCATCGTTCTCTTAACCTCGTTCGATCACCCCCACTCAATCAAACCATCTACTAGCGCACCACACCACCTTCAGAAATACCTCTCATAGTGAAACCTCCTTCATCCATTAGCCCAAAACTCCTCACAGCACCCTATACTGTGTCTCATCCCCTCCTCTCTAGCGGTCTTCACTCCAGTTGTGCCTACCTCATTGGTAATCTCCAGCTTCAATGATTTTTGTTTCATTATTTTGGGGATTCTTCTTCAATATTTCCAAACCCTAATCATGGGGTTTGTATTTGTGCATTTACTTACTGTTTAGAGTGCATGGTCGGTTTGCTACATCGCACATTTCCTTCTAATTTAGTAACATTATGACATCACATTATTTGAGATATGCGTTTTCATGTTTTACATTCCTATGGAATTCCTTTTAATGTGTACTATTTTAATTTAATTTATATTTTTGGTTCGAACCTCTATGCCACCTATTTTTAACTTTATATAGTATTTTGGAGTTGGTTTTGTTTATAAATATTTGGTTTTCAAACTAATTTGTATGAAATGTCTTGTTATGGAACCTAAGGTGTTTATTTTAACTGATAATTTACTTCTATTGGGAAGTTGGGGGTTTTTTGTGAAATTTTTATTCTATGTAATGTTCTGTGGATATTCATTTGTTGTTCGTGTGGTTCGGTGTACATTTTCTTTATTGTATTTGTTTTTTTGTTAAATTGGATTGTTTTTATGCTTTTATAATACAATATCATTCCTTTTTTTAATATTTTAAATAGGGTTTTATGGTAATAAAAGATATTCGTCATGTATTATAAATGATAAGAAATGTTTGATTTAGTTTTGAAGAAATCATTGTTTATGTGGAAGTGATTTTAATGTATCTTTAGATGATTCAGTGTGCCATTGCATGTTTTCACTCCTATTATTATAGTAAGTGCACTCATGGAAGTGTTTTAATTTGAATATGTTATTTTAAAATTGTGTTCTTTTAAAACCACGGTCTCTTAAATTGTTCATTGTTTTTTATGTTTTGTTGGTCACACTATGTTAATAAATTAATTCTTTGGCGGCTCCATGATGCTGCACACACACACATATATAGTAATATACATGTATGTGTATTTATATCTTCCTAGGACATATTGAATCATGCAGTGAGGAATAGTTACATTGGATTAATGCTTTATATATATGTATGATAATGTAAATTTGTGATGATGTGGGAAATTTTCTTCTAAAGCATCAAGAGACGAAGTCTCTTGATTTTATTCTCTTCATTTTGAGAAAGATCTTTTATTGATATGGATTTAATTTGAATTCAACGATTGAATATAATTTTCTTTAATAATTGTGATTAAAAATTCATGTGGTATTTATATATGTAGATAGGTATATGTGTTTGGCGAAATGGATCGCACCATTTGGATATTGGTTTCTCACTAATTTTCATAACTTTTATATGCTTGTTTATAAATTATTGTTAATTATGAAGGTGTCCAAAGTGTATTAGAATAGATTGATAATTTTTTCATAGATATGATCTTTATTTTATGAAACAAAATAGTCTTGGTTAAATTTGTGTTTTAAAACATGACTTGTTGGGCACCATGAAGCATGGTCTGAAAATTCAATTAGATGAAGGCCTAGTTAGAACAATTTAAGTGTTCTATGTGTTTTTAACTGGGAATATAAAATAGTTTCTCAAAGTGAATTATTATTTTTGAATATTTTTATTTTATATTTGAATGATGGTATTAGAGGCCTAGTTGAAAACATAAAGTGCTTTGTTAAATGGTTTAAATGATTATGTGACCTAAAAACCTGGTTGTAACCTTGGTTGATATGGAATTTACATGTTTATATATATATATATATATACATAATGGGAACCTCTATTGGAGTGATATCCATTTATGGGATATCATATAGTGTGTTCATGTCTTCAGTAAAGAAGTTCTATGATGGCAGTTATGGCGAGTAATACTTGTGAGGGAATCCAACTTACACATTATTATTATTACCATCGTTGGTTCCTGGGCATCTTTTAGAGGGTCGAGTGACGGTTTCATATCAACCTCAATTAGACAGGATGGTACCCCCTGTAAATTTTTTTAGGCCTAGAGGGTTGTTCCACTATGGAGGTTAGGTTTGGGAATATATTTGGTTATTTTTTTAGGGAAATCATCATTTTGGGTAGGTGGTTCCTAACCGAGTGTGTCTAGGGATCCCTCTATGGATGAATAGGAAATGCTTATGGTCACATAGTATTTGGTTCCGACTCTCTATTTGGGAACTTTGGTTTATTTGATCTCATGAATATTTTAATTTTCATTTTATAATAAAGAACGTATTCTATTAAAAGTAGTATTTTAACAGAATTCATTCCAATTTCTTATATGCGTCTAGGGTGGTTTATTTAGGCATTCCCATATACCATCTCAGTTCTCACACATATTGAATCTTTTTAGATGCAGGTTCAACATTATATATCTAGTTCCATTAGTGTTGGATCTCCCTCGGAGAAAACTTGGTTCTAAGTTGGGTGGATACATTGTAGGTCCCTTGGAGGTATGTTCAATTTATTCTTTTTCACTTTTTAATATTAGTTTTTATTTTATTATCAGTCTTGTTTTCTTTACTTGTTTTTATTTTATGCCATAAATTGTTCCCGCAAGATAATTTTTTTCCCAACACTAGTTGTCTTCCCATGAGGATCGGTAATTCCCTTCATGCCTTGCTGCGGACCAAATCATGTGACTGGTTCATGGTTGACCTATGTTGGTTCGTTATAGTAATGATGTAAATGACTATTATTTTATAGAAATAGTGATATTTTAAATATTATTATAATTGGTAAATAGGTTTTTGTGTTAAATATTATTTTATAATTACTTTTTCCTATGATATATGATTTATTTTTATTTTGATTTATTACACATATGAATGTATTCATATATCTCGGAAATTGCGTGACTTTTATTGGATTAAAAAATTCGACCTTTATCACAATTTTTTCCAAATTTAATCATTTAAGTTACCTTTTCCATGAATATGACATGAATATTAATAAAATTAATGAATGTGGAAAAATATCACAATCTCATTTATTAAGTGTATAATAATTTTAATATAGATATCTTTTGAATATAACAACAATTTTAAAAAGAATTTAGAAAATTAAATTCATTAAAAAAATCATATAAATTTATTTATTATTTTTTGGATTAAATATTTACCATTAATGATGACACATTTGGGATGCAGTAATTATTTTGTTGATAGAAATATAATTTAAATGATATTTAAAATAATACAATATATATAATTTTTCTTCATTAATGACATACCTAATTTTTATGTATATATCATATGAATTTTAGTAAAATATTTTAAGTATATTTTCTAATATATTATGTTGGTTGGTTATTTTCAAAAATGAATATATTTAATATTATCAAAATAGACATTAATGAAACATTAAAATAAATAAACATTTATTAAATTTTTTAAAATTAAAAAAATAAAAAATTATTAAAAACTACCAGGATAATGTTAAATATAATATAATGATATAATTTTAACCATTAATTGGACACTTTTCTATAAAAATGACTTATATATTCTTAAAATTAATGAATGTTCCAAACTGTCAAACAATCATTTATTATAAGATATATAATTTTAATATAGGGATATCCTAGAGATAAATTTGATCATGAAATAGTCTCTGTAAATATCATATAATTATACTAATCATAGTAAATTATTTATAATTTTTACATAATAGATAAAAACTATAAATAATGATACAAATGTAAATAAGTAATTATTATATTGATAGAAATATGAAATAATGGGTTTTAAAAATATTAAAATAACTATTAATACACATAAATGAAGTGAAAAATGAATTTTTTAGGATACTATGACAAGATATTAGTGTATTCAATGGTTTAGTTCTATATTATCACTCATTTTCTAAATTATTTATTGTCAAATTAATGAATATTGTCGAAATTTAAAATATTGATATTTTTAAAAATGACATTATATAACATTGTTAAAAATCATAACTATCAGAATTAATTATAAGGTAAAAAAATAGTTTCCAAAATATTATAATGTTTCCATTCATGGAATATTTATACCATATTTGTCAATATTTTTATCTTTTTAGTAATTAGAAAATTATTACCATAATTAAAATTATATAGATTAAATAAGGTCAAATAAATTTGATATGGTTTAAAATAATATTGAAACATGTCTAAATTTTATTTAATGAGATTATTCTAACCCATAATCATATTACTGTATAAATAATTAAATTTGGATAAATTTACAGTTGAAAATTTTATTTATATTAATTTAATATTTTGATAATTTCATAAAGTGCCCCTTACCTCTCTTAATGAAGGGTGAAACTTATTCCATTTTATTCGCAACACTAAATTCATTTGTCTCTTCTAAAACCAACCAATATATCCTCCCTAATTCATTAAATTCATCTTATAGGCCTTACATTTGGAAAAAATCCATCATGAAGGGTCATTTTCTACAAATCTAATAGAGATACCTGAAGAAGAGGTAATTTGTTTAACAATTCTTGCAATGATAATACCATATTATACCTCCTCTTACTATGTTGTTTCCATTTAAATGTAATAACTCTCATATAATATAATTTCTGAGATGTTATTATTGTTATGGAAAAAACAAATTAATCTTTTTTATGCATCCTATGAATAACAATATTAACATGAGTGTGTACACACGACTTAGAGTATCCATGCTATGGATTAATTTATATTCCAAATAAATATATTTTGATGTTTATAAGGATGATTAGAATGTATAGAAATAACAAAATTTACATTATAAGAATTCGGTATAATTAATATACCGTCCAATTTGACACCATTTAACTATCATGGGAATGATATCATCGCTAATTCATACGTACGGCCTACAATCTTCATTATCATATAAGATTTATTCTCCATGTTAAATATTCATAAAATATTATAAAATATATATGATGAATAAAATAAATTATTATTAACTTTAAATCCTTCTGGATATGAATAAAAGACATCCTATTCATAACAAACATGGCTTACATGACCAAATATAAACTGGAAATCCAAGTAGTTATCCCAAGAAACAATGGAAATACTAAAATATAAAAAATTAAATAAGAGGTTAATATATCTCTTCATATTTATGGATATGATAATAATATAATTTAATAAATTGATTTAACAATTATAATGGAGGTTATTTCTCCCTAAAAAATTGATTGTTCAATGAAGGTTTTAATTTCTCAATCTCATTATTATATGACATTTTTTATGCGTATCTATTTACGGGGACCAAATTGTCATCAATTCCCATGTTTAATAAAAATGTTTTCAAATTTAATCCTTTTAATATTTTAGGTAAGGGAATCTGTATGCGAAAATAATTTTATGATTTTTAAGGAATTATCCTTCTAAATGTTTCTCATTACTGTCCTTGATTTCAAAATGGATTTACGAATTCATTTTTATATACATGAATGCTTTTAAATGTTAATTCATTTGAAATGATTTAATTTGTAATGGAAAATTTTGATAAAAAATTCTCCATTAAATGTATTGTAATATAAATTACATGAATTATAATGTTTTTAATGTAAAATGGGTATTTCTCTCAAATATTTTTATTGATTTTATTAGATTATATTTTTCGACGTCAAAATCATTTGTTGTATCTAATGATTAATTGGGGATGTTTTATTATTCTAAAAATTCGATATTATATTGTATGTTTTTTTATATATTTGCCCATAAATGTGATAGTTTTAAAATGTTCTTTGTTTTTGTTATTGTTTTATCATTTTGTATGCTAGTCTAAATAAAAAAGTTAATCTTATATTTTAACCCATTCAGAAGAAGAACTAATTGGACATAGAATGTAATGGTTGGGATCAACTATATACCCATGATTCATGAGTAGGTATCTTGAGAAAAACTAGTGTCTTGAAATTAGGCCATGACGGTATGGTTTTGGATGGACTTGGCCTGAGGTAGTGATTTTATGTTTTAGATCTTCAATATTATGAATTTTCTCATTATTAGATTTTTTATTGTTATTATATCTGATAATTTTACTAGTATAATATATATTTGAATGTTTAAATCGAAATATTTTATTTCTGCATACCATATAATGATGAACATTATGTTTAAAAGGATTGTGTTTTAATTTTTTAAATTGGCTAAAAATTTCTTCATACCTATCATAGCTTCCACTGTATTGTTTAATATTACGAAGACTGTACCCTTATCCCTTTAATATGTTTTCTTTTAATACACAATCCCACGAAGTGTTTTATTATTATCATTCAAGGTTATTATAGGTGAAAAATAGAATTATAAAATGATTATATATGTTGATTTTTTTGTTTTGAATTTTAATTTAATGTTTATGTATGTAATACATATTCAAAGATGACAAAACTGATCAGTTCTTCATGACATGATTCATTATTATCATGAAAATTTATTAAAATAATGCATTGTCTTTGGGATTCTAGGGTTTGGGTATTAAATTTTGTATTAGAGGATGTTGAAAAACAAACATGTAAACTATGTTTAAAAAACATTGATTATGGAACATTAAACTAAGAGAGAAATTGAGTTTATGTATAAAAGAACATCCCAGAATTTTGGAAAAATAATGAAACTGTGGGACTTATTAAAAAATTCAACATTTTATGAATACAAAAAGTGGACATTATTATACAACAGATGTACAGAAGAGTAACAACTCTAAATATTTGTTCTTGAGAAGACTCAGGGTAACCTGGTACATTATAACATGCCCTAATGCGGGACTATTTTGACACTTCTGGGGGATATGTTTAGGATAATAAATATTTTTTCTATGAACCATTATGAATTATTTAAATGTGAATATTCCCCAATGTTACCAAATATTATAATTTAATGATTTAAGATGCATAAATTTATGTTATGTTCTATTTGTTATTTAGAGTTATCTAAAGTATAAATCATTTTTAACTAATCCAATATATGAAATTGTATAGACATGATTCTTAAAAGAAGGAATACGAACACCACCAATGCACATGATCCATATATTATCAATGATCATATCATTCATGGTATTAAGACACTATTTCATAGAAAAATAGTCCCCCATGAATTCTTATCATATGAGGAAACAATATCATGTGTTAATAATATAATTTAAGAATTTTATAAGTCTTCTGCGTTTAAAGAGAAGCAGGAGAAGTAGTGGATGGCAGATAAAATGATTGACAAATAGGAGAATGAAAAAAATTATTTTCCCATATGTTATAAGCATGGAATGAATCAACCCAAATATTAATTTAAGGGAATGGGAGCCTTTTAAAATTCGAAGAAAAAGGACACTATGTTTTTTATTGAAATAGTATGAAGATGGTTTCCAATGTACATTTCATTAATTATAACGAAATGTGATACTATGAAATTAAATTTCCTTATCGTCATTGGAATAGACCCTAGATGATGATATTCGATATCGATAAAGTTATGAATCTTCCGCAGATGATGGGGAATTATTAATATTCATATTCAAGAATTATTTTAATTTAATATTTTTTAACAATGTATTTGGTATAATAATAATTATTTATGTATAGACTGTACTATAGTGCTATTTAATTCTATATTTGAGACTCTATGGTACCATGTAATGTTACATTGTTTTATATTATTATCTTAGAAAAATATATGTTGGGGGGAAATATCACCAATAATATATTTTTGATATTGAGACAATGATTGTGGAATAAAAAGATGATTGATTTTGATTAAGTAGATTTTATATTATTGAGCACCCTGTAACTGAATAATGGTTTGTTTATTCCATCATTGTTGGATTTTACATAAAATTTTGACTGAATATGTATATCCAACATTCTATGTTTTACCTAAGGAATAATGAAGAATGAATGTTTTCATTATAGATTTATTGTAATTCAGGGTAAAAACATATTTTTAGAGAAAACATGATTAAGTTATTCAAATGTTTATTATGTGACCAAAAATGATATTTATTATTTTTTGTGGATTTTAGAAATTTAGTTACCTTCTTAATAATTTTTTGGACTGTGAGTTTGGAGAAAAGATTTTTTCATAAGTCTAAAGTTTGGAATATATTATGTTTAACATTGGAAAATATTTTTTAATGATCTGAAAATATTAATATTTATTTGTGAAGTTATAATAACAATTATTTTATGTAAATGACAACCTTTAGGTCGTGCGACAACCCATCACATTGGTGAAGGTTGTGAGAATCGAACACAAAAATGAATTGTGACAAGGTTTTATCACCTACCCCAGGACAATGTTAAGTTCCCTAGGTAGTAGAAAATGATTTTTTATTTAAATGTTATATGATCAATTTTTAAACAAATATGATTACGATAAATAGATTATTTATGAATTTTAATATCATTTTACGAGAACTATGAGTTTCATGTAAGAGCTAGTTCAAGGATGAAGCTCAACTTTTCATGTAGGTATGCTTCTTTATGTACTTATATATACCCCATAACAAAAATTGTGCCCTCAAAATTCATCACTTTCATATAAAAAATGATTATAATTATATCTCATTAATTCCTTAGGTTCCCATGTATATTACTCAATCTATTTTATTTTTCACATAATATAGAATATGCGAGAAGAGTTTTTTATAGAACATTAACTGTAAGATCCATAATCACAACCAATTGATCATTATAGGAAAGATAATTATCAAGTTGTATGACATATGAGTTGAGTACTTGTGAATACTTAATATATGTGTACATAAGAGATATATGTGGAACACATCATGGACATGATATAGGTTCATTGGAAGCTAAAATAATTATAATACTATCAATAAATTATCAATATTTTCGAAACTATTTATATACCATGATATGAAATTTCCTTTATAACATAAGAATCATTTCAGATTTTTTATGTTCATAGATAAAATTCCACTTCATATCTTACATCAAGAAATGAATATTAATTTTTTATTCATAATGTAATAATTGTGTATAATTTCGATAATTGAATGATAGGTCATTCTTTCATTCTATAGTCATTTTCGTAACAAAATTGTCTTCACAAGTTATACACTATGTATAAATTATCACACAGCAAAGTAAAAAATATAATATATAAATCCTCATACAAATTTACTCATAAACTATTCATTTAACACCACTAGTTAGGAGAAATAATTTTTTATTTAATTAAATCTTTTTATATTTTTAATTTAATTCAACATTGGATATATAATGTGTTACATGAATGAAAAAAGATATTATTTGTCTGTATTCTATAACATGGGAAGATTTTATTTTATGATGCCCCAAGATTAAATTTTCCTACAAGCAATAACAAGTTGGCATGCATTATATGTAATTCTATCATGACTTGCACTACATGCAAATATGACATTCTATAAAAACAGAAAAAAATTATTATAATTCACTAAAATAACATTTTATAACGTATCAATTAAAAAATTATATGACCCTTAACAATAAAAATTGAAATATTTTTTATAATTGTTTTTTATAAATAATTTATAATTATGATTTAATATATAATACTTGGAATAATGTTTACATGGTTTGAAAACCATCTTTTTTAAAATTACTGCTTTTTTATGTCCTTCTATAAACAATAATAAAAATAATTTTAGAAACATTTAGATATTGATTTTATTAAAATAGACTTATTTTTTTGTATTCTTATTTCACAATGACAATTAAGGTGATGTTTAGGTATTTTTATGAGAATCTTCTTAATTTGATGACGAGTAAAAATGTCGAATTTCAATGCAAAGCTGCTTTATATCAAATTTATTTATAGTGAAATGTTATATTTAAATTATTTTTTATTGTATAAATATATTAATCCAATTTATTTCATTTAAATTGTTTTCGTAATGAATTTAGATATAAATTATTATTGTATTTTTTACCATTCAATATTTATAAAGCCACTTTCTCACCGCATTCGTGAATTTAAAATTAAACAAAACTTTTACACTTAATTGATTAATATTTAGAAAATTTAAAAAAGAATGATGTAATAATAATAATATTTATATTAAAATGGAAAAAATATAAATTTTGGACTAAATTATTAGTGAAAAAAATAAAATTTAGTCACATGGATTACGGTAAATTTAAGAATAACAAGTGACTGAATATTAAACATAAGGGTCCAAATGAATTTGATACTTCTTAAAAACCCATTAAATTTCCATATATATATTATAGGTAGTAAAATATTGGGTTTTGATTTTTTAATGACATTTTTTATGTAAAAAACTTGTTGGACTATGTTGTATTTAAAAATACATAGTGAGTACCCACCCTCCATTATAAAAATCCACCACATATCAGCATTATTCACACCACTAAAGAATCTTATGATCTAACAATATCTTATAATTAACCCCACAGAATCCATACATTATTCATTTATTCCACCAATTAAGCATAAATATAACCAAGTAATCACATTGGTTAAAATAAAAAGAGTTGCACTAGGAATATGTAACATCCCTCATCAATAACCATTGTTTCATTTTCTTTAACAACTATTAATATTCTTCTTACTCCCCAAAAAATAAATTCCTAAGTATCTTAAATATACTAAGATATTTTCATGATTGGATTATATCCTACACTTACACAAAAATCCAAATAATGTGTGACAAACTTACAGTTCTTGTGTATGGAAAACTACCACCTCACAAAATGACGCTATTTGTTTTTCCATTTCTCACTCTCATGGTTGGAAATTTTGATAGAATATTTATTTTTATATATTATATATGATTTATTTGTTCTTATTTAATAATAATATTACACATAACTTCATGATTTCAATTTTTTGTAAAATAATAAATTCATTTGTTAATGTGTAGACTACAACCTCCACAATGTGATGTAGATCATTTACACATTTTATTGAATTTAATAAGAATGTGTTTTAGGAAGTTATATGATATATATTAGTAAATACATTTATTTTAATTATAATATATATACATATATTTCATTTAAATTTTTTATTTTAATATTGAAAATAAATATGGAAACATCATTAACGTATACGTGCAACGTATTGTCTCAATGAATAGTTTTTTCCATTTTATATTTCTATACTCTATATATTTTTTTAAACACATATATAGTGAATATAAATTATATTTATATCAAGTTTCAAATTATTTTCATAACTATATAAGTGTGATCTTAATAAGTATTACAACTTTCGACATATGAAAAAACAAATCAGATATTAGCCAAAGCGAAACCTTAATAAGGAATTGTTAATAGGTTGTTAATATAAATTCATAATAAAACCATATTTGGTATTATATATAATAATAATGTTTAGTTTTATATATATATTAAACATATATTTAATATATATATATATATATTTTTTATGTGTTCAAAGAGAGTCAAAACATATGTTAAGTGGATTTATAGTCTCCCTTTTATTTCTGTCAGATTTACACATTATTCACCACTAATTTATTTTTTATACTATATGTAATTTCAATGAATATATCATATTATTATTTTCCTAAAACTAATTGTTATTAAATTATCCATTTTAATATCACACATAAATAGGGTTTATCATTTCAAATTTTCCATATCAGTAATGTAATATTGTCTCATATTTTCTTTTTAAGACACATTCCAGTTATGCACAAATATTTTTCCACAAGGTGTATATACATTATTTGAAATTATATATCATGGATCTATAAAATTTCATTATATTCAATGATTAATTTAAATGTATCATTTCCATTATGTTATGATCCAATTTTACTGAATAAGTAACAGTTTATGGAGACAATCCCATTGTTTATTAAGACTTTTTAGGATTATGTTCCCACTGATACTATCTTATGATCTTCTTATAAATAACACTAATGATTATTCGTAACCTATAATAATTAGTTTTATTACATTTAAATTATAATGTTTTTACTATATTTTAAACATAGGATTATTGATATATTATTATTTAATGTATATATTTACTCCTCTCTTCAGTTGGAAATATATGTTCGATCAAATTTTTTTTAAAGTATAAAAACGAAATCCAATAGGATATTTAACAATTTCACCAATGTTTTAAATTTAAAATTAATTACTTTTTTAAAATGGATCTTCATGTTAATTTCTAATTGATCTAATTTTAAAATCATTTCATAGTGAAAAAGGAATGTTTTTAATATAATGATTTACCTTCCATCCTGACCACCATTACGTTGAAGATTATATTAAATAATTACAATGTAAAATTTTAAGAAAAATGATTCCAAGTAATATAAAAATTTATTAATTTAAATTGGATTTCATTGTAAAGGATTTTTTTAAACAACAATAATGTTTAGAATGTTTTTAAATTATTTTCAAAACATCCTTTACAGGATATCAAAATGTTATTTTCCAAGAAATGTATTTTATTGATTTATAATTTTATTTTAATTTTTCTATTTTTTTCAATAAAAAATAATTTTAAAAATTTTAAATGATATATTTATAAGTACTAAATTTAAAATGATTTCAAAATGATTTTAGGCTTTTATATAGTTTTTTCAATTTATTATCAACTAATAATATTTTCAATATATTTCCATGATTATTTTAAACATTTTAAAGGTAAAAGTTTTTCAAAATATATTCAATACTTCTATCTATGTTTCAATTATTTTCAATGATATTTATTTTTAAAAAATAATTATGTATTAAAATAATATGACTAATGAAGAAATTATATTTTTTCATGAAATTTTTTTAAAAGGATAATTCAAAATTATTTTCCATCTAAGATGACATATTTTGTACTATGTTAAATTCATATTCATTCACTTAATTGTTTTTATTTTATTTCATGATGTTTATGAAACCATTTTCTCCTCCATGGTTAAAATGTTTATGAAACAAATTCATATCGTATAGATTTTATAAATATTAAACATTCTTCTTTTTTAATTTTCTCCTCTGAGGAAGTGGTTGTAAAAATTATATTTTTTCCTCAGGTGAATATATTATTAATTTTATTAGAAAATATTATTATTTCATTGGGTGTGACATGAGGAGTATGAAGCCTATTGCATTTTTTGTCATGATATGATGAATGTATTATTATCTCATTGTATATGTATGAATGGTTTTATTATGTGATGGGTGGGAACTATATATACATAAAATTCATTGTGTAATGATTTGTATCTCATGGGATAATTTTGGCATTCAAGTAGATGGGATTAATCCACAATGGGAATATGTGTAACCTAATCCGTTAGAAGGAAAAACTGCAAATAAGGATGGTGGTGTGTCCCAACCAAAATTTATCATCACAATGGATTGAGAATATTGGGAAACCCAATCGATTATAGGAAGATAGGGAAACTTGGTCCACTATGATAATATGGGGAATCACACTCCCTTTCATGTTGTGGACAACAAATGGGGATATATTTAGGTCCCTCCAAGTAGTTGTAGTCCCCAATTATTTCCATAATAGGTTCTAGAAATGTGTCATAACTTATAGTTAATTCTATTACATTTTTATATATATTCAAAAATTCCATGTCTTATTTTTATGATATTTTTTTTATTTTATCAAGAATTTATTATGAAACATTCATTATAAATTTATAACCAATTTGGCATGATTAATTTTTTTAGTATGAATATTATGGTCTTCAAATGTTATTATCATGTCCTCATACCCCTATTCTCAGTATTATTATTTCATATATCAGTTTTTACCATTAATGATCACTTGCACTCACCAAATTTAATGATTCCTCCCCTTGATTATGAAGATATATGTTTGGAATGATATGTTTATGAGTGGTGATAATGCTAGAGAACCTACTGGGAGAATATGTAGATCAATCTTCTAGTAGTGTTTATATTTCAATGATTATAAAGGCACTAAATATACATGATATTTTTGAATATTTTTTATAATGTGTGATGTATTTTGAAAGAATGAGGTATTTTCAAGGTTAGTTAATACTCAGTTTTTATATTTGGTATTAGATAAAGGGTTTCTCACAATTTGGAAACTATTGTGAACAAAAATCAGTGAGATCCATAAAAATATTTTTACTTATATGTCAAGGGATGTCTCTAAGGATAAGTTTAAGGATTAGGAAGATTATATTATTATTTCGTATAATTATGGTAATGTATAGAAAGATTATATTCATTCACTTAAATTAAATTATTGATACAACAAGTTTATTTTGTTCTCACACAAATATAACTAGGAATAGATACTATATTATGGTGTGTCGAGATACACTCTGGCATCAATCAGTACATGTAAAAGGGATTTCTGCAGAACAAGTTTGACAATCTTGGTAGAGATTTATTGAAAATTAAATAACTATTCTTGAAACACCATTAAGGATTTAAAAATTTGATATATATTAATAAACAAGAATAAATTTAAGGTCTCATTTAATAAAAAGGTTTCATCAATTATACATTCTATAAGTGTGTTTTCATGATTATGTGGTTCATCATTATTAAAACTCTTTCTTAATATTTTCTTTTTCTATTTAAGTCAATTGAGGGAACACGAACTAATTGTTTTAATTAAGAATGTGGAATAAAAAATTTTTTTGTGCATTCAAATGGGATTATCTATAGATTTATAGATTTTTTTTCATTTTAAATTAGTTTTCAAGCCACAAGATTAACAATGCGTACCTTAACGAACTCTCAACCTCATAAAATAAGAGAATGAAAGAGATAACTAAGAATTTGTGTATTGAAGGCTATCAAGGAAGTAAAATTCTGTTTCATACATATCTAGAATGTGAGAACAAAAAATCAAGTGAATTTCTTAGAGGACCATAAATATTTATTCATTACTAAAAATAAGGTCACAAAGCATGTAGTGGAAAAGGGAATGTGAATATTTATGTTAAAATAATGAATGGGAATGATGGCCACCCTAAGGAGACCATGAATGTCCTATGAACAGTATGAGTATACCTAACAGTATTGTTGATAATCATGACTAAATTTTGTTTGATACATTTTATGATACGATTCGTATTTCACATTATAAGAAAGTGGTATTCAATAATAAGTTGATTAATCCTAGTAATGATTTACAAATAATGTTGCATGATTGATGTGATTAAGTTTTAGAATGAAAATAATATGTTTTATATAATACTTTTTAGAATAGGTTTTTTCATTATGAATATTAATGTATATTTTTAGTTGTTCTAATGAATTATAAAAATTATTTCATGGAAATTTTTTATTTCGATTTTTTGAAGGTATCTCTTAATTTTTTCATGAAGATAAGAAAATCATGATCCGCTTAGATAAACTGATGATTTATTGGGATAATGTAAATTTTATAGTATCATTGAATTTGGAATTGATAAATGACCTCTTTGAAAAAATTTATATATTATCGTGAATGAAACTTACAAAGTTTTATATATAGTTAATAAAAATAGAAATATATTGAATTTGGAAGCATGGATATTTTCCAAATGTATTTATTGAAATTCAGGTTAATAACCACTTTCAAGAAAATATATGATGAATTTTATTCAAATGATTAGAATATGAATCCAATAAGAAATTTATTATATATGGTGGATTAATGTTAATATTATTTAGTGAAATTCATTATCATGCTCTTTATTTTCATATTTCATAATTGTTATGAGGTAAACTATTTATGGAAGGATTATGTTAACAATTGGATAGTTTTTTTAGATTAAATTATTATATCACCAAATCAAGATATATTATAATTTGATAACCTATTATAATCAATTTGAGTTCATGTTATCCGATGAAATAATGGAAGACTTATCATTGATCCAAAGATCTATTAGTACTTTAGGAATGAAATTTTCACCTTCCTTTTTAGAGAAAGATTTGATCTTGAAATTAGTCAATACACAAATAAAGGTTGAGTTTTTTCTTATAAATGGGAATAAAATAAATCAAGTATATATTAATGTAAGAAATTTTTTCAATATTACTAAAAGGTTTTAGACATAAAATTTTGTCATAATGTCATCATTTTTTACGATTTCAAGCACCCCATTCATGAATATTGACTTTATTGGTATGTCATTATTAAAATTATATGGACCACCTAGGTTATTTTTATCAATTACCTTTATCAGCATTTATGATTATTTATGAATTTATCTTATTTCCATGATTCCACATCACACCTCTGTTCTCCTATATAGAAACCTAGTTATCTGTTACATCTTATAACTATTATGATTTCAATGATCCCTTTTTAAAGGATGTTTTTCTATTCATTTTTATGGGGTGTTTTTCTTTGATAGGAACACTCAATTATTATTCCATGGATAACCCCCATGAATTTTGATGGAAAAATTAATTTTATGTTCGTTAGAATGTGACTCCACTATTTCCATAGATATTTTTTTTCAAAATAATATTATATTTATGATACATTATCATCCAATGAAACACTAAACATAACATCTTTTATATGAGGGAACACATTTATTAATTATTTAAATGATACACCATGCTATTATGTCATTATATGATACCCAAATATTAGTTTTGACAACACACAACACAAAATGGCATAATTTAATAGAAATCATCAATATGGTATGCATTATACACAACACTATATTTCTACAAAAAAATACATTTTTGTTATACATAATTAAAATTGCTAAATGTAACATTAAAATTAAAAATTACAATATAAGTAATATATATAAAAAATTAAATATTAATAATAATGGTTTTATATAAATTAATTATAATAATGAAAAATCATATACTTTTTTGTAATGTCATTATGTATTTGGAAATAATATTTTCTCACAATAAGTACTTTTCATTTTCTTTTGTGAACAATAATGAAATTAAATTTTAATGAAATTTTTTTTTTTCATCTAATATATATTTATAGTTAAATTCATTTTTAAGATTGTTTTATATCAAAAATATAACATTAAAAAATTTATTAATCCAATTTTTGACATTGGAATTATTTTTACATTGATTTTGTATATAAAATCAAAATTTACATTTATGCATTCTCCCATTAAAAACAAGATTTCTCACCATGTTGCTAAGATTAGCATTAAACATATATTTCATGATTCTATGAGTTGATTTTAGAAAAATTAAATACATTGTTTTAATTAGTATTATATTTATAATATAATAATATTAACTAAAACATTTACCAAAAAATATTTGGCAATGTGATTAAATGTAATTTTAGTGATTAATGTAAATTTATTCTTAACAATGGGCTAAAACAAAATATTGTGGGACCAAAAGACATAGAATCTTGTTCGAAAACCATTTCATGTGATTTTTTCTTCTATAAACATTCTACTATATATATGTTTCATTTTGGATAAAATTGAACGAGTAAAAATGTTGGTACATCTATCTTTTTTTTAAAACTTCCTATTGTGTCACCTCCCTCACCTATAAAAGGCTGCCGAATCTTCCACTATTAACACCTCTCATAACACATTGTTTGTTCAATGATTTTAATAATTAAATTCCAAAAATTACACCCTTAATCTGTGAATCATCCCATTTGGAAAAAATAAAAATAAATAATCCCATTGATGAAAACCAAAAGGGTTACCCAAAGAAGAGGTAACAACCTTCCATAAGCTCCAGTCATTTAATTTCTTCTCAACTACATCCATTAATATTCCATTCCTACATAATATCCTGAGATCCTCAATATAATAATATTTGGAAAATATTACAACTTACACATGAATACACTTCCATATGATGGGTAATGAACTTACCATTCTTGTGTACAGAGAATTACCACCTCACACAATTATTTTGATTGTTTTTCAATTACCACCTCTCATGGTTGGGTATTGTGATGGAAAAAAACTTTATATGACATATATTATATATTTATCCTTTCTTTTATATTCTATAACACATATTTCATGATTCCAATTATATATAAATATAGTAATCTTATTTGGGGAAGTGTCGACTACCACCTTCCCACATTGATGTGATTCATTTAGACAATATGTAGAATTTATTAAGGATATTTTTAGTGATATTTTATGATATATCTAACAATGTTATTTTATTATAATATATATATATATTTCATTTAATTTATTTCATTCAATATAATAAAGAAAAACAGAAACATATTTCATTTCTATGTACGGCCTACCGGCTCCATGAATGGTGTATTTCATATCATATTTTAATATTACATATATTATTATAAATAACTTAAAAATGAATATATATGCTATTTATATAATCATTTACTTTCCATAAATCATTATATGTGTATTATGACAAAAAAATATAACATATTGAGAATCAGGAAAAAACATATGGGATATTATCTGAAGAAAAAACATTTGTAATCCCCCACCCTAATACATTACATAATAATTTGTTTTAATCATTAATTTATGTTCATTCACTTCGTGGATATTTTCAGGTTTATTGTTTTATAAAATTAAGCCATAAAAATCACATAACTTCTCAAATATTAAAAAGTTGAAACTTCAACTAACTATCTATTTTTTGAAAAATTAAAGTCATTAAAATAAAACATTATTTATTTTTGTTGATAAAAATATTTATAAAATTAATCTCTATTTATTTCATACTGATACCCATCCTTATTCCCTGTTGAATACATTTCAATAAAATGGTATAAGCATAAAAAATATTAATAAAGGATATTAAATAAGGAATGAAATAGTTAGTCAATGAATTATTTAAACCCATGATGTCATTTTCACAAAATCATCCATTTCACCCAAAAAAATAGTCATTGTAGAAGAAAAAATTAAATTATAATATTCCAAAAAATTTAGAAACAATCATTAACCATAAAGGTTAATTGTGGAATCTATTTCATAATTACATGGTTGTTATCACAACTATATAAAGAGTAACCTTCATGGTTACATTATTAATACCCAACATATTATATTCTTTAAATGTATTAGGATAATTCCTTCTAGTTATCTCCTTTTAATTAACCAATGAAATTGATAGTTATCAGAATATAACATACCCACAGTTTTTCATCTAACCACCCATGTATATAAGAAATTCCCATGAACCAGAACATAATTGTTAAAATTTAACAATAATCAAGTAAAAATAACATTTCCACATTAGAACCACAATATATCATATAACTATATTGAATTAATGAATAACTTCTTCAAAAAATTCAACAACAAAATACATAATAAGTGAATACATAATTTTCATTCATTTTAAAAACATTAAGGGTTATAGAAGAATCGAAATATCTAATAATTTTCATGGAAGTTGAAATGTTGTTGTAAAAAAACGCCAATAAACATTCATTTTAGTATTTAGTAACTTTCTTCATAGAGATATATTTGATTTAGAAAATATTTAATGAAATTAAATTCCAAAAGGGTTTATTATACATAGTATATAATAATATGTTCTTTATTATCAAAATATGCGTCAATTAAATGTGATTGAGATGAAGTCCTATACCTTGAGTCTAACACATCAAATACAATAATTATATTCAAAAATATTAAACATAGGTTAATTATTATTTTCATGAGAAAATGTTTCATGTTTATAATTACTATTTATCACATATTACCATTTTATAAATCACATGTAATTATTTATGTTCATATCAGAAATTCTATCAATATTTTGTTATTATATCGTAAATGAACTTGTTATGACATAAATTATCGATGTGGTCATAAGTCTATCATATCCATAATATTATACAGGAAATAACAATCACTTTTATAAGTTAGTAATAATTTTCAAATCTACTAATTAATTATGTTTATGAAAATTTAATAAGGATATAATGATGGGGACAGTAGGTCGTATGTATACATGAGTATTTTTTTTACCATTTTTCAATGATAATTATGGAAATAAGTTTATTATTATTTTATAACTCTTAAATGATCATAATATTATAAAAATAATAATTATACTAATTAATTGTTACTTATATATATCATCTGAGTGATGCGATGAATAAAAACAATTCACAATGCTTTATAGTGGCAACAGTTGACACGTAATCTCAAACAACGTTATATTTTTTATTTTCATGGTAGGTAAGAATATAATTGATATATTATTATCATATAATGATTAATATGCCATCAATATCTCATATAAACATTAATTACACTATTATAACCCTTCCTGATAGACAATTTTGGAAAACAAATTAGAATGATTCATGAAGGTGATAGTTCAAATAAACACATAAATGATTAATTACTTTCACATATAATAGTAGTAGAGATGGAATTACGTGATCATATTAACATAATAACATCATAGTATCTATATAATACTATAGTTATTATTTAATATTTGTTGGATAAGATTTGAAGGATCTTGTAGAAGAAATAAAATTGAAATACTTAAATAAAATTGAACATCTTCTTTTGTTGAAAACATATCCAAAGAACATTAAAAAATATAAAGAGGTTGTTATGCCTAAATTAATAATTCAATAATATGTTTATTGATTCTATTTTGGGTTTTTAGATGATCATGGATGATCAAAATTGTTTTTGAAATTCTAGTATTAGAAAATAGTGGGAACCATCTTATTGCAGAGGGGAGTGTCACCCTTGGAAACACTCAAAATATTATATTTATATAACACATTTTATTAATAAAAATAACCCCAACATTAAATATGTATAATATAATATGGTTATAGTTCAATAATAAAATCCAATAATTTTTAGACATTTTTTTATTATATTTAAAACCATATCTATTCAGTTTACCATTAATTATTCTCACATAGTTTTAATAATGGTAGCTAAATTTTAAATATTATGAATCCATAAGAATTACTTATATTGAGTAAATTTTTGATTATTTAAATTGAATTAATTTATATGCATTATAATTTCCACTTTGGGGTTTTAAAAGTTTATCAAGATTTTAAAATTATAGTATAAATAAATAATTTTATATTATATCAATTCTTTAAATTTATACTCTACTAATTTAGATGAATTTTTATAAAATCTAAGAGGAAATATAATGATGTCAAAACCCATTGAATATATTTATTACATTTTTTAGTCATCAATAAAATTATTTTATATAATTAATTATGTCATATAATATATACTTTTGTATTTATAATGTAATTTATATGCCTAACTATTTAATAAATCTATAATTTCTTCATCATTGTGTCAAAATTAAATTTATTTATTTATTTCTTAACATTTATAAATAAATTATTATGTTATAGGTGTTCTTATTATATTCATAATTACAATTCACATATAAAGAGATCACTTATATAACCACATATTGAAATAGTTTTAGTATTAAGATTCATGATTAGACACTTTTCCATTTACAATAAATTAAATGTTTTAAATATCATTATCACACACAAGGGCTTACAAAGGCCACCATTTCTACCCTTGAATTTTAAATATTGAACATAACTCATCCAACATTAATATGAAATGTATATAGGATGTATTATAATATTATAATATTATTTTTACCTATAAATATCCGATTTACCTTTAACCATGAGCAATAAAGTAATAAAATTATTATTCATAAATAGTTATTTAGAACCTATTATTTCAAATTTTTCATATGGATTACAAATATGTATATCCATTTTTGAAAATTTAATTTAAAATTTGATTAAAATTATTTTAAATTTAATCCCATGGATGCATTATGGAAATAATTTTTTAAAAAGTAAAAACCATCAAAAGATTGACATGTGTTTACATCCAATTTAAATGTGAAATAAATTGCAATGGTCAAAATTTTATTAAATTATATAAAAATAAACTATTTAGGTCTTCAAACTAGGTAAATTTATAATATAACATTTAATTAAATTAGGAAAAAATTTATATTAGAATTAAAATGCATTATTATTTCACTATTCATTAAAATTTGAATATTATCAGAAAATTACAAAAAATTAAACAGAAGTTAATTTTGATTCCTTGATTCTAAATAAAAAGTTTATTTATTCAAAATGAAAATATAATTGTTAAAAAATATAAATTAATAAGGTTTCTCGATCACAAGGTAGTGAAACTATCTTTTAAAAATTATATCTATTTAAAATTGGATTTATCAATATCTAAAGACATTAAATTTTTTTAGAAGAAATAAAAAAATTAATACACAAATGTAAATCGAATAAAGGTATTTATGTTTATTCTATATAATAAAAAAACTAATCATTATCTATAATTTAAAATAATAATACTGGTAATGTATTATTTTATGGTGTACCCCTGTCTTATGTGCAACATAAAATTTCAGATAAACCCATTTATCGCAAGTGAGGTTTGATGTTGGAAAAAGTTTACCTAGTATAATATAATTATTATCAATTTCATTAAAATAAATAAATATAAATCATAATTATTTTCTAATTACTACTAATGTTACATTCATCCAACTTTTCGGAATTTTCTTCCTCACAAATTTAAATTTTGTGTTGGTAACTAAGGATTCACTATTAAAAATTACTTCATTGAAAGCACACATTAGAAAAATATTTCAATAAAATTCTGACTCTAAAAAATGATATTGAGGTACAATGGTAACCTAATATAACACATGATAATATTACATGTAAGAAATCTTTGATATGGAACAAAAACTAACAATAAAGTTCTAATGGACACTAAAAGAAAACATTATGAAGAGAAATTTAAAAATCATATAACCCAAAAAAATGTGATGAGTTAAAAGGTCTGAGTATTCATGGTTTGGAAAGTAAATAGAAAACCTTTTGTTTTAAGATCACTTTTATAGTGTTGATTAATTATTTTAATATGTATAATAAGTACACACTGAAATAAACATTCTTTACAATTGAGTGTTCCATACTTTTATAAAATTCCATAAATATATATCTTGTTCTCTATACAATGAGTAATTAAGATGATTCTATATCCACCTCCTAAATGATAATAAACTTATATGGAATCACATTATCTAAAAATATTATCTATCTATTTAGCCTCTCTTTAAACAATAACCGATCAAAAATTGTTAGTATATGTTAAGATAATTTATAAAAAAAATATAATCCTTGTGATGATGAAAAACTACTTTTAATATCAAAAATAAAAATTTAATATACAATTTATGATATAGAACATTCAATTAATAACATTCCATAAAATCCCTCAAATAATCAAAAGTAACATTGAAAACCAATATTCTTAAGGATTTGATCATATAGTCATCCATGATATGTTTTAAAATTTATCTCTTAATATAATAATTCACTATTACTGCCTTGTGAGAAAAGTAATTTCATAATCAAATATTCAGTACGATGGTCTAATCATTTCCATAAATAACCAAAATTTCCCTAACACAATAATAAAAAGAAATATTCTTCCAAAATATAGGTAATCAAATAATCATAACATAGAATCCCATAGTATTCTATAATCATTAGGTTTATAGGGTTCATAAAATAGTGAACATCTTCCAAAATAAAATTTATCACTTAATCACAAAATCATTTTCAAATACCAAGAATATCTGTTTATCGTAAAATATCTTTCAAAAATTTACTTATTATTATTCCATCAACTTGTTTAACTAAAAAAATGAATTCATAATAATGAGGGACACCACGTAGGCCAGTGGTTGGTGATGTACCCTCATCACCCTTTTTTTGTGCGTGCAATCCCCACACCCTTTCCAGAAGAGATGATTTGTCCCACATCCTGCGAGTTTTTCATTTTTCTAAAACTCTATCATTCTCATAATAATCTCCCAATATGAGATAAAATCCTAAAAAATTACCTTAATATATTTTAACCTTAATGGTTTCCTTATAACTCTAAATTTCATATCATATCATAATTAACTAATCATATTAATTCATTTATTCTTATATATAATGATATTTTATTTATTTCACCTCGAAATGATTTAATAAAACTATTCCCAAAATAATGAACACCGTACCTTGACCCTGGTGCCCACAATTTTTCATCGTCATTTAGTTCACATAGAATTTTGGTCCATGCATGGCAGACAGGAATTATATTTTAATCAAAACAACATACTTCCATTATCAAAATACACAATTTAAATCATGGATCAGATGAATGTTCATATTGAAATTTTTTTAGAAAATAATAATGTGTGGCATATAATTTCAAAACATCTCACAAATCATTATTTTCCTAAACCATCTATACCAAGTTTATGTTTACATTTTCAATAAATGGGGCATTTAAAATATCATAAGTACATTATGAATGACTATATCTTAAAAGAATATATTAATAGGTGGCGCAAGGGTTTCCTCTTCAACAAATTTTTAAAATCATAGTTTGATTCATAATCTTGTGATACTGTACAATATCATAATATTCCTTGTTTATGTTTACTTTGTTGAAAATATGTGAATATTAATAGTATATTATTTGATTAAAATTGTACCATGGTCCACAAAGGTATCACGATATTGTGGTGGTGTTTGATATCTCAAACTATAGCATTCATGTGAGTTTTATATTTGAATATGGTTCAGAATTATCCAATCATCAATTTGAAATAATTATTATAAGAAATTAAATAGGTTGGGTAAGAAATTTTAATAGATATCCTCCTCCTTCCATTTTTAGCCAACATATTTGACCAAACAAATTGTTGAACAAGGATTTAACCAAAATTATAGATATAGAATTTTACCATATTTTTAACAAAAAGTTCAAATACCTAAATTTGTTTAAACCATTACACTGATAACGATTATAAGGCCCCAACATTATATATTAAATAAAATTTTGTTCTAATAATGAATTTATCTTCCTAAAATTGCAGATCATTTTACATTTAATGTTTTATATAATTAGGCCATTCAAATTTCATAACATTTTAAATCTTACAATGTGGACACTTCTACTACCTATCCAATTTTTTTACAAAATAAAACTCTTAATAAAATAATTTATTTGTATTAAGAAAAATATTTATAAAATTCATATAGATTGATTTTTAATTTTACCCATCCTTATACCCTTTGGAGATCATTTAAAAAACATGGGAGAAGGATAAAAATTTTAGTAAGGGATATAAAATCAGGAATGAAACTGTTATCCCATCGATATATTAAACCAATTAAATATTTTTTTTTCAAAAAATGATATATTTCTCACAAAAACATAGAATCTCTATCATAAAACATGAAATCATAATAGTCCTATCAAAAAAATTCTTATAAATCAAAAATCATAAAGGAATTTTTTTGAATCCTCATCATACTTACATAGTAGCTTTCACAACAACATTGGGAGTAACCATCATAGTTACATTTGGAAAATCCATCACAGTATATTTCCAAAATCACATAGATGAAACCCTATGGTATAACTATATAAAATTACCCAATGCATTAGATTTCTATCAAGGTGTCTCTCACAATTATTTTATCATTGAACCACCTGTATACATAAGAAATTATAAAGAACCATAACATAATCATAACACATTAAAAGGTATAAAGGAAAAAAAAATTCCACCATACAATAACTATATATCATTTCATGATATTGACATAATCAATCCCTTATCAAATAATATTTTCAAAAATAAAATAAATTAAAATGGAATATGTTATTTATGTTCCTTTTAATAACAGTAAGGCTTATAGAGGAATCCAAATATCAAATAATGATCATGGTTGGAGAAATATCATTGTTGCATCATATTTTTAAAACATTTTTTTTAATTTAGTAAAATTATTATTTGAAAATTATTACTTTTTAAAAAAATTTAACGAAAATAAAATTCAAATTTTTTTTCTTATAAAAATTATAAAATAAGATGTTGCATGTTATCAAAATATGTTTTAATAAATGATATTTTGATGAAGTTCCTTATCTTGAGAATGACACATCACATACCACTGTTATATTTCTTAATAATAATGATAGTTTATTTTATATTTTCTGGATGTCATTTTTCATATTTATTATTAATTTTATCCAATAATACATTGTTATAATACATTCATAATTATTTAAGTTCATATCATATGTTTTTTCAATATTCAGTACAAGATTCAAAATGAACATGTTATGATATAAATTATCCAGGTGATAATATGTCCAATATAAACTAAATATTATTTATGAAATAATAATTACTTTTATATGTAAATAATACTTTTAAAAATAATTCATTAATCATGGTGATGAAAAATGATGAACATTATAATCATGGGTATTGCAGGTCGTACGTAAGCATGAGTAACATTTTCCATTTTCCATTAATCCTTATAGTAGTATGATAATTTTTTATTTAACTACACAATATGATAAAAATATTATTGACATCATAATAATAATTTATATATACTTATATATATCATTCAATTTATTTGGTGATGAAAAACATTTCTCATGGCTTCGTAGAGAAGATAGTTTACACAAACGCACAAAAGATTTATACTTTTTATATGAATAGAAGGTAATAAAAAACTCATATATCATTCTGCAATAATGATTAATATATCATGACTATAAAATATGAAAATTAATTCTATTAATATAATAATTCATTAGAGATTGATATGGAAAAAAATTGGATCTGTTCGTGGAGCAGATAGTTCACACGTTCACAAGAATGAATAATTATATTCCAATTTGATAAATGTGGATATGGGTCTGGTGAATATATAATCATAATAATATATAATTATCACTAAAAATGGATTTATTATTCCGTATTTATAGGTGAATATTTGAATTATGTGGATGATGAAATAATAATGAAATAGTTAAGGGGAATGATTCTTCTTGTTTAGTTAATCACCATTGAAAAACACATTAACACCGCTAATGAGGAGGTTCTTCCTATCATAAGGCCTTATGAATTTATGGAGGTATTAAATTAATGGGTTTAGATAGATAATTGCAAAAACATTGATCTTTATGTGTGAGTATTAGAGATTAATCGTTAACTTTTTATAGGAAACATAGGGGAACCCTTCCAAACACATAAAATATTAAATTAATATAAATTATTTTTTAAAAAAACATTACTCAATCATTAGATATATCGGACATAAGATTATTATTGTTTGTAATAATCTCATAAAATAATTTTTAGACATATATTTATTACATTTTAAACCTTATCATTTCATTTTACACTTAATTATTCTATTTTAATTTTAATTGCGTAACATCATTTGAAATATCAAGAGGCTATAAATTTTACTTATATGAGGAAAATATCTCATAACTGGACACATAAATAAATTTTTGACCTTATCATTTTAACATTTTAATTATAATATATTTTTAGGATTTTCTAATAATTTAATAAATTAGCGTATTTATAAAATATCAATTGTATCAATTCATACACTATTAATTTCATTGAATATATTTAAATCCCACAAGGAGAGATAGCATAAAAACCATCTAATAGACTTATAAAATGGAATATTCACCTATATAATTCATGGATGGATTAAATTATGTCATATAGTAGTTTATTAAAATTTATAATATAATTTATTTTATTTTTTAAGTAATAAATATATTATTTCATCATTATTGTGTCATATATAAATTTATTTATTTATTTAATTATGGTTGTAAATAAGATATCTTGATTTATTTAATAGTTTTTTCTTTCTAATTACATATTATATTGTAATTTGTCACTTATATAACCCCATACTAATTATTTATTAGTTATTTGGGACATTATTATGTAATTTTTTTATAATATAAATTAAATGTTATAAATGTCAGAATCACTCCCATGTGGATTAAAAATGATACTATTTGGACCCATGAATTTTATTGTTTGGTTATAAATAATAAAATAATATTAGGAAATATGTTTTTGATATTTAATATTATAATATTTTTTCCATTAATTACCTGATTTACCATTAACCGTGGTAAATAAAATACTAATTTTACTATTCACCAAAATTATTTATAATCATATTAGATCAAATTTTTCACAATGATTAGAACAATATATTTTATTTTAGGAATATTAAATTAAAAAAAGTTACTAAATTTAATTTAATGTTAATCCATTGATAGATTAATGAAATTAGTTTTTAAAAAGTAAAAACCATCAAAAGATGGACTTGAGTTAATTTCCAATTTAAATATGAAATTAAATAGAATGAGAAATATTAGATTAAAATATAAAAACAACTAATCTAAAAATTCATTAAGTACATGTAAAAGGATAATATAAAAATATAATAATATTAGGAGAAGAGGAGATTTTGAATTAAAATGGAGTGTTTTTTCACTTTTCATTTCAAAAATCAATTTTTTCAGTACATAAATACAAATGAATCAAAAAAATAGAATATTAATTTATTTATTTCAAATAATACATTTATAGTCTCAAATATAACATTGAAAAGTAAAATAAACTAGATTTATGAAGGGTTCGACATTAAAATGTTGTGAAACTACCTTTAAAAAATAATTGAGTGTTTTAGGCATAAAATTAGATTTATTTACTTTTTTAGCCACTAAATGTTATTAGAATAATGCAAAAACATTTTATATACATGATTAAACATAATATATGTAGTTTTTTCTTTCTCACCAATTCAATGATTAGGTTTTATGTACCTTTTAAAATAATAATAATAATAATTTATTATTTTTAGTTGTATCTCAGTCTTCTATGCAACATATTAATTTAAAGAGACCCATTATTGGGTGTCAGGTACACTATCAGAAAGAAATTCCATTTTAAATTAATATTAATATCAAATTGAAAAATATTAATAAATAACAGAAATTATTATTCTACAATTTTCTGGGATGTTTTAACTTAACATGGAATTATTTATAATAGCATAATATAAAGTCATAATCAAACTATATATGGTACTATATATAATAATATCATTCGTTAAAAGATTTATTATAAAATTAAAATTTTTTAATTCCAGGTTTTTATCAGTACAAATAGATTCAAGACGTAAGGTATGTGGATTTCTAGTATCACTTATATTTTTGTGACACTTATGCCTTATTCAGTACTAATTTAATTTCTACTCTGTATACACATAACATGAATATATTCTATCAATTTTTTCCTTAATGTTTAAATTTTTTATGCATTCATTTTAAGAGATATCTTTTTACGGGATTATGTTTCTAATTTTACCAAATCAGTAATACCTTTAATTTCTAAATTTTCTTTTTTGAGATATATGACATGATATGAACCTATATTTTTACATGAGGTGTATATATTGACTTTTATATGTTATATCATTAATATACTTAATTTAATGATATTTTTATCTAAATGTAATATTATTATTTATATTGTCTTATAAATTAATGTTACCAAATTGGTAATGGTTTATTGCTATAATATAACTATTTATAGAGATTGATTATGATTATTATATAATTGATGAAATATTAAGACACATCTCTCAATAGATCCCATTATTTATATAACCATCTAATTCATCATGTAATTTCCAAATAATGATTAATTTTTTTTGAATCATACAAATATAATATTATAATGAAATTATTTTAATGAAATTATGAATTTACCTCACTCTTCGGTCTAAAATATGTATTCCTTCACAAATGTGTTTTCTAATAGGCTTCCAATAATATTCTATTGGAATAGTTCAAAATAATATTTCACCAATGTTTTACCTTTTAATTGTTTTTGAAAAAAATAATATTATTGTTGTATCCCAGTTGAGACTCCATTCACAAAAAGTTATGCCGCAATTGGACTGTTCAGAATGTTCGAATTTACACAACGTAATGAAATTCATTCCTCCGAAAATTTCTTATTGAATTAAAATTTTATTTATTTAGGAGAATGATTTCCTAATATATTATATTGTAATATTTTAATGGTGGATTCAAATTAAAACTTATTAAAAAAGGATAATGACTAAAATGTTTTTAAAATTAATTTCAAAATATATTTAATACATTTTCAAAATTATGTTTTAGAATAAATGGACTTAAAAAATTTTTGAAGTGGTTTTTATAAATTTTCACTTTATTTTGAATGAAAATTACTTCAAAAATATTTCATGATTCATTTTTTTGTTTTCAATGGAAATGGTTTTACAAATTATTTCAAGCCTTCATTCTAGGATTTCAAAGTATTTTTAGGGAATGGTTTTTCAAAATTTCTTCATGATTCATTTATAATTTATCTATAGAATTTTTTTTAAAATCATTCATTGCCCATATTATATTTTTTAATGGTTTTCTTAAATGATAATTATTTTTAGAAATTATTTCTTTTTAAAATAATTTTATTATATAAAAATTGTTATTTTCCTAAAAAAATATTTTAAAAGAATATTTCAAAATTATTTTTCTTATAAAATGAAATCAATTAATGTTACTCACACACTTACAGGGAATTACAGAAAATAATCATTCAATGTACTTCTCTAAATGGATTATTCATCGCTCTAATGAGGATTATAAATCCCATTACTATTTCAGTGGTTATTTGTTTATAAAAGTAGTTACTCTCCCATGGGGTATATGCTTATGAAAACAACTTCTTTTCACAGGTAATGATGGGAGGAAGTTATTAGAAAACATGTGTTCATACATAGGATAAGATATGATTACATTTTTATAATACAAATTTCATTTCATGTGTATTGAATGATGTTTATGAAACCCTTTTCTTATTACAGGTTATGATATGGGGAATGTCTTATTTTATTGTTAAACATGTATGAATGGTTTTATTATGGGATAGTTGGGACTTATATCTTCCTCCAATACATTGGGTAATAATTTATATTTCTTGATAAAATGATCTGATTCATGTCGATTGGCTTAATCCAATATGAATATATAAGGAAACAAAATCCCATATAATTAATGGAATTTTACTTGGGAGGGTGTTTTGTCCTACCCAGTAGATGTAGTATCCATGAAGATGGAAGATTGGGAAAATCTATGCACTATGGGATAGTGGTGAAACCTGATCCCCAATGGATATATGGTGGAGTGTGATTCCTAAAAATGAATGGATTGATATTCGGGATGGTGGTGTCTCCCTCCCAGGAGTTGTGATGTATTAAGTATTCTGAAAAAATGTTGTAATTTATATTCATATTAAAATTGGTTTTTTATAATTCCATAAATGATTAACCTAAATACCTTTCCAATATTTTTTAATGATATTTCCAATGTTTATAAAAATGAATATAGTATTATTGCCCCAAATATCATTATTTGATTCATAGTGGTTACATAATAAGTATGTGAATACCTTTAATATATGTTCTCTTAACATGTTGTAATTACAATAATTTCCGAAGAATAAAATGAAAACATTAATTCATTATCAAATAAAATCATCCATCTTAAAATCACAAATTATTTATAATATTCGAAAAATATAATAATGAAGAAAACTCCATCAATAACCACATAATTTGTTTTTCAAAAATAAAATTAATTAGTAATGGGATCCGAAATACTATCCAATTAAATTAATCATAATAATTCATCACCTAATAAACAGTAACAAAAATTTTCAAATAATTTAGAAAACATTGAGGGATATCATCTATTCATAAGGTGGTCTCTTCATATATCACCTTTATATTAAATCACATTTCTATGTCATCAATAAAATTCGCCATATATCAGAAAATCCGTAATGAAATTATTATAATGAATAGTAATTATATATTACATGATTCATATAAATTAATTTGAGAATTTCAATTGATAAAAACAATCATAATTACACATTATTTTTAAAACATTACCCACGATTAATTATCATATTCCTTAATAAATATTTATATAATATTAAATATTAATGATATATTAATAATAATCAATCATTATTTTTTCATACATCTCACATTTAACATAAAAAATACAATTAAAATATTCCATAACAGTTGTATGACATTTATGGTATCATTATCATGAAGAGTATAAACATTATTTTTACCACCTTGTAGATTTTATTCACAATAATTCCCCCATGGATGTAACATCCCGAATCAAGATCCCCTCCACTGGTTCCTCATACCCGGTTCACCACATGACCTCAAGCGTGTTTCCACAAATGCTAGAGGCTACCGACTAGCAGCGAGGGCCTTGGTGAGTTGGTGGAAAAACTATGCCCTCATTTGGTAAAGTATACAGCGGAAGAACAACCAATCACAATAACGGAAACAATTAACCGCATACGACAACTGAAATGAACAGAGGAAGCAATGTATAAAATAATAATGATGAAAACATGGTACATATGTCTATGGAAAGCAGTAAACAATCCAACTTGCTGAAGTACAAATGGAAAACAATGTGCAAAAGAAAACAAAGAAAACTCCCCAGCATCGCAAGCCACGACTCGGACCCATGCTCTCCAACTCCAGTGCAATAAGGAACCGAAAGTATAAGGGTGCTTGCCCTTATCTATACCTACAACAACATAGTCTACCTGGTCACAAAATCATGGACCAAATAGGGTGTGAGATAAAATCCTAGTAGTCAATCACCCAATGATCTGTTCCTAAAAGTTAATGAATACAAGGTAATTGAAAGTGCGGAATGCAGTTACATGAAAAGCACACAGCATCTAAGATCAACAATACTAGAATATATGTACACAAGTAGACAACCAACAACATATAGAAAATAGATAAGCCTCTAGGTATTTCACACAGCCTAACCCTTACGGTTCAACCTACATGTACTAGAAACCCTCTAGGATGCACACACAGTCTCACCCCTCTGGTTTAGCTAAGAATAGACTCTCTGTGGACGTACTCACGGTCAATTCCCCTATAGTCTCGTATCATGCTAAAGGATCTCTGGCGAAGCACTCAATGTCTCATTCCCCCAGTGGCCCACGTCTAGGAACTACAGACTCTCTGAGGAAGCACTCATCGTCAATTCCCCCTATGGTCTCGTATCGTATTAAAAGACACTCTTGAGATGCCCTTACGTCTATTCTCACTGTGGTCTACTACACTAGGTTCTCACAGTAATGTGTGAAACTAACATGCTCAGCGCACATGTATCATCCAAGTAAACCTCAAGAACTAATTGGATATCATTCTAAGGCTCAACAACATAACAAAGAAATAGTTCCACTATCCTACAACTAGGCATGGCAACCGGGGAAAATTCCAAACAAGCAAAACAAGCATGGAAAACATCCAGAGTACAGTAAAAACTACCATAATCATAGGAATAACTTCTACTCAGGAAATCAAGCAAAGCAGGCAATACAGCAAGAGTAAAACAAGAACACGCAATACCCCGTTCAAGGGTATTGGTGGAATTTCCACAAAATACTCATCAACATTATACAGCAAGGCACAAACCAACTACCTTGATGCTAAGGGATCGATATAGATGAACATTGAAGACAGATTCTCCTTAGACCATCGTAGATCTGAGATAATGTCCTAAATACAAAATCCTTGATATCTTTAAATTGAGGAAGAATTGGGAAATAAGGCTCAAGCAGAAAGAAGTACTCAATGTTGTGCTTCTAACACAATCGATAGAGCTCGAATCGGATAAGGGACAGAGAGGCGGGGGCTCGGGGATGATCCGGTCATAAAGGATGCTCTCAGATGAAGAACCTGGAGAAGGGGTGTGCTATTTCTATCAGGCGTGACCCCGGTGCATTTAGTAAAAAAATTAAAAGTACACAGTGTGTACTTTTAGAGTACACGGTGTGTTCTAGGTTTTTCTGTACTCTGAAAAAATCTACCTACACATCATCCCTACAAACTGTGTGTGTCCCCCAGACACGGCCAATACACGGCATTGAGTGGGAAATGAGTACAAGGCGTGTACTCAGAAAGTACACGGCGTGTACTTCCAAATTTTCCAGATACATCATTTTTCCCAAAAACATCAGAAAAAGGAAAGGCGTTCATGAAAAAAAGATCCAAATTCTAACAAACTTCCCCCCTTAAAGAAATTAATCCCTGAATTTCCCTAGAAATGCTTAGAATAAGAAACCCTGAAAAGCTCCAGCCACTGCGATCGTACATCAGCCTCCCTCTCCCAGGTCAGGTCCTATACTCTCCCATGCTGCCATAGCACCCGTACAAGAGGGACAAACCGCCCAAAGAGAACCTTTGTACTATGATCCGCAATCCAGATATGATGCTCATCAAATGATGTATCTGCTTCGAGCTCAACATCCTCATGTTGAAATACATTATATGGGTCTGAAATGTAACAACAGAGATGAGAGACGTGGAAGATGTCGTGCATGGCCCAGTACCTCTTTGGTAGCTGCAACCGATAGGGGACCGACCCAACAAATTCCCAAACCTCAAACGGGCCGACTTACCGTGGTGAAAGCTTACCATGTCTCCGAATCCTCTTGTGTCCTAACCTCGGTGCGACACGCAGTAAAACCTGATCCCAAACCTCGAACTCTAGAGGACATCTCCGCTGATCAACATAATACTTCTGCCGAGACAGTGTTGTAGCCATCCTCTTCCGAATCAACTCTATATGCTCCGAATCCTCCTGAACAAGACGAGGCCCCAAAAAATCTGCCTCTCATGCCTCTAGCCGGCATAAGGGTGATTGGCATGGCCTACCGTACAATTCCTCGTAAGGTTCCATATGAATGGTTTCCTTGAAACTATTGTTGTAGGAGAACTATACAAGAGGTATATGCTTATCCCATGAACCACCAAAGTCTATGATGAAAGCTCTGAGCATATCCTCTAGCACCTAGATTGTGCGCTCGGACTGGCCATCAGTATGGGGATGGTATGCTGTGCTCAAATGTACCTGTATACCCAAAGCCTTCGGAAGTCCTTGACAGAACTGATAAGTAAAGCACACATACCTGTCTGAAACAATAGAGCGTCGAACTCCATGCAGATGAATGATCTCTCTGATTTAAAGTCATCCCAGATCATCGACACTAAATGTATCCTTGAACGGCATGAAGTGAGAAACCTTCATGAGCCTTTCGATGACAACCAAAACATCATCGTTCCCTCGAGACAACCTCGACAACCCAGTTACGATGTCAACTGCTACATCGTTCCACTTCCACTCCGGAATGGGTAACCACTATAAAATGCATGATAGTCGCTAGTGCTCTGCCTTCACCTACTGAAAAGTAGAGCATCTCATGACAAAATAGGCGACATCCTTCTTTATACCTGGACACCAGTACTGGAGATGGAGATCGCGATACATCTTGGTGACACCAGGATGAACAGCCCAAACTAAGGAATGAAAATCCCCCATCAGATCCTCACATATGTCTGCCGGCACCCATACATGTCCTTGGAAACGCAAGATATCATCCTCACCCACTATCCATCAAGGAAGAGTGCCCTCTCCTGACACACCTTCTCACATGACTAAGCCTTCTGAGTCTAATAGCTACCTCATCCATACCTGATCAAGTAGCATAGAGGTAACGACTGTCGAAGATAGGAATGTCTGTCCATGTCTGTCGTGCACCTCCAGATGCATCTTAGAGAACAGAGCCATAAGTTTCCACTCACTGCTAGCCTCCTAAACTGCCTGAATCTGAGTTCTCCTGCTCCACGCATCTTCCACCACGTTGCCCTTTCCCGACATATAGGTATGTTCGAAATCAAAATACTGAAGATACTCGAACCACCTGAACTGCCTCAGATTCAGAAGATGATGAATTAAGAAATACTTGAGAATCTTGTGGTCAGTGAAGTCCAAAAAGTGCTCTCCCAAAAGATAGTGTCTCCAACATCGTAAGTCATGATCAATAACTACCAACTTCAGATCATGCATAGGGTAGTTCCTCTCATGTGGCCTCAACTTCCGACACCCATACGCGATGAATACATTTCCATGCATAAGCACACCGCCTAGTACTATACCTAAATCATCACAATAAAAAGTATAGCTCTTTCCTGGCTCTGGAAAGAGTAGTATCTGTGCAGACGACAACCATCCCTTCAGCTCCTGAAAGGCTGAATCAAAAGAATCTGACCATAAGGCCTTCTCCCCCTTCTTGGTCAGTCCTGTCAAAGGAGATTCTAGGTGTGAGAAGTCCTGAATGAAGCATTTGTAGTATCCAGCCATCCCTAGAAAACTTCGTACCTCAAAAACATTCTTCGGCTGCTCCCATGAAACTAAAGATCTCACTTTCTCTGGGTCCATAGATACTCTTGCCTCTGAGATGACGTGACCCAAGATGTGAATCTGATCCATCCAGAAGTGGCACTTCGAGAGTTTAGAATAAAGTCGATCCTCACTCAATGTACTCAAAATGATGTCAAGATGGGTAGCATGGTCATGTCAAGTGTGAGAGTACAGCAAGATATCCTCCACGAAGACCATGATGAAGGAGTCTAAGTAAGGATGGAAAACTCGGTTCATCAGAGAAATGAAAACTGTAGGTGCGTGCATGAGACCGAACGACAAGACTGTATACTCGTATAGACTATACCTGCTCCTAATGGATTTAAGAGGTATATCTGATGGTGTAAAGTGCAACTGATGATAACCGGACCTCAAGTCGATCATCGGGAACACCTGGGCTCATCTAAGCTGATCAAAGATGTCATCAATCTTCGGCAAGGGATATCGGTTCTTGACAATCAACTGGTTTAGCTTCCGATAATCCACATAAAGCCAAAGGGTACCGTCTACCTTCTTCCCAAACAGGAAAGGCGAACCCCAAGGAGAAGTACTGGGATGGATGATACCCATTGCCTACAACTCCTCCAAATACTTCTTGAGCTCTTGAAACTCAGGTGTAGCCATCCTATAAGGAGGATTGGACACTGATGCTGCTACTTGCACGAGATCAATTGAAAAGTCTACCTCACTCTCTGGAGGAAAACCCAAAAAGTCCACTTGAATGAAGTCCCTGAAACGATCCACAATTGGAGGAAAGTCTAACTGTGAAGTCCCCTGATCATCCAGATAATGACTAGGAATCTGGGATGTCACCCTTCCTAGCCCATGATGCTCGAGTCCTGCTCGACTCGCCTAAAGGTCCCATTCGCCTCTATGAAAAAAAGATTCACCATCTGGTGAAACGAAGCTCACTATGTGTCGATAACCGTATACGACTTCCTGGAAGGGAACCGATGAGTCTATCCTGAGGATGAAACCATATCCTGCCATCTCTAGGACATAGAGATCCATAAGAAATGATACCATGCAACCTCGAGAAGGAACTCTCTACACTATCGTACACTAGATTTCCTCATCCCCAAAGGTGGGTCTTGTGTTAATGAGTCGGCAGAAGAAAAGACACAGAGCCCAACACTTTCCACAGAAGCACCAGAGATAAAGCTACACGTAGCACCAGTATCGAAAAGAGTTTAAGATCAAACTAAGGCTTCTAAAATCGTAACTCGAACTGTAGAATGGCCGGGATCCCACTCCTGATAGGTCTACTCCATGGCGAAAGACTAGCCTACACCGCGGCCCTGCACCCCTGGCTATCCACTCTGAGCTGATCCACCTTGCTGGTGCAGAGGGACTGGTGGATGACTTCCACGACCTCCACCTCCACCTCAGCCCGAACGGCCGGAAGAACTCCAGTTCCCTGACTGGTGAGAAACTTGTGGTGCTACTCCAGAACGAGGTGTCATGGAAGAACCCCAGTCACCAACTGCAGGTGACAAAACCTGGCAGAAACACTGAATTTGACACATCTTACTACAATATTGGCACTCAATGGGGTCTCATTGGAACTGTGGCCTCATGTTCCTTGACCGGCCACACTGGTAGCATACCACCTAGTTGCCCGATGACACACCTCGCTTCCTCGAATCACCGCACGTAGACTCCCTACGCCGCTTCTTGCTATCATCTGGAGGAAAACTAGCTCTAGAAGCAAAACCTCCCTCACTCGAAGCTCTAGAGTATCTCAGATTGCGCTCTGCAATCAGTGCCTGGTTGAAGATGTAATTGATAGAGGTCTACTAGAAGATATTCAACTGTGAGTGGATCTCCCGCCTGAGAACATCCTTGAAAATCCTTACTAAGAAAACCCCACTCCCATCCTTGAGGGGTCTGAAACTCTACTGCTCGGTGAAACGAGAGGAATACTCCATGACAGATATAGTACCCTTCTCTAATCTCATGAACTCCCGGCCTCGGTCGGCCCTCAGGGTCTCCTGGTAGAAGTAGTCATAAAAGATGTGCTGAATCTCCTCCCAATCCATGACCTGCTAGTGACCCGCCTGTGAGATCATGTCCCACCTCCTCTTAGAAGAGTCTCCAATCATGTAGGTAGCAAGCATGAACCACCTCTCTGGTGGTGTCTCCAGATTCTCAAAGATAGTCAGCATGGCTTCCAGCCATGACTCTGTAGCCTGAGGTCCTCCCTTCCCCATGAACGTAGGAGGATGATGATGCTAAAAATCCAGCGTCAAGTCTTCCATAGTCGTGGTAGGAGGCGCTGCTCCATGGAAGGTCAGCATCATCCTCAAAAAACCTTCCTTGAACTACGCATCAACGCCAGCAACTGGTATGACAGCTCGTGGCAAAGCTAGCCCGACTGGAGGGTTGGTAGGAAGTCCCTGATCAACCATATATGGGGTCTGATCGCTGCTTGACGACATACGTACAACCGGAGGATGCCTCAGAGGCATCGCTCCAAAAATCCAAAGCACACCTCAAATCAGAATTAACAAATATAGAGAACACAAGAGTACAAAACTGGAAAAGGGGAAGAAAAAACACACATGTTTACAAAACATGACTACAGGATGTGTATAAAAACTACCTAGTGTGTCTTCTTGAGCCACTGAAATGGGCGTGTACCCCTGCCCTACAAGTCGTGTAACACCTCAAACTACACAGCGTGTTGACCCAACACACAGCGTGTACTTGAACACTATTCCCCTGCCTTAGTCTCCTTACACGGCTAACCCACACAGTCCGACATAACCCGAGACTACATGACGTGTTCTGAACAAACACGGTGTGTATAAGACAAGGCATTAGTGGCCCGTGTTGTTAAACACATGTCCATCTACACAGATGAACCTTACACAGTGTGTTCTGAACAAACACTCCGTGTATAGGTGAAGGTGACATCGTCCCGTTTTGTTCGTGACACGGTCGGGTACCTGAACAAGACTACACGACATGTGCGGAAAACACAAGGCGTGTCTAAGATAAGGTAACACCAAACCGTGTTGTTCATGACATGGCCAGGTACCTGGAAATGACTACATGAAATGTTTCTTTATAAAACGGTGTGTTCAACTCAAGCTTCCCTGACCCGTGTTGTTAGTGACATGGCTGAGTACACGGCTCCGAACTACACGATGTGTCCCTGAAGTTAATTCCACAACAGCATGTCCCTGCTCACACGGTCAGTGACACGGCCTAAAAACAACACGACGTGTATCTAAAAAGTACACACCTTGTATTCTGGGTTATTCTGGGAAGTATCTCATAAAATGCACAGAAGACCAGAAACACTGAAAACATGGTAGAGAGGTGCCAAATTCTGATTAGTGAGGGCCCATACTCCCCACGAATCAAAGCTCGACATCTCCTACAGTCATAATCAAGGGAAAACAGGATCATGATCCACCAATTTCCAATTTAAGATGGCCCATAACACCTCAGGAATCAATAATTGGTGTTCGTTTAAGCAAAGAATAAAACAAGAAATCCTCTAACAAGGAAGCGGTGATTCTATCAAGCATTTATCACAACAACATGGATAATCTACACAAAGTCTATCACAACAGTATGAAATCGCTAATTCACCCTATATGGCATGGAAAGAATGCATGGCATGTGATTTCTACAAGTGACTATATGATGCATTAGATGGTATAACCTCATGTCAATAGGTTGCGACAGAAATAGAACCACAATCGTCAAGAAAATAACAACACAAAGCATCTGAATCACTCTAGGTTAAATCATATCAACCGTAAAATCTCAAGACCAGAAACTATAATTAACAAGGTAGTATGGCTTTTACCAGTACATGGGTTAGCTAATCCCAAGCACAGATTAATACCAATTACCAAATCCGCCCAACCCCTGGCTAAAGTCTCTAAATAGTAAAGTAGGAGAAAAGAACTCCCTCTAATACCACTTTGTAACGACCCGAATCACGAGCCCCTCCACTGGTGCCCTGTACCCGGTTTTCCACCTGACCTCAAGCGTGTTTCCCCAAATTCCAGAGGCTGTCGAATAGCAACAAGGGCCTTGGTGAGTCGGTGGGAAAACTATGCCATCATTTGGAAATGTATACAGTGGAAGAACAACCAGTCACAATAACGGAAACAATAAACAACTTACAACAACTGAACTGATCAACAAAATAAATGTATAAACTAATAACGATGCAACATGGTACATATGTCTATGGATAGCATTAAAAAAACCAACGTGCTGAATTACAACTGAAAAAAATAAGTGAAAAATAAATCAAAATTAAATCCTCAGCATCGCAAGCCATGGCTCAGTCCCATGCTCTCCAACTCTAGTGCAATCAAGAACCGGAAGTTGAAGGGCACTAGCCCTTATCTATACCTGCAACAACATAGTCTACATAGGCCCAAAATCATGGCACAAATAGGGTGTGAGATTCAATCTCAATAGGCAATCACCCATAGATCTGTGCCTAACAATCAATGAATACCAGGCAAGTGAAAGTGCGAAAACCAGAACCATAAAATGACACAGCAGCTATGATCCACAAAAATAGCATATAAGTACACATGTAAACAACCAAAAAAAGTAGAAAACAGGTAACCCTCTGGGTGGCTCTCACAGCCTAACCCCTATGGCTCAACATACATGTATTAGCGACCCTATAGGAGGCACACACAGTCTCACCCCTCTAGTTCAGCTACGAATAGACTCTCTCAGGAAGCACTCACCATCAATTCCCCCTATTGTCTTGTATCGTGCAAAAGTCACTCTGGGGAAGCACTCAACGTCTCATTCCCCATGTTGCCTGTGTTGAGGAACTACATATACTCTAAGGAAGAACTCATCATCAATTCCTCCTTTGGTCTCACATCGCATTAAAAGACACTCTGGGGAAGACCTTACGTGTATTCTCCCTATGGTCTACTACACTAGGTTCTCACAGTCCTATGTGAAACTAACATGATTAGTGTGCATGTATCGCCCAATTAAACATCAAGAACTACTTGGCTATCATTCTAAGGCTCAACAGCATAACAAAAGAAATAGTTCCACTATCCCGAAACTAAGAAAGGCAACTGGAAAAACGCCAAACAAGAAAAACAAGCATGAAAAACATCTAGAGTACAGTAAAAACTACAATAGTCACAAGAAAAACATCTACACTTGCAATCAAGAAATGAAGGAAATACAGCAAGGGAAAAACACGACCATGCAATACCTCATTCAAGGGTATTGGTGGAATTTTCCCATAATACTCATCAACTTTATATAGAAATGCACAAACCACCTACCTTGATGGTAGGGGATCAATATACGTGAACAATGATGATAGATTCTCCTTATAAGTCCATAGATCAAAGAAAACATCTGAAACAAATAAAACACAATATCATGAAAAGGAGGGGGAATTGGAAAACAAGGCTCAAGCAGAAAGAAGAACTGACCACTGATCTTCAAACACAATCAACAGAGCATGAATCAGAGAACAGACGGGGATGCGGGGGCTCAGGGAAGATCCAGCCATGTGGGTCGCTCTCAGACGAAGAACCATGAGAAGGGGTGTGTTCTGTCTATCCGGTGTGACCCCAGTGCATTTAGTGAAGAAAAAGAAACGTACACGGCATGTACTTTTAGAGTACACGGCGTGTACTAGGTTTTTCCGTACTCTGCCAAAATCGGATAGCACGTCAGCCCTACACACCATTTGTGTGGACCAGAAATGGCCAATACAAGACTTTGATTGGGAAAAGAGTACACGACATGTAATCATAATGTACACAACGTGTACTTCAAAATTCTCCAAAAACATCATTTTTCTTATTAGCTTCAGAAAAAGGAATGGCGTATCTGAAACAATGATCTGTGTTCTTACAATGGACATCAAATTATATAATTCATTTTCATTTTACATTTATAACATAAAATCACTAATGGCACTGTTATGATACAATAATTCAAATATATTTTTAACTAAACATTTCAGTTTTCATTATACATTACTTCTTTTTATACTAATTTTCTGTAAAAGAATCACCTTATAATTACATCGGGACATTAATATGGGTACTTATTCCCCAATTGCTTACATATTGGAAAATAAATATACATTATTTCATGTTATACACCACAAAATAACCCATTGAAAAATATAATTCTATTATATTTTTAGTCCAACATTTAGTTAAGGTGAATAATTTTAATCATATATCATGATAAATGAATAGTCATAGTCATAATATCATTTAATATTGTGATTACAACATTTAGTTTCTCATAAAACTATTTTATACCACATTAAATTTTAATGTAGTTCCTTATGGTTCAATAAATTGACTAAAATAAAAAAAAAGATTCAGTGTCAATATTCACGGTGTTACAATAGATATACATGAAAAATCACATATATTTTGTCTAAATCATGACACATTATTTCTCTTATATTCTATTTTTGGATTAATATTGATCAATCATTGTCAATTTTAATTCCATTATGATTGTTCTTAATGACTCTGTGAATTTAAAATACATACCCCATGGGTGTGACAAACAATGTGTGTAGCAAGGCCAACTACAATGCCATATGTGATGATCGATTCAAACTCAAAGTTCTATTTTTGGAGTAATTACACATATGTACATCAATTTTAGATACACATGCATTTGTTTTATACATATAAGAATGAAATTTCACCAAAACCATTTTCTAAATCCATTATAATAATTCCATGACATTTACATATAAATTGACTCTCCATAGACTCAATTGTAGATATTTACTAATACATGTCACTTGACATATCCTGAGCCATATTTCAAGGAATTTCGATTATGTTTTTTCTAATACGCATATCAAAATATTGACAAAATGTTTCCTTCAATATCAAATGTCATAAACTTGGCCTCGTTTAAATATTTCTTAAATCCAGTAAAAAATATTCATTACATGACACAATCCAAAACCAATGGATCGTAAAGGGATTTTTTCCTTTTGAGTCATGGAAACATAAATAATTGATCTTTAACTGATATAAATTATATCCTTCTATGTTCTTAATGACTAGGATCATTCTAATACATATCATACCTAATAAAATTAATCAATACCTATGGAATAAAAACATAATAATGGGTTAGGTTATATTTTATGTAACTGTAAACTAAGGATATAACAACATATCATGACAATAAGAATATAAGGGCATGATAATAATAATTTAAAACAATTACAAGTATGTCATAGAAAAAAATAGTCACGGAATTAATATTAGTTTTTTATAATAGATGAATCCTAATTTAATCAAAGAACTTTACCGTGATAACATAAAAGTTTACTAATAAAATTAATGTTTTAATACAAATATGAATAAGGGAATTATACATTACTATATCAAGAATCAATTCTATGAAAATCATTATTGATTGACATAACCAAAAAAACCATCAACGTAGTCAATATTAACTCCCAATACAATCTGTGAGGTTAATATCCCATTATAATCTACGTTTATTTCCAATTAAGGTTCAATTCACCTCAGGATATATCAATCATGTTTTAATGAACTAGTGGTATATGTAAGCCCCACCTGTCATTGGTTATAACTAAGAAACACCATTTTCTATAACCAACACACATTTAAATATTAAAACACTTATTTATGTTTTCCAAAATATCATAAAACATTTATCAAATCCGAACATGTGAAAAGAAATTGGTTTCCAAAAAACATAATTATATCAATTATTATAAATATAAATAGGTTTCATGAATGTTTCATTACAATATAACATGTTGAAAATGGGTTTCATATTAAAATAATCATTTCCTCAAATCATAACCCATATGAAAAAAATCATTTCTCATACGAATGTTACCATGGTATATTTTGTGGAAGTGAAATAGATTAAATAATAATATTTCCATCATAATCAGAACCTATATTCATAATGAATAAATATTGTATTAATTGATCAAACCCCCAATAATTATTAAGTAATAATAATGGTTCTCATATTAAAAAGATAATTATTTATGATGAAAAAACACATTGAAATATTATTGAAGAACATATCTGTATATTGAAAAATAATTAAAACTAAAACATTATAAAAAAATTTGAAATCAATTTCTATGAATTTAAACTATGAAAACATATATTTTAATATTTATAATTCATTTAAAACAATTCTTGTGAAAAATATGATTTCCAATATGAAATAGAATTTTTAAAATATAATAAAATTCGAAAATACATTTCCTCGAAAATAAAAAACAAATATTAAAATGTAATATTTAAATCATTGAACTGTTATTATTAGGGAAATTACATAGAAACAATAAATGATTAAACACGGATTCCTTCGACATTTGTTGGTAAAAACCAAATGGGTAGGGTTTGGAAAATGACCCAATGATTCCTTTCAAATGTTTTTATAAAAAATAATAAAAGGGTAATAAATTCATTAAAAAATAATTTACAAAATTATATAAAAAAATGAAATCATTTTTATAATTTTATTTTTTTGAAGGAAAATTGGTTTTTGAACAATGAAAGAAATAATGTTTTTTTACATAGAAACAGTTAATTGATATAATGAGTACATAAAAAGAAGAATATGAATGTTTAATATATATTCATAGGGAACATAAATATGCGAATAAAAATCATTATTTTATATAAAGATAGTTATTAATATTTCAACACTATATAAATAAATGATAAAATTATGGACAAGTGTTGATATTTTATTGAAAAAGCAATCTTCTTATTAACATTGAATAATAAGATCTATACTAGATTAAAATGAAAATAAATAAAAAATATAATTGTAATTAAAATTTTAATTGTATTATATGTAATATGATATGTATATACACACCATATAAAATGACATGTGTATGAAATATCATTAATGACCAGAAAATTACATGTAATTTTTTTACATGGGATTATTATAAGTGTATGAATATTTACAGTGTGTGATTCCATGGACCGGTGTTCGTGGAATGAATTTTTGAACTTTTATTGAGGAATGTTCAGTAAACTTGAGGGGGGGGGGGATTCTCTATCTTTTGAAATGGTGCTCGAATAAAAATTATGTAGGCACCATTGAATCTAGAACACTAAGATTCACCTAGAAACATTAAAACATCGGCCAATGAGGGCCGAAAAGAAATCTTAATTTTTTTACATTTTGATAAATATAATAAAATAATTTAAAATAATTATTTTATTCTTTTCTCTCTATTGCGTTGAAGACGGTGACGTCTTTTGGCCGTGATGATGTAGTTAAGGGGATCTTTAATGAAACACATGGATGACCCATATTCTGCAACATAACAGTGAGTATAATAGTTCAAAAAATGATGTTTTTTCATAAATTAAATAGCATAATGACATGATGTAATGTCATTATGAAAATGCTTATGTGTGGTTCTATAAAAAGATTGACGTGTTGGGAAAAAAGGAGGAAGGATTTGGGGGATTCTCAAGAAAATCTATAACACACCTAAACCCCAGGAATGATTGACAAAAGATAAATAATGACATTAAATGGTTGGAACTGGGAATCATTGTCAATTCCATGATCCCTCGATGAAGAATCTGGGAAAACGAACATCATAATAGGTATTGTGTTTATGTGGTTTAATGATCCCTCTCATCCCGTTTATGAACAATATAATGAACACAAACCAACCAACTAACAAGTAGATCTGTATCTTATCCTATCATGTATATTTCTGTTGTATGATATTCAACATTGGTATTATACTTATTTTTATTATTAATAATATTTTCGATCATGTTTAAAATGCTAATGCAGAGGGCGTGGACCAAAACCAACAAGGATCAGACCCTCCACTAAACTTGTCCTTGGTGAGTTCTTCGTGGCAGAGCAATGAAGACGATAGAAAGGCATTTTAGGGCTGCAAAATGATGACGACATTCTGTTGTCCTGCCTAAACAACTACTAGCGTTCCATGCCGGTGGAAGCCTATAGGGGCCGAAGGAGACCCGCAGAAACCGGCCATAGGTGGTGGAATGATGTGCGCCGTCACACGCCGCTGTGGCTTGAGGTGGCCGGTAGAAGCCGACGACGGGGGATATGGGAGGTGGCCATAGGTGCCTGCGGCAGAAACATTCAAAAGAACCGACCCAACATTCATAGGGCCTATTGGGAGGTGTGGTACGCCTTCATGAAGACCAGACCTGCGGCCCATCTAGCCAGCGCAGGTGGTCCGAGCCCCGCCCAGTGGGTCTAGCTAACCGCTGCCTGGGCTCGTAAACTAGTTGGGCCTACCCCGAGAGTCCAAATCCAAAAATCCGGGACGAACCATAATGGAGAAGAATCGTGCTAGGTCAGGTAAACCTCATGACCCATTGTGTAAGGACAACCTAGCAGAGTTGTATCAGGCCCATACCCAACCTGTTCCAGAATATAGAAACAACCATAACTGACAAATCATATGTTTTTTTGATGCACTATCATTAGCGTTGGGAACCCTTGTTGGAAGTGGTCCCTTTGGAATATTTTGGCCGGCCTGACTGAGCCATGGTCATCCACGATTCGATCACCCATGTTTCATGTATAGTGGTGTAACTATTAGAAAGGGTGTCTGATCGATGGCCCATCTGTACCCTTGTGACAAGGATGTCTGGTGGCGATACTCTATGTGAGTTTTGATGGTGTTTTACATGTGACCAAGGTTAGATCATTCTTGAATCCAACCATTCCCTTTTTACAAAACTTCCCATACCTAATAGACCGTTCATCCGACCAACACATCATCTTTCACATTGGGACCCCTATGATAGGGTGGTATCTTGGATATACGTTTTGCTCTACTTTTTACCGATTAAAATATAAAAAATGGTTTGAGGATCAGATTATTCAAGAGATCAAGTGTGCTTCGTGAATGAATCCAGTAGCTAGCTCTTACATGATGAAGAAGAGAGACCAATTGGGTAAACATAAAAAACTCCATATTTGGATGATCTAGTTGTATGAATAAACATCCCAACCACTGCATGAGTGAGCAAGGAAGGTCAACACCTATTACCTATAATGGTCAGCATGAGCGACAAATATGGGACACCACCAGCGGCCAATACAGGTCAGCACTAGTGACGAACACGGGTCATCATTGAGTGACCAATACATGTCAACACTAGCAACCAATATGGTTCAGTAACTAGAGACTAATACAGTTCAACATATAGGGACCTATACATGTCTGCAGTACAGTTACAATAGATATTATGATTTGGGATTACAACTAGTCATCCATATCCCATTAACATTGAAGTTATACCATTAGAGTGACCTGTCTATTTTTCATTTTTCTTGATGATTTAGATCATGCTTGTGATATTATATTTGTGGTATTTCCTACGGGTTTTTAGATTGTGTATTACTATGAGTTCTTCAGGGTTCCAGGGTCCCTAATGGGTATTTTTATAATCAACCCTACATGGGCTTATTTCCCATGTTGTTTTGTCTAGTGCAGACTACTTACGCTCTAAGGAAGATTATGGAGGATTGGGACTTGGTGGAGCTTAGGGGGAAATGCATAGTAGAGATCTTATTCTTCTACATCCATCATACATCTACTAACCTCTAAGAAGTTCTCTATGGAAGATTTGACTATTTTTTCTTTACATTGTTTAGGGATAGTATTCTAGCCAAGTGTTTTAAAATTTAGAGTTTTAAATATGGGTGTACCTTATGCTTGTGGTTTTACAATAATTTTATTGGTTTTTTACTTCGGTAGACCTCTTTGAGTGTGTACAGATCTCTAAGGAAATGTCTTACCTATTTTGGAAAATAATTCATGTTCTAGTTACCATCCCATAGCATATGGAAGGTGGGCTTGGGGTAGTCACATCTGGGCCCCTGTGGGATGGGGCATGACAAAGTGGTATCAAGGGGCGATCAGTTATAACAGGAGAAATAAGAGTTTACATTTATTGAGGAAATGGTGTAATGTGTCTTGAGTTCGGTTTTTTGTTTGGGGAGTCTAGTGTTGGTGTGGTGGTCGACGTATCCATACACGAGGACCCTAAATCTTGCTTTCAGACTCAGTATATGAATACACCATTTGATAGTTTTTGAAAAGGTTTATTTGGTCATTCTTGCGTTATCTCACTTGGTATAACTGATTGACCTTGATGCATCTATTATTACAGGATGCCTTCACAAAGATAGCTAGCCATGATTCTAATTGGAGATCATGAAAGTGGAAAATCAATCAATAAGGCATTGTTACAGGGACCACTCACTATGGTGGAAACTTTGGACGGTGTACCCGAAGTACCACCATCCATTAAAAAGAAGATGGTACCAACAGATCTCGAAGGTCGGCTAAGCGTGTTTCATGAGTTCCAGAGATAGAGTCCTATAAGGTTTCGATGCGAGACAGATCCCAAGGATGTAGAAGACTTACTTGATGTGGTTTCTCAGGGACTTTCTCTTAGTATAGACAACGACCTAGAATATGGCGATCTTGGCCACCAGCCTTCTTCGGCACTCAGCAGGACAATGGTGGAGCTCAACGCTCCAAGTACATGATGAGATGAACCCCACCTGGCTGGACTTTGAGAGCCATTTCAAGTCACAACATGTTCTAGTGACACTACACTCTATGTGTATTCTGGAGCTACTAATTTTTCATTAGGTCAACTAGACAATGGCTCAGTACTCGGTGATATTTACACACCATTCCTAATACTCCACCTACATGGTACGAGAACCATACATTAAAGCTCAGAACCTTAGGATGGGCCTCTGATGAGATATCAGAGCAGTGATAGTTTCTCTCAACATCCCGACATATGATAGGGTTCTAGATAGAGTTTTTCTGATGGAGAGCTTCCTTGCCGAGGAGGCAATGACAATGAGAGACCCTACCTTATGACAGGTAGTAGAGTAATTTCCAGTTGGTAGTAGACAGATAACACAGATTCCCAGTGGGATAGACCATCCAGATGGTGACCCCAGGATGTCGGGTCATAGTTGTGAGGGAAAATAGGCCGAGAGAGGAACCAGTGAGGAATCATCTTTTTTTCCTGAGAGGGATAGGGCCACATAGGTAATGACTATCCAACTCCCAAAGCGGATGATCAGCAGATGGTGGAGGCTCCACCGAGGAAGCGATAGTGGCAGGAACATGAGCGTCAGCCTAGTGGTGGACAAGGCTGAGGAGTAGGATGCGCAACGGGAGGTGGTCAAGGTCACCAGGAATTACTACCACTTCCCCAGGTTATCCACCACGAGATTGGGGATATAGTGAATGGGGACAGGCCTAGCTACAGACAATAGTTGCTCATAATTTTGAAAACCATGAATTGATATGAGATGCGATCTATATATTCTCTAATTTAGCTATGGATCTTATCGACACACTTTCTAGCCATTATAGCATATTCATTGAAGCCCTACGATGCCATTCTAGGAATGGAATGGCTATCAGCAGTTCACACACAGATTGACATATTGAGACGTACGTGGCATTGTATACATTTATATGGAAGCCATTTTTTCATTTTTGGTGACATTGAAAACAGAGCAGCATGAGATGGACTTTCCCTAAGGAGGGTGCATCTGATTACGTATTAGATGGCTTGCATGGCCAGTGACAGAGTGGATGAGGTGAGTCCACAATTTCTAGTTGTGGTGGATGAGTATGAGGATTTCATTCCAGTATATTTCCTAGGACTACCTCCTCATAGAGCGGTAGTCTTCCACATTGACATGTACCCAGTAACAACAATGATAACTACACAAGCATATCGATTGGCTCATGTGGATCTCTAGGAGATAAGTTTACAATTTTAGGACTTTCCTAAAAAGGGATATGTATGGCCTAGTGTTTCGCCATTGGCATACCTAGTGTTGTTATCAAACAATGAAGAAAGAATTTTGTGGCTATGTGTGGACATCGTGCGTCTAAACTAGGTGATTGTGACGAACTAGTATCGTTTAACGAGGATTAAAGATATGATTGATCAGTTTAATGGAGCGATGTGGTTCACAATAATAGACCTCAATTTAGGCTATAATAATCTCACGTTTCTGGACAAGGACATACCAAAGACAGCCTTTAGATGTCCGTATGTCCATTATGAGTTCATGGTGATGCTTTTTGAGCTATCCAATACTCAAAGAGTGTTCATGGGGCTCATGAACATGATCATTCAGCCATACCTCGATCTATTTGTGGTGGTCATCATATTTGAAATCATGGTGCACATGATGTTTGTTCTGGACACTCTCTGGGAGAACCCATTATATGGGAAGCACTCAAAGTGGGAGTTCTGGATATAGAAGGTCAACCTCATAAGAAGCATCATCTCAGAGGCTGGAGTTGCAATTTATATAGCGACGATCGAGGAAATACATTATTGGGATGCACCCAAGAGTGTTACTGAGGTGCAGAGATTCCTAGGATTAGCAAGATACTATTAGAGGTTCATACCAAATTTCTGTCGACTAGTAGCACTTATGACTGCCTTGAAAAGGATTGGGATTCCCTTCATATTGTTAGGGACATGCCATCTACGTTTTCAACAGCTTAGGCAGAGCTAGACTAGCGATCCCTTCCATAGGATTATGAACGTAGTCACTAACTATGTGGTTTACTTTAATCTATTAGGGTCCAGATATGGTTGTGTCCTAATGCATGATGGATTGGATTATTGCTTATGGATCATGATAGATGAGGACTCATAAGCGGAATTATGCACCTCACTCTTGGAGTTGGAAACATTATTCATTACACTAAAGAAGAGGTGACACTACTTAATGGAAGAGCTATTCATTTTTTACTCAGACCAGAAATGTCTAAGATATATCTTCACAGAGAAAGATCTGAATATGATAGAGTGATGATGGATAGAGTTCATCCAATACAATGACATTGAGGCCGTCTATACTCATGGGAGGTGTAACGTAGTGGGAGATTTCCTTAGACAGAGAATGAGTTCAAATCTAATGAAAAAGTCTTTATAGAAGTTAGCCTCACTTTAGATATCCTACATCGATAGAGATGAGAAATTCTATCTCTAAACTATGGAACTTTTCCTCAACTCCTTCTGAATGTAAGGGAGGCACAACTTGAAGACAACAGTTGTGAGACAACACATGCTCAGATATCCTCATTCCATGCATCAGAAAAAAAATTTGATGCTAGAGATCATGCTATATATTTCAGAGGACTTACAGATGTACCAGTGTCTCTATTAATGGAGGTGATGAGGGAGGTCCATATATCCCCCTTGAATGTACATCATGGTGTGATAAAAAGTATATGGTCCTCCACTATCAGTACTCATGGCCACTGATGAATAATGTTGCAGCGGTGTTTGTTTCTTGATGTATCACCAGCTAGAAAGTTATGTTCGAGCAGAATGTACCAGTGGGCTTGACCCAACCCCTCAAAATATAAGAGTGTACGTGGGAAGGTATATCGATGGGCTTTGTGATAGGGTTACCACGTACATCCATAGGGGATTATACCACTAGTTTGATTGGTGACTAACTCACAAAGTCAACCCATGTTGGTGCTATTTTATAGAATGGTTTTAAACAGAGCATGGGGTGTATCTACGTTCAAGTGATAATGGGACTTCAAGCGGTGACATTGACAATAGTCTCAGACCACTATGCACGCATCACATCCTTGTATTGGAAAGGATTGTAGGAGGATTTCAGGACTCAACATCACATGAGCACAACTTTTCACCTGCATATAAATGTTCAGACTGAGCGGACAATCTATACCATGCAGGACATGATTCGTGCATGTGTCCATGATTTTTTTCGTAGTTGGGAGGAACAACTATTGTTGGTGGAGATCGTATAAAACAATTTTTATCACTCGACAATTGTTATGGATAATTTTGAGGCATTATACGGGTTACCGTGATGATGGCCCTTCTTCTCGATGGATATAGGAGAGCCAGCAAATGTTGGCCAAGATATGGTACAAGATTCCACTGAGATGGTGCAAGATATCTGAGAGAGTATTAAGACTACATATAGCCGACAAGAGTCCTTTGTTGATAGGTGATGGAGACCACTGGAGTTCGAAGAGGGGGACCACATATTCATGTGTGTCTCCCCTCGATGGGGAATACAATGATTTGGTCATGGAAGTAAACTATCATTGTGGTATATCAAACCATTCCAAACATTTCTGAGTATTGTAAAGGTGGAATACCGCATGGCACTGCCACCGTAGTTAGAGAGGGTGTATCACATCATCCATGAATCCCATATATGGAGATAAGTGCATGAGAAATCTCACGCCATCTACTAGGGAGAGCTAGAGATTGAAGACGTGGAGACCTTTGAAGAATACCTGGTGGAGATAACATATTCAGAGGAGAAGATCCTTCATGAATGGTTGATACCTTCAATGTAGGCTTTGTGGTAGCGCAAGAATCTCTAGGAGATAACATGGGAGCGACAATTTCATATATGAGCCCCGTACCTCTCTTTGGTACTGTAGCATTGTTGAAAATTCCGAGACGTAAATCCCCAAGATGGGGAGGAAGTAAAGACCCCAAAATTTAATGTATTTATTAATGTTATTTGTTATTATTGTGAGTATGTGAAAATTTAGGGCACGTGATTTTGAGGATCGGTGTACCCAAAATGAATTTTTAATATTTTTTAATGGTATATTCAGTAAATATGTGGGAAGAGTTTTCTATCCTTTTAACAGGTGTCTGGATTAAAATATGAGTGCACCATTGAATCGAGAAGACAATGATTCTTTTAGAAAAATCTTATTATTGGCCAACGAGGGTCGAGCGAAATTGTTTTTTTAATTCATTAGAAAAATAATAATATAATTTAAAATAATTATTTTATTTATTTCTCTTGGTTGAATGGGGGATAGAGACAATTCAGGCAGGGACGATGCGGCAACAAGGAAATTTAATAAAACACTTGGATGCGCCCTATTCAAGAATTTAATAGTGAGTTTAAAGGGGAAAACAGTAGCATTATTACCTAATTGAAACATCATAATGATGAAACATCATGCCCTTAAGGAAATGTTGTAGCGTGGATCAATAAATTGTTTTATTTTCTATAAAAAATAAGGAAGAAGGATTTGGGGGATTCTCGGGCGTTGCTCTGATGCACATCCACCATAGTGAAGAACGAAGAACGATGATAATCTGCTTTCGAAGGTCAGAACTGGGATGCATCGTTGATGCCATATACCCTCGAGGACAAACGTGCAAAAACGAATGTCATAAAATGTATGGAATTATGTGCTTTGATGTTATCTCTCTTCCCATTTGTGAATAATATAACAAACGTGGACCAACCAACTATCATGTTTTTCCACGTCTTGTCTAATCATGAAGATGGTTGTTGTGGGATCTTCATGTCAAGGATTATTCTTTATTCTGTTATTATTAATTTTTTTCCTCATGTTTAAAACGCTAACGCAGAGGTCACGAGCTGAAACCAAGAAGAACCAAACCCTCTGATAAACAATTCCTTGGTTCAATTTTTTTGGTGGAGAAAAAATGTGGCAGAAAGGTGTTTGAGGGCCCCGAAACAATGGCAGAATTCTTGTGGGCCGAAGAAACAACTGTCGACACGCTATGCCAGTGATTGCCGGGGGAGAACCACGTCAATCAGCTATAGTTGGTGGAAGATGGAGGACTGGTGCACATCGTGTTGGAAAGAGGTGGCTGGCCCGAGCCGGCCGCGGCGGATAAGGGCGGCGCCTGAAGGCACCGCTTGTAGCACCGGCCACAAACAGTGGGCCACGGCTGTAGGGGGTAGCATGAACCCCACACCGCATTTTCGGCGTGCCAAAAGAAATGGCCCCACATTCATGGGGCCAGCTGGGAGTAGTAGTCTTCCATCAGGATAACCTAGTCAGAAGCGGTCCGACTGAATGGGAGAGACCTGTGGCCCAGCTGGCTAGACCGGTAGCCCATCGGGCAAGTGAGTGTGGGCTGATCCACAACCAGCGGGCCATGCCAACCGCGGCCCGGGCCCGCAAACTATTCAGGCCGATCACAATGGGGTGTACCCAATGTGCTTAATCCAAATAATTGGTTCGATCCTTATCTGACCAATACCAAGAAGGGTTTGGTTGGATTCGAGACCCATTGCATCGGTCCGGCCTGACCGAGTCAGTCCGGGCCCAGACCCAACAAGTCCCCAAATAATGAAATATCTATAATTGATAAAAAAAAGTGTTTATATTATGCGTTGTAAGTGGTCTCGGGACCCCTATTGGAATGCTATTCCTTTGGAATATTCCAGGGGGTGACTATGTCAGGCCAGACCAAGGTGCGATCACTCCGGTTTCATGGAAGGTGGTGTAACTAACAGACTATGCGTCTGATGGATGTTCTATATGTGGCATAAGGACCCATGTTACAAGGTGGTCCATTAGAGATACAATAATAGAGTCATGATGGTGATTGATGTGAAACTGGGGTTGGATCATATTTGAATCCAACCGGGGCATTTTTGCCAAATTTCCCTTGTCTCACATACTGGGTGTCCGATCCAAATGTCGTTTTTCACATTGGGACCCCTATGACAAGAAGGTCCTTTGGGTATGATTTTCCCAAGACATTGTGATTTTTTAAATCTGTCGAATGGATTGTGTAGCATGGTATTCTATAGGTCAGGCATGATTCGTGCATGAATCCATTTGCTGGTTGTGACATGAGGAAGAAAAGAGACCAATGCAGGTTAATGTCAGAAAATCTAGAGTTGGATGATCTAGTTGAACAACATATCAACCCTAACACTAAATCAGTGACCTATAGGGGTGATAACCAGTGACCAATATAAATCACAACCAGTGACCAATATTGGTAAGCACCAACGACCAATACGGGTCAGCATGTAGCATTTGATACGGGTCAGCACCAGCGACTAATAGGGGTCAGCATCTTGAAACCAATACTGGTCAGCATATAGTGACCTATACTGGTCAGCATTAGAGTTACTATGAATATTACGATCTGGATTTATAACTAGTCATCCCTTTCCTAGTAACCTTTATGTTATACCATTAGATTGAACTATCTATTTTTTTCATCATGATTTAGATCATGCTTGTGATATTACCTTTGTGTAATTTCTTGTTATGTTTTTCTTTTTATGTTACTGTAAAACATTTGTGTGTCTCAGGGTCCCAACTGGGTATTTTTATCCTCACCCTTTCAATGTTTTCCCCTACAACTTGTTCTGTCTGGTGCAGACTACTAAATATCCATGGCAGACTTCAGAGGTTCCGGACTTTTTGGATCTTTGTGTGATGGGAGAAGTCGAGATCTTCTTCTTTGACTTCAGACATAAAACTACTACCCTCCCTGAGGTGCTCTAGGGAATATGTGACAACTGTTTTATTTCTTATAATTTTCATTTTCTTGTATTCTAAAACATTTTGTTTCAGTTTTTTTGTACTTATGGTTCTACATTACACTCGTGATTATACATTAATTTTGTTGGTTTTTTTACTTTAGTTTCCCTCTTTGAGTGTGTACAGATCTCTAAGGAAATAACTTCCCTATTCAATAAAAGCCTTTAGGTTCTATTCACCAGCCCCTGTCCTATGGATGTCGGGTTTAGGGTTTCACGTTTGGGCCCCATGGGATGGTTCGTGATAGTAACATATGTCTGAAAGAGAGAAAATTGAGATAGAAATCCATTTTTTTATGCTAACATTTTAATCATTCGTTCCATTGAAAAATAAAAACAAATGAAACCTTAAATATGTTGATCCTATATAAATTCATTATATAAATTTTTAATGAGGTATCAAATAACCCACATAAATCAAATGTTTCTGGAATATTTCATATGCCCAGAAGAAATTAAATAGATTCACAAAACCCCTAAGAGTATGTATCGACTTCTTTCCTACATGATTGAACCCCTTATATAATAAATATACATTGATTATAAATATATTATATAAACATAAATTTATATACCATGTTATAAATTATTTACTTATAGAATTTTATTTCCGATTTATTAATAATTCTTCTTTAGTAGCATGATTCAAGTAATAACTTATTTATTTTATTCATTATGTTTTGATTTTATATTTTTAGTTTTCTTCCATTTATCATAGTTCATTATTATCTAGATTTTTAACAGTGATATTAAAATCATATATATTCATTATATATCTGTTTATAATAATTTATAAAAATTATAAATAAAATAAAAGAAATGTTGATGTAGACGATTAGTCGTATGTAAACATGATCATTGTTTCCATTTTCAGATCAATGAAAATAAAAAATACATAAATTATATATCATCATAAACTAATAATTTTCATTTCATATGTATTAAATATTTCCATTTAACAGATCTTTATTATTAAAAATGTAATGAATGAACAAATCACATAGCTTCATGAGGTGGAAATCCAACACACACACGATCCATGTTAACATTTTCTTCCAATAATTGAGAGCAATAAATCATATGTTCTATAAAAATATATAAATATAATAATATCATAAATATAATAAATAAACATAAAATATTACATTATATAATTTTTTGAGAAGTGGTGATGGAATGATTAATAAAATCTACTCTAGAGGAGGTTGTCAACATTACACACGACTGTTGATTTCGTATCCATCTCATTAGAATTGGATATGGTTTTATATCCATACCCAAAAATAACAAAATAATGAATAAATTGATGTTATTATATTATCTCGATTTACTAATAAGTTAAATAGGTCGAAGATGAAATATAAATATGCGTAGTAAGGGATGTTACATATTATTCAGAAAAATTAATTTTTTTTAACCAAGAGCCTTCCCAGGTTTGATTTTTGACAACTATAAGGCCTCTAGTATGATAATATGGAATTGAATAAGAGATATAGGATGTTATTGGAAAATAAAATTGGGTTTTTATATTTAATGTGGAGAGGATATGCAGTATCCATTTGATAAGTATTGTGCTTGTAACACTTGAAAATTTTTAAAATAAAAAAGGGTAACCATGTTTCCAAATAAAAAAAGGATCCAAAGTGGACCATTCCAAGTAATAGAAGAAATAATAATTATATAAATCCAAAATCATTGTTTTTGATGGTTATCTTATTTATATTATCCATTATCATTTTAGTCTAACACAAGGTAAACCCATTTCGACCACACCTATGATCAATAATTTTCAATAATTTTATATTTAATTATTGTAAAAAATTATGTTTAACTAATTACATATTGTAAATTATTCTGACTCAAAATAGTAATTTTTAAAAATAATTCATCTCACATATTTGGAATAATTTAATTTAAAATTAACTCTATAGATGATATAAGAAAAAATGACTTCAATAATAAAATGTTCAAATATATAAATTATTTTTTCATAGTAAAAAAATTGATTCCAACAAACTCAATTAGATTAATATATAATATTATCAAATTCAATTTTTTAAATGACTCTATTTCGATTCCATAGTATTAACAATATTTATTTTATATATAATAATGATATTTATTATTTAATCTTAAATATTTGATTTAACCCCAATAAATTCTAATGTAAGAAAATTTTATTTACTATTGTGTATGACCTGCATCACCAGGTATGAGAGAGAATATAATACCCGATGAATTTATATTATATTTTGAATTTAGTATATTATATTTATTCTATATATTTCAATTCACACAACACTAAGTTTACTTTTGTGAAATTAATGATGGAAATTGTTCAGTAGATACTGTTACATGCCATATCGAGTTTAACCAATCAACTATATATAATTATAATATTAATTTAATAACACAAAACCAATCTCATAAATTATTTGTTATGAAAATGGATTTATTGTTTTTGGAAAATCTAGTATTTACAGATATAATCTAAAAGTTTGTATAAAAAACTATTTTTATTCCCACAAAGTACGTTTTTTCTAATTAATTAAATTAATTAAAATATGTCAGTGATATTAAATATATATATATATATTATTCAATAAAAGATTGTTAATATTTTTCCGAAATTATTGATAAGAAAAATATAAGAACAAACACAATATTACACATTGAAAAGTATATTTTTATTAACGCGCGTTCATCACATTTTATTAGAAAACATATTTTCAATCAAATAATGAAAAATTCTATAAAATTATATATAAAAATAAAAAAATTATTTTATATAGAAATAATAAAATATCTTAGGGTGAATTTGTGGTATTTTTTAGAAGAATAATTTTTTAATTAATGTTATTAAATACTGCATTTTAATTCAATTTTTTTAAATAACATTTACTTATAGGGTTAAGAACTATTTTTAATTTTTTTAAAAGGTTAATTTTATTATTTATAAATCAGTTAATCTAATATATGTCATTAAATTAAATTTCATTTTGAAATTTAAAATAAAAAATTAACAGTTTTATAACATTTTTTCTTTAACAACCTCGATGTCATCATGTTTACAGGATTTAATTTAAATTAATTTTAACAATTTTTTATTTTATTTTTTAAAAATAGATTATATATTTTGAATAATACTATTTTATATTTTATAGTATGTTCATGAAAAAAATTCATCGAAATTATTATTGAATATAATTAAATTTAAATATAATGACTAATGTGAAATTATGCTTCACAAATGACTAAAACATAATATTAAGGGCCCAGATGAATTGTAATATCTTCCAAAATACATTATGTTGATATATTTAGAAATTATCCTCTATTTTATATACATTTTAAAATTATTCAATAATCATTCAATTGAATAAACGTGGGTGGAATTCCATTTAAAAATAACAATAGTACAACTTCTCCTCCACTATTGACAAGCCTCCTCACCTCCCACATCATATTTCATATCAACCCAAATTGGTTCTACCAATATCTATCCAAATATCTCCCAATCATACCTCCAAAATCCTAGAATCTTCCCCTTGGTCAAAAATAAATCCCTGAAATTCCTTCGGTGAAAACCGAAAGGAGTTACTCATATAAGGGGTATAATAATACCTTAAGGTCATTAGATTAATTTATTTTCCCACATATTAAATTTTTCTTATTCCATGATTAAATTTTTTGAAACCCCCTAAATATATGAAGATGTTTTTAAGTTAATTGTTATACCTAAAAATTTCAACAATTCCATCAATATGGTAACAAACTAAGCCTTTATAGTTATAATGAACATCTTCCTCAAAAAAAATATTTTTCATTCCTCCTTTTCCACCTTTCATGTTCGGAATTATGATGAGGACTATATTTATATAAGATATATATGATATTTTAAATATTTTATTGATTATTTATTTGTAATATATTATATAACATTCTTTTTCCCATCCTTTGAGAATACGACAACATCATTTGAGTAAGTATGGACTACCTCCCCTCAAAGCAATGTGATTCGTTCACACTATACAAGAAATGTATAAAAGATGGTTTTTATAATCTTATATAAAATGAATGATAAATATATATATGATACAATAATTATAAAATATATATATATATAATTACATTTTATTAATTTTTATATTATAAATAAATGAAAATAGAATTCATGCATTTGTTTGGCCTACCATCTCCATGAACGGTGCATTTCATTTCCTACATCCAAAAATTATTTTTTTTTATAAATACATACAAAATGAATATATATTATTATTAAATAATTTTAATAATTTGGATATGATGAAAATATTATCTAATTAATATTTATAAAAAGTAAAATGTTAAAACATACTCGATAAACAAGGAATTTAAAATAATAAATAGTGAAAATGATGAATTATTTTTAGGAACATGTAATAAGATATTATATGTTGACTATATATGACATTAAAACAAGAATATTGTTCTAGAATAATTTATCAAAACTCATAAAGCATTATAAATTCTTTTAAAATATGATCATCAAAATGAAAACATAATAGAATGTATGTCATCATCATTTAAATACCATTGATACTTATTAGTTGTTATGGACCAATTCACTTTTATATTGAGTATATAGTTCCCATTACAGTGTTATATGCTAATTTTCAATATTCAAATGATATTATAAGTTTCATTTATTGTTCTTCCTTCAAGGGGATTATCATTCAAATATATCAATGTGCTACGGGACACATTGTATTGCTACTTGATAACTATCATCAACAATGTTTTTAATGGTCATTATATGGTATAAATAATCATCAACATCAACACCCCTTATTGTTATATATCTTCCATTGGGTATGGAAAATAGCTATTTAGTTATATGTAATTTTTTTAGTTATAAAATATATTATTCTATATATATTAGAAATTTTTTGGACTATGAGACATTTATGGGACCCTGTTATAGATATCCCCTTGATGCATCAGAATTTTCATGAATTGAATCATTTGGATAAATAAAAATAGTATAATACCTCTTGATAATATATCATGATTATATCATGGTTCATGTATTAGATTAATGAAGTCAACTATTTATTGAATTTCCTTTTTCCATTTATCATTATTATCCATGATATTTTGTGTCGAAAAATATATATATTCATTATATTTTAAATTAATTGATTAATGGGAATGTGATTAAGTTTATTACATATTCACATCAATTTTCATTATCTAGGTATTTAATTGAATGTGTTATCAGTTTATTAAAAATTTTTAATTAGTATTTCCATAGATTAAATATTTATTCCACTTTACCTACCCTTAGTAAGTATTTTATCCCACCCTTATTATGATTCAATCCTTTAATTATGAATAATTTTTCTTTGAATATGTTTAAACAATTTAGTTTTCTTAATTTTATTTTCTATAAATTTTTTTTATTTCACAATAAAAATTGGTTCAATTAATGTAATTTGGAATTCCATGACTGATAAACTGATATTTCTATTGGGATTTGATTCCATTGAATCATGATAATATTATAAAATAATTCACCCGCCCAAGGAATCTAGGGTTAGAGAATTTCCATTTGTATGAGACCATGATTAACAGAAAACATGGAAAATATATCATGAAAACATAGAATAAGGATCATTACCCAAATATAGACCGTGAGGATAGGTATAAAATAACAAACTAGATTTTTTCAGAGTTATAGATTAAGTGTCTAATCCTAGAAATACAAAACAAGATAGGTACTACAATTGGATGTTTTTATGGATACAATGTATCTAATAGTAACAACATTGACATGGTGTTATATGCCAGACTCTGTATAAACGGGTATAAGAAAATGGAACTTATTGTGAACCTAGTTTGTCTATCCCTAATAAAATTCATATGATATTTCACATTTTCATTACAAACCAATATGAATGATTTTAATTTTATGAAAACTCCAATGAAACCATGGTTATTATCATTCGATTATTTGTTGGAAATTTTTTCAATTTATAATTACAGTTTCACTAGTTTTGGAATTATAAATTATGTTACATAATTTTATGATCTAATCAAACATATCCCAATTTTTATAAATGTTTACTAGAAGGAAAAAAGGTATCAGTACTATGGGAATATGTATATATTTCCTCAAATGGGAAAGAATTTTTGATAGTATTGGAATTGATAATGTTTTGGAGATATTAGGGACCCATAATAAACTTATAACCCATAACTATTCTAAGATGGAACAACATGTTTAACAATAAGCTTTAACATTGTTGGATCACATTATACGAAAGGGGTCCCCATTATTTAGTGCGACAACTATACCAATGGTGTATGAGTAGTGGATTATAAATTTGAAGAGGATATTTTGGGATTTGGGATGTAGTGAAATTAAATGGTTATAACTACGTTGAATGTTTTCCATTTTGAAGCTTAACAGTGGTGGTCATTGATCCAGAATACTTGGGAGGTAGATTTAATAGAACTCATAGAGTGTGGAAATTTTCAGGGGATTTTATTAGATAAATAATGGAGTCGTGACTAACAAATTAATATAAATAGGAAGTTCATTAGCATAAATCATTATGAAGAACATTGTGTTGTAGATTATGAAGCTACATTTACATGGTTATCCAAGTATGATACATATTATATATAGAACAGTGAGTGAAATATTGGTAATTTTTTCTAATGTATTAATCCAATTATCTAAATTGTCTTAGTTTTTCACTATTTTTCATTATTTGGATAGGTGGTTTTATGTGAAACCAAGATAGAAAATGAATTTACATTCCCTATGAATTCAAATGGAAACATTATATAATGTGAAATGGAGGGGAAATTAAAGTTAATGGGAATATGGTAATGAATTATATTCCATCACGTGATAATTATTATATTACCTTTGATTCATGAGAATGTTCCAAATAATAAAATAAGGGTCAATGTCAAGAATATTTTATTGACACAAAAAGTTGATTTATTATTTTATATCCATATTTTCATGAATGATTTTTTAATGAGTTTTTTTATTTATAATATTATAACAATATGATTTATGAATGATAAAGTATTTTTCTTTAGTACTGTTTCATTAAAAATATTAACTCACACATTGAAAAGTTCCAAGAAATTTTATTTTGGAAAAAGTAATAATTATTGTAAAAAATTTTATTGGAAAGAGAAGTTTTAATATATTCTAAATTATATGAAAATATTTTATATATAAATAAATTATTAAATTGGATATGTGATGACTACCTTGGAACTAATTATTGAATTTATTTAAAATGTGGTTAATTCCAACATGGATGTAGTTTATAACACTTTTAGAGTTATGTAATATATACAAAATATGTTTCATGATAATATAATAATAAATAATGAGTGTTTCCAATAATGTTTTTTGGTAATTCATGTTTGAAACACTTATTAATAGAATACACATTGATGGTAATCAAATGTTTGGTATGTTATACTTAGAATAAACTATATTTTTTTGATAAGATAAATTTGGAAATTTTGTTTCCTTAATTATAATTTATTAGTTCGTACTTGTTTGGAAATGTTAACAATATATAATATCATTTAAGATGATTTTGGGATGAGGTTATAGAGTCTGATGTATTACTTCACCCTATGATTCAATGTGCGCTAAGAGATAGTATAAGAATCATTGAAGCCATAATAAATGGAAAATAATGGTTTTATAAAAAAATATATTTTTTTATATTCTAGAGTTTTAAATAAATTTTAAACATTAGAGATAAATGGTCTTGAAAGAAAATTTTTTCCTATTATCATGAGTTTTATAACATCAATAAACTTTATTCACGACAATAGTTTATGGTTTTATAGTCAAAAAAATTATTCTGAACATGTTCTATTGTACTCTGTATCATTACATGATTATTATATTTTTCTTATGTAATAATGTTTCCATTTCCAACATATTTTCTCCAAATAGGGAACATAGTTATCCAACCATTGTACTATAATTTCTTTTTTATTAATATGTTGTTATATGAACCCAATTTTTGATGAAGGGGTTTCAGTAGTTGTTTATTTTCAAATATATAACAGTGAAGTAACAAAATAAAGATTAAATTGAGAGAAAAAATGATTAATTATGGGGGTGTGAATGTAACCCCCAAAAATTCGTAAGTAGGAAAAATATATTAAATATCACGAATGAATAACATTACTATGTGAATTGGAAAATATAATATCCTTAAAATTTATTATTTATATAGTATTTTAAATAGTTTATATTTATTCTATATATTTCAATTCAAGAAACATAAATTTGGATTCTATTATGTAATATAGTGACTTTGTTCAGCAGCATTCAATACATTAAAGAATGATTTGTACTAAACTACAATATACTATTAAAATATTATTATTATACGACATAACCTATCTATTAAACTAGATGTTATGAGAAGGGTCTACAAAAATTCATAAACACATGTTTTATATAAAAAATATAATTAATTAATTGGTAACAAGTTAATTGGAATAGTATATAAGAACATGTTGAATATAATGGGAATGAGTTTATATAAAACAAATTTAATGATCCCAAATTCATCATATCCTATTAAGTTATATTAATTAAAATTATTTTGTTATATTACATATATATATATATATATTCAATATACTAATATTTACATTGATACAAATTTTGATATAGGAATATGATATTAACAAAACCAATTAAACACCTAAAAACAAATATTTATATTAACTCACATTTACCACATTTTCATAGAGTAGATATATGAAATTAAAATTAAAATTTTCTTATTACTAAATTCTAAAAAAATATTTAAAAAATATCATTGGGTTAATTGTTGTTATTTTTCTATGATATTACTTTTTTAATGAATAATAATTTATACTGAATTTTACTTCAAAAATACTATTTCATCTGATTTATTTAAAAGGACAAATTTAATTTTAAATTGTGATTAAACCTAATTATATGAAAATTTATCAATATATAAAATCTAGTAAATTGGAAGCAATTTCACATTGAATTTGGAAATAATATAGAACAATTTTGATCATTTTCATGTTAAAACACCACATTGTCATTCAATACGTTGGATTAAATTTGAATCAACTTCTGAAAAATATTTTTTTTGAATTTAAAAAAAATTGATTCCATATTTGTATTCAATATAATTAATAATGTCCAATAAGGTAAAAAATGACCAAAAATAGTGGTGTTTTTAATTAAAATCAATCCAATGCAAAGTTGAAATTAACCATAACAACGGACTAAACCTTACAATTAAGGTACCAAATGAACAAGAAAAAATTGTAAAATAAATTGGATGAAAATAATTAGACACTATCCTCAATTTTCTACACCATGTACCATTATGGGATCGACTCTAAAAGTGAAAATAAACGGAGAAAATCTATTTTCCATAATTTACATGAGTTCCACTACTCCTCCACTATATTAATGCCTCATAAAAGTTGTAAAATTTCATAGAGGAATGTAAATGTATAATATTTAGTTTATATATATCTTACCTTGTTAATTAAGTGTATCTTGGGAGTTTTAAGGGCTTTGGGGGTGTATTGGGGTATCATGACATGAAAGAAAAGAAGATGGTTCAAACATGGGCAAGGTTCATGGTTGGCGCACCACAACTGTGCGGCTAGGTAGAGCTTTAAAGGTGTATGTGATTGATATAGAGTTCTTGATAGTGGAATTCGGTACAGTTGGTTCATGGATTCCGAACCTTGTAAGGCTCCCTATGTAATTGTACAGATCAGATATCCATAAACTGTATCTTCTACATGGTTTGTGCATGGATTGGAAAGTCGTGCGAATAAATCATGAACCATAATAAATTATGGAAGAATTAAAAATATTCGAATTCAGGATTTTTAAATATCACATGAATTTTAAATCCCACAGGATTTTATCCCTATTTACCTCACCCCAAGACCGAGTGAAAAAATATATCCTTCAAGATCTTCCAAGGATGAATCTCCACTAAATCTAGGTAGTTTGAAGCACCACTGGAAATAGATCGATGCTTCATGTGTTTCTAATCCTCTATTTTAACCTCTTTTATAGATTAGGTCTTCTATATTCTATTATCTTATTCCAAAGCCCAAAATCATTATTTTTACAGCGTAATATTGTTTAATACTTCGTTGGGTTATTGAATTCATGTGTAATGATTTATTAATAATGTGTTCATTATGGGATTCATGGTAGGTTTTATACATGTAATATCACTTAGTATTTTTGAGTATTTCTGTAATGAAAGTGTGGTCCTATTTTCCCATGATTTGTTCAGGGATCCATTTCTGTTTTTTGGATAAATGACTAAATAATTGATTTATTTATACCCTCATAGTCTTCGTTGGATCAATGTACAATTAAATGCCATATTTAGGGCCACCAATGGGCTAAACTGATCCTCCCAAACATGTTTAATGGAAATAATAATGAATGAATGCCGTGTCACTAAACAAATCCCATGATAAACTTGTTGAATGGAAATTTTTTTATTAATAAAAAATTGGATTGTTTTTTATAGATGTTGTTCAAGGTAATGTAATTGTTTGTCTTGACATGAAAATTGGTTTAATGAAATTTAATGTGAATACAAAAAATGGTTTTTGGTTTATAATTGGAATTTATAAGGGGGTGGGTCAAATACATGGGATACTATGAATGAGTTAATTGTGTTTACATGTTGTAATTGTTGAATATGTTCAATGGGTTTATGTGTTGAAACAACTGAATATGCTTAATTATTTCATGCATAAGAAATGGGAATTGGTATAAATGGAGATGTAATTTTAATGCTAATGTGATAATTAATTATGGAATAATATTGAATCTAATGTGGAGATGTGTGTATTTTGGTGGATATTTATATAATGTAATTTGGTATGTATGATGAATTGTATATATATATATATATAAGTAATGTCACAATGATTTTTGGTGGTATAAACAACAGAGGATCATCTCATGAATTCAGTTGGATGAATGCTCTATCCCTACAAAAAATGTATATGTTTTGAAGTAAGAATGTTTCCTCACACCTCTAATAGATTCATTTGATTATATTTCATAGACATAGGCTATAGGGTTTGTTGTGATGTGTTTGTTCCATGTGTGATGGTGACATGGATTATTCAAGTATACATAATGTTGATAGACTTAACCATCATATAATTGTTTAAAATTGCTAACTAATGGGAAACATGATGGAAATGATAAAAAAATTAATGAATATGATAAAACGATGAAATGGGACTAATGTTGGAAATGTTAAAGGTAAATATGGTGATCTAGTGGCTCATAAACTATATTTTATTGACATGTAATTTATTTATTATTTTCATTCACTATAAAGATAGAGTATATTTTTTTATAAATTTTTTGTGGTGGGATATTGAATTGCACATACATTCCACTCAGGATACTATTGGGTACTTGAGAATATTTCTTGATTGTCAGCCAAGCTATGGGAAAAGGCATAGTTCTTGGGAGTTGATTCAGAATTAAGATGAGCATGGATTAGGTTCTGGACATTGAGTTAGAAAAATTGTATACATTATACATTGTTTTATTTATATAGGATTTTCATCACATTGAACTATTATCATTTCATAACCTATTTACTATTGGTTATTTCTTATACACTTATTCGAGATATGATTGATTATGCATGTTCTTTAGATAGTATATGTTATTTATGATTTTTTTTTTAATTTTACCTCTATGGATTACTATGAAAATGATGGTATAGTATCTCAATGTTATCTATTAGACCCACATAGATATTCGACAACCTCTAATATATTGGGAGGTGCACTTGAGGTCATATGGAAACTCGATACGTAGAACCGGATTACTGGCTCATTGTTCAGGGAAAATACACCTCCTCCCCTCCAACATTCCCAGACCTCTCAAGACACATGGAATCAACAAAGATATACCAAAATATATTCTAAAAATACATAAATTTAACCAAGAAAAATCACCTTTTTCAAAAACCTATCTATGTATGATCATTGGTGATAACTACAAGGATTTACCTTAAAAGAGGTAACATCATTCCTTATGTTATTTAGTTTTATTTATTTCTTTCCCAAACTCTACATTCTTTTAATTACATTCTTATATAGAAACAATAGTATACCCAAATTATTTATATGTTTTTTTGGTTAATAATAATACATAAATGTAAACATACTTCGATGTAATGGGTAACCAAAAAACCATTAATTCCTACAATGAACTGAAACCTAAAAAAATATATTAATGATTTATTTAAGGATTATTAAGTTGGTATCTATTATGGAAAATCGAATTATATATGGTATATATTATTTAAGTAATTTCATTATGATCCATTAATTATTATATTTAACATACCTTTATGCATTCCATCTTGTGATAATACGATAACATTATTTGTAAAATTTTTCACTACTGCTTGTCGAAGAGATTTTATTCATTCACACAATACATAGAATCTATAATGAATGTATTTAATAAACTAAAGTAAAATATTTGACATATAAAATATAATGTAGTTATAATATAAAAATATATAATATTTTTCATTCTTTTTATATGAAAAAGATATGAGTGTAGTGTTCATGCGTACATAAGACCTATCGTCTCCATGAATGATGCATTTTATTCGTATCTCAAAATAATAATTATTATTATAAATACATATTTATTTAATAAATATGATATTGACATCATGATTTACATTTTAGAGGTGATAAAACCATTATTTAATATATATATGAACAACTAGTAATATGATATAACATAATCGACCAACTGAGTAATTAACAACAAAATAATTTAAATAATTAATTATTGTTATCATGTGGGTAATAATATATTATAATATGAAAATATATGATATTTTTAAAATTGAATATGGTTCAATAATAATATATTAATACACATAAAATTATTTAATATGATGATAAAAGATCATCATCCAAAATGGATTTCAAGGTAATGAATTTCATCACAATTTCCATAACACTTTGAATAATTTGGTGTAATGACCGTGAAATTTGATATAATTTTTTTAAAAAAATATTGATGATTATTTTGGGTCAGTAAAAATTGACTGCAATTGATTCCGAGGCATGGTGTGCCCGAAATAGAATCTTAATCTTTTTTAAGGTATGTTCAGTAAACATGCAGGAGGTTTTCTCTATCTTTTGAATCTGTTCCCAGATTAAAAATCTGATTCACAATTGAATATAGAGTACCGGGGTTTGCCTAAGGGAGGATTAACATCAATAGTATAAGGTCGGGATACAATGTTATTTTTACTGATTATTAAAGAATAATAAAATTGCAAAAAAATTTAATTTAATTTTGAACCAATAGTTGAGTAGCGGGGGTAGGACTGTTGAGTTGTCAATCCATTTAATGGATTGTCTCTTCATTTTGGTAACCACAACATTGATATTAAGAGTTTAATTCATTGATTACCCTCATTAATCTCTCTTTTAATTAATCACCCATTTCCTCTGTTAAAATGAGGCTCTGGCTTGTGTTATTAACAAGAAAGTGAGGAACCTCTATAGAGGTTTCGTAGTGTCTTCCACGGATGAAGAATAAATGATTGGATGTCAATTATGAAGGAATAAATCAGGGATAAACAAATGATGATGGCTTCTTCAAGCATGGATTCTACTTCCACAACTGCAACGTCACCTCATATTCTAATGTAGGGGTTTTCATTAAATTCAATTGAATATGTTTCATTTCCTCATTCTTGAAAATAATGTTGAATTGCAGACTTATTATAGTTTATCTATGCTGAATTAATTGTTTCCCACTTGTTATGATGCTAATGTGGAGGGATAAGGCCAAACAAACAATGATCGGACCCTCCACTGCTTTTTTTTTCAAGTTATTTGTTGGAGAAGTTTTAACATTACATATACATGAATCTGGGAGCCATGTAGTGAAAGAATCATCTCAAAATTTCCATAGGTGCACTACGAAGAGAAAACGGACCACCAAAACTAACTGGGTGGCACACAGAAGTTATGGAGACACCAACAATCGGTGATGTGGTGATCGACATAATTCAGCTACGGTGGATGTAGGCAATGCGCCAGCACACGCTGTGGAGTGAAGCTACAACATCGAGCCACCGAAGTAGCATGTAGTGCCCATCCCTCGACCGACCGTGTTAGAGGAAGGAAACTATCCATCGCATGTCACAGTGAGGAGGTTGCGACTTCAAAGGCCCAACATATGGGAAGTGTATCGGTACCCCATGGGTCCCATAGACAGAGAGGCAGAAACACATGGTGCCGCTATAGAAAAAAACCAAACCAGTGAAATCCATTCAGGAAGTGAAAAAAAAAAACACCGCCTACGAGGGCTACCCAGCTGGGTGACACACCAAATAGCGGTTCGGACCACCTGACGGGCCATGAATAATCGAGCCATGCTGTGCTGGTCTGTGGCCTAGCCCACATGAACTAACCCAGTCGGCTCGGGCTGGGCTATTTAGGACATGGTTTGGGACTAGAACTAGTCGGGTTGACCCACACAGGGTCAGGTCGGCACAGGTCATTACAGGTTGGGTCAGTCCGACCGGGTTAGCCCGGAAAGACCCATTTTGTCCCAGATACTCTTCAAAAGGTTGTATCCCAAAAACCAGATGTATGTTTGATGAACTGTTTTCTGAGATAGAATCCTTTGAAGGAGAATATTCTTTTGAGATAATTCACTTGATCTTTGGGGAATGATGGAGTATGGCTAGGTTTGATCAAACCAAAATCTATCTGAGCCCTTGTCACTAAAATACTTATAACTGACAAACGGGTCGTTCAATTGACGCACCTTCTGCCGTGTTGGGACCCCTACGACATAATGGTACTTTGGGAAATCCATTTAGGTACATTATGGTAGTAAAGGAAGGAGAAATATATTTATGAGACGACATTACAAAAATCTAGAGCACTAGGTACAAGGAATCTTGTAGCTGGATGTCAATTGAAGAGAAACATGTGTGGATCGACATTTTAGAGACCATGTGTGGATCTAAATGATAGTTAACATTTTTGGATAATCATCATAGAAAAAACCATTGCGGATCAGAATCATAGAGACCATATGTGGATCAGCATCAGGGAGACCCTATGTGGAATGAATTAGAGGGACCCTATGTGGATGAGAATCACAGCAACCCTGTGTGGATTAGCATCACAATGACCATGTGTTGATAAAAATTCTACCAACCCATTGTGGATTAGTAGTTCACAACTCAATGAGGACATGTTCTAGAGTGTCCAAACTTTGAACAGTGACATATGACCATGTGTGGATCGACAATGGAACAACTTATTCACGGGTTAGTTGTGGAACATCCTAATGGAATAAAATGATATAGCATAAGGCAAATCATCATTATTCCTAATATCTGAGATGTTTTCCCAGTATCAGATGAGTCATTTTCATTAGTGATTTATGATTAAGATCATTCTTTATGGTTTACCATTTTGGAATTCTTATAGGCCTTCTGGGGTTTCGAGGTCCCCACTGGACATTGTTGTACTCAACCTGGCATGGGCTTCGCCTACACCGTGTTGTGTTTTGTGTAGACAATGATAATCTTGTCAAAGTCTATAGAATCATAGACCAGGAAGTACACGGAGGTGACTAGTTTATGTGGTGAGCTTTGTAGATGAGCTATACCTGCCCATCATGTAGGACCCTTGGTTGATGATCTATGGAGAATTTTTATTTTTCTATTGTAGTTGTATCTTTTCATTTGGGCTTCTATTTTGTCCCCTTAATTTTAGTATAACATTATTCTACTACAGTTTTACTTCATTGTTTCATCATGTTGTGTTCTTGGACTGTGTGTTTGTATAGGTTAAAAGGGAATGCCTTCCTATTTTTGTGATACGCCTTTCCAGTGATTGTCTACAACCCTTAGCCTATGTAAGGCGGGCTTGGGGTAGTCATGGAGCTGACCCTGGGGGACGGGTTGTGACATTTGTTGTTTTGAAAATATTTCCTGTTATATGATGTATATATTACCCTTTTATAGTGTTTATGATGAATTTATTAATTATTATTTTTTCTATGTCTCATTTAATGTTTTCTATCCTAGGGAGTTTGGTTTAAATGTTTCAATGTGTTATGGGACACATATGGATGATAAAAGTTTATTTTCCTCAACAATATTTCTATTAATATTTCAATGGTAATTACATTCATCAATATCATCAATCATTTTGTTACACACACAACATGACAGAATTATTAATAAATATGTATCATTTATTCAATTTGGATATTTCTTCCAAATCGGGTTTTTTAGTTAAATATGTTATTCGATGTATGAGGAATGATTTGTACTGGATGATGTGGGTGGGGATAGGCTATAAGTTAACGCTCAATGCATTAGTAGTACTATAAGACTAATGATTTCGACAAATAAGAATATTTTAAACTCTATCGAGAATATATTATAATATTATAGTTTATGGGGTTCTAGATACATGTTTTCCAATAATAAATGAAATTCCTTCATTTTTTTATAATTTTTATCGATTTGATTTTTCATTGACATATATATGGATGAATTTCAGTCTCAGTTCATGATAATGTGGAATTTGTTTCATATTATTATATTTAGAAATAAATTTTTCATTTTCAATATATTTTAATAGATTGTGTAATTTGGTATTTTCCATGCCATACATAATAATCTCAGAAATTAATTATTGCTTCAATATCACATACCCTTATTTTTCATTTGATCTCACTCATATCATGTTTCCTTCCCTAAGATATGATGAACACCACATCGAATAAGTTAAAAGGATGTATATTTTTTCATGTTATTATGTATAATTTATTATATTCTTAGTGACAAAGTAAAATAGGTTCTTTGTAGGTATTCATGATTTCCATGACTTTTGAACATATCAATGTTTTTAGATTTGATAATCTGTGATCAGTCCAATGTAATAAAATAATGAACCTCGTATAGGCTTCATGGTTTTGGGAATTGCATAAAAAATAATTTATAAATTATAGACACACATAATATTGTATGTGGAATATTGAATAAGAAGGATATGTTTTTTGTAATCATATATAATATATTCATTTTATTAAGGGATATATAAATGGCAAAAAAAATTCAAATAATCAATACTGTTGGATTATTGGAACCTTTAAATTCTAAAACTCTTGATACATAAAATTATTTTTTATTTGTAAAACTAATAAATACATATTTTTGATGAAAATTTAAATGGCATACTTGATTAATTATTCTCATATATATTTATGTATTTTGACCAATGAGTACATAATAATTTAGTGTTTATAGGTATATTTTTATAATAAAAAATTAATTTTTTCATTATGGTTATGTCTATCATAAGAAAGAGAACCAAAAACCAATTGAGAAGTTATAAATGATTCAAAAAAAGTAAATTATCAATTGGGATAATGTATTGAGATTATACAACCATATTGGGTGGATAAATAATTTTTCTTATAATTTATAGAATGTCTAATAAATATTTTAATTTTTCTTAAAAGCACTCTTCCTAGAACTCCAAAATTTAATGGCCAATATAATAGGCCGAAATATACACTATTTGACATGGTTCAATATGTGATGTGTTTATGTGACCATTATATTGGATTATGGGTTATACACTTGAAAATAGGATATTTTCACTATTCCATGTTCAACAAAAAGAAATCACAAAGATATAATTTGTTATATGCTTTATGAATTATCCAAATATTAATTCCCTGTATATTTGGGTTTGTGACACACCGATGTGATAATGGGAATCTTATATACATGTCCATGATTTTGAAAAATTATTTTATTAATAGTTATTCCACGAAAAAATGGATATTTTTTCAAAACACTAACTGAACAGAAATTGACTGTGGAATAAAATTTGGAATGAATTGAAATGGAAATCATTTTTAATGATTTATTGGTAAATTTTTTGAACAAAGACAAATTCAGTACTTAAAATAAGTAATATATTGGTTATAAATGTTGATAAAATTTCACAAATAGTTTTTGAAGAATTACTTACCCATATTATAAAATAACATATAATTTATGGTTTGGATCATTATCATCCTAAATTATGTTTATTTTTCATTGATAACTGTAATTTTGTAATGATAAAGAAAGAAGAAACCAATATTTAACACGATGCTATAAAAATGATCTGATTATGAGAAATTGTTAAAATCTACGGTATCTAAAATGAACTACATGTAGAATCATCACATTAGGTACATAGTGGATACATATAATGGTGTAAAACCATTATGACTAATTATGTGTTTTCATATAAAAATATTTTATATAGTGATGAGTGATATAAAATAATGCATTCCTAGTGAAAAATAATTTAACAATATCATGGTATTGATAATGAAGAAAACTATTCAACTATAATGGTGATTCTGTTTAGTTGGATTTTTCCATCTCATGAGATCATTATGATTATGAGATAAAACATATTAATTTTCGATAAAATATAGATTTAGTGGAATTTAGTAAAATATATATGTATGATTCAATCATTTTTTTTGAAGCTCATAATTGGACTGCTATGGAATGCGAGTTTTAACAATACATTTATATACAGGTCCATGCTTCTTGGTGTAGGAATAAACTATATAATGGTGAAATAAAATATTTTAGGTTGAAAAAAAATTAATATTATTCCTAGTTATATAATCATGTTAGTCAAAATACTATATTGTTTTTTATATTTTATGTATATGCCATATTTTTTATTGAGAAGAACCCTTAGATCATTACACTATAAAAATGTTGCTGGGTAAATGATTCTCAATTTATGAAAATGTTGATGTAACCTATAGGGAAGGTATTTGGTTATATATAGATAGTAATATCATAGTACATGTAATCATTTTGGACAAACATATTTGTATCATTATAAATATTATTATCAATGATACCATCAAAATGATATATTTAGCACTTCGATAATGATAAAATACTACGAAGTCTAAGGATCTTTCTAAAGAGTCAAAAATGTTAGATAAAATCCATTATCCATAGATAATATTTTATGTCAAAAATATCATATTGGGTACTCGATTTTATGTTTATTATGACCATCTAAGAACCAAAATATACCAATCCTTTAATATTAGTGAATCCAGATTATTGTGAAGAATATTCATATGTTCATGAGAGATAGAATAAGGATATGTTTATGATTTCATGAGAAGAGGATTTGATCTAGGTAAAATGTTACACAAAATCTACATTTAATATAATTTGAAATTATGAGGGATCTTAGATTGGTTTCATGTTTTTCCTAAATAGATGAGATATCACATAGAATAGTTTCATATTTGACACCATACAAAACATGAAAAATATATAGAGTAAATTGCTGCATCTGATTCTATGAAATATACATTTTCGATCCATAGAATCATATTTAAAAATGAGTTGTTTACTAGAATTAAATTAGAAATGTATATTTAATATGAAAATAACAGATCTATCACTCAGGAAATGGAACCTCAATCTAACCTGGTGTAACATCCCTACATAGCTTAACACTAAACCAGTAGTTGAGCTGGTTGGTCACCTGATATCTAGCACACCTCCTTATATTCTAGAGGCTAGTGACTAGTAACGTTTTTCTATATAAGTGATAGTGGGGTGACTATACCATCATATAAAGTTTTCATTATAAAATAACAGAATATAAGAAATATATAGTAGTTTATGTAGTGAATAATTGAATGAAATGTAGGAGAAGAATAATATAACGTGTAATAAAATATAGTAAATATGAGTTACAACAATACATATATTTCTCGATAATGATAGATAGATGAAAACAGTAACAAGAATAATTATTTAAAATATAAATAAAATACAATACTAAAATAAAGAAAAGACTAATGCACGAATGTGATATGCACAGTCATCCTGATATATAAATCGGTACTAATCGTCGAACTCCTCAAATACAAGAAAATAAAAGAATCATTCAACCAAGGTCATATATATATATGTGTTCTAATCATGTACCCCGATGAAATGGTGTACTAAATAGTGTTTCAGAAATAAATGTTAGTAGTTTATCGCCACTTGTTTTTATCCCAAAGAATTACACATTATAAAATTAAACCATTGTTCCTAATATTCAAGGATAAAAAATGACAACACCTTGGTCTAGCTTCCAAAACAAACACATATCCCATACCTCCTGCTTCAGCCTATGCCAGGTGTCTGAAATAGGTACATGTTCCTGATATAATATGTATACACGAGCCAAATTAATCATGGAATCCGAAAAAGGCATACCCCCTTCCCTAATTTTAGGCTTGGGGATAATTCATGTGTCCGAAACTAAGTGTGATATAAGCACAAGAGAGGTGTCACAATGCATAAGGTAAACTATGAAATATTAATAAATTTATATCAAAAAATTATATCAATACCTTCAATTTTAAAATGTGTATTCTAAGCCCATCCCTAAGGTATTTATATGGTACATCCATTTAAATTCAAATTCCACTGAGTCAGTCTAAGGATATCCTTTCAAAATACAATTTATTGCTTGTGGAATGGTAACCTTGAGTCTATCCCAGTTTCACATGTAAGGGATCAACTATCACCTTAGGCATTGTGTATCCATCCATCCAATGGTTCTATCCCAAATACCCCCTTAGTCAACCACTATCACACATCGATATATTAAATTTTTTAGGGAAGCCCTTACATTGTAGTCCAAAATATCGCTTCCCTGACACATCGTGTTTTAAACAATCAAGTATGGAGAGTCCATCCTTGAGTCCTTAATATAGAACCCATGTTATATACCAGACCCATATCATCTGATCCCCACAAGTAAGGCATATATCAATTCACAAAATAATTTTCATAACATAAGGAAAAATTGTGTCTTTTCCACCCTTATAATCCATTTTAAATGAGTCATTACATTTAATATAAAATGCGTAAAGAAGTACCTCTTATGAAATCAATAATCCAGTATCAATACCCTCACAGACAATGTATTAAATTTATTTAAAGAAAAATTATCATATTTTTCCTTGTCATTCCATTTGATTCAATTTATCATGACTATTCTAGTTAAATTATATTAAGTGGAGTGGTTATAAAAACCTATTTAATAAAATTATAGAAACATATTTAATAACTCATGGTCAACACTAAAAACCATTCCAAAAAATCTCACCTCACATGATAACTCATGGAATTTTCAAACTCTTTAGGATTTCAAAAAATTTGATTCACATAGTAATGAAGGTAAATAAAAACATGGTAACTTCAAACAAATAGAGGAATTAAGAAAAAAAATGTGACTTAATTTATTTAACACATTTATTCAAGGGGTCAACATCATTTAAGAATAACCATAGAAGATAATATGAAAAATTCTACGGAAATAAAATTAGCATCAAGTGTAGAGGATTACCAATGCATTAATAAAAGTAGGGAAAAATTTCTATCCTTACATTCTATCATGAATGCAGTTTATGGACATTAGAAGAGTTTATTAGAAAACATGAAATTATTTATCATCACTTCATTTGTTAAATTTAATCATTTATTCTATAATTATAGATCATATAAAATAGGTCATCTAAAAATCTTCAATGTATCAATATTTTCAAGTAGAACATAAATTAAATAATCACAACTAACATGATATAAGTATCTATTATCTTAATATTAGATTTATGGCATCTAGCCTCTATTGGATTAGTTTTATTAGAAAATATGTAGTTTTTATACAATTCCTTTTTCAACATTAAACATTTTATTTAATGATTACCTAACTCCATCAATAAAATGAACAATATAATTCCAAAAAAAATATATAAATGATTAAATTATTTTATTAAATAAAAATGGAAGATGAATAGACCCCTACATAAAATATGAACAAATACAGACACTCGTTTCTTGATGCTTTTATCAGTGACTACTCGGAACTAGTCCACCACCACACACATACCACCATATATATATATATATATATATATAACTTATACAAATTCAAGTATAACCCACATCGTGAAGGAATAATTCCATGGTATATATATATATTTTATATACATACCTTAATATATGCATGTGTTGACCTACAAAGCTAATAAAAACTCCCAAAAATATGATCTAGGTATCCTCCACCATCAATGGTCCCAAATTTTAGCTAAAAGGAAAAACTAACATGAAATTAAATGATAAGGGACTAAATTAACTATATGAAATAAGGAAGTGGAACGAAATTATAACGATAGAATGAGGAGGAAACCAGAAATCACACAATACAATCCAAATCCCAACAAAACAAAATTACTAAGGACCATAAAATAATTAAATATTCAGTATTATATGGTGAATATCCAAACAACTAGAATAAAACCTCATCTCTAATGGTTGTGGCAGAAGAATCGGAGTGAACCACATCACCTTTGGTGGCGATTGCTAAAACATGGAATCACATGACCTACGTGACCAGTTTCACAACCCTAAGATAAAACAAAATTGAAAATTTCAAACAAACCCAATGCTATTTTTTGAACAGAGTATAAATATCGTAATAGGATACCTCAAAATTCTTAAAAATTAAAGGATAGGAGGAGAAAACTACAACAAGAATATTTTTCCATGAATCACTATTAATAAGTTGGTTATATCACGTGGAAAGGATGGAGCAAGAGAGGGTGGTGCATCATGTCGTGTAAGGATCAGATGAAGGGTTTCAATCACCTATGGGAGAATCGACTGATGGTTGTCACACACCTGAGGTAGGCTCTATTGAGGAGGGTTCATGCTACTGGGGGTGGCAACTATTGAGGGTGTCATGCTGTAGGGGGGTCGCGACAATGTTGTGTGCTCAATATAGGAGGGAGGAAAATACTCCTACATCTATAAAAAATATTAATCTAAATAATAATAATTCTACTAATAATAAAAATTATATCAATAAGATTAACAATTTGTTCTATTATTATATCATTATTATTATTTTAACACCTCTCTTGTATTCAATTTTTTTCAATTTCCCCTCATTTATTTGAGTTTTAATTTCTTGAAATGAAGAACATAACATAGTGTCAAATATAGGATATAAAAAGGTCTCATTCTCAGTTTTAAAAATTGAAATCTCATATAATAGATAAAATTTAAATTATTTCACTTTTTATCTCATTCATAACATGGGATGTTTCAACATTCCCACTTTAGAAAACATTTTACCAGAGAATCCTTTTTGAACAATGTAACCCTCAACTAATATATAAGAGTTATAATGTCTCACTTGAATAGTCACATTGAGTTTCCAAACACCCAATGCACTTTTGTGAAATCATTGCATCATGTAGTCCTTAAAAAACCACAAATCAATCTAATGCCCATCCACTAACCAAAACACTATGATGAGGCATATACACATATTTTTTAGTAAGAGACACAATATTATTGTAGTCTCGTCTAACATGTGGACAATGTTACATCCCACCGTTGGAATTAACATTAGAATGGGGATAATTATGAGCCACAAAACCATCCAAAATCAAGAAATTTCTACAAGGAATGATCTTAAGTGATATAGTTGTTCTCCGAATGTGGTTTCAAATATGGTAAAAATGGTCGATTCCCCATCTACCTCAAATCCCTTCTCAATCCATCTTTTCATGAAAAGCCCAGGAAAAAAAACCACATTCATCTCACATGAAGACAAGTAAGAAATTCTCTTTATCTACCTTCTCCATTGAAGATGGGAGATAATAGTTGAGCCACTCAATCTGACCTTTCTATAAGATTCTTTCGTAGTGGGATGGTGTTTTATGAAGTATACTGTGATGCCTTTTTCCAATGTATCTTACATTCACCATGAACACATCCACTGAAGTCCATACCTTACTTTCAATGAAATTTCCTGATTTATGCATCAACGATCCTAAAAAAAGTACAGGATAACATTAGATTGGAATGACAGTAGAGAGAGTAACTATCACACGATATTCCATTGTCATTTTTTATGATTTATACATTACTAAAAAGACAAGATAGCCACATCAAAACATTTAATGATCCCAGAGCACCATCAACAAAATGAACATTTTTGATGAAATGGGAGATGTTCAAGTGTTCATCCATAGAAATACTACACGGGAATCCAAGGGTAATTCAAGAAAAACAAACCACTATACGAACCACGTGTTTAGCATGAATCAATGGGATACCACTATAATCAACAAAAATACATTAAACTATAGTGTGGCATAATACCACCACTCCCTTAGTGAGTAATGTATGATGTCATGATTGGGGCATGCTTATATATTATGAAGAGTACACCAAGATAATTGACTGATTTCTAGTAAAACTCACCCAATTTGGGGGGAAAAACCTAATTGATTCATAATAGATCAAATCAATATTGATGATACTCAGCTTCACCTATCAATACACTGTCATTACCCAATCACCGAGTCCTTACAAACCAAGGAATCTCATGATATTTCATGATAATCTATCTAATTCCTCCAATGAATAATGATTTATCTCAAGGGTTACATACATCAAAAATCACACCAAAATCATTTTGTATACCAAGCACCAACATTATTTGTTGTACACAAGACTCAAAATATTTATGTAAGACCAACAATACTCCAATGCTCCTCTTTTGTTTTTTTCCCACTACCCAAAAGAACACATATTTAATATAACCAACATGACTATTCCAGCCATATTAGTGTCCAAATTGTCAAAAATACGTGATATACTACCCCTAAAATGAAATCTAGGTTTGAAATAATATAAATTGACACTTTTTTTAAAAAATGGCGTGAAATACAAAAGTAGACCACAATTGTGTAAAAATACCAGAGTGTCTGGAAGACATTCCACGAATTGGAATGAACTTGTTTTCATTATTCACAGGTCACTCAAATCTATAAATTACCCAAGAAAGAACTCAATATTACAAGGCTCAATGATCCCACATATCTCAATTGGTTCGTCACAACATTAATCACATGACAATCACCATGTATTCTAATGAATGCTATACTAAGATACCATGAGCTATCATCACATACTATTTACTATACATAGGTTATAATCCTTTGAATTCACATATTATATGGTCTGTACAAGGTATTGAGCCCACTGTTGTATTTTATTATTTTAAAATTAACCATGATGAGGACATGTCGTGTCGTCCATCACTAAGAAAAAGGAAATTTGATGAGACATACAAGGTGTCCAACAATGTCAGAGGCATTTATATCCAGCTGAAACGGGTCACCAATTGGTGCTCACACCAAAATCAAAGGCTAATAAAAACATAACCACCCATATTGACAAGGGTGTCATTTTAAGAAAAGGGAACCACTACATACAAAATCATGTGAACAACAATAAAAGGATTTTAAATAATGATATTATCAAGTATTTTATGTCCTAAGGGTGATACAAACCATATGATATACCCTTACAAAGAACAATTTCCAACCTTATCCCTAGGTCACTCTAAAAGGAGTCAATAGTCTCAAATGTAGATCTTCTCCTCCATTAACATATGTATGAGAACCTATGTAAAACCCCCATGCTTTCATTCCATTGTAACTCAAAGAATCATTATCAACAATTACATGAGTTTCATAAAAAGTTGAAACCACTACATGTTCCATTTCCACAACATTTATATTTGAAACAATTTCATAATACAACAATCACATACTCAATATTCATAGAACTTGGGTGGCCATATACCAATACATACAGTGATGATACACATTATAGGTGGAATTTGGATCACATTTAATTTCAACCAATACATTTTCCATAAAAATCAATTAGATAAAAAAATAAATGTCATTAAAGAAAATATCAAAGGGTAGTCATTCTATAAGAAGAAAAAAGGCATATTAACAACTAATAATTCTATACAAACAATATGGCCAATAAACACAACAATAAGGAATGAATTACAATTTACTCAATCATATCATTTGACAAAATATAAAGAAACCTACACGGAATTTCATATTCAAGAAATATTTATCTATGTGTGCCTATTATGACTATTTTAATTTTTTGTCCTTTAATTAATAGGCCACAATTAAAATACCATAAAATCTATTAATCCACAAGTTGTGAAAATTACACCCATTAATCAAGGTGAAATCATTTCAATTGTATTATCAAAAAGAAAGATCATAAATTCCAAGCAACGAATACTTGTTTATATCCCATATATAGAGTGATCAGTCCTAGTTACGACTATTAACCAACCACCAACATGTTTCTATTATCCTGTATACTATCCTAATATTATACTACAATGGAATATAATGCGATATAATAACACTTTGTAACATCACGAACCATCTTAGCACAACACCAGTAGCTAAAATGGTCGGTAACATAACCTCATGTGTGTCTATTGGTATTTCATAGGTTTCGAACTAGAAGAGAGGGTCTAACTATGTGATAGTGAGGGGAATATTCTCTCATATTAAATATTACTAGTTGTATAATAGAATATTAGCAACCAATATTATAAGAATTATTAAATAATATAATGAAAATAAGTAGATAAATAATATTAGCATTAAATAAAATATGGTCAATTAATGCTATAAAAATATATGTAGGTTTAGATGATGATAGAGAGAAAAAAATAGTAACATGGATCATTCATTAGAGTTTAGAACAAATAAATGACTCAAATAAATAAATAACACAATATTGATGTCAATCTCAATGAAAATCCTAAGCTCCACCTCAGTCATATACTCTTAACTACTATATTATAAGAATACAGTAAATTAATTCAACATAGGTCCAAAAAATTTAATGTCTATTTTGGGTACCCATGGTGCAATGGATGCCCGATTAGGGTGTGAGACATAATTTTATGTTGGAAAAAACCACTATTGTCTCCCCCACTGAAATATTTATTATAAAATTTAAACATTTTGCAATATATTGAATGTAGAGAACACATATTAGATAAAACGTCCAAACATTGGTCTGGGATTCAAAATGGACACTCATCCCTTACCACCATCGTCAACCTAATAGTGGTGTTTAAAATAGGTACATGTGAAAGAAATAATATTTATATATAGGCCAAAATAAAATGTAATCCCTAAGATCCATACCGAAATCTTATGCTTCGGCTCGGGGACTAATTCATGTTTCAGAAATTATGTGTGAAAGAATCATAAGAGATGTATCATAATGCCTAAATAAAATCATTGTAATATTAATAAAAATATCTCTTGAATTTATATCAATAACATAAATTATAGAATTTTTATTATGATATCTTCTCTATGGTATCTGTAGTGTAGATCCATTTAATGTAAAATTACATCGAGATCGTCAAGGGTGATCCTTTTGAACAACCAATTTTCACTTTTTGTATGGTAACGATGAGTTCATCTCGGTATCAGATATAAGGGATCATGTATCACTCGAGTCATGGTGTAACCATTTCTCAAATGGTTCCATCCTTAGTAGCAATACAGGAAAGTTGTATCACAATGTGGTATATCAAATTCCCTAGGGAAGCCCTTTTCTGGAAATCCAATATACCACTTCCCCGATTTGTTGCATTGAAACCCATCACTTACATAGAGTTCATCCATGAGTCCTAAATCTAGAACCCATGATCTCTCTCCATCCATTATCAAGTGAGCACAAAATCATGGAACATATCAATTCATATATGCAATTTCAAAACATATGAAATTTTTTTGGCCTTAATATCGTTATAAATCATTGTAAATGAGTCATTACATTTAATATCCAATTCTTAAATAATTAAATTTCATACAATCAATAAGATAGGGAATGTCCCTTTAAGTCAAATATTTATTTATTTTATTAGAAATCATATCATTTTTACCATGTCCTTTCATTTTTTACAATTTATCATAACCATTCCTGTTCAATTATAATAAGAGGAGTGGTCATTCAAGCCAATTAAAAATATTTAAAAAAATTGACTTAATAAGTCTAGGTAACTAATAAGAAACATTCCTACTTATATTACCAATGATGGTAACATAATGAATTGGTCAACTAATAATTGTTGACTTTAATTTAACACACACGGGAAACAACATATCTTCATACATTGGAAATTCCAAATATACTATTTCATGATTCCTAAAAGGAGTCTTGATTCATTTAAAACTTATATTCTAATAGGAAGCATCATTTTGGAATAAAAAATGAGGATAAAATGAAAAACATCCCAAAAATAACATTTAAATCAATAAAATAATAGTAAAAACAATTAATAAAACCATGTATGAAATTCTATCATTACTTTTTAGCCTGATGAATGCTCTCCTCCAATAGAAGTGATTTATTAAAAAACATGAAATTATTTATCAGCAATTCATTTTTTCATATTATAAAATTTATTATAGAATTATAAATCATTTCTAATTATTGAAAAGCAAATATTCCTTCAGTCAATCAATTCTAGGAGATACAAAAATAAAATAATCAAAAAAAATGATATAAATATCTTTTCACTACTTTTTAGATTGAAGGTAACCTACCTACTTTAGATGAGTATTGTTAGAAAATTGGAATGTTTCTTTAGAAAGTTCATTTTTCATCTCTCAAATATTTATTCAAAATTTGGAGCTCAATTTTTCAAAATAGTAACATAATTCCATAAAATAATAGAAACACATAATTGAATTTTTTTATTAAAAAGGTAACAAAATTTGACACCTACCACAATGAACAACCAAGCAGGACACTCGGTGCTTCAAATTATTCTCAGTGAAAAATCAGAACTTCTCCACACTAATACACATTCCTTTATATAAATACATTTATATCATATAACCCAATGAACTTATTCCGCATGATTTGATGGAATATCATACATCAGATATATATATTTATATTATACACATACCTGAATATATTTGTGTGATGACCACCAAAATTGATAAAAACTCCCTATAAAAAAATCATTGTATCCTAAATAATCAAAAGAAAAAAACAAATGTATCAAGGATCATATCACAAAAAATTTATATATATAGACTGAAAATAACATTTAAGAACCAAAATTTATTGAGTAAAACTGAGTAGTAGAATGGAAATGTCACAAACCAGATATAGTCACAAATAAAATGCATGCATGTTTTTATAACAAGAAATGTTAGAAATAATTTCTAAACTAAAACATTTAATTGAATACAATTATCATTGGAGTAGACATAAAGAATCAATAAAATTAAATATACCATGTAATCTAGATAATTTTCCACCCAAACACACCATATGACAATGGTAAACACAAAATATTCAATGAGCAGTTGTCACGGGAATATCCCTAGGCACTAGATAGATGTGGGTCCCAAGTACGAAGTTTCTCAGTGTAAAAGTAACCATTAAATTCATCTGGTCTCATGCACAAGGCACAAGTATAAAACAATCCCATACACTAGTGTCCCATAATCATCATTAATATAGTTTTGTTTGGGTTTTCAACATCCAACATGCTACGTGAAATATGGAGAAAACCACTCTAGATCAAGAGAAAACTGTTACACGCTTTCCAACCTAGATACCTTTGATTCTGTATTATTGATCAAAAAAGGTAAATATTCTATTTAATTCCTTTTACACATAAATTTTTTTTCATTCACACTCAATATAGTAGCTAATCATTCTCCTCACCATTATTGTGACTCAATATAGCACTTAAAAATGAAAAAATCAATTTGAAAATGGATAAAAAATTATAAATATAAAATAATTTCTAAATTCATCTTTTAATACCAAATAGATAGAAATATTACACACACCCAAAATTATAAGAACTAAAACATTTTAATGAAAACAGTCTTTTATTTTTTAAGTATCCCCACTTGACAAAACAAAGGCTACACATTAAAACACCATTTTCACACGAAAATTCAAAATAAAAATCAAACACATAAAAAATGATTCCAGAAATAGAATTCAAAACAATAAAAATAAAATAGGATCGTGAAAAAATATAAATCTTGTAATGTTAACTAATCTATTTTTTTTATGATTGGAATCAGCTAAAAACAATGTCAAAAACCTCTAATCATTGTGAAATACTTCTACCACAGAACAATTTCCCCACAAAGGAGTCAAAAAAAATTTAAAACCAAAATAAAAACCATGAAACTAGAAAACCCCTAGGTATGATTCAATACCATATGGAAAATTTGATCATCATTAAATGTGGGAGAAACACCATGTATATGTATGTAGAAATGAATAAAACACACTTACATGAGAGATATTGATGTTCCTACACTAAATCTACCCTCAAAATTGAGTTAATGATGATGTTGATAGATATTTGATGATATACATGGTTGATAGACATTAAATGGGGAAGAAATGTTCATATTAGGTTTTATTTTGGGAGGGAAAGTTTGTAATTACAAGTTATTTTTAATGACGTAGTCCCATTTTCTCATTTTGTCTGCATGGTTTAGTAAATCGTGTGGCATAACCATGTGACACATTCTAGCCACCCAAAACTTTTCAAAAAACATCCATATTCTTGGGGCCTTAGTAGAAAAGTATGGGGGACATTAGGGGAAAAAAGTGGAAAAAATATCACCATCAAATATGGACATGGATGTGGAAATTCTCCCCACCATTAAATACATTCTACTCTATAAATTCATCCCAATGCTTGATCAGAAAACAAGAATGGGCCCTCCTTCTAAACCTTTGACTTCTTCCCCCATGGTTCATTTACATCGTTCATATTCTTCCAAAGGACCCGAACCAGTGGAATGGAATTACCTCAATGCTACTTATATTGGGAAACAACAATTCTCACCAGAAGCACAAAAATAGAAAATCGGTCTCTATCACTAATTCCTCCCAATTCATCACATGAGATGGATCTATATTGTACTTATTTAGATGGGAGACATGGAATATATCATGAATAGAGGTCAATTGAAAGGGAATACCTAACATTTATGCCTCTTATCCAATGCGCTCAGTAATCTTATATGGTATATTATACCTCATTAATGGAATTCCATTAATTCTAAAATTATGATGACCCAGATGAGGGTCCACTATCATGAATACCTAATAATCAAATTAAAATTATAATCTTCAATTACTGTGATCAGAATTGGATTTTTGGAATCACTGAGCTAGAAATAACCACTTCCTGATCAACATGAAATTTTCATATGTCTCTTGCATAGGGCTTGGCTACAATAGTGAGGTCACACCTAGCTTAGCACATCACTGATGGGAATGTCAAGGAAGATAATAGATAACCAAAAAAGGAGACATTCAGATAGTGGATTGGTAACTATTATTATAAGAGTACTCCGCCAATCCAAAATGACATTCTTAGGAACCTCTAATATCCAAAACACATGCATGGAAATGATATCAGAAAATTGAATCTCCTACTCTGTATGACCATCCGTTTGAGGATGGTATGTCATTATTATTTTAATATGAGACCCCAAGCCCTTCTAATGGACATAAAAAATGATAAGTGAAATGGGGGGCTCCTATCAGAGACAACAACTGCTAGCAAACCTTTAAGCCTTACCACCTCTTGATGATTCAATCATCCCATGTTGTCCACTTTAGTTTTATATCTAAATGAAATAAAGTGGGCTGATTTTCATAGATGGTATATCACTACCCATATGGAATTTTTACCTTAAGGAGTATTAGGTATGTCAAAAATTAAATCCATGGAGACCTCATACCACATCCATGTGGGAATGGGTATCAAATGGTGCATACAATAGTGTCTCTAATGCTCTGATTTCACTTACTGAAATGTGTATCATCTCAAAAAAATTCCAGTTATGTCTCTCCTCATACAAGGCCACTGGAACTACCGATGAAAATAATAGGACATCTTGGAATCTCACTGATGGACAAACCATTGAGATTGGGGGCTATATTATATCACCACCTTCCGTAGAGACAACAACACTTCTGAAAATCCCATAATGCACAAATACCCTCATGAGTCAAAGAACAATCAGAAGTCGTCTCCCAACCACGAAGTCACTGCATCAACTTTACGCATGGGTCATCACCAGGATTCTCCCACTGAATCACCTGTAAAAGAGTTGTAGTCAACGAAATTCTCACTAAGAAAACAAATCAATTATGCTCATTGGTCTCTATATACATCTATTCAAGGATCCCCATCAGAGTCCACTCATCACTGGTGGTCCTAATATCCTACATTGGTACTCCTCTCATCAAAGAATCAGCCACCACATTACCCTTTCCCAAGGTATTTACAATGTTAATGTCGATCACCTATAGGTGTGGGATTCAACAGCGCAGCCTCAAATAGGATCCTTCTGTGAGAATATGTAAGATATGATCCTAGGATCAGTGTAGAAAAAACACTTCTCCTTAATGAGATAGTGACACTATGTATTTAAAGAATGCATTTCTACTTATAACTCCATATCATGGGTCATAAAGTAATTTTTGTGTGGTCGGAGATGGCGAGATCCATACACAACCATGAGATCACCCTACATAATAACGCACCTGAGACCAATACATGCAGCATCCAAGTACACCACATAGCAATTTCTATATTATATAAGGATAATCATAGGGGTATTACTCAACCACTGGTTCAACTCCTCAATGGATTCATGACATTATTGGAAACCATAATAACATAACCCTATTCTGGGTGAATGTGTTCATGGGAGATGAAAAAAAACCGAAATCCCAAAAAAACAACCTGTAATAACCTAAGTGGACCAAGAAACATCATATCTCGAAAAAAAAAAATTCTGCTCCCAAGACATCACTACACTGATCTACTCAGGGTACACTAAAACCCCATGTTCATAGATAATGTTTCCGAAAAAAATCCATTTGAAGATCAAGAATGTTCACATGGAGAACATTTTTATATGGATTTAACCCCACAAGGTTGCCAAAAAATTTTGTATGTGATTCTCATGATCTTACACAGATTCAATGTAAATCCGGATTTCATTAAATAATACAACTATGAAGGAGTCCAGATACTGGTGGAACATCCAATCCATAAGTGCCAAAAAGACCACTGGAGCATTATTCAATCCATAAGGGATGAATATGTAATAAATGTAGACATACATACTTTGGAAAGATATATTTCGGATTACCACCTCTCTCTCCCTAACATTGTGGTAACTTGAATGCTTGTCTATTATGGAAAACCACATCCCCCGCATAAACAGATTATTAAATTCTTCAATTCAGAGAAAATGATATTTTTCTTGTTGGTTACCTTGTTCACATTTTGTATGTCAATATATAACCAGAGGGATCTGTCAGACTTCATAACAAAAAGTAATGGAGTGACCTAAGGAGTGTTGATCAGGTGAATGAACCATTGGGATTCCAAATAATCAATTTGAATCTTTAATTTCCCCATCTCGGTGGGGGCCATACAGTATGAGGTATGGGATATCGGTTCTGTTTCCAGTGTCAAATCAATCAAGAATTACACATCATAATATAGGTGAATTCCTGGAAAAGAATCATTAATACCTATGGGAAGTCATCCAATACTTGAGTCAATCCACCATGTGGAGCATTAAAATAGTTTTCTAGAGAAACTAACGATAATAGGATGATATGACTTCTCATATCATGTAGTAGATGTCTCTCACAACCTGACTGAGGACCCCAATCCCCATTAAAAACCTCAGGGCTCACATTAGGTGTTGTGAATCTCACCCGTCTCCTATATCAATCGATGTGAAACTGATATTTCACCAGACAATCCATGCTAAGTATTACAAATAAAGGTCCACATATAAGAACAAAAGGTCCCAAACCATCTCAACCCCAGACAAGGTATTTGAACACGATGTGTACTTGTTACCCTTCACCTTCTCCATTCACAATGACATTACTAACTCCATCACAAATGATAAAAGATCAGTTGGAAAATTATGTGGGCTTAGAATATGGGATGAGATAAATGGAATAGTGGAATGAATATATAAAATATAAGCATCTATAGAGAATGAAATCAAAATGGTTCCTCGGATAGTCAGTGGCACTACATCTATTTCAACTGCTACCAGCTCAACAACATTATGATGCCAAATCTCTTCCTAAGAACAGAGACTCAACTATAGATCTACCCAGAACTTGACGTTCTAGGAAAACAATCTGGACCTTCTACCAGATCCACAAAACTGAGATCCCCATCTCCTTGATAGCTCTGACTGTGCTATCACACCCTAGGAATCCAAAGACCCTACCATGATCTAATGTGAATATGTCACCCTGTAATATTACAGCAAATGTCCCATACCTCTACATTGATAACATTTTTTAGATCTATATGTTAATGCTATTGAGGTGTTTCCTAGACTATTATAGTAGTGAAACACATTAGACCTTACAAAATAATCCACTGAAGAACAATGGCTTGATTTTTTGTCTGAACTACCACCTCCCTACTTCCCGAGCTCCTTTTCCATCCTTTCCTTCTTTGATAAACGTCCACTTCCCATCATTGACACTGCCCTAGAGAAACCATACCTCAACATGTAATCATTTTCCACAATAAAATCCTAATAACTAACTTGGTGCATGTCTTCGCTAGAATAACAAGACCTAAGAATAAATCCCCAGCCACAAATCCCTCTCTGACTTCTGATCGTTCAGATGCTCATTGGAGACCATTAATCGAGCACAATAGAAGAGGTTCTAATAACAGTAGGAAAATTAAATAATATAAAGACTCCCCTAAACATGCTACATAAACTCCTAGGATCTAGTGTAGGCCATGACTTAAGGGTATTACTGGTCGTTGAAGGTAACCTTAATGTCTTTCCAGCTCATCTGTTCATGACACCAACATTGATGCAATAATTCCCCCCACCAATACTTGGGACACTATATCATAGAAGGGGAACAATTCAACAACACTTACTAATGTGTGTTAAGAATCATGGCCTTCCATTTATCTTCTTGAGCCACTCCTCTTCCTCCCAGGGTTCATTACTACCTTGAAAAGAATTAGACTTTTTCATTAGGAAAACATGGTCTTTTTCATTACTAAGACTTGATTCCTCTTCTCATGCTAGAGAAGGAGTAGTAGATACTCCATGTCTTAGGGAATTTTAATTCATGGACAACACCTTCTACTATACTTTTATCAATCAGTGGGGGAGAACTCTCTCTGTCATCCTCCCATGGGGGCATGAGAGATATTTCGAGAGGCATATTTCTACCCAACGCAACAATCACAAAATAAAACATCATAACAAAATGTTTTAAAAAAATTCATCAATTACATAAAATATAAAAAAGTCAAACACATAAAAAAAAAAATAAACAACCACATCACTGCCACCTAATGTCTACCTGCAGTCTTCATCCCACACATTCAACCTGGTAGTGAAGTCAAACAACCAATGCCCAAATCCCTTGGAGAATCGAGGTTTGTCATGAGAGGTACACGCCAGGAACCCTACACCTAATCAAATCTACAATCCCTAACATTCTTACATCCCTTCTAGCAAGAATCATCCAAATATAATGATATGATCACAAAAGAATTACCTTTCTCAGATACTAATTTTTCAAAAACTATATATGATAACCTTTAAAACCGGCACCTTACCTAGTCCAAGGTTACTTTTGATTGGTGTTTTATATCCCCAAAGGCCACTAAAAGTACCTGGTAATGCTAAAAAATTGTTTGGGAATAATTTATCCTTGTATAAAACCATTAAACAACAAAAAACAATCAATAAACTGAATCCAAAAAAACTCTACCAAACAAGCCATAAATTAAATTTAGAAATGAATATATGGTTTTAAACATGACAAAAGAGGTAGAAAATATAATTTTCACCACAAAATAATACAAATACCAGATAATAGTAAGGGGTCATCACCCACATTCCGTCTCTATAACACCACACCATGGACTGAAGCAAAAAAAACTCAAAGTGCCATCTCCAAAGACCGTTCCCTTACCTGTGGAAAACATAGTCAAGTCTACTTACACCCAATAGTGTATGTAGGGTGAGAGAATAAGTCCAATAAGATAAAACCAAATAGTTTATTGTGTTAATTATTAGGAGATAAAAGGATTGAATGTTTTTATAACAGTAAAGGGTAGTTGAAATTTATATAGTTCATCATTTAGAGGAAAATAGTTTTTGAAGGGAGAAACATAAATACTGAATAAAATTAAATAAAACATGTATCATGGTGAATATTCATACCAAATATGACATTATACATTGGTAAATATCAAATATTCAATGATCAATGGTCATTATAACACCCCTATGAACTAGTTAAATGTTAGCCCCAGGTACCTCATATCGATGTGTAAATGTAACAATATTAAATATATATTCTGATGCATGATCCACTAGTATTACACATAACCATGGCCTAGTGGTCCCATGTAATCATCATTATAGTTTTTTTATTGTAATAAATTTCAAACAAGCTAAGTAAAACATGGAAAATTTCACTCTAGATCACTCGCAAAATATTACTCATCCACCAACCAAGATAGACATGTTTCCCTCTTTGTTCTAAATTGTTTTTACAGGTTATCGATTTCCATTTAATGATAAAAACACTATTCATGTTCATATCAATAAAACTGTAGCTATTCATGATTTTGACTATTAATATAACTCAATAACACAAATATAATTTAAAAAAAATCACAATGTATAACAAAACTGTTCACATAAAATCTTTTTAAAACACTTCTATTAAAACCATAGTCATACAAATATAACACCAAACCCGAATAGGTCACACAAAAACATTTTTATAAAACCATTCCATGAATTATAAAAGATCCCCACTAAACATATCATGGAATGCACAAGAAAAACACAAATTTTCAAAAAAAAAATAAGCAACTTAAAAATAAGCTTCTTAAAAAATGATATCCAAAATAGTTATCAAACCAAACATAATGAAATATGAACATGATTAAAATATAAATCCCGAAATGCTAACTCATCCAATGATGATGGCTCATAAAATCACCTGTCAAATTTTTTAAATCCCTCAAATCATTGTGCGATACATCATCCTCCCCACCACTGCGACACAAGGTAGGGAAAATGAACATAAAACCATAATATTGGACCATCAAACTCCAAGAAAAACCCTAGGTACAAAGCCCTAGATTATGGATAATTGTAGTGTCATTAAAATTTGGGGAAAACCTAAGGATATGGAAGGAAAAGGGATTCACACTCACTTACTTGTGTGATATTGAAGTTCCTCCCACAAATCCTACTTCAAAATTGTCATCTAAGGGATGTTGAGAGAGATTCAAGTCTATACATGAAACATAGGAATGAAATATGGGAGAAATGGGTGGATTATGTTCATGTATTGATGGGAAACGAAGGAATTAAAAAATATTATTAATGACTTGGACCCCATTGCATGGTTTTCCTGCACGGTTTACTATACTATGTGTCCCATTCTGGCCACCCAAAACATGTACTTAAAACAAAAAAATTATTACCGAAATAGAAGATTACTAGGGGATGTTATAGACATGATATTGAATAAAAAATGACATTAAATAATGGAAATGGATGTGACAAAAAAACTCACTTCGAAGGGATATAGGAAACGAATGTTTCATGGAACTATCCAATAAACTACAGAAAAATTACAACAGACCATAAAAAATTATATATCCTTAATTACATGGGGTGAATAAAAAAAGAAATAAAATCTCAACTAAGCTTTCAATTGAAGCCTAAATCACAGTGAAATGCTTCAACTTCAGTGGTGGTTTCATGAAAATGCAAGAATAGGTCTTGTAGCCCTTCAACAAAATAAAATTGAAACTGTACCAAAACCTAATCTAGGGATTCAACCGAGACGAAATCCTGTGATTAGAGATCATAAAATCACTATAACTGTAGATAGGGAGGATAAATACCTATATTTATTCTATTGAAATGAATATCCAATAATAACCATGTGAAATCGACCCAAAAGGGGGGTAATAAAGAGATTTGTGCATCGTTCCTAATGAGGATCTGTCGAATTGGGTTGTCCACCAAAGGGAGGATTTTATTAGTGGTTATCACATCAAAAAATTTATTAAAATTTATTTTTCATTTAATTTGAATTTATTGTTTTTTTGGGGGTTTTCCAGACATTTTTTGTAGAAAGTGTGAGTTTTTGTGTTTTGAGTAAAACTTAGAACCCATTCTCATATTCAAAAACCAATTATCTTATTTTTTAAATATTAAATTTTTTGACATTTTACTCTCATTTCACTTTCCAATTGCTATCCCCAAGTATATTAAAGCCACCATAACCATTTTTAACTCATATAAATCCTCAATCATGTTGGATTTGTGATTTTACTAAGGTACCGGGCCTTCCCAAAAGCCTATTTCCTACATTAGAATTTTTATTTATTTAATATCTCAATCAATGTTTTATGTTTTTTAATGATTCCAACTCTAAACTGACACCACTCACCTAAGGAGCACCCCCATTATCTAATCACCCTATTTGGATATAATTTTTAGGTATAATGAGGGGAAAATTTTATAGATTTATCTAATCATCCATATTAGAAGATGTGAATTGTTTCTTTCCTAAATCCTTCAATATTTACGTTTACCCCATTCTAGATACCACATGACCTCCCCTTCCTTATTTTAACCTCACTTTCATTTTGTAATGTTTTTATATTCATAAACTAGTGTATTTAGGTAGTATTATGAATATATCTTACACATGTGGGTTTCCTCTCATGTTTCTCCCATTTTTGTTGTGTTTTATCCACTTTTCATGAGGTTATAAAATGTTCAGATGTTAGGTAATGTGACTAGGGTTTTATTTGGTTTCATTTGGGCCCAATATTGTGGTCTTGGTCTTGATTTTAGTCCCTTGTGGTGCGGCGGTGATGCGGTTGAAATTTTGAACATCGAATTGGGGGTTTTGACCCAAAATTTAGGTGATTCCATGTGAGATATTTTTATGATGATTTTGAATGTCTGATTTAATTATTTTTAATTTTTAGTATATGTTTTTCATTGTGGTAAAAACCATTTTTGAAGGATTTTTAAGCGGTTAATTTTATAGTTCCACTTTTTCATCAAATAGGGTGTTTTCCTTGTGTTATTATTGTGGTGATATTTGGGATTTTTTTATAACATATGCATGTAGTTTATTAAATGTTTTTTAAGATAAAAATTCAACTTCCATAGGGTCTTCGGGTGATTTTTGGTTGAAAAGAGAGTTTTTAATTGGTTTTAGGTGAAATAACTTGTCATTCTTCATTAATGTGTTTTATGAAAAATGTAAATGGGTTATTGAGTTAAAAAAAACTGTGAAATGGATGTGGATTTACTGTTTGTGAGGGTGTATGTTTTAAAATGGTAAAAAAAATTTTAAAGAGATGTTATTTTATGATTTTCTATCTCATACCTGTTTTTTAAAATTTCATAATGTATTTATCAAAATGTGAACGAGATATGAAACATGATGCATGATGTTTTGTTGTGAGTATGGTTTCAAAAAGAATTTGAATGAGATATGGGATTATGTGACATGTGTGGGGGTTTTTAGGTGTATTTGGGATATGGAAATTATATTTGAATGTGAATATGGTAATTCATGTATTTTGGAACATGATTGAGAACTAAAGGGAAAACCTGGGTATCTAGGTGGGTGGATGTGTACTAGTATGCTTGTGATCCAGTGGAGTTTGGTCCTAGTTTCACGTATAAAGATTGATGATGACAACACTAACTAAAAAATTATGATTATGATGATGATGATTTAGAACCACTAGGTTATGTATGTGCTCCCTACTAGTAGCACGTGTGCATGAGAATAGTTCTTTTTATTGTTACATTCACAGTGAAATGAAGAAAATGCGACCCACATCATGCTAGTTCCTACTGGTTATTTACCATTGCTTGTTCTCATTAGATAAATTATTTGTACCATCAGCATATGGTATGATTGCATAAAAATTAATTGATTTGGAATTCTATTTATATGTGTTGATTCATTAAAGTAGCACACTTGTAAACTATTTTTATTTAATGTGGAATATTTTTAATATTTATAATAACATCTCATGTTTATGAAATCATGCATGCTTTTCATCATTAAATGTTTATCATATTTAATCCATTAGTGATATAATTCAAATATTATTATAATAACACCCTAATTACACCCTTGGGTGTATTAATACTTGGTTATTTTTGTCACAGATTTGGGTACATATTTTTGAAACAATGATATGGGTTTTAGTGGTAAATAATGATGCACTAATGTGGAGATGGTTTGAGGGTGGAGCATCTTCCATGAAGAGGCTCTTGGGAAGTACATTTTTTATTTATTCAATTGTTATATTCTATGATAATTTTATAAATTATGTAATTCAATTCTTACTTTTATTCAAAAATATTGTATGTTTTGAAAAATCCATATATTTTATATTGGATTTTTATGTTGTTTCATATTTATAAACTTGGGTAAATCATTCCAATAATTCATTTTATGATACCCAGGAACCAGTTCTAGGGTGTGGGGATTGAGAACTCCCTTGATCTATTGTCACATACCTTGTTGGGTGCATGTTTTGAGGACGAATAGATTAGTTTCATGAAAAAATGGTATTAGAGGATGTTAGGGTCACTCTTTGGGTCATGTTATTTAGGGAAGAGTCGGGATAGTAAGGCATTAGGGTTATTGGGGATTGAAATATCAATTATGAGTAGGGTTCCTGGACAGCACTCCTCATGACATGATTCATTTCACCAGGAGATGTCGGGTATTATCAGAGTCATTTGGTTTTCTATGTTTGATGCCGATTAGGGGAAATGAGAATAGAGTTGGGCTAATGATCTAAGTGATATCGTAGTGCCTGGAAAGCCATGTGGAGATGGTGATATTTCCTTAGAACACTCTCTTTGATGGTGAAGATATTGGAATATGGCCCCCAAACATATATCCAAGTCACCCACCAAAAAAATTTCTTATAGCATTGTCTCATGTCACATCTTTTTAGAATCACTGAAAAATGTTTTAATGAAAAAATACTTGATTTAAGAAATGTTTAATTTTATGAAATGGTTTTTCAGTTAAGTGGAAGTGGATATATTTTCGAAAGAGTATAAATGAATATTTATAAATGTTTTGAAATGGAATTGGTGTGTTTACACTTCTTTTGAGTGAAGGAACTATGTTAAATATGGTTATGGAATAAATGTTTCCAATAGAGTTCTATAATCAAATGGAAGATGTTTTAGTTAGATGTAATTTTTTGGTGGTCATGGGTGGATTTTGGAAACATATTTTGATTTTTTAACTAAATATCATTTGAAAAGTTCAATGAAATTATATAAACTTGTTATTAAAAATAGATGAGTTGAGTTATTAATTTAATAGGGATTTAGGAAATTGAGTTTTCATGAAATTAAACATGTTTTAAAATGTGATAAAATGTTTTGAAATTAATGTAGCTAAATTTAATGTGAGTTTTTTTTGAATTATTGGTAATATTTTGAAATGTTTTTCGAATCATTAGAACCTTGTTTTAAATAAGAAGAGATATGTTTTCAAAGGAATGGGTGTTGATGAAATGTTGTTTTCATAAAATTGAGTGTTTTCAAATGGGATGAGATGTTTTGAAATTAATTTGTATGACTTGAATATTAGTTTTAAATGGAATGAATTGTCAATTAAAAATAAGTTTTTTAAGGTGTAAATTGGGATTTTTATTTTTCGGTTAGTAGTCTTGAGAAAAATATAATTATTGGTTGATTGTTTTGGTTTTCAAAATTGGAAAGAATTTTTGATTTTATCTTTTGTATTTACATGGGCGATAATGTACATGGGGTTACATGGTTTGATGGATGGTTAATGGAATGGAAGTTTGTTTGATGGGTTGGATATGAGGAGGGTTCCTAGTGTGGCCCGTAAACATTCACGTGTGAGGCTCATGAGGTATCATTGATTGATATACTAACGGATGAACGATTTAATTTCAAAGAGATGATTTTAAAGGAAAACATGAGGGCTTGATGACCATTTTTGGGATGGTTTGTCTTATGTGTTTTTTGAAATTTTTTCATTGTGGGATGTTTTTACCTAACAAAACCTCTTTTTTGAATAGTGATTTTGGTTTGTGTTTGGTCTGTAACCTGGGTTGAAGGGCTTGTTAGATGTCACTTCTATGAAAATGTTGGGAAGCCTTTATGGTGGATCCCCTCATATGTATGGTTTTAGTTTGTGGCACATTTTGAATAATAGACCATAGTGGTTGTGTCCCTGGGTTATCTCATTAGATAATGTATGCCCACACTATGAGTTAATGCATGACTGAAGTGCACCCCTAGTTGTTTCTCTGTTGGATGATATTCATGTCAAGGAATATAAAAAATATATTTCTCATGCTTCGTAAATTTTTTCTTAACCCTTTCCTTTCTTGGTTTTAGGGATACTCTTGTAGTTGTAGAGTGCTCGAGGAAGGTTGAAAGAGACCATAGATTCATAAGTTACATAATTCATCAAAGGTTAATATATTTTGGGGTTGTTAGTGTGTATGGTGTTGAAGAGGGCCTCTACACCCTTCACAGTCTCCTCAATAAAGGGGTTCTTGTTAAAGCACCAACGTAAGAAATATGGCCATGAGAGACTATTATGGCCACTTTTGAAATGGTTTGTTGTTTGGGGACCTAGAATAAGGTCCCTTCCCATGTATTGTCTCTATATGTCCCAATGTCCATGTTAGGTGACACATTATGATGTGATGTTCTCATTTGATTGTAAATGTGAAGTTGTACAATCTTTTGGGAGTCTATGTTTTTTCAAAAGTGTGTCTACATTCATGAGATCTTAAAATCAATGGTTTTGAGGAATGTGTTTCTATATAGCATTTCTTATTTCAGTTTCATATTCGAAGAAACTAGGGGTGATGTGTGTAGGTCTCCAAAGTAATTTTTTAGGGAAATGTTGAGATTGGGTAATGTGAGTATGGAAAGTGTTATGTCTTGGTGAACCCATATGGGATTAGGGAATAGTTTACATGGCACCGAAAGGGTATGTTCTGTTCAAGGGGTTTCCCATGCACAATTGTGAGGCGGAAGATCCTTCAATCATTTGAGCCCTATCCATAGGTCCTAATGCGATGTTGTCACGTTTCCAAGGGAAATCATGGGGTCATTCAAAACTTTGGTAAATGTATTATCCATATTAAAAAATATGGGAAACTTTTAATCCCCTACTATCGTTATCTTTATTTTTTCTATTCGGTGAAAGAGGTGGAGGGACTCATTCCCATGTTATCATACAATTTCATTATTTCAACCTTTGGTTCCCATTTAGTATTTGGATGATGGATTGAAATTTGGTTAGATGGGTATAGTGAACAGTAATTGGATGTCTATTTGTAATGGTTCACTTGAAAACCATACATATAGAATGATTCCCATCATTAGAAAATATTTTCCTTAAGTGTGTGGACTGACTATGAATTCACCCCAAATATTTAAATTTTGTGGTCCACTTATGTCATTTCATGTTTTTCGGTTATGAAATTTGGTTCTCATGGTGCAGAGACCCACAATGATACTTAATTATGTTCTTTGGTAAATGTATAATGTATGCTTACCCCATGAATAAGTGAGTTCATTCATGCATCCCCCTTTTTGTATCATGATTATGTCTCGATAAAATTCAAGTTATCTCTTATGGTGGGGAGACCGTTTGTGTCTCCCCATACTAGTTACTCCGATTTATCACTAGTCTTGGATTAGTGGTTGGTAGTCTTGTTCGGAGTTATCTAACTACCAACATCTTCCTTGGGTAAATTTTGGGATTGGAGAGAACCTAGTTGTTTAGTTGATGAATGATAAGTGTAACATTGTCTGTTTTTTTGTTTGTTTGGGGAAATTTCATGAGTCATGTTCATATAGTGTTTAAGAATCCTATTTAGGAATAAAGTATGAATTTGATTGATTGTTTCAGTAAGGTGGTGTATTTTTTGGTTTTCAAGAGTATTCCTTCCATAATTGATCATTAGAGGGGTTTTGGCCTTTTGGGGAGAAGCTTGGCAGTGAAATCCATTTTGGCCTTTCGGTTGGGATTGGTTATATCTTTTTCCCTTATTGTGTCTTTTCATGGGTGTAAATATTTATAGTGGAGAGAATTTCCACATCAATGACACATTACAAATGTATTTTTCATTTAACTTCCATTATTTATTTGTTTTTGTGGTTTCCAGAAAAAATTTTGTGGAAGGGGTGAGGATTCATGATTTGGGCGAAACCGTGAGCCCATTTCCTGATTTAATAACCAATATTGTTTCTTTATAACTCCTTTAATTTTTAACCTTTTACCCCAATTCCACCTCTGAATTGGCATACCCCGGTATATTAGAACCACCATATCCATTTAGACCTCATACGAATCCATAGTCATTATGGAATTTGTTTTTTATTTTGGTATTGGTCTATCACAAAATCCAATTTCCTACATTAAATTTTTAATTCATTAATATATCATTCAAATATTAAGGTTTCTGGTTGAATACATATCTCACCTAATCCTAATTATCTAAGGCATTCACATGCTCTCCTCACCCCCTTTAGAGCTCATATTAATCAATAATTAGGGAGAACCATCATTAGATTTCTAAAATTGTCCAAATTTGAAGAGGTAAAATGTGTCTTTCATCACTACTTCAATTTTTACTCTATTCCTCCAGTGTATTTCCTTCATGACCCCCTCAGCCTTATTCATACATCACATGATTTTATATCTATTTTAAAATTCAATAAATGGTGTATTTTGGTCATTTTATTCCCAATATCTCAAGTATGGGGGTTTCCTCTTATGTTCCTCCCATTTGAAAATTAATTCATCCACATTTCTTGAGGTTATAAAATGTACATAAGCTGGGGTTAATACCTAGGGTTTTATTCAGTGTCTTTTTGGTCAAATATCGTGGTCTAGTGACTAATTTCACACTCTTATGGTGTGACGGTGGAGCAACTGAAGATTCACACAATGAATTTGTTGTCTAAAGACAAACAGTAGGTGATTCAATGTGTGATCATTTCATGGTGAGTTATCATGTTTTATTTAATTTTTTAATCTTCCTTATATGATGTGAATTGTGGGAAACAATTTTTTATGGAGTTTCTTATGCGGTTAATTTTATAGTTTCACTTTTTCTTTAAATTGGGTGTTTTCTATGTGTAACTCTTGGGGTAAAATTTGGGATTGTATTATAACATATGAATGTTGTTTCCTAAATGTTTTTTGGCATTAAAATTCTGTTTTGGAATAATCTCGGTGTGAATTTGGGTTTTAAAGACGGTTTTAATGGGTTTTAGGTTAATAACTTCTCATTATTCATGAAAATATATAATGACAATTGAAATGAGTTATTGAGTAACACAAACTGTACAAAGGAAATTTATCTACTGTTTGGGTGGGAGTATGTTTTTAATATGATCCATATTGTTGTGAAAGAGATTTTATGTGATTTTTAAAATCTCAGAACTGTATTATAAAATTTCATAAAGGATTTATCGAATTGTGAAAGAGATATAAAACAAGTTGTAGGTTGTTTTGTTTGAAGCATGGTTTCCTAATGATTTTGAATGAGATATGGGATTATGTGACATGTGCAAGGGTTTTTTGGTGTGTGTGGGATATGGAAATGATATTTTATTGTGAAAATGGTATTTCATTGCTCGTGGAACTTGTTTGATAACTATAGGGAAACCCCAAGTATCTAGGTGTGTGGATAGGTACTAGTATGCTAGTGATCCAGTGGGATTTGGCCCCTGTTTCACGTAGAATTTTTGACGTTGAGAAAAAAATATAAACATTGATTATTATGATTATGAAGATGTAAAATTACTAGGTTATCAGTATTCTCCCTACTAGTGGCTCATATTCACGAGAACAGTTATTTGAATGGTTACATTCGCCGAGATATGAGGTACTAGTGACCCACAGTGAGCTACCGCCAAGGGGTTATTTATCGTTTCATATTCTCAAAATGTAGTTTATTTTTTTGGTCAGAAAAATATTTTTTTAGATGTAAAATTTAGTGTTTTTTAATTCTTTATAAAATTGTATATTTTTTATAATACCCCACTTTAAAACTGTTTTTATTTAATGATGCATCTCCTTAAAATTCATAATTGCATCTCATATTTATGAAAACATGCATGAATTTTGTATTCTATTTTTTTCACATGGAATCAATTAGTGGTCTAATTATACTATAATTTCGCTAAATTCTTACATTCAACATTGGGTGTATGTTGGCATGTTTAGTTTCGTCACTGGTTTAGGTACATCTTTTTGTGCTAATGGTCAGAGTTTTAATCAGACCATCGTGATGCAGTGTAGTGGGGGTGGCTTGTAGGAGGATACACTTGCCTGGTGGAGGCTCTTGGGATATCCTTTTTTGGATTCATCATTTGTTAGACTCTTTGAGAATTGATTTAAATTACATAATTCAATTCTGATAAAGACAGTTTGTTTTGGAAAATCCAGATTTATTATATTGATTTTTTTGATGTTTTTTGTTTATAATCTCATGTAAATCATTCCCATATTTCATTTTATGATACCTAGTAACATGTTCCGGCACATGGGGATTTGGAATGCCGTTAGGGCCTTGTCTCAGACCATTTTAGGTGTAAATGTTCATGGAAACCAGATTTGGTTCGTGACTATGGTGGCGCACACTAGGGGGAGGTTTTTTCATAGAGGGTGTCATGGTGCAGGGGGTCTTGATCAGGGAGGCATTCATGCTACCGGGTGGTCACACCAATGATGTTTTCTTGATTGAGGTGTGATGAAGAGATCGTAAGGTATCTATTAAAAATAAAAAACATAAACTAAATAATAAGACAAATGATATAAATAACATAAGTGATAATTATTACATTATCATAATTATTATCTTTAACCACTTGATTTTATTCGATTATTTTTTCTAGTTCCCCTGAGGAATTATTTTAATATCATTAATATAGAAGCACAACATTGTGGAAGTACATGAAAATAAAATGTTTTGATACTCTATTTTAAAAATGGTCTTCCCATCTAACCGAAAAAATTTAAATTCCTTCACATTTCTATCTGGTTCAAAACAAGAGATGTTACACCTAGGAACCCCAGACAACAATAAAAAAATAAGTTCATTGATACTATTGAGAAGTGAAATTATTGGATCCATTTGGTGGATAAATTGGACAATGTAAATGAAATATTAATGAAACCATTAAAAACAAAATGAGAGTTATGTTACGTATCAAGGTATATCATACTAGAGAAATAGATTAAATTGATATATAATGCATCATATTATTATAGTATTTGAAATCCAAAAATATCATTCATTAATGTGTGTATTAATTTATTCTATATGAATGTTATTATAATCATACCTCCTCAATGTATAACTATGAGTTATAACTGATCAATGACCATCTGAAATCCAAATGGGTTGTTTTGATATGATATGATTAACTTTAATAAAATATTGTTATCAATACATTTTTTTGTATATTTAATAAAATGATTATATTAATTAGGTAATAATTACACATATATTAATAATTCCAACCCCTAAATGATTATGGAATAGAATTATGTATATGATTTGATGTACATAGAGATCTATTATGATTATAAATAATTTAGATTTAGAGTTGATGAGATAACTATAATGAGAACCTACATAATTTTATACCAACATGTGTGGTTGGGTATGTTGAGGACAATTAATAAGATAACGAAGAACTAATATAAGGTTTCCCAAGACATATGTAATGTAAATACATTTCATCCATTATTTAATATTACTTTATAAATGAATGGACATTCTTCATTAGGTCACATATGATGTTCAAACCTAAATAATTTAATAAAATGTGATGTTTTCATATTTTTGAAGAATGATATAGGTTGTATTCATTAACTATGTTAATCTATTTTAGTTAATCAATGATATAATTTACTTTCTATAATATATTTACATATACCATTTCTAGTTGTCATGCGATGTTGCATTGGATGACTGACCCTATTAAACTGGTCTGAGATGAGGTTGTGTATGACCCCATGTGGACCTCCACATTTCTAATAGGCCATTGAATAATGTTAAGGACCTATTATGACAAATGTAGTTACCAATCCATTTGTAACAGATATATATATATAGACTAACAGTAATAACATTTTAAAAATTCACCAGAAACAATAATAGATCACACAGATGAACAGATAACTGAAATCTAAAAAAATTCAATAGAATAGTAAATTACAATAACTAGTACACAAGTGAATGATATATCCCCACAAAAAAGTTTTAAATATACAATAAAAATTTAATTAATTAGAATATCTTCTAATTTGATCATATTTTATCTTGGTATCTCCTCATACGTCCTTCTCCGTTTATACAGCTTCCATAATCATGGCACATTCCATAAACTAAATCACTGGCCATAATGTCTTCACACACACCAAGATTCCTACGAAGGGTGTGAGTTTCAACCTAGTATAGAACACACATTTTTTAAAAAATATAAATGAAACAGTTATATAAAATTGTTTGTAATTTTAGGAAACTAAATACTTAATTTATCATCCAACATTTCGGGTCATAACACATAACGATTTTTTAATGTTCACCGACCCCCTCTATTTCTTATTTTTGAAAGGAAGATATATTGAACTAAAAATCATATAAATAAAAAGGATACTCTTTATATCATTGGTCAAAAACTCACTGCATACCACAACACATGCCATACTACTCATTCCAGATTACGTCAAACACTCCAAACTATCGTACAGTATCACAAGACATCGTCCCAAAGGCATTGACCCATATACACATAATTTAGGGATGTCCAATCAATCAAAATAACACATCCTTATCAAATCTTGGGAGGTTCAAAAAAACACATCAACCCATCCACATAGTTTCTGGTGAGATCCTATCAAAAATAGACACAATTTATAATCATGAATCATAATCAAATATAATAATGGGGAACCCAAAATACCATACATCAACCCAATGACTCACTCACAATGGTCATTATAATCAAAATTAAATCGAACCATCTCAATAATATTCATCCTAAAATCCATTGTCATAATTAACCAAATAACACATTAAAATAATTGTAGAAAAAAAGAATGAAATCTTATTCTTTTGAAAAAACAAATCAAATTAAATGAAAACAATATGAAATCCCAAACTCCATTTTTTGATGAAATATTAACTCTTTTTGACCCTGAGAATATTTTTCCAGACTAAAATAACAAATCGGAAATCTATATGTCATATCATGTAATAGGTCACACAATATTGTTATCCTTAAAAAGAATTTCACTCCCCCATTAAAAGACTAAATACACTAATACAGTACTCACCTTATAACCTTGACACTAAAATCCATGGTTTCATATGTATTTATATGATCCCACATGAAGTTTGAAACATATAAAATTATACAAGTGCTGTAGACTTGTAAGGAAATCTTACAACCAGTTAGTAAACATTATCGAATAATTAATCTACAACAAAAACATTCAAATATCATAGAATAAAAAAAACTATCTAGATCATTCAGAGACAAGGATTTATAAAAAAGGGATTTTTAATGAGGGGAAAAGTAGGGATAATTATTCATGTTTTTCTATATAATCTATGAGAGGGTCCAATAAAAATTAAATACAACTAGATTAGTTATTAAATAAATTGAAGAAACCCAAAAAACCAAAATTTACCCTATGTTACCCGGTGCACAAGAGTGTAATAGAAGATGATACGTGGGGAAATAAGGGGGGAAACTAATAATCAGAAACATTCTTCTATTAAAACAAATCTAAAATAAATACACAATTTAAACATAAGATCAAAATGTGATATAATGTAGGTGGAAGAATCCTTTTCCCTAGATGAATTAATAATGGGATAAGGTATTTATTCCTACGACATATTTTTCTACACAGCTTTTTTTAGGCTATAGTTCCATAATTTTCCTTAGGAATATCTATTGATCATTCCCAACACCCAAAAAATGAAAAACATGTACGATACTCAGGTATATGAAAAAATATTAAGGAATAAAATACTAAAAAATTTATGGGTGTTATAAGCACCCAATTAGTTATACTACAATACCTATGAATTTTTTTAGGGGTATATTCTAAAAAAATAAAAGAGTTTATTATTTTTATCTATATTAAAAAAATGATTCCATTTCTTATGTACTCCCATAATATTAAAAAACATAAAAAATAGGTTCCATCATTCATAATATCCATTTTTCATCTTCTTTTCAAATAATATATATGATGGTCCTATAATACACACCTCCACCAAAATTATAATTCTCACGAACAAGAATATTTACATTGTCTCACCCATATAATGGATTTGTGGTACTATCATTCTTTACTATATAGAGAATTTTACCCCCAATTAGTGAGTTATAGTTAGAACATTTTAGAACACCAAATTAAACCATACTATCATTCTTCAAAAGATTCATCTTTTAATTAAGTTAAAATGTCACCCATTTCCCAATGAATGATCACACTGATAAACTAAAACCAAATTTAATCATTCGTAAATAACAAATACTCCTCAACTGGTTAAAATCTCAATCTCAGACTTCACTACCTATGATTAATAACTACACAGGGGTATAAAACATTTTTTTCACTTTAATCTTATCCTTACATTATCATATTAATACAAACCACCCCTACAATAGTATTAGGATTAAGAAAACATCACTCATAAGGTTCACTGTTGAATTGCAATAATCAAAATGTGACAATAATGATTCCATATCATTGTTAGTCAATTATTGTCACTCACGAGCACCACTAACACTTAATGGATGTTCTTATCATTACATACCCTAAATGATTTCGATCATGTAACATATTATCTATTTTTTATAGATTAAAATCATTATAAAATCATCTAAAACCACAAAAAATACTAGAAACAAAAAATAAATTTCCACATACACCACATAGTACAACTGTGAACATCTCATATTTATAAATCATCACCCCAATAAAAATAACCCCATGAAAACATTCCTTATTCCACCATCCACCACCACACTTCCCAATCCATGGATGTTCCCCAATCTATCCTTATATATGATTATCACATCACACACCCAAAAACACATAGCCTCTGGGAGATTTAATTACTTGATCATATAAGGCTCACCTCACATATCAGACCTACCATGGTGTCAAAGAATTATTATACAAAAATTATAGAAAAAAACATTTTAGAGGCATTTAAACATTTAGTTTAATTGATAAACTACCCAGCAGTCACAAAACTAACCGATCCCCTCCTCCAACACCTTTAAAATATAAACCACCAAATATATTCATGATACAAAACTAATCATCATATTAAAAAATAATAATTCAAAAATTAGAATCCTCATAAAAACCATATAATCATACATATCGATTTTAGTATATAAAATAACAATTATCAGTATCCCCTAGAATTCCACTCATTTAATACTTTGAAACACACAATTTTTTTTAATACCAAATGATCATTTTCAGTTTTTCATTTGGGTTCACCATAGTACAGTGATTCCCATCCAACAAGACAACCTCATCCCATGAAACAAAATTTGTTTCTTACAATTCTATAAGATTAATAATACTACCATATTTTTGGTATTCTTAAGTTGTCATTGTTGACTAATAAATAAACTAACTCATAGGGGAAAACTCCCTATTTATGAATATAATGAAAGAACCCCCACATTCCACATCCTCTAACATGAACCCGTAATGTATTCACAACACAATGAAACAATCCACATGTAAAGGAAACAAAAAAACTTACCATTGTCCAGATCCTCTATGACTATGAATATTGATGTAACCCATAATAAATTTATGACATTATTCCAAATGAATGTCCCCATATAAATTACGGATCAAGAACAAAAATATATCCCAATAAATAATAAAAACATCCTGACCATAAGTATTTAGAATTTCAAAATGATCAACCAATACTCTTCTATAAAAATATCATATGGTCAATGGAAACCATTTAATACTCCATGAATTCCCACTGGGTGAACGCCCAATGAATAAATGTGGGTAACAATGAATTTTTTTTCTTCCCATCATGTATCATTAAGGAACTACCCATACTAGTCAGGTCCAATGATACCAAATACATTAGAATAAATTTCCTATTGATACATCAATACTAACAATGAAATTGTCACCAAAAGGCCAGTTTAGATTGAATCTTATTAATACCCAATGTTCCCTAAACATTATAACTCATAAACCGAATGGATATTGAAAAACCTTTTCAATCATACAACATATTTTCACGTTTCAAAAACACCATGTATCTTGTGTTCCCATACATTCAAAAGAAAAAAATATTTTTATATCTCACTCTTGGGAATTTATTTATTTTACAAATAAAAACTGATGAATTCATGAGTCTTATAGTTCAATCAGAACACATTCATGATCAAAAACAAGTTTCATGTTTTTTAAACATTTTCTCCCTATCATTTTTGATATTGTTGAATAAAACATTGAAAAATTCACATATAAGTTAATTAAATGTTTTCAAAACTCTCATCAAGAATACATTCCACATTTCTATGATATAATAAAACAATGGAAAAACTCATGATCCCACAACAATAAATCATCACCACAAAAGGCTTCAATATCCATGTTCTTGCACAAATAAATTCATATAACCATAAACATCTCACTCACCTTCCACTTATTATTAGCAGAAAAACACTCTCCCACACCCATATACCGGTGGAGATTTTTATTCCCAATTGTTGGTAAAGATCATATTGGTAACATGAGAATTTATTATCCTACTATTCCATTATCCCAACTCACACACATATATCATGTAACCAATATCCAATGGTGAAACCACTCATAATCCAAGATAACCCATGTGTACATACCAAACAATTATCCAATTCCCCGACTACTAATGGGATTAAATATTTTAAAGAGGATATCATAGAGAAAATATTCCTATATCTAATCCATTTATAGAAAAAAGAGAGAGTTATACAACAATCATAAGGAAAAATGAAAATCCAACCCAAAAATTTTTAGTGTTCATTGCTAACCATAGAACCATATAAATATTCCAAACAACTCGGAATATTTCCCCAAATAGTTTATATTTTCCAAATCAAACCACATTATTTATACACCTTGTACAATGATTCAGATCAATCATGTCAATAAGGGGATTTTTGAGGGTCACAAACACAAAAACACACACACTAAAACCACATTTTAAAAGATCAAAATGGTCCTAAATAAAATCCCTACATAGAAAAAAACCACTAAACCATTTAAATATTATTTTGAAACAGAATTTTTGTTGAATAAATTTGGGGAGACACATACACACCATGCATTTTTTTCTATTTTTATTAAATATATCGAAAAAATACACTCATTTTCCCCTTTTGAATATTTTATTTAAAAATCAATTTATCTCTTATATCATTTCAAAATTGTGCCCTAAAACACTATAAAACATTCAATTCCATTTAAATTTGGAGTCATAACAATTTAAAAATATTTGGAATTAATAAAATATGAGTAATTATAAACCACTTCAATAGTCTATTTAACAGAATTTATTCGTAGTTAAATAAATATTAAATTCACATAGAAAAACCAGGAAACTATAAATTCTAATGGTTGGTGACAATGCTAAAAATTATCTCCTGCCCAAGGTTTAATCCTCCATCACCAAAACTTTTAAGATAGTATTTTTTATTTGTAAAAGTTATAAGAATCCATAGAAAAAATAATTAAATTAGACAAATTTTTTATTATTTGAATCATTGAATATGTTATTGATGATATTCAGTTAAATTAATCATTTATCAATAAAATAAAATCAGGAAAATACCTCTAATAATAAATCGTAATCAATTTCCCATTAATATAACAACAATTTCTACTTGATCAATGATAAAATCTAATATATCAATACACTAAAATATTTTAAATCCCACAAGGTGAAATAAGTTAATATTAAATAGGATATGAATGAAAATAAACATAATCCTACAATAATTATACATTATTATGTACAAGGGATACATAATATTTGGTTTGATTTCTCTACCAATATTCTGTAATTATATATATACTATCCACCACTCCAACAATTATAAATAAATTAAATGTGGATTTGATATCATGTATTAACAAATTACATGAATCATTCGAGGTCCTTTTTGGTTTTATGAAACCTCATGTCTGCCTCCCCATACATAAGTGGATTCCAAATGGTGATAATTTATAAAATGGAATTATTGGATGATTATTCCCATAGTAATATATAAACAATTAGAGTATAAAATAAATGAATTTAAAATATTAAAAATAAATATTATAAAATCACATAGTAAAAGAAAATAATTAAAATAGAAACCTGTTTTATTACAATGAGATAAAATATATAGTATACATATCTGAAATAAATTCCAAAAATCAGTAGATATATATATATATATATATAAATAATAATAATATATATATATATATATATCACAAATTTGTTAATGATTGTATCATGTTTTCTCCATGACCAGAATTCATCTCCTAGAAAATTTTCATTAATAATGACCATAACATAATATTCCTCAGTGGAAAAAACATATTTGTTCAATAGGGAAAACATTAATTGTTTGAGTAAAAACGAAATATAACACCACTAAAACATATTTAAAATTGGTTAAGTTATCATATATAATTTTATATTATGGATGAAAGTAAACAAAATTATATTCATATAACACATCGCATCATCAGGTGCTAATAGGCAAACCTTGAACCTAGTCCAAACCAATATAATATCATTTGTAGAAGGACTGTTTTTAATAAACTCAATAACTTTGTAATAAATGACCCATGAACTATCCAATTGGTCACCACATCATCAATCATCTCAACCTATCTATATTTACTCTATGGATATCATCTAATGCACATTTACAAATCCATATAGACTCTTGTAATGTAACCTCAAGAACACTAAACCATCATCATAAACTATAGGGTAGTACAGTCAAAAACATTTATGAATACAATTGAAATATATTAAGGACCTATCAAACATATTAACTAATCCCAACAGGCTCTATGAGGGCCCTATATAGAAAATAAATCATGAAAAATATTAATCATAATCCTTATGAAATAAATACAAATTCACATAATTATATCCTCGATGAATTATTCACCCACAATATCCATAATCACCACAACAAAACCTGACCATCCCACTCATGGTCATCATCAGACGATTCATTAATCTCATTCATATCATCCATGACTAGACTAAACTATGAAAAGATCTAAAGAATCATCTTACCTAAAAAACCAACACATGGAAGGGGAAAACCCCAAGGACCTAACTAATTTACCCATGCTATTATAAATATAATCCAACCCAATGGAAACATTATAATCCAAAATTCATAAGGATATATCAATATCAGTAAACCTATTATGATGATAACATTCTAAATATTCATGGTACACTACGATCACTCCATTTTAAGGGACCATCAATAATGCTATAAACCATATAAATTCACATTAGCACCAAAATATGTGGAATCATATAAATGCAATTGAACTGGGAAAAATTTAATGGATAATTTTTTTTACAATAGTTATTGTCGGTTAAAGTCTTCTTCCTTCATGGGAAGAAATGTTACCCCTATATAATATCCTCCCTAAATAAATCCAATCATCTTGAAACTCTAAAATCATTTTGGACATTCATAAATATTTTTTAACATTAGGAGTAATAAAAATAGAGATAATGTATATCACATAGTGAATCAATATAATTATGAATATCTAGAGAAATTATTGGAAATGATCCAAACATTGGTCAAAAAATAATGGTATATATATTAGCCTCAATAAAAATTATGAATATATATCTAACCCAACCATCTATACAAATGGACTGATCACAATTTTCATCTAGTGAATTATTCCATTAAACATGGATTACCAAATGAATCACCCAACAAACACTATTTATCTGAAAAAATCATAATTAATAGAAAAAATATTTTTCTAATGCTTCGAATCACCATCTCAATCATGACTAATACTGATCGATACAATCATAAAGGTATCAATATTTTACTGATGTTAAATAAGAGCTTAAAAAATGAACTATTACAGCCTTCCCCAATAATCTTATTAGGTAAACATACAAATCACTATTGATGTGATTATATTAATTTACATAACCATTAATTCATAATTCCAAACACTTAATGTTTTCATATGAACATTGAAACTCAAGAGAAACTACAAAATTTCTCAAATATTCTCACCATTCTGGACTCCAATAGAATCATATCAATGTCAAACGTGTTTCTCCCCAACATAGGAAAATAACACTCTATCCTATTATAACCCCACATGTTCTTTCTAATAACAATAAATTTTTGACAAACATCATACACCATAATATTGAAGTACAATAATTTATAATTCATAAGATGATGTTAATAACCAAATGGAGGATTTCCAAAACACACCATCCAGAACTAACTTCCTTCCCTCATATAGGTACCAAATCATTCATCAAGTGATATTATCGCATTACCCAAAAATAATAGCATCACCAATTATCGATTTTATACCATCATATCGAGGATTTTACTTGGAAATTTTTTTATCAATAATTTGATTTTATTATATCATAAACCACAATAGCCTGAGTAATAGAGTAATTTCACTTGGTGGGACTTCCATTGCCAAACCATCAATGTATTTAACAGACTAATCATTTCCACCATGTCCAATAAACAATCAATGATGACATATTTTTAGGATACCAAAATGTTTCCATCAAATACCCAAATAAAAATGATAATCCCAATCACATAATCTAATATTAGTATCATATAACATGATGTTAATATCAAAAGATTATTCATAAGAGCATGTATCGACATGATATACTATAATCATGTTCTTACAGAAAATCCAATAATACTAAAATAATTCTACTATAGATTAATTTTGTAAAAGGTTTTACAACATTAGATCATTTCCCATAATTCCCAAAACTCATAATAAGGTTATCAAACCCATGAATTGAATAATAATGGATTAACATACCATATATAATTTTCCAAACAGTAGGAACTATTATAAACCAAAAACACAAACCCTCTCATGTGGGACAATAGATCCACATCCACAATGCCAATTAAATCACCACGATGGTCAAAAACTAATAAAATACATTTTTTGAGGACTCTTAAAGTTAAACTATCAACTAAACACCATGAAAAAACATTCCATTCCATAATTCAAGATTATATTCCCTATGTCCATCCACTTGAACAATTATACAACATCGATGATCTTCCACACAGAGTCCCCAAACACAATTTCTTGATCAAAACCAAAACTACATAAGTTTTATTAAGCCAAAAATATCATCAATATGATTATAGACACTTATATGGGATATCACACACTCCTCCATGAACCTGAATTTGGATCCATGGACTCCAAATTACAAAATACCATATCCAGTTTATTGAATAAAACTGATTGAGATATTGAGAACAATAACAAAACGTATCCTATAGTTGTTCCATAATGTAATATATATCTAAGTATCTTTAAATTTTTCCCAATTTTTTATGACAAAATACCCCATGAAAATTCATACCAATGTCAATCTTCTAACCTAAAATTCATTATAAACCTTCCCTATCAAAATAAATAGGTTTATTAATCCTTGTAAACAAGGGCCTAATTGTCTTTTAAAAATTAATCTTGAAATAAATATTTTATTATAATGATTAATTACAGAAATTGAACAAATTAACCATTCTCTTCCAAGGAAAAAATTACAATCTCACCACGCTATAAAGAATATGTTAGGTTTCCAAAATAAAATAAATGAATGAAGGAGACCTATCATTCTGGTGTATCATATTCATAGCATGAAACCTATGTGAAATAGTGAAAACATAATTATAGGTATTTTTATAGACATATCTGAAATATTATTATGTAACATGCCATCAACATGTTCCCATGGATATGAAGCTCTCACTGAGGTCACGCTCGAAAAATATGTGACACCACCTAAAAAAGAAAAAAAATATACCATTCTGATCAATAATTTATACATAATTTTTATTGTAACCATGGTCATTAATTTACCTACTCTTAGAGAAATAAATATAGAAATCATATTACAATATAGAAATAAGAATAAAATACTAATAAATCCATAAATTCCAATTGTTCCCTATCATACAAAAGAACCGGAACATAACCAATTACTAAAAAGCATTATAATTACCCAATATATACAAAAATTTATCTATAACAGGATGTTCTGATTATCAATGATACATACACACACACTAAAATAACCCACATATCTCATTTCTACCCTCCAAAGAATCTCCCCATGGTTTTAACTACTATTTTTACCAAATCTATCGTAGAGGATCCCAAAACCACAATTCTATAATATCCCATCTCTCTATAAACTATAGAGATAGATACACATTCATAGGAAGGAATCATGATGTGGTATAAAGTGAGATTATTAGATAATATGATATTCATTTAATAATTATAAAAAATGTCTTAATAATTACATATATATTGATTAGGACACCTTATTTAGTATTGGAGAATAGTTTAGTTTTTTTAGAGAGTATGAATAAATAACATTGGACAAAAACTATGAATAAGTAATGTTATAGGATGAAATCAAAAGGTTTTTAGAAATGGAGTGATTTTGTGGTTTCTATGAAATGAAATCCCAATAATGATTCATGAAGATGTATAATGTTTGGAATTAAATAATGACCAATTTTATTTATTAATATACTTTTATATTCTTTATAAAGGTATTAAACATACTAATTTTATGTTATATTTAGAACATTGAATACATGACAGAATAAAAAATAATAATTTTTTAAATTTATATGCTAAATTTATAAAATAAATTCACCAATAATAATTTAAAATATTTCAATGTGAAAAATAAAGAAAAAAGATAACTAAAAATTGAAATATGATATATTCACAGTCCCCGTGAGTAATTTAACTTGGGAATAATACAATTGAAATTATATAGAATATTAGTAATGAAATATTCTTTATGAAAAATTAAAATAATATTTCCTTAAGAAAAAATATAATTTAATAAAGATTTAATGAAATATTTTGTGTTTATAAAATGTTGGGATCCCATATAAACATTAAATTATGACTATTACAGTTGTAATCTTTTTTTTAATATAGTAATATATCATTTTAGAATATTAATCATCCCATTAAAATTGTATAGTAAAATATGAATTTTGTAAATAATATTTACATATATTGTAAAATTAAATAGGATATATTTGTTACATTTTATGAGAGAATAATTTAATTAAAATTATAAAACAATTTACTTTCATTTTTTGAAAAAAATATACCTTCTATTAATATTTTTATAATAAATATAAGTGTTTAAATTAAACATTATTTTTATAAAATGACTATATATAATTATTTTGTGATTCATTATAATGATCATTTAATTTTATAAGACCATTTATAATATTTCAATCTGTAAAATAATTTATCATAATATAAATTTTAAATTTAGTAAATTAATTATGATTTTCATAAAAAATACTAATCTCATAGTTGGAAGATTATTATACTAAAATTTATTTCATTTTTGGAATCATTATTTTAAAATATAATTGGTTCAGTTTTTAATATTTTTCTAAAATAGATGAATTTCGGGAAAATACTAAAATACAAGTAAATATGATATATAAAATTATAACATATATATATATATATATATATATATATATTTACGAGTCATAGATGATTTAATCACATATTATAAGAATAAAAAAATCACCATTTACTTTATATAGTCACAATAGTCATAAAAATTGTTTCTCATGAGAAAATATATTAAACTGATGATTATAAAATTCTCAAGCACCCCACTACTCTTTTAATAAATACCAACGCTTTTACTAAAAACAAACAAGCCTCAAAGATTTATAAATATATATCATATAATCTTTTCAAACAACTCAAACACATCAACATTGTTAGGGAATCCAAAAAATGAGATTCTATAGTCACTTATTGGGTATTTCAAGAAAAGGAATTTAATATGTAATATTCTAAATTTATAACTTTTAAATTTGTTTTTTCTTCTCACTCCTACTCATGTACCACAATAAATATTAAATAACAACTACAAAATTATAAATATAATAATATTTTATATTTTCAATTGAATATCTACCACATTTCTTCTTCTATTCACTCAACATTTTAAAAATAAAATTGGTCATTAGATTATTGTCGATTTACCACCTTAATGAACAAAAGACATTGTTTTCCCCTATTCCTTAAAATATTCCTATAGAAATAAAATTATTGTCAATAATTATTTTAATTATTATGTCATAAATGAATTTATGGATTTTTTAAAATTCATTTATAACATCTTATTTAAATAAAAAAATCCATTTCATGATGGTTCTTATTTTTTTTAATGAAATAATTATTTAATGTTATCATTTTTACTCAATCATTTATCCATATGAAGGGTATCATGTGGATATTTTAGGAACATTTGAATTAGTGATTCACATAAATTCCCATTAATTTCCCATATTATGATCTATTTCCAATTAAAATAACAAAAATAATTATATTTATGTGATCCAACAATAAAATAATGAAATAAATGTCCTTTTGAAAATGAAATAAATCATTATATCTCATTGAAATGGTTTCAAATGAGAATAATATGATTATAGTAAATAAAATAAATATGGAAATTGGTGTGATTTATGTATATAATTTATCAAATTTGAACAACCATGATGTTACATGCATGTAATGAATGATAATATATAGAAGGTAGGAGATCTAATTTAACCACCCATATTTCATTGGATTATGTATAATATCTATCTAAATCAAAATCTAACAATCTTTTATGTTACATATATCTTCTATATTTAGTATATAAATCACTTTTATATATACATAGATTATTCTACCATCATTTAATGGGGGTTTAAATGTGATAAATTCATTTTTAAAATAGCCTTATAAAAATGAAGCACTATTTATTTGAATTTTTCTGTCCCTTAAACCATTTTATAAAACTATATGAATGTATACATTCCCATTAAATATATTTATATATATAGTATTATTTTTGGTATAACCATTATATCAATCCATTCGATTTAATGGAAAATTGCATCTTAATTATTTCATCAATTGGCATAACATTATAACTTAAAATAATATTTTTGATTGCCATATCTATATGGGAATCGCAATTGACTAACTATGAATTTTTTAAAATAACATGATTTTTTAAACAAATTATTATTTATTTATATATGAATATGAATTTTTTTTAATTTTACTATTTTCTCCACAATATTTTTGAAATATCATTTGGTTTTTAAATGTGTTATGATTATATAACTCATTTCATTGCAATAGTAATTATTATATTTATGAAATACATTTTTTTTCTATATATGAAAATTATATTCATATACATGTTATGATGATTAATTAAATAGAGGTTTCCAATTCATTGGCTAATATATATATATTATGAGATGGTTTCTTGGAATTAGATAATTCACTCAGTCTATGATTTGACATTGTCGACCAGGTGATGTTGCCTTGGTAGTTATCTATAAAATAATTTTTTGTCATGATTCCTATAGTTTCCAAATTATAATATTGGCATGATATTTTTATTTCAAATTCATTTTTTTATTCTACCATTTGATAATTCAAGATCCTTTCTTTTTATAGAATCATATTCTGCATTTTAAAATTTACCTCATTATTCTTTATCAGGTTTATTTTAATACTAGGATTATTATCTAACTACATGTTTATATATTTCCATTTTAATACACTTTTTTTGGAGATAAAATAGAATTAGGAGTTAATTATGTAGATTAAAATCAGTTTATTTTATCGTATTTTTATTATCATGTAAAATAATTGAGAACACCTAAAGATGAGTGGGTCGAAGACAATACACATAGTTAGACACTCTTAAGAGATATTATTGGTTTAATTCACATTATCATTATTCTAAATATGATTATTGTGAAGATAAAACCTATGTAAAAAAATTATAAACTACATTGGTATTGGTTGTACATAAATATTAATAGGTTCAAATAATATTCATAATTTTCAAGTTCATTTGAATGTATTTTCAATCTAATGAATACAAACTATTATTATAATTGTTAGATAATCAGATTATGTTTTTAATTTTAGTTAATGGTCGTATGTAAGTTGAATAAAGTGAAATAATAATATAATTCCCAAAACATTAATATAATCTTGATTAACCAAATGCAATGTGAGTTGAAATGTAAAATATTATGAATAGTTTTACTCAAAATTCGTTATTTTTGAAGGATAACAAGAATAATGATAAAGTAACAAACATCCAGGTGAGGAAAAAACACTTTATTGAGTCTTTAATGCTTTAATTTCCACCATTATACATTAGTTAAATATTCTTATTAATTTTGATCTATTAATATATTATAGAGAAAATATGTTATGAGTTATTAATTTCTCAAAACATTAGAATGTTATTATAGATACATATTGTTTAAAAGGAGTAGAAAATCACTAATGGAATATAATAAATAATTCATTGAGAAATTTTTAATACCAACCATGAGAATCATTAATTATATTTTTATTTTCATTAATGTATACTACTGAAATTTTGTTATAGAGTTATGAATGATTTATAATCCAAAACCAAGTTTTCATGATAGAGGTTAATGTGCCTATATACAGTTGATTGTTTGGAAAATATCATGTATCTAAAATGATTCTTGGTTAGTGTACATGTTATCAGATGAAAAAATAATTGTGATGGTTTTTGGACTCATAGTGATACAAAAAATAATTTAATGATATGTGTTCTCATGGATAATTATAAGGTTAACACTTCTTCCAAAGGAAAATTTAATTTTTTTGAGAATTTTTACCAGATATTGATTTGGAATTGGAGGATATATTTTTTCCTATAAAATATATATCAACTATTATTATAGTGAAAATGAGATATAAATATATATATATATATATATACATATTATTAAAATAAGAAGTATATATTCACCTCAAAATAACAGAATATATAGATAATGAGATTGTTAATATTGATTAAATATTATTAATGATAAATAAATTTCATCTATTGTAATAAGAAAAGGTGGCTCCAATTCTATGATAGAAGGAGGATGCTAGTTCTCCAATGATGATGGATTAAAAGGATACAATACTTCCATATGTAATGATGATAAAACATGAAATATGTTAGAATGGATATATAAAACATCATTCTTAGTTGAGTTTTTAGCTATCTAATCATGTAAATTTATAAATCCTCATAGGTAATGTTTGGTGCTAAAAATTATGGTATGAAATGTTATTGAGTTCAAGAAAGACAAATAAGAAATGATATTTTTTTAGAATTTTTTTTATATCCCATCATGATCTGTATTAAAGGAGTTATTAAAAGAATATCATATTTAGATATTATTTATTCACCGTGTATGTACAAATATGTATAGAGATCATAAAAATATTTTATAATGGTAAAAACTGATGGGATTTATTTCATAGTAACTATCATGATGAATTTAATTCCATTATTTTATACGTAAGAGAAAAATTTATATGGGAATGTTACAACAATTATCAATAAAATAATGGAAATTTGAAACCATAACCATTGATTTTCTCATCAAACTCCACTAAAAAATCTAAATTCCATAATTATATTTTGGGTTTTAGTCCATATAAATATCTTTTCAGAATATTCCATTAATATTAAACAATATTTCCCTATTGTTCATATTTCTAGGATTTGGATTACGTAGGTTATCAGGATACCTGTAGTACCACAGTATATTTTATTTCATTGATATCTATTGTTTACCTGGAATTTATAGAGAAGTCTACATAAAGAATATGATACTATGATAAACATAATCACCAAAAGACATCCTAACATATATAGTTATATAGTGGGTACCATTCAACCCCATTGAGATATTTTTAGATAATTTTTTTTAGGAATTTTAATGGTTATTGGGATACACAACATTCCCTTGTTGAGTTTTTTATAAAAATATGATTCACTAAAGAATTTAAATGGATCCATATGAATCTATACATGGATTGAATTGTATAAATATAAATTCCAAGGTTGAAATTTTATAATGAAATTTACTGGAACCTAACATCGACATCAAAATGGATTAGGATGATAAATCCATCAAACAACACCTCAGGTAAGCTCAGTGTCAAAAGAAAATTATTTACACAAATAGACGTTATGTTTTAGTGTTAAAACATAGAATATAGTCAAATACTTCCATGGAATATGGATATGATATTATTAAACAATGGAATTATGATAGTAAGATATATCATTACGATTGAAATTGTTGATCAAATCCAAATGGTAGATTATAAATTGTCTTTAATACTAAATAACTACAATTATCACTGTATATTCTTTATATATATCCAGAAGACATGAATACCTTATCCTTCATATATATTAACCTCATTGGTTATAATAGTATAGGGATTTCTCTCTAATTAATAATAATTGAGTTAGATTTTAGATCAAGGAGATAATTTTCTATAGAACATGAAAATATATATTTAATACATTTTTAGAAAATCATGAATATAAATTAACTACATGGAAACCAAATAATGTGAGGTGGAAGAAATATACACATATATTTGTATCATAGTTATTTAATTTAATTATATAAATTATTTTATTTAGGGATGAATGTATCATCCTAATATTTTATGATATTTTTCTCTATATATAATTTTTATTTAATGGATATCTTTCTATATATACAACATTATGTTTAAAAAATGAGATATATTATCAGAATAATATTATTTAATGTAATTGTTGTCTCCTACTATGTATATTGGTATGGAATAATGGTAATAACTAAATTATGAATATTGATTTTTTTACACATGGAAAAAAGGAATTCATTTTTTATAATGAAATTACTAACAAAAATAAATTAATTTTTAGGTAAAAAGGGTATGTTTTTTTGAATGTTTTTTTATGTAGTCAATGTTTTTTCTTAAATATTGAATCTTTTTTAATGATTTTATTGAAAATTCAATATGATTTATTTTATCTTGTATGTTTTACAATACATTCATTTTTTTTAATTATATAAAAACTTTTATACATTCATTTGTATTCCTAAAATACATTTTTGTAAAAGTAGTTTAAATAGGCGTTTGTATAATTTTTTAAATGTAATTTAGAACACTTTTGGGAATTTAGATTAATAATTTCCCTTATATTATTATTAATTATTTTAAATTTTTTAAATGAGTAAAAAATCAATTATATTCTTGAATAAAATTAGAAATATTAGAAATTTAGCTCCATAGTTTTGGTTAATACAATTTTATTGACAGGATAATCTATGAATAAATTGTTATTTTTTTAATAATTTTCATAAATTCAATTTTATGATGCTATTTCACCTTATATTTTATATTATTTGATGTAATTTCCATTTATATCCATCTATAAAATAATAATTCTTTATTTAAATTTTATAATTAATGTAATTCCCTGTGTTTCTTTACCCACATATATGAAAGCTAGTATATTATCATCCTTTATTCACAAAAATTTGGATATATAAGTAAGTCATAACCTACAACCTACAATTACCATATTCATATCACTCATATCAGACATATGTTCTTCCCCTAAGACCATCCTTTAATGCCTTTAGTTGTGATATAAATGCGGCCTCTCAATGAAGTCGTAATATTCTTACTCCACTATTTTAATATATATTTCTTCATTTACCTATACTATATAAATTGTGACCTTCTGCCACGACCCGTCCTCGGGGCCCGTGCCGTGACTACCCCAAGCCCGCCTTCCATAGGCCAGGGGCTGGCGACTAGCACCAAGGCGTAAAATCCCAGTAAACAGGGAAGGCATTGCCTTTATAAGTAACAACCACACAGAGTCAGCAAGCGGAAAGTAAAGTGCAGAAAAGTAAAGGGGGCCGGAAATACAAGCCCAACTGTAAAGTACAACTGAAAAAGTAAAGAACAGCAACTGAAGAAAAGACAGCGGCCTCCTGTCGTCCACTGGCAATCCCACCTGAAGGGTGGGTACAGATAGCCTCCAGGCTCCTCGGGTCCCACGTCCGCTCCGAGTGCGTCCCGCCCAGTGGTCCACCTCCAGGTACCGTCCTGCTCCATGCCCCAACCGTGATCAGCGCTCTCCGTCGTCTGCAACCAACACAACAAGGTGCGGGCATAGCCCGTGCAGGGGTGAGTACAAGCTACTCAGTAACGACCCCGAGACCCCCGAAGGTCTCCCGAAATCCACAAAGGATATAGAACAAAAGAAAGATGCAATCACGAAGTAACATCTGACTCGACTTAGGTATATGCCCATACATATACCTAATTCCCCACTTCTAGCTCTGCTCACGAGCTCAAGAACAACTCAATCCACAAAGGAAAGCAAGACTCAAATCCACCAGGAGAGTAAACAGTAAATCCACATAGGATAGTTCAACACAATCCACAAAGGAGAGTAACATAAGATTCAGCTCAACCAGGTATACATTTTCAGATGACGTCAAAGATGATCACTGATCCATCTAAGTCGTCGGACCCACGAAGGATCGATAGGTACTAACCCCCGCAAAAGACCCACATAGGATCGGGCTCACACAGAACCTGTAGCACTGATCCACGTAGGATCGCTGAGTGCAGTAGTCGACGCAGTCCACTGAGGATCTCTGCACAATCGTCTCCGCAGTCCACGAAGGATCTCTGCTCTGCCGTCGTCGCAGTCCACTGAGGATCTCTGCCCTGCCGTCGTCGCAGTCCACGGAGGATCTCTGCTCTGTCGTCGTCGCAGTCCACGGAGGATCTCTGCTCTGTCGTCGAAGTCACAGCCAGCACTAGGGTTCCCGCACATAGCGAGCTCGTTAGGAGGGTCCTCTCCACGAGCCGAGAGGCTGATACATCAACTAACACGTAGTCCGAAGTTGATGTATCCCAAAGTTCTGTATCGACAACAGGATCTCAACGCAACAGACGGCGCGTCAATCGGACGCCCGGTCTGAGAGTTATTGGCATTTTCGTCCCAGGGGCCCGGTTGGTTTTTAGAGCAAAACCAACCCGACCGTACTCCGCCTGTATCCGATCCTCGGGCGGAGTATGCCAAAAGTTCCGTCTCACTTAGAGGAAACTACCACAGCTGACGGTACGTCGTTCGGACGTCCGTAGCTCAAGTTATGAGTGTTTCCGCTCCGAGGGCCCGGTTGGTTTCGTGTACGAACCAACCCGGCCGAACCCAAAGTCTTCCGAAACATTGAGTATAATATACCGAAACGACCGTCTCGATCCAAGGAACGCGTAGCCGCTGACGGTTCGTCAATCGGAGGTCCCAGGCCCAAGATATGGGCGAAAGACCGAAGAGGCCCCGAAACGGGGGTTCTGGGCCCGGGGCGACCCGGCCCGAACCCCCCCCCCCCCCCCTTGGGTCGGCCGAACCGGGTCAGCCCGAACCGGGTCGACCCGACCCGGCCCGACCCGTCTAGGCCGGGTCCGGTCCGGCCTGGGCGCAGCCCGGCCGACCGGAGCGGCCGGCTCGGCTTCGGCCGAGTGAGCCGCCGCGGGTTTGACCCGCGGCTTTGGAGAAACGCGGCCCGCGCGGGCCGCGTGCTGGGTGGCCGGACCGCGGACGCGGTCCGGCGGTTCGCCGCCGCCACCGCCTTCCGCGGGCCGCCGGAGTTGCTCCGGTGGCCCGTTTTGCCTCCCGTCTGCGCCGTTGCTCCTCCCGGGGGCCGATCTTCACTGCGGGATCAACGGATCGCCTTTGCCGCGCGGTTCGTCGTCGTCCGCCATATCCGCATAACAAAAGAGATCGGCGGAGGGTTGCCGGGTCTTGTTCGTTAGACCCGCACCCTCCGCGTTAGTCATAAACTCAACGGGAGGAAAAGAAAATAATCATCAACAATTTTAAATAAATTAAAATTGTTCGGAGATCAGGTTCTTTAATTTTAAAAGAAATAAAATCACGGGAAAGGAAAAAATATTCCAATCAACCCTTACCTTGTCGTCGTCGTCGGACGAGAGGTCGTCGCTGAATCGCTCGTCGCGGATGAAGGAGATCGTCGCGTCGTCGCGGTATCCGGCGTCGCGTTGCCAATCTCCGGATCAAGAACAAACGGATTTAATTAATTAAATCCGTTGCCATGAAATTTAAAAAGGGAGAATTTAAACGATCCAATTCTCACCTTAGTTGCCGAACGAGGATCGGCCGCGGAAGAAGAGGCGTCGCCGAAGAACGTCGCGGGTAATGCTCGTCAACGTCGCAGATCTCGGTGTGCGTCGTCGAATTCCGGTCGCCGGCGTTCTTCGCGTTCTTCGCATTCTTCGCGTTCTTCGCGTTCTTCGCATTCTTCGCGGGGAAGGTGGAGGCCCAGAGAATCTCGCACAACGAGTAATCCTCCAAAAGAAAGAGTTGGTCTTATTTTATTATTTTGCCAACGAACGCAAACGCGTAAGTAACGACCCATTAAATTCGTTGAATTAATTCAACGAATGAAACAGCCCATTTAATTCACGAAATAAAACGCCCAATTAAATGGTCTGTTAAGAATTAAAGAAAACGCGTCGGTTGACTTTTCAGTTACTTGACGGGTTTTCACGGGTGCGTTACATAGCGAAAGAAACGGCGGGGCTCGTGCGGGCCCCACCTCACAAATATCCTACCAAGGGGGTAGGATATTTCTGGATAGCATCCTATCCGCTTTAACTCAGTTCAAGTGGCTTCCAAGTGACTTCCAAGCAGCTTAAGTGAAATAAAATAAAGTTGTCGCACAAATTTTATTTTATTTCTGACTTTAAGCCCCAAAATTTAAAAACCACGTCTGAGCAAACACAACTCCGGAAGAGGCGTTTCTAAGCAAATACCGGCGCTGCGATTTCATCGGTGCCCTCAGAATTTGATTCCGGGCACCGGTTCAAAAGATAGAAAAACCCGCTCGTCCGTTCACTGAACGTACCCGAGCCAAACTTCGGAAATTGATTCCGGGCACACCGGGCCTCGGAATCAGGTGTCGTCTGAAGCTGTGCTCTTGTAAAATTCCAAAGAAAATTAAGAAAAAAATTTCCTTGAAATTTTTAGGTCTTTACATTACTCCCACCTCAGGGCTTTACGTCCCCGTAAAGATACATCAAAAACTAGGGGAACAAATGGGGGTACTGAGCACGCATCTGAGCCTCCCGCTCCCAAGTGCTCTCCTGGAGGTTCCCGTGCTGCCATCTGACGCGCACAAGAGGAATCGACCGCCCACGTAGGACCCGCTCCTGTCGATCCTCGATCTCCACTGGGACCTCCGCAAAAGTCACCCCATCGTCCACGTCCAGCTCCCCAAAGTCGATGATGTGCGTCGGGTCGTGCACGTATCTCCTCAGCTGAGACACGTGGAAGACGTCGTGCACCCGGTGCAACTGAGGTGGTAGAGCCAGGCGATAAGCCACCTCTCCTATCCTGCTGAGGACCTGGAAAGGCCCGATGAAGCGTGGAGACAACTTGCCGCCTCGGCCAAATCTCCGTAAACCACGTCGAGGTGAGACACGCAAAAAGACGTGGTCGCCATCCTCGAACTCTAGTGGCCTCCGCCTCCTGTCAGCATATGACTTCTGCCGGCTCTGAGCTGTCCTCATCCTCTCCTGGATGATCTGGACCTTCTCTGTCGTGGCTCGGACCATCTCTGGTCCCACGAGTGCTGACTCCCCAGGGTCTGCCCAGCACAACGGTGATCTGCAGGGTCTGTCGTACAATGCCTCGTATGGTGCCATCCCGATGGTGGAGTGTTAGCTGTTGTTGTACGCGAACTCCACCAAGGGTAGGTGGTCCTCCCAGCTGCGACCAAAGTCTAGAACACATGCACGGAGCATGTCCTCGAGTGTCTGTATGGTCCTCTCCATCTGACCATCCGTCTGAGGGTGGAAGGCTGTGCTCAGATGGAGCCGCGTCCCGAACGCCTCCTGCAACCCCTTCCAAAGCCGGGAAGTGAAACGAGCATCTCGATCGGAGACGATAGACGATGGCACACCGTGAAGCCGTACGATCTCCTGGACGTAAAGATGTCCCAAGCTCTCCACTGAGCCCTGCTCTCTGATGGGTAAGAAGTGTGCCGACTTGGTGAGTCGGTCGACAATCACCCAAATGGAGTCGTGACCTCTGGAAGTACGTGGAAGTCCAGTCACGAAGTCCATAGATATGCCGTCCCACTTCCACTCCGGGACCTCCAAGGGCTGTACCAAGCCTGCTGTTACCTGATGCTCTGCCTTCACCTGCTGGCAGGTGAGGCATCGTGAAACGAACTCTGCCACAGCTTTCTTCATGCCCGGACACCAGTGCTGTCGTCTGAGATCCTGGTACATCTTCGCCACTCCGGGATGCACCGCCAAGGGAGAAGTGTGAAACTCTCTCAGCACCTCCTCTCGTAAAACGACTGGTACGAAGGTACGTCCTCTGAAAAGGATTCCGTGCTCTGCTCCAAGGGAGAAACCATCAGGCGCCTGACCTAAGGATATCAGTGCACGCCGGGTCTCACAGTCAGCGTCCCCACGCTGAGCCTCTCTGACCCGCTGTAGAAGTGGAGGAGAGACTGTGAGAGACTGAAGAAAGGCTGCTCTGTCTCTATCCACGAAGGATATCTGCAAGGAGGCTAGCTGCTCCGTCGCCTCCTCAAGTAGCTGAATGCCCGTCCTCCTGCTGAGGGTATCGGCTACCACGTTCCCCTTCCAAGGAGTATAGACTATCTCAAAGTCATAGTCCTAGAGGAACTCAAGCCATCTCTGCTGTCTCAGGTTCAGGTCCTTCTGAGAGAAGATATACCTGAGACTCTGGTGGTCAGAAAAGACTGTGAAGCGCTCGCCCATCAGATAGTGCCGCCAAGTCTTCAGAGCGAAGACCACTGCTGCTAACTCCAGGTCATGAGTGGCGTAGTTTTGCTCATGCGGGCTCAACTGACGTGATCCGTAGGCGATCACGGCCCGCTCCTGCATCAGGACGCACCCGAGTCCAGTCCCTGATGCATCGCAGTAAACTACGTATCCAACTCCCACCTCAGGCAACCTCAAGATAGGTGTGCTGGTCAATCTCTGTCTCAGCTCCTGGAAGCTCTGCTGACATATGTCTGACCACACGAAGGGTTTCCCCTTCTTCGTCAAGGCTGAGAGTGGTGCCGCAACTCTGGAGAAGTCTGGCACAAATCTCCGATAGTATCCGGCTAGGCCCAAGAAGCTCCGCACCTCCGTCACGCTCCTCGGTGGCTCCCAAGCTAGCACTGCCTCGATCTTCGCGGGATCCACTGCAACTCCCGCCTCAGAGATGACGTGCCCCAAGAAGTGGACCTCACGTAACCAGAACTGGCACTTTGAGAGCTTGCCATAAAGCTGGTGCTCTCGGAGCGTGTCTAGCACAACTCGCAGGTGGTAGGCATGCTCCTCCTCAGTCGTCGAGTATACCAAAATGTCGTCAATGAAGACCATGACAAATCCGTCGAGGTATGGCTGGAAGATCCTGTTCATGAGGCTCATGAACACTTCTGGAGCATTGGTTACGCCGAACGGCATAACCAAGAACTCATAATGGCCATACCGACACCTGAAGGCCGTCTTCTGCACGTCCTCGTCTCGAACTCTGAGCTGATGATAGCCTGACCGGAGGTCTATCTTCGAGAACCACCGCGCTCCCTTGAGCTGATCGAAGAGGTCATCAATCCGTGGCAGCGGATACTTGTTCCTCACTGTCACCTGGTTCAGGCGATGATAGTCGACACACAGTCGCAAGCTCCCGTCCGCCTTCTTGGCGAACAAAATCGGGGAAGCCCAGGGTGAAACACTGGGTCGGATAAACCCCTTGCTCTGTAAGTCCTCCAACTATACCCGCAGCTCCCGAAGCTCGGCGGGGGCCATCCGATATGCTGGAGTAGATATCGGGGCTGTCCCGGGGTACAAGTCGATGTAAAATTCTACCTCTCTACGAGGAGATAGCCCTAGAACGTCGTCGGGAAAGACGTCCATGTACTGGTCCACCACTGCAGGAAAAGCTGGACTCCGCACGTCCAATGCTCCTAGGATGAGGCTAGCCAACTGATGAGAGATGGGCTGCACTCTCCTCCGCAGAAGTCCATCCTATGCTGCAAAGGTTCCCTTCTCGCCGGTGAAGGTAAACCTGCTCCCGTCGGTGCGAACACATCGCACCTTGCGCCTAAAACAGTCGATCTGGGCATGAACCGTGGATAGCCAATCCATGCCCAAGATGACGTCGTAAGGCCTCGACGCCGCTACAAGGAGATCCCAGCCGAATCTCTCGCCTCCTAGAGTAAGCTCACACAGCCGGCACCAGTGCGTAATCGTCGAGTCTGCTCCCGTAGGAGTCTCTAGCCGTAAGGATCGAGCCAACGGCTCAGTCGGAATCTCCGAGCTCCGAACAAGGGCAGAGGCTATGAAAGAGTGACTCGCTCCTGTGTCTATAAGTACTGCAGCAAGGGTGGAATAGACACAGATCGTACCTCGAATCATCTCTGGCATGTCAGGGTCGTAGGCCTCCACTGCCTGGAGCTGGGCCTGTCCCTGCCCGCCAGCTCCCTGTGGTCGAGGTGGCCCTCCTGGTGGTGGTGGGGGTAGAGCCTGGAAGCGTCGCCCACCACCCGCTGCTCGGCCAGCTCCTCTGCCTCGTCCGCCTCCTCCCTGCGGACCGCCACGGTCGACCCTCTGCCTCTGCCTAGGTGGCCCCTCCACCGTCTGCTGCTCCTCTGGTCGGCGAGTCGGGCAATCACGAGCCATGTGACCCTGCCCGCCGCAAGAGTAGCACAGCCTGCCTCTCGGAAGGCTGGCACTCCGCTGTGTGCCTCGCACTGCTGAGCCGGTGTCCTGAGGCCGTCTGCGTGGGGGTCTGGTCTGCCTGGACCCGAGAGTCATCCTTCGGCTACCTGCTGCCGAAGACTCAGCTACCTGCCGCCCTGCGCTAGGTCTCGCCGCTGAAGAAGGCTCTGCCAGGAAGCTCTCGATCAGGAGGGCTCGCTCCAGCACTCCCGCCTGGGTCGGAATGCTGAGGGAGATCAGCGACGCCCGAATCTCCTGTCGCAAGCCCTGCTCGAAGGTCCGGGCTCGGAAGAAGGGGTCCCGTACCATGTCGGTCGAGTAGCGAGATTGGTCAGTGAACCTCGCCACGTACTGAGCGACCGTCATGCTGCCCTGGCGCAGCTGGAGAAGCTCCTGGATGCGCACCTCTCGGAGGGTGGCCGGGACGAACTCAGAGCGGAAGAGGCTCTCGAAGTCCGTCCAGAGCAAGGATGCCTCATCGTAAACCTGGAGCATCAAGCTCCACCATCGTCCTGCCGCCGCCTGCAGGAGGCTCGCCGCGAGAATCACCATGAGATCCGCTGGTGTCCTCACTAGCCTAAAGATCCGTACCACCGCCTCTAGCCAGTCCTCGGCGGCCTGGGGGTCCGCCTCACCGCGAAACCTGGGCGGTCGCTGGCTCTGAAACTCATGCAGTGCCCTGAGGAGACGTGCATCGTCAGCGTCTGGTACTGGTAGCATCGGTGGCTCGGCGGGTAATGCTACCGCCGGTGCCACTGCTAGCAAAGGGCCCTACACCGAGGCCTCATCGCTCGGTGGGCTGCCGTCGCGCCCTACACTGGGAACCCTAGCTGGCTGTCGTCGCGGGGCCATCCTGAAAGGAGAACAAGAGCACCACAGTCAGAACAGTATACCTGGTGAGCTGGCACAAGTAATCACAAGGAAAACTTGAGACTTTCATAAAGCAGATCAGTATACCCGGTGAGCTGACACAAATAATCACAAAGAAACTTGAAACACACACGCAATCAATGTTTTCATGCATTAAGTCGGAAATCAGGAGTCAGGGTCCTGGTGTACGGATACGTCGGCCGCCGCACCAACACTGGGCTCCCTGAACTGATAACCACACTCAATACACTAAACACTATTGCTTCATAGGGAAAGAAAAGACGATCAGAGTCTGCGGTAGAACCGACCACCTCTGATACCAATTTGTCACGACCCGTCCTCGGGGCCCGTGCCGTGACTACCCCAAGCCCGCCTTCCATAGGCCAGGGGCTGGCGACTAGCACCAAGGCGTAAAATCCCAGTAAACAGGGAAGACATTGCCTTTATAAGTAACAACCACACAGAGTCAGCAAGCGGAAAGTAAAGTGCAGAAAAGTAAAGGGGGCCGGAAATACAAGCCCAACTGTAAAGTACAACTGAAAAAGTAAAGAACAGCAACTGAAGAAAAGACGGCGGCCTCGTGTCGTCCACTGAAAATCCCACCTGAAGGGTGGGTACCGATAGCCTCCAGGCTCCTCGGGTCCCACGTCCGCTCCGAGCGCGTCCCGCCCAGTGGTCCACCTCCAGGTACCGTCCTGCTCCACGCCCCAACCGTGATCAGCGCTGTCCGTCGTCTGCAACCAACACAACAAGGTGCGGGCATAGCCCGTGCAGGGGTGAGTACAAGCTACTCAGTAAGGACCCCGAGACCCCCGAAGGTCTCCCGAAATCCACAAAGGATATAGCACAAAAGAAAGATGCAATCACGAAGTAACATCTGACTCGACTTAGGTATATGCCCATACATATACCTAAGTCCCCACTTCTAGATCTGCTCACGAGCTCAAGAACAACTCAATCCACAAAGGAAAGCAAGACTCAAATCCACCAGGAGAGTAAACAGTAAATCCACATAGGATAGTCCAACACAATCCACAAAGGAGAGTAACATAAGATTCAGCTCAACCAGGTATACTTTTTCAGATGACGTCAAAGATGATCACTGATCCATCTAAGTCGTCGGACCCACGAAGGATCGATAGGTACTAACCCCCGCAAAAGACCCACATAGGATCAGGCTCACACAGAACCTGTAGGCAGTGGCACACACAGAACCGGTAGTAAGGACCCACATAGGATCGGGCTCACACAGAACCTGTAGCACTGATCCACGTAGGATCGCTGATTGCAGTAGTCGACGCAGTCCACTGAGGATCTCTGCACAGTCGTCGCCGCAGTCCACGAAGGATCTCTGCTCTGCCGTCGTCGCAGTCCACTGAGGATCTCTGCCCTGCCGTCGTCGCAGTCCACGGAGGATCTCTGCTCTGTCGTCGTCGCAGTCCACGGAGGATCTCTGCTCTGTCGTCGAAGTCACAGCCAACGCTAGGGTTCCCGCACATAGCGAGCTCGTTAGGAGGGTCCGCTCCACGAGCCGAGAGGCTGATACATCAAATAACACGTAGTCCGAAGTTGATGTATCCCAAAGTTCCGTATCGACAACAGGATCTCAACGCAACAGACGGCGCGTCAATCGGACGCCCGGTCTGAGAGTTATTGGCATTTTCGTCCCAGAGGCCCGGTTGGTTTTTAGAGCAAAACCAACCCGACCGTACTCCGCCTGTATCCGATCCTCGGGCGGAGTATGCCAAAAGTTCCGTCTCACTTAGAGGAAACTACCACAGCTGACGGTACGTCGTTCGGACGTCCGTAGCTCAAGTTATGAGCGTTTCCGCTCCGAGGGCCCGGTTGGTTTCGTGTACGAACCAAGCCGGCCGAACCCAAAGTCTTCCTAAACCTTGAGTATAATATACCGAAACGACCGTCTCGATCCAAGGATCGCGTAGCCGCTGACGGTTCGTCAATCGGAGGTCCCAGGCCCATGATATGGGCGAAAGACCGAAGAGGCCCCGAAACGGGGGTTCTGGGCCCGGGGCGACCCGGCCCGAACCCCCCCCCCCCTTGGGTCGGCCGAACCGGGTCGGCCCGAACCGGGTCGACCCGACCCGGCCTGGGCGCAGCCCGGCCGACCGGACCGGCCGGCTGGGCTTCGGCCGAGCGGCCGAGTGAGCCGCCGCGGGTTTGACCCGCAACTTTGGAGAAACGCGGCCCGCGCGGGCCGCGTGCTGGGTGGCCGGACCCCGGACGCGGTCCGGCGGTTCGCCGCCGCCGCGGCTCGGCCGCGGCGGACTCCTCTGGTGGCGCGCCGGGCGCCGCCGCCTCCGGTCGCCGGCGCCGCCGCGCCGGCGACCTGCGCCGCCACCGTCTTCCGCGGGCCGCCGGAGTTGCTCCGGTGGCCCGTTTTGCCTCCCGTCTGCGCCGTTGCTCCTCCCGGGGGCCGATCTTCACTGCGGGATCAACGGATCGCCCTTGCCGCGTGGTTCGTCATCGTCCGCCATATCCGCATAACAAAAGAGATCGGCGGAGGGTTGCCGGGTCTTGTTCGTTAGACCCGCACCCTCCGCGTTAGTCATAAACTCAACAGGAGGAAAAGAAAATAATCAACAACAATTTTAAATAAATTAAAATTGTTCGGAGATCAGGTTCTTTAATTTTAAAAGAAATAAAATCACGGGAAAGGAAAAAAATATTCCAATCAACCCTTACCTTGTCGTCGTCGTCGGACGAGAGGTCGTCGCGGAATCGCTCGTCACGGATGAAGGAGATCGTCGCGTCGTCGCGGTATCCGGCGTCGCGTTGCCAATCTCCGGATCAAGAACAAACAGATTTAATTAATTAAATCCGTTGCCATGAAATTTAAAAAGGGAGAATTTAAACGATCCGATTCTCACCTTAGTTGCCGAACGAGGATCGGCTGCGGAAGAAGAGGCGTAGCCGAAGAACGTCGCGGGTAAAGCTCGTCGATGTCGCAGATCTCGGTGTGCGTCGTCGAATTCCGGTCGCCGGCGTTCTTCGCGTTTTTCGCGTTCTTCGCGTTCTTCGCGGGGAAGGTGGAGGCCCAGAGAATCTCGAACAACGAGTAATCCTCCAAAAGAAAGAGTTGGTCTTATTTTATTATTTTGCCAACGAACGCAAACGCGTAAGTAACGACCCATTAAATTCGTTGAATTAATTCAACGAATGAAACAGCCCATTTAATTCACGAAATAAACTGCCCAATTAAATGGTCTGTTAAGAATTAAAGAAAACGCGTCGGTTGACTTTTCAGTTACTTGACGGGTTTTCGCGGGTGCGTTACTTAGCGAAAGAAACGACGGGGCTCGTGCGGGCCCCACCTCACAAATATCCTACCAAGGGGGTAGGATATTTCTGGATAGCATCCTATCCGCTTTAACTCAGTTCAAGTGGCTTCCAAGTGACTTCCAAGTAGCTTAAGTGAAATAAAATAAAGTTGTCGCACAAATTTTATTTTATTTCTGACTTTAAGCCCCAAAATTTAAAAACCACGTCTCAGCAAACGCAACTCCGGAAGAGGCGTTTCTAAGCAAATACCAGCGCTGCGATTTCATCGGTGCCCTCAGAATTTGATTCCGGGCACCGGTTCAAAAGATAGAAAAACCCGCTCGTCCGTTCACTGAACGTACCCGAGCCAAACTTCGGAAATTGATTCCGGGCACACCGGGCCTCGGAATCAGGTGCCGTCTGAAGCTGCGCTCTTGTAAAATTCCAAAGAAAATTAAGAAAAAAATTTCCTTGAAATTTGCAGGTCTTTACACCTTCCATAATTAATAACACCTATATAAAAAATATTCATAGATTTTATTATTATTATTAGAAACCATTTTTAAAATTATTAATCTAAAATTTGTAATTAATGTATCGCTTATGCATATGTGAAAACGAAAATCTCCAGGATGTGATACATTTCATTTTCCAGGAAAACATTTAATTGATGTTTATTATTATCTATTTTGTTCTTATATATGATATTTATGATATATTTTTTAATTTATAATTATAATATCTCATCTACCTTCTTACCATCCAATCATTTGTAAAATTTATAATGTAATTCTTATATATGTGTGGACGACCACCTCTATGGAGTGATGTGATTTGTTTTGAATTTGAATTTAACATGGGTAGTCATAAGGACAAATTAAATAAATATATTTAAAATTTATGATATAATAATTATTTTGTAAATTTTATTATATATTTACCTTTCAAAAACATCAAATATCATAATGTCGAAACAATATTAGTTCATACAGACATACTACCAACCCCATGAAATGACATGAGTAACTTTTCCCCACCACGATACATTAGTGGATATAGAGTGTATAAAATTAATAAATCTGATATTTATTCAGTTTTAATGATTCATTATAAAATAATACCAACCCTAACCAGTCGGTATATGAAACATCAAACCAATACATACATGTAAAACAAACCAGTTTTCAAAACAATGTTTATCTTAATTAAAAATTGTTAACATACGCATAATTAGAAAAAAATAAGGTTATGGTTAAATGATAATATTTTTAATATAGTCATAGAATATATATATATATATAGTAAATATTTATATATATATATATATTGTAGTATTGAACAATTAAAATTATTACAGATTTGAGGTAGGCATTAATGTTATATTCTTATTTCTTTTTGGGATTTTCTATGCTAAATTTAAATTAATGGAAATGATATAGGTCATATAAATTAAAATAGATATATTTTGAACCCATATTTTAATCTATTAAATTTCTTATATGAATACATTTATTCTCTTTTGTGGTAAAATATATCTACATAATGATTCATGAACAAATAAATTATTTCTACATTATGCATTGGTATTTTTTCCATGTCTATGTTTTTTAAAATGTGATGAAAATAGTATTTTTATTTCAACCCATGAGTTTTAATTCCATTGTTAATGATATTTGAAATTATTTTAAATTTTTTATATTCAATTTCGTAACCATTATCGATATTTTTATTTGTGTTTTTTACTAAAATTTTGAAATGCAACTTTATTTTGACATTTAATTATTCAAAAAATTTCACTATACCAATAAAATTAATTATATTGAATTATTTTTTATAATATTATATTTTTCTCAGGCATTCAAATGAATGAAAAAATTCATTTTGATGGTATTATTAAAGTTGGTCATATGATTTAGGGAATTTCATTCTAATCTTGGGATGTGATATTATGATTATATAAAAAAACATTTTATATATGTATTCTAATGATAATGATTTATGTGTGAATCTATAAACATTTTTTCTTTTATATGGGTTAATTAGGTTATTATTAAATCATTAAGAAATAATATTCTTTTTATGTGTTATTAAATGACTACATTGATAAAAATGATAAAATTTATTTTTTTCAATGATTTATTATTTGATAAACTAAATGAATGATTATTTTACTCATATCCTTTTCCATGGATTATGATTTGATAAATTGATGAATTTCTCCTGATCTTGTAGAGCATATATGTATCATTTTCATTATATAGATGGTGGGTCTAAAATTAAATATCCCAATAATGAAATGTGGAAGGATGGATATAACATGAGATAACATGTACTAGGAATTATAGGGAACCTAGTGCATTATGGTAAAAATTCCACTACGATAGTCTTTGGTGTAAACATTAATTATATAAATGTATTAATGGTGTGTACACCTAGTCCACTATAATAGGCTTTATAGTGGGCATTGCGTAATAATTTTTTTTAGGGATTATAAATTTAAGTTATAAATAAAATTCGATCCCATCAGGGATAATGATTGATTATAGAAGATTCCTTTATCTTTTGAATCATGTATCAAAAAATTATAAATATTAATTCTGAGAATCATATTTTTTTATCTATGATAAATTATGTATTACAATTTTTTGTTTTAACAGAGATATCATAATCTTATACAAATATTATTATGATATTTTATCTTTTATATAACACTCATTTTTACCCATTTTGGTTATATGATTTCACCCATTATTATGTTTCAATTCACTGGGTAATGAAGAATTGTTTTAAGATAGGTATTTCAAATTTGTGAATAATGTGAGATGAAATTTTTCAGAGATGTAGAAGACATTATATTAATTAAGAGGAAGAAATATCTAGTCTCTAAAAAATAAACTCTTACTATTCTATGTTTCTTATTTTTATTATATTTTTTGTATATTAATCTAATATTATTTTATATTAATACATGTAATGATCTGGTCTACTATGCTTGTATTAGAGTAAATATTATTTAAATTTATAAGGTATGAAAACCAAACATTCTTGAAAACACTAGGTATTTTCCTAAATAAATGATAACAATATAGTGTTTTAGTAAAGTGGTTATTTTGTGAATTCTATGGAATTAAATACATGTTTAATAATTTAATGTGTATAAAATTGATTAAAAACTGAAACAATGGGTGAAAAGTCTAAAAAGATAGTTTGTATAAATAAGATCTTTACTAATTGTATGATGAATGGGACTATGATTTTAATAATTTATGTATACTCCCAAGGGATATGTATTGTTTTAATCACATTAACATTATGAACAATTAAATTAAATGATTTGATATAACCTATAAAAACTAATGATTTGCAATAGTTACATGATTTTATGTTAATAGTCAAATATTTAAATTATTTATTAATTTTTTTAAAATTATATGATATTATTTTTATAATGATATGTTTGTTTAATCATATTATTTATTTATCATTTTTCACTATATTTTAAATTATACTCCATGGATAGAACATTGATGATTCAAGGGAACATAATATTTCATGAATAATTAAATGACATTCCTTATAAAAATTAAAATCTAATAGAATATGGGATGTGAATTATTATAGTAATTCACACAAAAACCTCTAAATATGTGTATTGAATCAAGAATCAAAACGAACATCCAAATGGCCAATGTGTGTAACAAAGCATTATTATTATTATTTTCAAGTAACATCCAAAAAATTCATTTTTACATATAATCAAATTATTTACAATCAATGTATCAATAAAATTGAAAGACCATCATATATTTTCAAATGATCTATCCCTAAAATGGATGTTTTAGCTTTTCATTGAGCCAATAGTTATGTTTATCAACTTTGGGCTCTAAAATATTATACAAAGAATGATTAGGAAAATGAATATATATATTATGAATAGCTTAATAAGGTATTATTAAATATTTATTTTTATAGAACACTAAAACTAATATGGAGAGTAAATATCATGAAATAAATATAATGGATGAGGAATCCATTATTACTTATTAGTCAAATTTCACGGAGAATTAATTTCGTACAACATATTGTTTTCAACAATCCCATATGAATAGTTGACTAATAATATAGTGAAATTATTTGATATTTGAAAAAATAATTATAAATAAAATATTTTTTACATATATAAATAAATTATTTGATATCTTCCAAATTTATTAAATGTGATTGTATACTATCATTGTTTTCATGGTTTTAGGGCTGACATGTGATAGTCAAAATTTATTGAGAATTATAATGATAAAACACACAAAAGAAATTAAAGTAGTCCTACAACAACTTATTTGAAGGAAATGAATATAAGAAATAATTTATCTATGGGGTGTCATTATCTTATTATATTTGAAAATATTTTTGTCGAGTAAATTAATTATTAAGTGATATGAAGAGGTATGTTAATAATAGTGAGTAAGATCAACCAAATGTACAACCATCAATCCAAATATATAACATCCTGAAGTAGGTACATAATTATAATAATTTCAAAAATACATGTGTTAATTAAGGCCCATGGAATTAATAACTTACTAATCCCAGAGAAATAAAAAATAACATGCAATCACAACTACTATTTTGAGTCATGAGAAATATGTGGTTATAGGTACACATTCCATCTACTATAGAATAAAACTATTATTATTTTATTCCATCTCTAAAAACCCTTTTACTTATAATGAAATTTTTTGTGTAAGGAATAAATAAATTAGTTGTTATATGATAAATAATATTGGAATTCAAATAAATTTAAGGTGATAAATTCTCATGTCTATGCTTCCTCCATGATATAAGTTTTTAGGATTTTTTTTACTATACATCTTTTGACATCAATCTATATCAATATAACTTCATTTGGGGAATGTGTTATGAAATTTTATATAGATATCATATTAATATCTAATTAATAAAAATAAAAATATTTTTTCCAAAATTAACCTTTGATCATAATTGGTTTCTAAGATGAATATGAAATCTATATGGAAATCACTTCCATTTTGTGTCTCTTAGTACCAATTATCGAGTGGGATTTATCACATGTTTTGGTAGTGAAAAATCTAAATGATTATATGCCTATTTCTAGGTTCTTTTCAGATTTATTTCAAGAATAATTTTATATTCTCTAAATGAAGTATGAATTATAGTTTTCAATATAACTCACACATATATGTAAAATTATTTTAATAAATCAATATTAAATAGACTATATTGAGTTGTAGGAATTATGAAATCATATTAATGGGACTCAAAAAATTAGATTAATAATCATGAGTGCTTCACCAGCTGGTGAAAATATTTTTTATATTAAGAATATTATTTGGGATAATGCATATTTCTCAGATTATAGGGATGTAAACATGATGAATATGAACAAAATGTGTATAGTAACCCGTATATAGGGATATTCTCATCAACATCATGGAAGTTAATAATTATAAAATATTAAAATAAATTCTATATTTCACCTATTGAGGATCAATGTGAGGATATAATGAAAATAACATTCAATATATTTTATGGTATTTATTAATTTATCACAATTACAATTATATTTCAAAATTATGATGTAATCAGTATTATTTTTTCGAATAACATCTTGAGAGATTACATTGATAAGTTTATTTTAGATTTTTAGGTTATATTCTTATATATTTAAATATCAATGTGTAAAATATACATCATTTGAGGATTGTGTTAATTTCCTTGAGGCTGTATCTGTTTTATGAAAAAATTAACTATTGTGAATACTATTTATGAAAATTTAAATTCAAATTTTATGTAATAATTAGTGATGGTTTATCGGTGGATACTGTAATGAAGAATGTTATTGTGAAATTACCTAGTAATACAACGACAACCCAAATCTGGAGTTTTCATTTTTTTGATTGATTAAATAAAAAAATGAGAGAGAAACATCATGGATATATAACATAATATTTATTTTAATTAATGGTATCCAATTAATAATATATACATAAATGTGAGTAAAATTTCATAAAGATAAAATATATGTAAATGATTGAACCTATTCTCACAATATGAGGAAGTGGATTATTTTTTTTTGATCTATCATGATTCATCCAAGATGGAAAGGGAATGTTCCATTATGTATAATAATTTGATGATATATTGTAAATTATAGAAAATGGAAATTTTAGATAATAATTACACAAATCGTTTTAGAGAATTCAAAATAGTAATTTTTTTTGTTGAATTTAAAGATGAAATATTTTGATGCAGAAATATGTGATACATGGAATGATAAAAAAATATATACATTATATAATAATTGTGAAATACATAAATATGTTTTGAATTTTATGGATATTGTTGATGAAAAATTATTACTTATTAATACATGACCACCCTATATTGGTTAAAATTGGGGGTGATGAATTGATCCAAAAGGACCATCATAGTTTTTCAATAAGTTTGATTTAAATTGATCTAATACAGATGGATATAGGGTCGGTGGACAATAAAAATATACGAAAATGAAAAATATAAAACAATTATAGATTAATGTATAAATATATATTAATGTAAAAAATGATGTGATATAGAATGATGATTTGTATATATTGAAGGGTATAGTATTTTTCATGAGTTCAATCATAATTGTGATTGAATGATTTGGTTTAGCAATTAAGTGTGAATTCTATTAATATTAGAATTATAGAAGGAGATATTAGATGATCCTCATAGTTCATCATTACCTATTCCTATATCATGTGAGAAGAGGAATAGTTATTACAAGAAGAATTTATTTTTTTATAACATGAAGAGTGTAATTTTATAGTTTATATTGCAATTCAACCAATGTAAAAAAGATATGTATTATAGATATACGTCCATAGTTCATGTTATAAGAATTATCTATTCTATAACCAGAATGGGAAAAATGGCCAGGGATTCCCTCATCAGTATCTCAAAGTCATATAAATTTCATAATGTTTTTTTTGGTTGATGGAAGCATACTTAAAAAGTCATCACCATTTAGTGTAAATATAGGACATATAATTCTCAATTAGTATTATAGTAAATATATTATTGATTTTTCAAGGTTTTATAGAGTAACACATTCATATTAATTTGATCATGATTTTATTTTTCCCATTATGATATAGAGAAATCATCATCAAGATCAAGATATACTATTCATCATTAAAAATAAATACTTTTTACATAAAGAAGGTTAGTCTAAGAGTTCCATTAAATACCTATAAGATATATTGATAGAATGGTTTATGGATTTAATAGGTGGTTGGGATCATAACCATTCTATATATATGCTTTCTTAAAATAATATCTTTTTTTAAAATAATTATAAAATCTTATTAAAAATACATATATGGAAGGAAATAATAAATTTCACTATATATGGATTAAGATAGAAAAATTAATCAATTAGAACTCTAGATAGCTAATGAAATTGATGATAACATTGTGGAAATGTAACTACACATCCTAGAATCTAAAAGTTGATTGAAATGGTATAATGACCATAATTGGTGATATATAGTGTCTTAAGGTTGTTAATAAATATTCTAATCATTAAATAAATTTATAATGGTAATGTTTTTTAGTAATATGGGTATGTTGGGCCAACGATCCAGTATCTCAGTAAAATTCAGCATTGAATCCAGATGGTATCTTATAATATTTTCCTTACAAAAAATACATCTCTGGTAAGTGATGTGGTCTACCTATCTATCCTTATGATTTACATACCCTATAAATCACATTTACTAAAATTTATAGGTCATACCACTAGAGCATGATATCTCTTATGATGATAATCTAGTTTATATTTTAAATCACCATGATAAAATTTTGATGAAAATGATGGCACACGTAGAAATTGTTTTGTGGTGAAACCATATGTTTGTAGAAGATATGTGGGATCTAGATCGTGTGATGGATTAAAAATATAATCATTTGTATGTGTAAGAGTGAATTAATTTTGAGAGAAATATTCTTATAAGGGGTAGATTGTTTATACTTGATATTTTAAAATATATTTGACAATAAGATTATTTTTTGGGATTCATATCATCTATTACATGAAACACAAATTACAGGCGAAAAATGATGTACTATTGAGATTTTATTATATAATATGGTAGAAATTACCTAGGAATTTGATACTTTGGTATTTATATGAATCATTGATCAATAAGAAATTATCTTTATACATGATGAAAATGTGTTAAATTGTTATCAATTGGATTGAAATAAAAATCAATGCATTTAAATGTAGAATGAAATTGTTTTTTGGGAAAACTACTTTTCTAAGTGAAATGTGGTTTATATAATTCTTTATAATATAAAATAATTTATTATAAATTTTTTATTTTAAATTATAATTTTTTTTTAATATTCATGTTATAGTTGTTAATAATAATTTAAAATATTACAATAAATATTATTCATTTTTTTAAAAATTGATTCTGTTATATTATGAATGATTAATTTAAAATTATATTACCCCAATTATTGGAATTGAAATAAAAAAATCGATATTTTTACTCATCATTTTATAATTTCATAATTATTTTAGTTTGACTTTGTTAATAATGAAAAATTTTAGAAATGGAAATTTTTCAGCATAATTAGTGTTAAAAGATTATTACATGGGGTTAATGTAAGATATAAGGACAAATATATCATGACAAAAACTATAAATAAAATTGGATGAAATTATATTGGCCATTTAATATCATAAATTTTATTTATAATCAATTTTCTGCCACATTCACTTGAAAATTACATTATATTTTTTTAAATATTTTATCTATGTCCTTGTGTGTCCCTCCTAATACTTTTATAATTGAACATATTCTCATAATATATAAAAAATTACTATATATTTTCAGATAACTATAAAAAACATAATAATCTACCTTCCCTTCATTAATGAGATTATTCTATTACATTAATACAATCCTAATATATCTTATGGTGAAATATGTAGGAGTTCCCTCAACAAAGAAAAAACTTTTCTTCCCATATTCATCAATGATTAATTATTTATATACATAATATAAATATATTTTTCGATCATAACATAATTAATATAGATTAATTAATGTTGTTATATGTTTTTATGACTATGTAAAAACATATTTGCATCATATTTCCTTCAAATGGTAAATAAATTTACCACTCATGCATATCTACAAATGACAGTCTCCTTGAAGTGGTTTATTTCATTTTTCATCCCTAGAATACATGTTTTTTCATTATAAGGGATTTAAATTTTATATAGGTTATTCATGAAATTATTTATTTTTTATATTTAAAAAATATTTTCTACCATCATAACATATTTTCCATTTTAAAATGATAATGTATCTTCAACATACATGTGATCAAACACCTCCATAAGTGATACGATTTTTTATCATTTGTTTTTAATTAGATGGTGACATGGTTTTATTTAATTAATATTTATATATATATTATTTATGAAATAACAAAGGTTTTATAATGTTAAATTAAAATTTAGGTATATTTTTCCCCTATTGAGAATTGGAAACATCACTCGTGCATATATAGAAAAGTAATGAAATTTTATTCTCAATAAAACATATTATAAAATTATATAAAATATTTTCAAATGAATAAATATGGTAGTTATAAAATTATTATTATCCAAGAGACGATGAATCCTTATCCTAGGATAATGTACTCGAACCACCAAAAAAATTGAATGGAAAAGCGACCAATTTTCACTTGAATTAAAATTATAATATATAATATTTAATAAAAGGATAATCATAAATTATAATGTAATAATACATCATAATATATGTATTAATATATATCTTAATATATAATAAATAAATCTATTTTAATTTTATAATAGCATGAAACATATAAATATTGAAAAGTCCTAGAGGTAAGGGTTTAAGTTTTAATATAATTATTTTTGGTAATTGCTCATCCAAATATACATTATTAAATGAATATTTCATTCAATGATTATATTCTATATAATAATTTCATTAATTATATTATATATGATACATTTCATATTTAATATAATTTTCAAACAATATTTCATTTCATTGTAGAGTTTTTAAAAATAATTCCCATGTTTTAAACTAGTTTTTATGAAATTTTAGAAAAATGTGAATAGAATACTTATTTTAATTTATAGAAAATGAATACCATTTCATGATGTCATAAGTACTGTTTTAAATGAACCATTCATTAATATTTTTCATTTATATTCAAAAATGACAAAATATTCACAATATTCTAGCAATTTTTTGTTAAAATGTTATTAGAATAAAATTTCATGTTCCCTTGTTTTCCAAGGTCTGTTAAAATTACATTTTAATGGTATTTAATTACATATATAATCATTATTTTTGAATATATATACTTTATTTGGTATATAGTATCAATATACTATACAATTTACACTCAGAATAGCCTATGATGATAATGATTTAAGGCTGATTATATGAACCATATTCTTTTCTAAAAATAAAATTATCTTATAGTGAAATATTTTTGAAAATCGTTTCGTCTCTATGGGTATATCTGTTATGTTTTCATGCATTTCTTTCAAAATAATTTCTCTTTCATGTGTTATAATAAATATTAATGATGTATTGAATATGTGGCATATTTTATTTTCCCTGAATAATGATATGAATAATTGATAAATGTCTTCTGATGTGGTGGAAGATATATATGTGGTTTTCATTATGTGAGGAATTGGCCCAACATTATATATAACTATAATGAATTTTGAAATGACAGATATATAATGAGATTATATATATATATGATGATTATTTAACCTATTAAATAAGGATAATTTTTAATTATTATAGATATAGGGGTGAATGATGACTAAAGAAATTGTGGAATGGGTAGTGAAACCAATCTAGTTTTATAGTCATAGAAGTGGAACTTTACTACTAAAACAATACTCTAGTATTATTTTTATTAGAAAAATCCCATCGTATAATATTGTGGATGATGATAAATTGTTTATTATTCCTATATGTTATTACTCTTATCTTTCTAAATGTAATGTCATTATTCCATATGTCATTTTTTATGATATCTGAAATATTTTTTTCGAATATTTTATGTTATGATCATGATATTATAACATTTCTCTAAATTATTATTGCATATTATCATTATTTGATATCTCATATTTTTACATTTACTAAGATTATGAGGTATCCTTTTCTTTTTTTTATATAAAATAGTTTGTGAAAGAAATTTTTATGTATAGTATTTTTTAAAAGTGTATTATATAAGACGAACAATATGATATATATTTAATATTATTCCTATAATTTAATAAATATGTAACTATTATATATGTATATAAAATATTAATTTTTTGGGTAGTTTATTTTGATGAGTTTTGTTGAATATTTATGTATAATGGTCCAATATTTAAATATGTAATGATCAATCCACCTCATTACCCATATATTTTAAGGTTCCACCACTAGACAACGATATATTCCAAATATTCTATCTATCTCTATGATTATCCACTAACCCATAGATATATTGAAGAATATATAAAATAAGTAAAACTCCACGATCTATGAACTTAATTAAACACATAAATAAGGGGATTCAAGAGGATCACCAACACGTGAAAATCATAAAAACCAATTTAATGGTGGAAAAAATAAATCACTAAAATCGCAAATATTAATCCACATTGTTTATAACTTTTTATATTTAATATGAAACCAATTTTTAGACCAATAATTTTTTATCATCAAATTAAAAACATTTAAATGAAAATCCATTTTTAAAAAAAATTAGAGGACATCAACATTATCCACCATTTGAAACAAATAAAAAAATCTCGTTTATTCCATACACCTAATTAGGAGAAATACCATTATAAAATACAAATTACAAAAAACTATTTGTGGAAACTATATATCTATTATATTTCACTCAAAAATACGTTATAAATTATCAATAAATTTCTAAAATTCCTTTTATAACAAGTCAATTAAAATTTTAAAATCTCTTAGAAATGTTATGGAAAACAGCATCTACAAGTATAGAAACACAAAAGAACAATTATGGCTCAAATGATGATCATGGTCATATCATAATAACCTCTATATAATTATCATACTTGTTTAACAACATATGAAAATATTAGGATAAATTTATTAAATGTCACCAACACAGAATTTTGAAACACCCCGAATATATTATTTCTAGAATTTAATAGATTTAATATGTTATGGGTCATAGAAATCCATGTCCATGAAATGTGAACATATGTGATTATACGTTATTTGGTTTCTCAACCAATAATTTTAATATATACATTATAAAATACAACAATTAAAAAATTGTCTATATCACTCAGGGTTAAAATCATTATTAATAAAAAGTACAAGTAAGAACATCAATCACATCAATATAATCTTCCCCATTAACTCAATACATGATAATCTATTATAGTGACACGATAATTTAAAAATCCTCTAATATTATATTATTTTCATTTAATATAGTTTCTTACAATCTCTTGATCATTAATGATAATGTTTTATGGATTTTTTTCAAATAATTACATTAAAAAGTGGAAACGTTGACCAATTTTTGATTTTTTTATAAAAAAATGGATTTAAATTTACATATATGTTTCAATAAAGACATATTAACTTACATTATAAGGTTACATCATATAATATTGTTTTACCTTTATAAAATTTATACTCATCATTAAATAAATCGATTAATTGGAAAATCTATGAAAATGTTCACCTTTTTGTCATCAAGATAATTAGGACCTGAGTAAAACATATTCAGTTAATAAAATCAACCACAACTCAAGGAAATTGTTTTAAAACCACTATAATTAATTTGAAACATTCAAATACTAATTTTGGAAAATGGAAACTCATGTAATTTATTTTTGATAAACATATTATTCTCCTTTATAATAATTACTAACATTCAATTCGTTATGAATAAAAAATCATTTATGTAATACACTATTCATTAATGACATAGTATTCCTAGAGAATAATCATTATAATTAATATTATATCATGTTTACAATATTTTGGTATAAATAAAAATATTAATAACATAAGAGTAACCTAAAAATTGTTTCTATTTTTTCCCTCTAAAGAATAAATCCTCATCTATTGAATTGGATACTTATATTGGTCTCATTGATCACCGTGAGATATTCCAAGCTTACTCATCATCATATATATGTACAGTGTAACATATCTTGAGGATAAATATTTTATTCTATAAATTTTTCATCAAGAACCCATTAAATAAATCATTTTATCATGTTACCAAAAAACTATCATTTATGTCATGAAATTGAGAAGAAATATAATATTTTCCTATATATTTATATAAAAAAATATTAGAAGAGTGGGAATTGGATGTTATTTTATTATATAATGAAAAATTTATTTGAATAATTATGACGAAATATGTATATGATGGTTGTAAAATAAGGTCAATTCATATTACATCAAAACTCATTATATTTCCCATTTATAATAATTCAATAATTACAGAAAAATAAGTCATTGAAATATACATTTTATACCCTATTAAATCTATTAAAAAATTACTACTAATTGTTTTTATAAAAAATTGAAATATAAATTATTACATTCTTGAAAAATTATTATAATGTCGATATGGTGGATGAGGAGTTGGAAATTAATCAATGAGACCATGTTTAAATTAAAAATAAAATTTATCTATAGTAAATATTGAATAAAGGATAATTTAATGGGATAAAATGAGAATAAATTTTATGAAAATATAATTTTATTAAATTATTTAAAAGAAGACATTAATATGGATATTTTTATAGCACAAAAAATAAGTCATGTGTTGAATTTATCATTGGTCTTAAAGAAAGGAAATTGAAATGAGAAACTGTAGTTTTGAAAATGATTACAACGGAAATAATATTTGAAGTGAAAATAAATACGTTATGTATCAATAAAACTAATTTTTAATCCCACAATAAAAATCATATTTTATTTCAAATATCACCATATCCGGGCATATTATTTAAATATGTGATATTAACTAAATAAAAAAAATTAAGTAATGAGTCCCCTTAACATGAGTGTAGACTTACCTAGTATATCAATTAAATTTCAAAATTATAAAATTATATTAATTTCTTCTTCTTCTTTAAGATGTTATTTCACAATTATTATCTTATTATTATCTTTTATATTCATGTTTTATTCAATAAAGAAATTGGTATATGCCACATTAGATTTCATAGGGGTCATTCAGTTCAAAATATCTTAATATTATGGTTACATTCATAATTAAAATGATAAAATTTAAATTATTTCATAAATTGAAAAAATTTAATAGAATATGGACCATATTATTGAGGAATTTATGATGATTAATAGGGGACAAATTATTATCATTCTAAAAACCTTCGAAAATATGCATAATTTTTATTGTTAAATAAAACCATATTTTTTATCATTTACATTCAATGTTATAATATACAATTTATCATTCAACATTCATAATCATATGATATTTCATGATTAATGTTATAATAAATCATTAATTAAATTTTAATTATTACCCTTAGGGGAATTAAATTCATGAAAACATGATTCAACTTTTTTTATTAAAACCATTATCGTGAAAAATTTATTTCAAAAGGTTATTAAAATAATTATAAACAGACTAAATATGTATTTTTTATAAAATATATTTTATAATTCTTAAAAAAAATTTATGATTATTTTTATATTTCTTAAATTATTTTAATGGGGTGATGAAATTTTTAAATGAAAGTAATTTAATTGGAAAACCTGAATTTTGAACTTATAATGACTTATGTAGAAGAGTTAGTTGATTGATAATGAGTGTTCACCATTAAAAATGGTTAAAAGATATTTTAGATCCATAGGAATTAAATCACGGCACCAATGTTTGTTATTGTTTAATATAATCTAAAGATAAAGAATCATATTTAAAAAGGTATAATGTTTTTTAGAAACCATTAAATTAATCACTAATATGAAACATTTTTTTAAAAATAATATAGACATTATATATGAGAAATTTCATAGACGTATGTGAAAAAAGATGTGTTATCAGATGTCTGAAATGGGAGTTCAGATAAATTTTCAGGAAAAGTTATCTATTATATGTATTCATATTTTTTATATTAAAATATGGTTTATAGGAAAAAATAAATGGCCTTTTAAAAAATATTTACTATATAATTTTTTAAAAGGTAATTTTGAAAATGGGATGTGTAAAATATATTAACCTTGATTGATAGGATTTACTATTTCAAATTAATTTCAGTAATGGTATGATATTGTTGATTTTATAATGACTTATATAATAATTGTAATAAATAAATACTTTTAATGGGGATTTTATAGTCAATAAAAAATGTTGATAATATATAGAAATAGAAAATTTAATTATTATTCAACGTCATAAGTAATAATGCAACAATCATCATTACCTATAAAAATCATTTAACACTATGATTCCTATATGATCTGTTAATTTTTTTCAAATAATTTACTTTTTATTTAATTTTTTTTATAAAATTTATTTTTGCATATGTTTGGAGTTTTAGACAAATATTCAAATATTAAATTTTTAGAAACTATATATAATTGGAAAAACATATTTCACCGAGATAATGTACTATATATAATATATAAAGTAAAATGAATATTGATAATTTTAAAAACATTATTACTAATGTATTACATTGAATTTTTATATTCCATACACATTATTGTTAATGATGAACATTAATTTATTATAATTGAATTTTAATCCTAATTCCTTAAGTCTCTTGATATGATTAATAAAAAAATTTATGAATGGTATTGAAAATTATATTATTTAGAATTTAACCAAATTTATTCACTTTTAAATTTATTCAAATTCCTAAATATCAATTTTTATCTCAAAAAATGGATTATTTTATAAATTATCCTTCATGTTTAATTTATATTCCACGTGTAATTTTTTAATTTACATTTAATGCCATAAATAATAAATATATTTAATATGGTCATTAATTTTCACCTAAAAAGAGGAGTAATCAATTCGTTCCTAAGCTACATATGTTTTTGGTTTGATCACAAACCTATATATAAAACCCTATTAAAAAATCATGTACAGCACCACATACCTATTGGACTGATCAAATTTCACTTATCAATAGTACTTATATCCAATCAAATGGTGGCATCTCAATGATCAAGGTAATGATTTCCAAGATTCTTTTAGATTATATAATTATGATTCTTTATCTGGAATCTTATTAAACATTCTCATACATTGATACCGTGATTCCATTCCTAGGGTAATTGTATATATCTTTCCCATTAATGATATAGGATCACATGTTTCCTTTCAATGAATCCATCTCAATATGTTGTCATTACGTAGAAACCTGCTGTATTCAAGGACTATAATTGTATTTACAACTATTCTATTGTATTTTCATTATTGAAATTAATAACACAAATATTTATCAAAATTAAGATTTTATGAATTATAAAATTTAATTTATTAAAATTATATATTTACAATGGTTGAAAATATATTAATAACATTTCAAATACAAAATTTATCATGGTGTTTTTTGATAACATACATGGAATGTCTCACCTTCAGGCTTATAATTCACAAATATGTATTCAAAAAAACTAATATTTTGATGAAATATAGCATAAATATTAATTAAATATATAATCATTATTATAATAATGATTATTACTATAAATAAACATGATTATATTTAAACATAAAAATTATATAATAGATGGTTTTTTTAATGGTAAAAATTAAATAACCATTTAAACATCCATATTTATATAATGTTACTAATCCTATTACAGGACTCATAATATTTTTTAAACGATAGAATCCAAACAATTTACTTCTATGAATTTAAGAATTGAAATTGGATATTTTTAATTAACGAACCCCAAAATGATGGTTGTGGCCTATAACAATTTTTTATTGAATGAAAGATGATAATATGTGTCAATCATAAGGTAATATACATGGAATAAATTATAAATTAATTTTTATAATAAATATTATATATATATATATTCATGAAAATGTGTATGTGTGAGGGAAGTTGGGAATATATGTATGGAGTTTAATAAATATTTATTTCCATTTAGGAAATATTACTTTCTAAAAGACAATGTGGTGACTAGATGTTTAGTTAAAAGAAATGTTGTTATTTATTGTTCTTTATCTCCATGTTTTATTTGGATTTTAATTTTTTTCAAACAATATTCTGGATTTATTCTCATGTATAATATTATATACTCGGTATTATTATTCACATCATATAATTATCACCATTATTTTAATTCATTTTGAATTATTCCTTAATGAACTAATTTTTTCTATCGTTCTACCTAAAAACCATATAGACATAATTTATCATTCATTTATTGAAATTTATGTTGTCTAGAAATATATTTAATGTTATTTACTTAAATTTTATTATTATTCAAATGTTACTAAGGTCATAAGAGAGTTTTCATTAAAACATAGTGTAAATGATTCCATTCCAAACCGTTTTTATTCATATCTGTGTTCTGTATAATATTACTAGATTGACCGAATTTATGTTTCAAATATTAATAAATATAATTGTGTGATAAATTTTCTAATCATTATAATTTCTCAAGAAACAATCATTTTAATAAATTTTGTAAAAGTTGATTTTTAACATTGGGAAAAGGTTATAATATAATGTTTTTAAACATATAGTTCTCGAAAACATATTCCCTCCATTAAAATCATCATTAATTATCAATATTCATCTAAATGTTTTAATAGATTTTTAATGAATATCATATTACATCACATCAGATATTTTTTAGTTTTAAAATATTTTCATGATAATATTATATTTATCTATTTTTTTGGAATAAAACTAAAATTAGATTTACATATTATTTCAAATTAATTTTTAAGGGATATATTTAAGATTATATAATATATTGATTTTTATTTGTTCATGATAAACTAGTTAGAAATTATTTATTATTATTATTAGAACAGTTATAGCTCATGATCCTGAGTGTTCCCCATATAGTTCCCTAGTTCATTATGTAATGATCTAGACATCGAATATGACAATTATTAAGATAACCATATTTGTTTCTCCTATAAAAATTAAGATGATTTTTTAACTAACAATGTTTAATCATGATTGAACACCGATGATGAATTTGATTCTATATGATACATATTAAATAGTTGAAAATATGTTTTTAAAATATTTTGATTTCATAATGTAAGTAATGATAAGGAAATTATAATGGTTAATGAATTGTTTAAAAATAATAATATATTATCATGTGTCGAATGTTTAAATCATGGTACTATAATGACTCTTAATTTGTTTCATGTGTTTTTTCGTGAAAAGATTTGTTTTCTCATATGGATATGGTTTATATATTTTCACAAGTTTTTAAATTATGAAAATTTATCATTTCATGTATTTTATTGTGTTTTATATGATATAAGGAAGACTAGAAATTATAAAAAATGAAATATATCTTTTATAGTGGATCATTTTAAATAAATAAAATGAATATTTAATGAGTCATGGATGTAAAGTTATTTTTTTTATGAAAACGTACACTGTATGGAAGATATAGATTTTTTATGTAATTTACTTCCATAATTCACATAAATTATTAACCTAAACAATTATTGGAATACCAAAAAATTATGTCAATGATATTTAACCTGTATCTATGGGGGTTTTCAAGGAAAAAATAATTATATTGTATAATATATTAATGTTTTAGATTAATTTAGAGCATATAATGTTATAAATGAAGGACAATTTAACGCGTATATGTGTTATAATTATTTTTAGAGTAATGGGTAAATCATAATCCAAACTTAATTGATACCATTCATAGGTTTCAGGTGGTAGTAATTCAGGGAGACTAATGATATTTTCATAGATATCTTTTGGTTTTAATATATTATTTATTTATATTTGAACAATATGATTAAAGTGTTTTTTATCATAATGTTTTTTTGGGATGAATGATTTCACATTTTGTAGGGATTAACCTAAAAGAAAAAATATATTCATATAGGTTTTGTATTAATTATTATTTTGAGAAATATTATTAGTTGGGAAAGATTGATAGTAATTTTTATAATTAATTATGTGAAAATATGGGTATAATTAGAAAATATTTCCATATATTGTCCCGTGATACAGACACTGATATGATTGTTTTGCAATGAGTTTTAATGGTTCATGAATGTTGACACATGATAGTGATTAATTTCATGACCCTTATTTTATAATCCCCAAATTCATGGGTATGAATTATATTTTATTATACTCATGTACATTAATTATTATCTCAAATACTAATTATTATGTCATGATCCTTAATGATATTCAGTTTTTATGGAAAACTATTAAATTTATTAAAAAATTGATATCACTCCACATATGTATCTATTTCCATTGGTTAGCAATAGTGATATTAATTATGTTACGTATATAAAGGTCTCATTTTTGGATAATATTTTTAAAGTTGATGAATATGTATAATGACATATTAAATTTTTTGTATAACAGGAAATATTCCTATTTGTATGGACGTGAATGGGTGTATATTCCATAAACTGTTATTTCAAACGCTCCAAAAAATGAATCAAAAAACTGTATTTGGTATATTAGTTATTGAATATTTCATTCTGATGTTATTATTTTTTTCATCTATATGTTTCAAATTTGTAAATATTTATATTATAATTTTTCCACCCATTCATTTTATATTAGTTTTGGGTTTCATAGATACTCCTAAGAAATAGTTCAAAAATAATCCCCCAAAACACTATATCTATTATCTACTAAGGAATATCATGAACTCTGAGAAAATTAGATTTGATACCATTTGTAACAAATGAACTGAATTAATCGGTTTGGGAAAAAATGGTAGGAAACCACATGTATGCATCCTTATATAGAAGTGGTATCTTACTAGATATAAGGGGGAAAGTAACACTAGGGACATAATATTCTATTTGTAAGATAAAAAATCAATTTACATAATAACGAGAGCAATGAAAATCAGTGTAAACACTAGGACATCACATAGTGGAACAAAACTAATAACATAATAACTTCAAATAGAAGAATAGTATATGATATTTTATACATGGGTTAAATTTATATACACACATATAATTGATTTATAATTATTAAAATAAATATAAAAAATATACCAAAATGTGTTTCTCTAAAATAATCTTCCATACTATCCAAAAATCACATAAAAATTTTAACTACCCCTAAAAAACATCATGATGTATTGATAATTCCATCATATGAATAATTTTCTATTAATAAAAACACATATTCAGTTTCCTATGAAGGTTTTAATACTAAACCCAATATAACACCAGACATGTATCATTGTCATATGTGAATGAGAGAAATATAATTGAATTTGATAGAAAAAATACATAAATAAATATTAAAAAAAATTAGTTTTCATACACTAACATGGGAGGTATTACTAGGTTTGGATACTATTTATATATAATTTCTATTAGAATATAAAAAAAATACTTGACTCGTGCCTTATCACATTGGTTGTGAACATAAATTGCACCCCAAACCATCTTAGGTTACCCCAAGAAGTTCAGCTAAAGAAAAATAACCCAATAATAAAAACACTTCCATGTTCACCTCAAGAACATATAGTAATCATCATATACTTTTTATCGGTACTACCAAAGACAGTAACCCATACCTACATATGATATAATGGTATTATACTACACACTTACCCATCCCCAAAAACTACGGGAGGGTCCCATCACACAATGTCATCCTGAATATATTTGCATTATAAACCATAAAAATAATGGTAAAATAGAAAAACATATTCTGGAACAACACCTCACTTGTGATGGACATCATCATCACAACAGAATATAACCATAAAACTCATGTTAATCCATATATCTTGCATTAATCACAACTATGTCATCCATTATAATATGAAATTACCAAAATAACCCATGAATCATAATAACTAAAAAACTAATGCATGGAATTCAAAATACCACCAACGCCCCTATATTATTTACCCACGCCATTCTACACATTTTTTAAACCAAAATTAAACCACTATATACCATATACATCAATAGAAAATTATGATGTTACCCTTATTACTAGTCTCAAATTCATTATTTTCATGTCACACAATACACGCTCCCCCTCTAAATGATTTTATAAACTAACTTAATCATATCCCAATCATATTAAAAGAAAAACAAGAAGCCTCAATGGGATACACTTTACCCCTTATTCGAATAATTTTATAAAATATTATCAAATTACTATTTTCTATTAAGGGAATTATAGAAGATTAAGGAAAATTTAAACGAAAAATATTAACTTCTTAAATAATTATTAAATATGTCACATACTGAATAATAATTATCAAAATAAAATATTATGGAATTATTCAGGAGAAACAAGAAACATAGATGAAGGGGGGTTTAAAGGGCATGAATGAGCTTATACTATCTAAGAGGAAACTAACATAATGAACACCATTATAATTAGAGAAAAAATAAGTATATGAATTAAAAAATTACTAAAGATAGACAATCAAAATATATTGGTTCTCAGGAATAAATGACCAGAAATAATGGGGTTCCCTAGGGAAATATTGTATTTTTTGTAGAAAAATAAACCAACAATACATTCATGATGTGAACATTGGTCTACACTATGGACATTTCTTGAGATACACCTTTGATCCCAGTTTTCTTATTTCACTATAAGAAAACATCATTCCATGAATCCATAGATGTAACATTTTATTATCTAAAAATTCACCTCATTCCTCTTTTAATCATTTTTTATTATCCCATTTGTGTAAATATGTAATAATAAGTGTGGTATACATTTATAGGATGAAAAATTATATTTTATCCCATATTAAAATTAAAGTGAACTTACATAATGAGATAATGGATTATGTTTTTTAATATATGATGTGAATCCTAGGTAATTCATTGAAAATGTGAATATAGAGACATATATATGTTATTTAGATGCCACACTAAAACCCTATGTGTCATGACAAGTTCTAATTATATTTAAGAGACCGATATTTAATTATAATTATGAAATATGTATTTTTTTAAATCAATCTGACATTAGAATCCTCTTTTTTTGAATATATGATTTGTTATGTATACAAATTCATATGATATTTTTTTATAATTTTATTATATGGGTGATTATGTCGATGGTCATTATATTTTAATGGTCCTAGATTTATATGTTAGGTATATAAGGAAAGATTGGTTTTGTGGTGGCATGATTGATATTGATGGCTTTCTAGTGGGGATCCAATGGGTATTCATGTTTATATAGACAATAATGGTATTCTTATAGAACTAAAAGTATAAGGGACTAACCATTATTATTTAAATTGTAATATTAATTCAACTACAATTTTTTATCTTACATTCCCAAATATCTATACATTTTAGTGTTTTATAGAATTAGGTCACAACCAAAAAATTGAAACTCTTATATTAAAATTTATATATATCATTTCAATATATATATATATTTAAATCCAAAGTAATCCGTTAAAAATAACAACATTTTTTATTCTCATGAAACAAATACAAAACCTTCATCATGACATCTTTTTGGTAAATACCAATATTTAATACCTCCTAAAAACATTTCATAACATGGAATGAAAAAAAATATATTTGAGGAAGATAAAATATAATAAATAATTTTTCTAGTTATGAATTAAAATCAATATCATAAAAACTTACATTTTACCCTAAAAATGAATTATCATTTCCCAAATATCGTTATATTAAATTTTAAAAATGAAACAAGTTTACTGAAAACTCACATGAATGAATATAAAATATAAGTATAAAATTTGGGATACCATTCTATATATAAACCTTACAAATATTGTATCTATATTATATATATAGGGAGTAACTACCATAGTTAAATTTTGAATAATCACTGAAGTATTATTCCTATAACCTCTTACGGAGAAAGCTAATTTATTAACTCTATCTCATTACCAAATCCACTAGTTAACTAGAATGGGAACACCCCCTTGAATTTATCAAAAAATAAATTTTACTCATTAATATTGTCCAATAACCATAACATTATAATAACACATAAATCATTCATAAAAACATATCTTGAAGAAAATAACATTTCCATTCCTAAATCCCCTTATAATGCCATAGACTCATAAATGAATGAATTTTATTTGAAAATTAAATATACAAAATTATGAAGAAAGATTCATAAACATAAAGCAAGATGAAATAATGTGAAATTTTTAATCCTATATATATATATATAATATTTTTTTCTTTTTTAAATATAATAAAAAGAGAAACATTAAAATATTCATCATAAAGTAAAGTAATTTACAATAAAAATTTCAAAGAAAACATTGTTATAAAATTTTAAAGAAACTATAAAATTACAATTTAAAAACATTCATGACTATATTAGTACATTAATAAAAATATTTATATTTAAATATAATTTATTTTAGAGGAATAAGAAAAATAATAATTAAAACATTTAAAAAATATATTTTGTTAGATAGCCCATTGGAAATATGATATTTTAGTATTGATCAAAAATAATTAAATTAATATTTTTGTATCTTATGTAAATCAGAATAAAAAATGAAAATTATGCATTAGATATTTAAAATTCATTTCACACATAATATTATCATAACCTAATCATGAAGAATACATTTAACCAGAGGAATAGAAATTGGGTTACAAAATACCTTACATCATGATTATAATTAATTTTTATTAAAATAGACTAATGAAAATCAATTTAATGAATGTTATTACCTCATTATAAAAATATATTTATATTTATAATAACATATGTGATGACTTTATAAATTATAATGAATCATTTATTTATGAAATTTATTTATTTCTATGGTTTTAGTTGCATTTCATTCATTTTTTCTTGACTTTTTTATTTGTCTATAAATATGGCTTTTCATGTAACATTGGATTACATCCCCAGAATTGTTATTAAATATTATTAATTATTTTGAGAAATTATTTATGTTCGCATTAATATGTATATATATATATATTGTTTTCTTATTTTAGGATGATTCATTTAAAAATTGTTAAAGGATACTCTTTGGTTTATTTTGGAAATTTTTTAAAACACCATGATCAATAATTGTTTTATATAACAATAAGTGTATTTAATAGACAAAAAACATGAGATAGGTTATAATATACATATTAAAACATTATTAATCCATAATGATACATTTATGAACATCCATGATGGCGGTAATGAAAAATGAAAATTCATTATCCATAGAGATTTTAAGAAAGATTAAAATGGGAAAAAAATTAATTGAATAATAGGTAGTGTAGTGATAAAAAACATTTAATATATTTAATTAAATAAAAAATAAAACTTATTTACATAATTGATTCATGTGTCATTATTACTCGATGGAAGTAGGAGGTTAAGATAAAATATTGAAGTAACGAATATAAGTGAGGTGTTTTAATAAAATTACATAATCGATATTACCCCCTTGAGGGACCATATATTTTTTATTTTGATGAGTCCAGTATAAATTGGATGTTGGGAGAGTTTTGAGAAAAACAATTTGGTAGATATTTGGGCATTTTCATAGCTTTTATATCAAAATTGGGTTGTGTTGGTTAATATTTATAATTAATTAGTGGTGGGTTCAAGTGATTAAACAACGATTCTTTATATTAAAGATAACCATATTTATTTAGGAGTATTTTCCACAAATATGGATGATATTTAATGATTACATGTATGGTTAAGATAAAAAATACATCAAAACCCAAATTTTTTTATTTTATTGCTATTTTAAGCCTTTACCTTTCCACTGTAACACATTTCATTATTTAAACTAAAATATGCCTTTCACCACATTTTGTGCCTTGTATATTCAACTTATGTTAGCTACATCATTCAAATGTAACACCCGTATGTGATCTAGTGCAAGTTAAACTTCTTGGGGTCCATTGAGCTTCAAACATCTATTTAACATCATGAAATCCACTTCCAACACTATTATTTATTCCAACTATTTCCAGACCATGGGTGTTGTATTTTGGGAATTCATGCTATCCATCATATATTAAATGTATAAAATACAGATCAAATCCATTCTCTATACATTTTTCTAACACTATGATATATTATCAAATAAGAATGAATGTCTAAACTTTTATTTTTCAACATATTGTTTTAATTTTTCAGATCCGTCCATTATCATCTTCTAAACATCCAAATAAATCCCATGAGATTTTTAGGAACAATATAATTATACAACATCGTATACTCTTCACAAAATCTAGTAAATATTTATAGTCCTTTAGTATCACATGAAAATGTGAAATTATTGTTCCTTATTGAATATAAATTTTAACTTCTGTAGATAATTCTTTTCCCTCGACATTATTTTCAAATATTTTTTGAACTTCAAAAATATTTTCCCCATCAATAGAATGCATAAATTTATGAAAAAATCCTATATGTTATCATCCCATATTTAGAAAACCAAATTAATTATTCATATATCAAACAAGGAACCTCAAAAAAGTATTTTATCTATGTTTTATTTTATAGTTATCATTGATATGAATATAATCAAAACCTTCTAATAAATTATAATAGTGAACTTTTGATATCCTTACAGATTATAATTCTCCTAATATGTTTTTCCATATTGTAGAGGGTATACCTCTATTTAATAAATATATATTAATAATAATTTCAATGAAAAAAATTTATTAAGTTTTATTCTTTTCATATGCATTAATCATTACATTGAATACAATATCATGTTCATCCACTCAAATAAAATAATTTATATTTTTTGTTTCGGGTACTGTATTCAGAGTATGTATTTTTATTCAAGACAATTTTTCCATACATTACTCCTCAAAACACAACCACAGATCCTTGAGTAACATTTCAAGCTATATTTTTAGGTATATTGGTTCCTTGAATCATTAAATAATAAATAAATTATATTCCCCTATATAATATGTATATTTATCAATTACATAAACAAAATAAACACACATCATATCTCAAAAATAATCTGATTTCACTTGTTTCAAATTTTTTAATTTAAACATTCCATTCATTTGACGTCATTTACTCTAATGAATATAATGTCATGTAAAATCAATATAAAACCCTAGAATGCATGATAATTATACATTATAACTAATACTGTCTGCAACCATGATTTGATAACTCTTTCTTGGAGGTCAAACTGAAGAATAACTATAGATTGGATCTCAGTCCATCATTCAATCACACATTGAATTTTTACAACAATAGAATATAAATCTAAAAAAATTTCCATCATTTAGGTATAACATAAAATTTTCATAAACATAATTGCACTCCCCACCCTATATTTAACATATCAACACACTATAATCCAATCCAAAAACAATTCATGAAAAATAAATGATAAAATGTAAATCTATTACACGAACATTACATGGTTAAAAAAAGTCATTCTATATCATAAGGATAAAAATGCCTAATATTTACTTCCCTAAATTTTAATGGATTATTATTATTTAATATTTAATTCAATTTTTATATTCTTCATTCAATATAATATTTACAATATAGGTAGCCCAATCATTACTTTTTTGGGGAGGAGTAGATTAAACCGGTTCCCCAACCTCTAAAATTTATGGGAGTCCATCCATATGATCTAGGGAAACATATATATTTTATTGATCAAAATTTTCTAAAATACTAATATTGAAATAAGATTATTTCAATATAAACACAATATATATTTTTAAATAAAACTATCAAATATTTACATCAAACTAAATTACCCAACTATAACACATAAGAATCTATAGAAATATATTGAAATTTGATTACATCCATACTGATCACTAAGATATAAATAATGTTAACACTAAAATACATAATAAAAATACTTATTTCCTAATTCACAAATAGAATATTGGTTAATATATGATTGTTCACACATTATATCAAACAACTATATGGTAAGCCATTAAAGGGGGATGTGGTTTCAAGATAGTAGTTTTTGTGATGCCAATTCTATTAACATATCCATTTGAAAAAGGAATTAATTTATAAATAAATGGATTATTTAATATTTAAAATGAAACATACAATCATCACTGTTTATCACGACCCATCCAATGGGGCACGTGATGTGAGTACCACAAGTTTGAATCTTATAAGCCGGTGGTTGGAGACTAGAACTAGAAAGGTTTATCCCTAAAATGGGAAGGCATTGTCAATAAACAAACAAAAAAATATTCATGGTACACAAGAAGAGTAAACCATGATGTATAATTACTGAATGTAAAATGTGTGACCTAAAGGAGAATAAGCTAAAATACAAACGCAATTTAATGAAAATGCATCAGAAAGAAAATAAACTCCTAAGGTCATCTGCCAAGTATCCTTGAGAAAATGTATGTAAAAATCATCATTGAGGCTCTCCACATCAATCAGCAACCTCCGTGCATCGTCTAGACCTAGATCCAAAAACTCACTCAAAACTATGTGTTTTCTATACAAGACAGAACATGGTGCTGGTGAAGCTCGTGCAGGGGTGAGTATAATAATACCCAGTAGGGACCCTAAGACCCCCATAGGACACCCAGAATTCCATAAAGGAAAAAACATAATGCATGATATTATTAATAAAGAACTAGTAAAAGTCATCTCACGAAATGTATATAACTTAATGAACAGGAATGATGATGGTTAGTTGTAAATATAAATCATCTATGTCCATTGAGAAGTTCCACTGGTATGCCACAAAGAAGTCCTTCTATAGCTTATCCACACAGGATTGAAAGTCACTGATCCACACAGGGTCATAAGTCATCGATCCACACAGAATTTAATGTCATTGATCCATGATGGGCTACTTTGTGGATGGTCCACGCTATGTCTTTCTACTACTGATCCATGCATGGTCCTAAAACATCGATCCATATATGGTTGTAAGTCATCGATCTACATAGGGTCGTAAGTCACTGATCCACAACAAGACACTCTAATACTGGTTCTCGTTGGGCTGAACTATTAATGATCCACACAGTGTCATAATTCTTTAATCCTCCTAGGTTATTATTTCATTCATCCATACAACATCGTAAGTCATTTATCCACATAGGGTCTTTCTAAGGCCGTTCCCCAAAGGGTCAATATTCAGATAGTAGCCAGCCATAGGATTCCTATACACGGTGTGCTTAAGATCAGTAGATTCTACTACACAAGCCACTGGTCGTATTTTCATTCAGATCATTGGTTTACAAGATATAATATCACATCCACAAGTTTACTAAATGTTTCTTAAAAAAATTTAAAATTCAATTTTGGGATCTTTGGGCCATGGAATCACATGCCGTCAATTATCACAGTCACGAAAGAAATAAATATAATTAAAAAATATTATGAAGAATTTATAGGTCTTTAGATTCTTCCAATCATTGGGATTTAGGTCCTAGACTGACAGAAAAAAAGATAAGGAAACAAATGTGGGTACTGAGCACAAATATAATCCTCTCATTCCCATGTGCTTTCCTGGAGGTTCTCATGCTGCGACTGAACTTTCCCCAGAGGAATCGACCACCCCCACAAGACCTGGTGAGTTCGATTCTGTATCTATATTGTGAACTCTACAAATTTATCCCAATATTCAATGTATAGCTCGCCTGATCTGATGATGTGTGATTTATCATGCACCTAACTCCACAGTTGTGACATGTGTAAAACCACATTCATCTTGTGAATTTGTGGGGGAAGATCTATTTTGTATTCAACCTCACCAACTCTGATCAAGATCTGAAAAGTTCCAATGAACATTGGAGGTAGAATGCTACCCCGACCAAATCTCCACAATCCTCGTTATGGTAAGACCCAGAAACAACCAAGGCCTCTTTCTTCAAACTCTAGGTATCTTTGTCTCCTCTCAGCATATGACTTCTTCATGCTAATGGATGTCTCCATCTACATCTAGATAATCAGTACTATCTTTTTGGTATCTCAACCCATCTATGGACCCACATGTCAAGACTCCCCTTTTTCTATCCACCATAGAGGTGATATACATGGTTTCCCATTTGAGGCCTCAAATGGTTCAATAGAAATGGTGGAGGGATAACTTTTGATGTATGTGACCTCAACTTAAGGCATGTGATACTCCATACTACGGCCAAAATCAATGATGTAAGAAAGAATCATGATCTCAAGTGTATGTGTGGTCCTCATGATCTGGCCATCTATCTAAGGATGAAAGGTGGTGCCCAAACATAGTTATGTCCCAAATGCCTCCTACAATCCCTTCCACAACGAGGATGTAAAACAAGAATCACGACCTGAAATTATCATCGATGGAATCCTATGAAGACATGATATCGCCTATATATAGAGGCATCCAAATACCTATAATAATCCATACTCTTGAATGGGTAGGAAGTGGACTGTCTTTGTGAGTTGGTCAATGATCAACTAAATAAAATTGTGGCCCCTAGTCATAAATTGTAATCTCATAAATAATTCCATCGAGATACCTTCCCATTTAAACTATGGTACCATAGGTGGATGTGTCATGACTACTGGAACCCGGTGCTCGGCCTTCAATTACTGACATGTTAGAAATCGTGAAATGAACACTACCACTACTTTCTTCATCCCTGGACACCAATACTTGTGCCAGAAGCCCTAGTATATCTTCACCACACTAGGATTTACCACCAAAGGTAATGTGTGTAATTCCAACAACACCACCTCTCGTAGAGTCACTGGTACCATCGTGCATTCTTAGAAAAAGAGTAAATGCTTCCCACCTTCTTAAAATCCTTCAAGAGCTTGTCTTAATTATAAATGAACAAGTCAGGTCTGGTAGTCAACATCTCCATGATCAGTCTCCCTGACTTGCTGAATGAGTTCTCGAGTGACTTTCATAGACTGGAGGTAAGCCACTCCATCATTATCGATGATGGATAACTTCAAATACGACTAGGGAGACGTATCCTCACTCAACAACTATAAACTAGACCTCCTTCTGAGTGCCTCTGCCACTACATTCCCCTTCCCACGAGTGTATACTATATCAATGTCATAATCCTGAAGGAACTCCAACCATCGTTGTTGTCTCAAGTACTGGTCCTTCAATGAGAAGATATACTAGAAACATTTTTAATTTTAGTAGACTTTAATCCATCCACACATCATGTAGGTGTCTCCGCATATTCAAGGTAAAGACCACTAATACTAACTGTTGGTCATGGGTAGCATTGTTCTTCCCATGTTGTCTCAACTATCGTGAGCCGTAAGCAATCACAGCTTGCTCCTATATCTGGAAGCATCATTTTCATATCCATGACGTGTCATAGTAGAATATATACCCAACTACCTCATAAGGTATCCTAAATATGGGGGAACTTGTCTGTCTCCATATCAGCTCTTGAAAAATCTGTTGGCATCTCTATGTACACAATAATGTTTTCCCCTTATTTTTCATTTATACCAATGGTGTTTCTACTTTAGAAACTTTAGGTACAAATATTTGGAAGTACCCTGCCACCCCTAGGAAGCTCCGCACCTCGATCACGATCCTAGGTGGCACCCAAGAATGCATTTTCTCTATGTTTACTCGTTCCATTGGAACTTTAGCCTCCGAAAAAATGTATCTCATAAACTGGACATCCCTTATCAAGTACTGAATGTTATAGAGATTAACATAAATCTAGTGCACTTGGATTATATCCAAAACTATTTGGAGATGAGTGGTATACTCCTCCTCAGATGTTGAGTACACTAAGATGCCATTAATGAGGACCACAAAGAAGCGATCAAGGAAATACTTGATGATCATATTCTTGATTCCCAAGAACACAGCCAGAGCATTGGTAATTCCAGAGGGAATCTCTAAAAACTCATAGTGGACATACTAAAATCTGAAGCCTTCCTTTAGTACATCTTCATCTTGTACCTTGAGTTGATGATAGCATAATCTGAGGTCTATCATCAAAAGCCCCTGAGCTCCCTTCTACTGATTGAATAGATCATCAATCCTCAATAGTTGATTTTTGTTCTTTATAGCCACCTAGTTCAAGAACTGATAGTCAACGCAAATCCTTAAAATCACATCTATGTTCTTGGTGAAAAAAAGTGGGGTTGCCCAGGGAGAAACAGTAGGCCTTATGAACCCCTTCCCCTTCAAGTCCCCCAGTTGTTCCCTCAATTCACGATGTTATGCGGGAGCCATCCAATATTCTAGTATAGATATCTATGTTGTCCCAGGGATCACATCTATGGTGAAGTATACCTCTCTATGATGTTGTAGTACCAAAACATCTTCTTGAAAGACATTAGCATAATGGTCCACCAGGATAGGATTTCTCGGACACCTCTTATCCTAGGCTCCGAGGGAAATGCTTTCCAAATGATCAGTGATCGGTTGAACCCTCCTTTGAGAGAGTATTTACTTAGCTGTAAAGGATTATGTGTCATTGGTGAGGGATAATATGGTCCCATCCTCATGAAAATAATGCAAATTGGGACTAGAATATTTGATATGAGCATTGACTATGGATAGCCAGACCCTACCCAAGATGACTTCATAAGGCATTGACGCTACTACAAGGAGATCCCAATCGAAGCTCTCTCCTCCAAGAGTAAACTCACATATTCGACAACAGTGGATAATCGTCGAACCATATCCCATAGGAGTCTCTAATCATAAGGATTGAGATAACTACTCCATTTAAATATCCATGATCTGAACGAGGGATATGGAAATAAAATTGTGACCAGAACCTATGTCAACAAGAACAACAACTATGGTGGAGTTGTGAAATATCATAAATCAAATAATCACTAGAGAATTGGGTACATTGGCCTTAGATGCCTGAAGCTGAGCTCATCCCTCTCCACATACTCCCTAAGGTCGATGTGGACTACCCAGAGGTGGAAGCTGTAGACCCTCAAATCTCAACCCACGAACTGCAGCATGGCCATCTACTCTACCACGTATGCCACCCAACAGACCTCCCTACTCAAATACTTGTCTCTACTTCAGTGGTCCCTAGACCGTCGGTTGATCTATGGTGAGGTTGGTTTGGCAGTTGCATTCCAGGTGACCCTACCCGCAACATGAGTAACATAGTCTTCTCATCTGCTGACCTCCCTGATCGTATATCGTCATCTACCATGGTGGTCCCTCGACTCTCTGCTGATCATCAGTATGGTGGGATGGGTAGTCGCAAGACAAGTGACCCTTACCGCAGCACTAGTATCACAATCTATTTATCTGTTGACCTCTGATGTCCCATTATATCTGCACCTCACATCCTAAATCTTATAACCTCGCACCAGATGGTATATCCCTCTTAAGCTCAATGTCGATGCCTACTCATTAGGGGATCTCTCCCCCAGATGTTCTCTCCCTAGCACTACATCCTATGTTGAAATGTTTAGAGATATCATCAACACACTAATCTACATTCAGAGACCCTGATCAATGGTCTGGGCCCTAATGAAAGCATCTCGTACCATGTCGGTGGAGTAGTAGGGGATGTTAGTAAATATAACCTATTACTATGATATTGTTATGGTACCTTTTTTTAAGTGCATACAATGTTGAATATGCATAGAGAGTAGTGTCTCTAGTATGAACACCACCCTGAAAAGGCTCTTTAATTCCAACAAGGTGACGGTCACCTCATCGTCAAACTAGAGAATTAGGCTCCACCACAATTCTGTTGTTCCCTGAATTAGGCTAGCATCTATAATCACATTCTCGTCTTCCACTGTCCCAGCTTGGTGGGAAACTCTATCCATAGCCTCTATCCAGTACTTAGCTACCTTTGGCTCTGTCTCACCTCAAATATATAGATGCTAATATCACTGGAAATCATGTCCTTCACTAATTCGGTGTGCAGCATCTGCTGGTGTGGTTGGTGGGGACTGTTTCACAACGGGTAGTGGTGCTACTAGCACACCACCTAAAGGTACCATAACCGTAAGAGAGCCTGACACCGTAGCCTTAACGTTAGGTGGGTCATAATTGTGATTTCTAACTAGAATCATTGTTGGATATCTATGTGGTGACATCTTATTAAAAACTAGGTGTGCCACTGTCTATATGTCATACATTGTGAGATCAATCGAAAAACACATCAAAAGAAATAAATTTCAGAAACACATGCAATCTGTCTTTTCGTGTATCCTATCAGAAATAAAAATTCAAGGTCTTGGTGTATGGATACATTAGATGCCACACCAACACCGGCCTATGCATAATAAAAACCACACTCAATAAAATTAACATTATTGCTCTATTAAAAATATCAGATTGTGGGTTCTTCAGAAGAACCTCCCTTGATACCAATTTTCCATGACCTGTCCCCTAGGGTTCATGCCGTGACATCCCCAAACCCACCTTCCATAGGCTAGGGGTCGGTGACTAGCATCAGAAATGTGTATCCCTAATAATGGGAAGGAATTTCATTTTATCCTACAAACACACAGACTGGGTACAGAACAAGAGAATACCACGAAGTATATTTTTTAATGTAAAAAGTGATGTCTAAAGCATAATGGGATAGAATACAAACCCAACTAAAATAAAAAACACGAGAATGGAAACATATTTTCTAAGTTTGTACACCATGGATCTTACCTAAAGGGTAGGTACAACTCACCACATGGCTCTCAATATCAATCTGTCACCTCTTTCCACCATCTATACCTGGCTCCCAAAAAATGTTCAAAGATTCATTTCATCATCACAAGACACAACAAGGATCAAGCGAAGCCCTTGCATGGGTGACTACAACAATACACAATAGGGACCCTGAGACCCCTAAAGATCTCCTATAATTCCAAAAATCATAACCAAAAACCATGATATCAATCAAAAATCACAAGTAAAATACACATAACACCAATTATAAAACATAAAAAGGATGAATAATTATTTTTAGTCATTAAGATAAATCATCTTATTTCGTTGAGATATTTTACTACTAAACCATGAAGAACTCATTGATAACAGATCCACATAGGGATATAAGTCACAGATACACACAAGGTTGTGAGTCATTGATCCACATTGGGTCATAAGTCGCTGACATGTTACGAGTCACTCTAAAGATGTCCCTCACTAGGCCGTGCTTCTGCTGATACACACAGGGTTGGGAGTCATTGATCCACACATGGTTGTAAATCATCGATCCACACTAGGTGGTAGGTCTTCATTCCACAGAAGATTCTAACTCATTGATCCATAAAGGGACGCTCTAATTATGGTCCTCACTGGGTTGCGCTACTACTAATCCACACAGGGTCATATTTCATAGATCCACACAGGGTCATAAGATGTTGATCCACAATGGGTCGCTCAAATTCAGTTCTACAAAGAGTCTCTCTTCACATGTCTTCCATCCATAGAATTACAGAAGTTGGTTCATTTGTGTTCTACAGATTATAATTCTCTAGATATAGGACATATTTCAACCACTATGAATCACCACGAAGAAGTATCCCAATGGAACCCCATTTCATAAATATTCTAATGCAATAGAAGGCATGTCGGTCAGACACTCGGTCTCTATGTTATATGAATTTTAGTACCGAGGGACCGGTTGTATTCGAATCTGATCTACTTGTCAATAAGAACATGACCAATTCCATTAAAACAATATTTTACATCTTCTAGTGCATGGATACTGAATTTTTTACTTTATATCAATTTTTTTGTGAAATAGGACAAATTGTGTAGTGTCATTATCAATATAAAGAAACAAAAATAAATGTACTCCATGGATTGAAATGAGTATAAGAAATAATTTTTCAATTACTTATTTCTTTGTATTATTTATATCAATATATAGAAGTAATTACATGAGATTAAATAAAATAATTATGACTAAATTATATCATATATGTGTAACGACCCGGATCTGGAGCCCTTCCAATGGTTCCCCATACCCGGTTCGCCACATGACCTCAAGCACATTTCCCTGAACGCCAGAGGCTGCCGACTAGCGGCGAGGGCCTTGGTAAGTTATTATGGAAACTATGCCCTCATTTGGTAAGGTATACAAGGAAAGAAAACCACAGTCAATAGCGGAAGCAGTAATATCATACCAACACCGAAACTAAACAACATAATAAATTTAAATATAATGATAATGATAATGATGCAGCATGTACAAGAATCTAAGGAAAGAAACAAACAAAACAACATGCTGAAATACAACTGAAAAAAAGGTACGAAAGTAAACAACAACTCTAGAAGCATCGCATGCCAAAGCTAGGTCATGTGCTCTCCATCTCCGACCATGAATCATGTACCCGAAGTAGAAGGGCCACAATACCTGTCCACACCTTCAACCATATAACCTGTTTGGGAAAAAAAGCAGGACCCAAATAGGTTTGAGTATAATCCTAGTAGGCAATCACCACAAGATCTGTGCCCTACTGTTAGTGAGTAATATAGCAAAAGTAAAAGAAGTAAATGCATCAGAGAAGAAGATGTACACTAAACTAAAATTCCTACCAACTCCATTCATAGTTATTTATTAGATCAGTACAATCATTTAGATATCAACAATGGAACCTAGCAACAACTCTATACTCCCAAGGAAAGAAAGTAATCACAACAGGTAACTCAGCAGTCTACCTAAATAGTAAGTTCTACAAAACCAAGCTTGTTCTTTGACTTAGTGGACTCGTCACAACCAACCATCAAATAATGTACTGACTCTCTGGGCGGCTCCTACTAGTAAACCCCTCTATTCAAGTATATGTACAAAGGAACATACACTCTTGGAAGCTCTGACCGTCAATTCCCATGTGGTCTTGCAACAAAAGATATAGACTCTCTGAGGAAACACATACATCTAATTCCCCCTATAGTCCTGCTACGTAACTACAGACACTCTAATGAAGAACAAATTCACATTCCCATAGGTCTAGTGATCGATACTAACTATAACAGACTCTCTAGGGAAGCCCTAATCATCAATTCCCCCTTTAGTCTACCACACCTGGTTCACTCAGCCCTGAGCAGTTTAGTCATGCATAATTGACTACTATCATCCTAAGTAAGTTCATAAACTACTTTTATAATAGCTACAATGCCTCGACAAGCATATAAATAGCAGAAAATACATTCAATCAAGTCAACATCCACACTAGCAATCTGCAATAAGTTTGCCTCGTCGGAAAACTGTGCCAAATGACAATCAACAGCCAAAACGAGGGGAACACCCATGGGTGATCCTCAAAGTTGAAAACAAGAAATTATTAACCATCTAATAACCTCAAGAATACAAGAAATATAAGGAAGATAATGATACACGATCAAAACCCTATCCCGAGATACCCGATACTAGGGTATCCGACACTTTTTTCACTAAAAAACTCAATGACATTCAATGTAGGGAAAAAGAAACCTACCTAAATCCTAGGAGATTAATATTCATTAACCTTAGCCTATGAATCAGCCCATAAATGAGTAAATCTGCAAAAACTTCTAAAAACATCCACCTCAGATAACTCTCACAAGAGGAGGAATCATGAAACATGGCCAAAGAAGAACTAATAACTCACTGCTGCGATTCTATTGCACCTGATGGCGTTCGATTTGGACAACCGGTGAAGGATCGGTGGATTAGAGAAGAATCGGTCCTCTAGGTCTCTTCTGGATGTAATTAGGCAGAGAAGATGATGAAAATGGTAATTAGGTGTGACCCCCGGTCCGATTAATGAAATAAAAATAAACGTAAACAGTGTGTACTTCTTGAGTACACGGTGTGTACTCCCCTCCATCCGTATGCCGTATTAATTGGACTCTACCTCATCACTTCACTCTGTGTGACTGGCTCGGACATGACCAATACACGGCCTCGAGCGGAAGAAAAGTACATGGTGTGTACTTGTAAAGTATATGGCGTGTAGTAACAAAATTTCTAGATTCTCCTCTTTTTCTAAAAAACATCCAGAAAAGGAAAACATGCCTGAAAAAGAAGGTTTGGGGTCTTACAAAAATCCCTCCATAATGAAATTCGTCCCTGAATTTCCCTAGAATGGTGGTGAAGAATAATCCTAAAACAACTCTGGCCACTATGATTGTATATCGGCTTCCCTCTCCCAAGTCTCATCCTGCACAAGGTCGTGCTGCCATAGCACCCGTACCAGAGGAACAGAAAAGCCACATAGTACATTTTTGCTTCAATCGACGATCCTGATATGGTGCTCCTCGAACGAAGCATCCTGCTCTAGCTCAACCTCCTCCGGTCGAAAAATATGAGACGAGTTTGAGAAATAGCGTCGAAGCTGAGAAGAACAAAAGATGGCGTGCATAGCCTGATTTCTCTGAGGTAACTGCAACCTATAAGAAACCAGCCCGACTCTCTCCAGAACCTCAAACGGCCCGACGTATCTCGGTGAAAGCTTACCCTATCTCCAGATCGTCCTTTGTCCCAACCTTGGGGTAACACGTAAGAAAAACTAGTATCCGACCACGAACTGCAGAGGTCACCTTCACATGTCAGCATAAGATTTCTGACGAGACTGTGTAGTAGCCATCCTCTTCTGAATCATCTCTATCTGCTCTTAGGTCTCATGGATGAGACAGGGTCCCAGCAAAGCTTCCTCTCCTCCTTCCAGATAAAACAAAGGTGATCGGAATGGGCTACCATACAAAGCCTCGTAAGGTTCCATTTGAATGGTGGACTAGAAACTATTGTTATTTGCAAACTCCACGAGAGGTATATGCTTTTCCCAAGAACCACCAAAGTATAGAATTCAAGCTCGGAGCATATCCTCAAGCACCTGGATCGTGCACTCTGACTGACCATCTATCTGAGGATGATAATTTGTACTCAAGAGCACATGTGTACCCAAATATTTCTGTAGCCCCTGCCAGAAATTCAAAGTAATGCGGGCATCCCTATTTGAAACGATAGTACTCGTAACCCCATGCCAGCGTACAATCTCACAGACGTACAACCTTCCAAGCACATTGACACCGAAGGTCTCCTTTATCGGCAAGAAGTGAGAAACCTTCGTAAGCCTATCAACGAAAACCCACACCGCATCGTTTCCTCTTGATAATCTCGGTAACCATATCACAAAGCACATTGCGACATCATTCCACATCCACTCTAAAATTGGAAGCTGCTGTAAAATCACTTCTGGTTGCTAGTGCTCCCCCTTCACCTGCTGACAGGTGGAACATCTAATGAAAAAACCAGCCACATCTCTCTTCATACCTGGCCACCAGTACTGGCGGTGTAGTTCATGGTAAATCTTGGTGACGCTAGGAAGAAATTCAAAAACTGAGGAATGGACACTAGTGCAGAAAAAAAAATTTACGTCGGTTGTTTTTCGTTATTTACGTCGGTTTTTAGGCGACGTTAATACGGACGACGTTATAAATAACGTTTTTTACGTCGGTTATTTAAAACCCGACATAACATCCCTAACATCACGGTGTTTATCACGTCGGTTCATGTAATAACCGACGTGATAAATATGCGTGGGGGGGGGGGTTATCACGTCGGTTATTTTCTTAAATGACGTGATAAAACGCCTGGGATATCGTTTATCACTTCGGTTATGACATAACCGACGTGATTAACCCTTCCCCGGGCCTATTATCACGTCAGTTTCTTAAATAACCGACCTGATAAAAAGGCCTGGGAAACATTTTAGCACGTCAGTTATCCAATAACCGACGTGGTAAATCGATTCCCAGGCCTTTTAGCACGTTGGTTATATTAAGAACCGACGTGATAAAAGGCCCGGGAACGGTTTCTCACGTCGGTTCTCGAAAAAACCGACGTGATAAACCCCTACCGATTTATTTACCACGTCGGTTATTTTATAACCGACGTGAATGCGATATATATTTTTTTAAAATAATTGCACTGCTCTCACCAAAAAGCAACCAGAAACCAAACAACAAAAATAACCATGCCAGCCCTCCCCCAAGCCCCAACTGAACCCCACCCTCATCTATACCCACCTAACAACCTGGCCAGCCCTCCCCCACCACATTGGAGCCCCACCACAACCCTTGGACACCCCCCCCCACCCTCATTTACACCCCCACGACCCCTAGTACAGCCTCAAACACCCATTGGACACCCCTCCCATATACCTTGGACACCCCCACCCCTTGGACACCCCCACCCCTTGGACAGACCCCCACCCTCATTTACACCCCCAAGACCCCTAGTACAGCCTCAAACACCCATTGGACACCCCCCACACCTTGACAGCCCTCCCAGACCCCTTGGAAACCCCCCCCCCCCCCGACCCCTGGACACCCCCTCGAGCCCTTGGACATCCCCATACACCCCTTGGACACCCCTCCCATATCCCTTGGACACCCCCCACCCCTTGGACACCCCCCCACCCCTTGGAAATCCCCCCACCCTCATTTACACCCAACCGGCCCCTTGGACAGAACTCCCAGACACCTTGCACACCACTCCCATATCCCATGGACACCCCCCCACCCATTGGACACCCCCCACCCCTTCGACATCCCCCCACCATCATTTACACCCCCCGAACACTAGGACAGCCCCAAACACCCCTTGGACACCCCTCACATATCCCTTGGACACCCCCCACCCCGTGGACACCCCCCACCCCTTGGACAGCCCCCCCACCCCCTGGACACCCCCCCGACCCCTTGGAAACCCCCCCCCCCCCCCCCGACCCCTTGGAAACCCCCCATCCCCTTGGACAGCCCTAAACACCCCTTGGACACCCCTCCTATATCCCTTGGACACCCCCCACCACTTGGACACCCCCCACCCCTTGGACAGCCCCCCCCCCCCCCCACCCTCATTTACACCCAACCGACCCCTTGGACAGCCCCAAACACACCTTGGACACCCCTCCCATATCCCTTGGACACCCCCACCCCTTGGACACCCCCACCCTCATTTACCCCCCCACCCCCCCCCCCACCCTCATTTACACCCAACCGACCCCTTGGACAGCCCCAAACACACCTTGGACACCCCTCCCATATCCCTTGGACACCCCCCACCCCTTGGACAACCCCCACCCTCATTTACACCCCCCCGACCCCTAGGACAGCCCCAAACACACCTTGGACACCCCTCACATATCCCTTGGATACCCCCCAAACACCCACCCACCCCCTTGGAACCAATCCCCCCATACCAAAATCCAGACCAGAAAAACCATCAACAGTAGACCAAAACAAGAAGTAGAGAAAAATTATACATTAACTTATATAACATTCAAAACGTACACTGTCAACTTCAAAAAAACTAAATCCAACCTAAACGACTACGAAATACACAATTACATTGACAATATTCAAAATTACATTTTACATTACAAACAACTAAAAGTCAATCAAACCTGTAAAATAATTTGACCACTCCACTTGTAAGTGTTTGATATCATCAGCAGTAAAGGGTTGTGGGTCATCAAAAAGATACAAAGGAAAAGGATAGTAGTCAACGTGTATAATGAATAAATCAAATTGAAATATTATGAGAAAGATGAAATCTTACCAGGTCAAAACTCAGAACTGTCCCAGTTGTTGTTATTTCATACATAAATCTTTACATGTAATATCCGCATTCGATGATGCCTTGTTGCTCATGACATTTCTGTTTGAATGAGTGTCAATTCAATATATTATTTTTATGTAATAAATCAAAATGTACAAATTATAAATGGATATTTACCTTCGCATGTACATATTTGATCTTGAAATTCCTTTTCTTTGCCCTTTTTCGAAAGTGGACCCATGCCCTGTTAGAAAATAATACGAATGGGGTAAATTTAAAATTCATTATAATATATAAAACTATTGTGAAATTGAAACTTACGTTTCCAATATATTCTTAAATCTTTCTCGCACATCATCATGGAGAGAGCATATCCAATAAAGTGCTTTCTCCCTAGGGAAAAAAACCCCTAACATCCAATGATCCCTGATAAAAGGAAATTTAAAGTTAGTGGTTTTTTATGTTAAAAGATAATTAACTCTTTGAGAGGGATGTGTTTCATCCCTCTCACAAAAAGGCATCATACAACACTGTGTGATTACATTCTTTTCAAATCTATCAGCAATATAAATCATTCTTTGTTCCTCATCCAATGCACATGCTTCAGGGGAAATCAATTGTGGGTCCACGAATCCATATACATCTGTCAGCTCATTCCTCTCAAAAATTTTATACAGATACCTAATACAAAGCAGACATAAGTATACATTTTTAATAAATATAATGCAAGGAAAAGGTGTTAAGACTTACATGATAAAAATTTGCACCACGTTGATGCCCAACTTCTCTCCAGTGACAAACTCCACGATATTAGTTTTCATAATCCCCACAATTAGTTCACGTCCACAGACATGATCTTCCATTGTAAATTCATAATGATCCGCCAACAAATTTGAATATCTTGATAATTTGTCAAGACTGCTAGTATCTGCATCTGATGTCATATCTATCTGTCTTTGTTGTTGTCTATACATTATTTCTTTACCTTTGAAGTATTCCTATAAAAATAAATTGAAAAATATATTATTTTTCAAATGATAAAACATTAATAAAAATATAAAATAAAAGATATAACATCCATACCTCTATGGTAATGAGTCGAAGAAGTCTGGATGGCCAAAGTAAAAAATGGCTGATACTATGTCCAACTGTCGTCACCTCATCTGTAGGTAATGGTATTCGAGCTGATCTATCTATAATATCCTGTACAGTGACCCTCTGATTCTCTACCTCTAACTGTTGATGATGAACTGTATCTCCTATAAAATATACCATCCCATATGCAACTATATGATGTTGAGGATCATCAACATACAACTCACAATAAGTAGGTAGCTGCGGCGGAGGAGGAGGATAAAAAATGGGGTCTGCAGGCTGAGGTGGGGGAGTGGGAGCTACTGGGAGAGGTGGAGTGGGAGCTGCACCCTGAAATTGTCTTTTCAAGTCTGCAAACATAAACTGCACCGATGCTCTAATCTTGTCCTCCATTGTCGCATTAATATTATGGACATCAGCCTCCAAGGATTCTATTTTTTTATAAACTCCCTCAACATTAGAAGTTGAGGAACGTGGCAACACTTTTCTTACCGATACACCTGCCGGATATCCTCTTACACGGCCAGGATGTTCGGGCTTTCCCAATGCCACATATAAAATATCTTCCCTCTCAGATGGTGTAAATGTCCCCTGTGAACTCTGCTCCTCAAGAGAGTCCTGTAATAATTATTTGAACATTTCTATAATGATTGGAAATATATGACGAAAATAGTAAACTTAAATAAATAAAATAGATATCTTACAATCCTCTCAACTACGAGTCTCGATTCTTCCGAAAGTTATTGTCCTTTTTTGCCCTTCTGAGCTCTTTTCCATTTCTCATGTCTAGATGGAGGGGATGGAGGGGCCACCACTCCAGAGCTTGAAGACTCAGCTCTTAGTTGTTGAAATTTTTCTGCCATCATTTTTTCTTCCAATAATGCATACCCTCTCCGAGATAAACTATGAGGGTATACATTTTTAGAATGGATCTCTTGATGAGCTTTCCTTGTTTGCTGTAAATTAAGAATAAGTAATCATTAACAAAACAATAATAAGATCATTTATATAAGAAAGCTTATAAAAGTTTACATTGCCCTTACCAAAAATTATTCTTTTCTTCTACTTTCAAAAAATTGTCTCCATGTGTCTTCATCTATAAAAGGATATATACAACATGGATTCTCACGACTCCTATGACCATAAGTGAAATCAGATGAGAGGGTTGATTTGAAATCCCTCCATCTCCTAGCAGCCAACGACGAGCATTTCTTCCTGACTCCTCCAGTGTCAGGAATATCAAATGTCATCTGATAAAAAAGAGGTTAAAAATATTATATATACTAGAAACATTTAAAGAACAGTCAAACAATAGCAACAGATCTTACCAAAATGGTCTCCCACAGCTGAGAAATTATCGCCTTATCCACACTTCTCCAATCATCATAGAGAATTCTTACTTTGCTCTTAGCCTGAGTTGCTACAAAACCCTTAAAATATTTAGTATTTGGACCTCTAGGAAGATCATCATCATCATCAAACTCCACGACTATCCTCTCCTCCATCATACGGGCAAGTGATAATTTTGGTAAACGTGTGCACCCACGCTTACCAACCTTTGAACTCTTTTTCGCAATAGGAGCATGTGAATGTTCCTCCCCAGATGTATGACCAATATGCTCATCTCCAGAATCATGTGGCTGAACAACTGATTGATCTGTCATTTTCCTTCAAATCAAAAAAACAAACATTAGTTCAAAAATATACAGATTCAAATATTGTAATACTACTTAATCAAAAAATAGAAAACTGTACTAAATTACATAATAGTAAACATTTGTAATATGGTAAGCATGTTAAACAATGATAAACATGGTAAACACAGTCTATTGTACCCCTCTCTCTTGGATTTTAATGATCACAATCACTCTTATTATGTTCTAACTTGTTTTCAAGTGTTTTTGTTGATAGGCAAAAGGTTGCCAAGGAGTTGTCCCAAGAAAGCTGAAAAGTGGACTCACTGAGTCCACCGGTCAGCCGGTGTGAGCTCACCGGCCAGCCGGACGACCCAGGAAGTACACTTGCCCACTGCCTGGTGTCACCGGCCGGCCGCTGGATCACCACCGGCCGGCCGCTGGATCACCACCGGCCGGCCGCTGGACCAGACAGAGAGTCTTCCTGTCTGGACCACCGGTCGGCCGCTGGACCAGACAGAACTTTGCTGTCTGGACCATCGGCCAACCGGTGATCCACCACCGGCCAGCCGGTGCGCCCAGGACTTCTCCTCTTTACGGTTTTTATTGTTTTATCATTATGGTTTGATACATGTTTTAATAAGTTAAAAATTTACAATATCTAACATTATATGAAAAAACTAAATGTAAACAAGAAATAAACATGTGTTACCTGTAATTTTAGGAATGTACAGTTGGATTGTTTTCCCAAATTCCTTCGTCGTGATTGTTCCTTTTGGCACAAACCATGTCTTCAACATACTCATCATTATGTTCTGTTAATCTTTACATGGAAGTAGGGATCTCACATAAATCAGCATCTTCATCAAATTCATCCTCACCAACATATTGTTTTTTCCCTTGTAAAACAACAGCCCACTGCATATCTGATTGATCTACAACATAGAAAATTTGTTTGGCATGTGTTTCCATTATAAAAGAATCAGTTGTGTCTTCCAATCTATTCAGATTAACAAGTGTCATTCCAAATTCATCGTGTCTGACACTGTTGTTACCGATAAACCATTTACAGTTAAAAACAGGAACTTTAATTTTAAATTAATCAGCCTCCCATATGTCTTCAATCACTCCATAATATGCACTTGATGCCGAAATTGGGTTTCTATCTTTAGCACTCGAAAAATGCATTGCTTCTGTAAACACCAATACACCACTAGTCTGAACTACACTTCTATTGTCATAAGCTTTCGTATGAAATGTATAGCCATTAATGTCATAAGCGGACCATGTTACCACATTTAAAGATGGACCACCCACTATCCATTTTAATGTCTCTGATACATCTGATCTACCAAGCAAGGTCTTTTTAAACCATGGAAAAAATGTTTTGTTGTGCTCATTCAAAATCCACATTTCTTTCTTCTTTGGATGACATTGTTTCAACTCATTAATAAGCAATGTGATATACGGTTGAACATCAGCTATGTTATTCAAGATGTATGATTCTAACTTCTTCATCTGTTCAGCTGACAGTGATTTGACTTTCAAGCCACGAATCCCCTTTCCCTCATTATTAACCCGTTCATGGTGAGATGGTGGCAAACCTATGTGTTGCGCCGTAGCCAAGTAGCTCGTACAAAACTCTGCTACCTCCTCAGAAATATACTTTTCAATAATGGAGGCTTCAGGTCGATATAGATTTTTAACATATCCCTTTAATATTTTCATATACTTTCAAAAGGATACATCCAACGAAGATATACAGGTCCACAAAGCTTTATTTCTCGAACAAGATGAATCATTAAATGCACCATCATATCAAAAAAAGTTGGAGGAAAATACATTTCCAAATGACAAAGTATAAAAATTGCATCCTTTTCCAAAATGTTCAAAGAATTCACATCAATCACCTTGTTACAAATTGAATTGAAAAAATAACACAACCTCATTATAGTCTTTCTGACAGAGATGGGCAATATTCCACGCAGTGCAACTGGTAGAATTTGTTGCATCATGACTTGACAATCATGTGATTTCATACCTATCAACTTCAAGTCTTTCAATAAGACAAAATTTTTTACATTTGAAGAATAACCTTGTGGCACTTTGATATCATGAAGACACTGATAGAAGATACATTTCTCCCTCTTCGATAATGTATAACAAGCTGGGGGAAGAAATGTTCGTCTTCCTTTAGGAGTGGGAGCTAACTCCAAACGTATTCCCATTGATAGTAGGTCTAACCTTGCATTCAACCCATCTTTTGTCTTTCCTTTAATATCTAGCAATGTTCCGATCAAAGAATCACAGATATTATTCTCCACGTGCATGACATCAATATTATGTTTGACTTCATGATACCTCCAATATGGTAGCTCAAAAAATATTGACCTTTTCTTCCAAATATGTCTATCATTACCAGATTTCTGTGTCTTTCCCAATGTCACATCAAGGTTTTTCACCCTCTCAAAATACAAATCTGGGGATAAAGGTTTTGGAGCAGTATCAAATTCTTGTGATCCATTGAATGCCTTTTTTAGTCTTTTATAAGGGTGATCCATAGGCAAAAACTTTCGATGACCCATGTACACTGTTTTCCTCCCATGATGCAATTGACAATATGACGTCTGTTGTTCGCAAATTGGACATGCTTTATGCCCTTTAACACTGTATCCAGACAAATTTCCATATACTGGGAAGTCATTTATAGTGAATAGAAGCACTGCATGCTGTTGAAAATATTCCATTTTATAAGAATCATACACCCTAATACCATCAGCCCATAACAGTTTCAAATCATCAATCAGCGGTGACAAGTATACATCAATATCATTGCCGGGTTGCTTTGGACCAGAGATCATGATACTCAACATGACATATTTGCGCTTCATACAAATTTCAGTAGAGAGGTTGTAAATTACCAATAAAACAGGCCATGAACTATGTGTGCTACTGAGGGTTCGGTATGGATTCATTCTATCTGTGCAAAAGCCTAGTCTCAGATTTCTAATTTCATTTCCAAATGTAGGGTACTGGGCATCAATTTTCTTCCATTGTGGACAATCAGCTGGATGACGTATTTTTCCATCACATACCCGCTCATCAGCATGCTATCTTAACCTTTTTGCATCATGTGAATTAGCAAATAAACGTTTGAAACGAGGAATTATAGAAAGATACCAAAATACCTTTGAAGGGAGCTTTGTAATCTCTACATCAGCTTGTGATTTTTCTTTCACCTTATACCGTGATGTCCCACATTTAGGACACTCTTTCAGAAATTCATATTCCTTCCTATATATAATGCAGTCATTCGGACAGGCATGTATTTTCCTGTATCCCAATCCCATCGGGCATAATATTTTTTTGGCCTTATAATGTGAATCTGGAAGATCGTTATCTTTTGGAAGAATGTCTTTCATCAATTTTAGAAGCTCAGTAAAACTTCTGTCACTCCATCCATGTTTCGCCTTCAGGTTAATCAATCTTAACACCGCCGACAAAACCGTAAAATCTGTACAACCAGGATATAATGGTTTTTCGGCATCACCATATAGACGTGCAACTGTCGGTTCTATCTCAATTTGTTCTGCTACAATATCGCGAATCATTTCTTCAATTCCATCGGAGTTACCGTCTTGCGATTCATTATCATCAGTGACATTCTGTCCAGTTTCGCCATGCCAAATCCAAGGGTTGTAACTCGGATTGAAATCATGATAAATCAGATGATCTTTTATCTCTATACTTTTCAACTTCTTCATATTCAAACATTTCAGGCATGGACAGAAAAAAATGTCACTACTTGGAACATTTCGTTTAGCAAATTCCAAAAAGTCATCAACACCTTCCTCATATTCATTGCTCATTCGATGTGCTGTAATCCAACTTCGACTCATTATTACCTATAAAAAATAGCAAAAATATATATATTTTTTAGATAAGACAAATATATGTTTATATGAAAAAAATTATAATTTGAATGTAAACAATTTTGAAATATAAATCAAATCGATGTGTATTTAAAAAAATATGCTTGAATATTATTTTTTAAACAAAATATAGTAAGATATAACACCCCCCCTGGACACCCCCCAACCCCTCTAGACAGCCCCCCGCCCGTCCTGGACACCACCCCCCACCCCCTACCCCCTTGGACACCCCCCTGGACATCCCCCAACCCTCTGGACATCCCCCCCACCCACCCGGACAACCCCAAATACCCTCTGGAGAGGCCTCCACCCACTTGGACAGCCCCCCACACCCATCCACCCCCTTCGACACCCCCCATGGACACCCCACCGACCCCTCGGGACAGGCCGCCACTCCCTTGGACAGCCCCCCACACCCACCCATCCCCTTGGACACCACCCTGGACACCCTCCGACCCCTCTGGACAGCCCCCGACCCCTCTAGAAAGCACCCCCACCCCTCATGGACACAACCCCCCACCCCCGACCTGCTTGGACACCCCCTGGACACCCCAACCCTCTAGACAACCCCCCACCCCTCCTAAACACCTCCCCCCACCCCCTACCCTCTTGGACACCCCATGGACACCCCCCAACACCCGCCCACACCCTTGGACAGCCCCCCACCCCTCCTGGACACCACCCCCACCCCCTATCCCCTTGGACACCCCCTGGACATCCCCCAACCCTCTGGGCTGCCCCCCCACCCACCCGGACAACCCCAACTACCCTCTGGAGAGGCCTCCACCCACTTGGAAAGCCCCCCACACCCATCCACCCCCTTGGACACCCCCCTGGAAACCCCACCGACCCCACTGGACAGGCCGCCACTCCCTTGGACAGCCCCCCACACCCACCCATCCCCTTGGACACCACCCTGGACACCCCCCCGACCCCTCTGGACAGCCCCCGACCCCTCTAGAAAGCACCCCCACCCCTCCTGGACACAACCCCCCACCCCCGACCTGCTTGGACACCCCCCTGGACACCCCCAACCCTCTGGACAGCCCCCCCACCCCTCCTAATCACCACCCCCCTCCCCCTACCCCCTTGGACACCCCCTGGACACCCCCCAACACCCACTCACACCCTTGGACAGCCCCCCACCCCCTTGTAAAACCCCCTGGACACCCCCGACCCCTCTAGACAGCCCCCCACCCCTTGGACACCCCCCACCCCTTGGACACCCCCACCCCTCCCATATCCCTTGGACACCCCCACCCCTTGGACACCCCCCACCCCTTGGACAGCCCCCCACCCTCATTTACACCCAACCGGCCCCTTGGACAGAACTCCCAGACACCTTGGACACCACTCCCATATCCCTTGGACACCCCCCACCCCTTGGACACCCCCCACCCCTTCGACCGCCCCCCACCCTCATTTACACACCCCGAACACTAGGACAGCCCCAAACACCCCTTGGACACCCCTCCCATATCCCTTGGACACCCCCCCACCCCTTGGACACCCCCACCCCTTGGACAGCCCCCCCCCCACCCCCTGGACACCCCCCCGACCCCTTGGAAACCCCCCGACCCCTTGGAAACCCCCCATCCCCTTGGACAGCCCTAAACACCCCTTGGACACCCCTCATATATCCCTTGGACACCCCCCCACCACTTGGACACCCCCACCCCTTGGACAGCACCCCCCCCCCACCCTCATTTACACCCAACCGACCCCTTGGACAGCCCCAAACACACCTTGGACACCCCTCCCATATCCCTTGGACACCCCCACCCCTTGGACACCCCCCACCCTCATTTACCCCCCCCCCCCCACCCTCATTTACACCCAACCGACCCCTTGGACAGCCCCAAACACACCTTGGACACCCCTCCAATATCCCTTGGACACCCCCACCCCTTGGACAACCCCCACCCTCATTTACACCCCCCCGACCCCTAGGACAGCCCCAAACACACCTTGGACACCCCTCCCATATCCTTTGGACACCCCCCAAACACCCACCCACCCCCTTGGAATCTCTCCCCCCATACCAAAATCCAGACCAGAAAAACCATCAACAGTAGACCAAAACAAGACGTAGAGAAAAATTAAACATTCACTTATATAACATTCAAAACGTACACTGTCAACTTCAAAAAAACTAAATCCAACCTAAACGACTACGAAATACAAAATTACATTGACAATATTCAAAATTACATTTTAAATTACAAACAACTAAAAGTCAATCAAACCTGTAAAATAATTTGACCACTCCACTTGTAAGTGTTTGATATCTTCAGCAGTAAAGGGTTGAGGGTCATCAAAAAGCTATAAAGGAAAAGGATAGTAGTAAACGTGTATAATGAATAAATAAAATTGAAATATTATGAGAAAGATGAAATCTTACCAGGTAAAAACTCAGAACTGTCCCAGTTGTTATTATTTCATACATAAATCTTAACATGTAATATCCACATTCGATGATGCCTTGTTGCTCATGAAATTTCTGTTTGAATGAGTGTCAATTCAATATATTATTTTTATGTAATAAATCAAAATGTACAAATTATAAATGGATATTTACCTTCGCATGTACATATTTGATCTTGAAATTCCTTTTCGTTGCGCTTTTTCGAAAGTGGACCCATGCCCTATTAGAAAATAATACGAATGGGTTAAATTTAAAATTCATTATAATATATAAAACTATTGTGAAATTGAAACTTACGTTTCCAATATATTCTTAAAACTTTCTCGCACATCATCATGGAGAGAGCATATCCAATAAAGTGCTTTCTCCCTAGGGAAAAAACCCCTAACATCCAATGATCCCTGATAAAAGGAAATTTAAAGTTAGTGGGTTTTAATGTTAAAAGATAAATAACTCTTTGAGAGGGATGTGTTTCATACCTCTCACAAAAAGGCATCATCCAACACTGTGTGATTACATTCTTTTCAAATCTATCAGCAATATAAATCATTCTTTGTTCCTCATCCAATGCACATGCTTCAGGGGAAATCAATTGTGGGTCCACGAATCCATATACATCTGTCAGCTCATTCCTCTCACAAATTTTATACAGATACCTAATACAAAGCAGACATAAGTATACATTTTTAATAAATATAATGCAAGGAAAAGGTGTTAAGACTTACATGATAAAAATTTGCACCACGTTGATGCCCAACTTATCTCCAGTGACAAACTCCATGATATTAGTTTTCATAATCCCCACAATTAGTTCACTTCCACAGACATGAGCTTCCATTGTAAAGTCATAATGATCCACCAACAAATTTGAATATCTTGACAATTTTTCAAGACCGCTAGTATCTGCATCTAATGTCATAGCTATCTGTCATTGTTGTTGTCTATACAGTATTTCTTTACCTTTGAAGTATTCCTGTAAAAATAAATTGAAAATTATATTAGTTTTCAAATGATAAAACATTAATAAAAATATAAAATAAAAGATATAACATCCATACCTCTATGGTAATGAGTCGAAGAAGTCTGGATGGCCAAAGTAAAAAATGGCCGATACTATGTCCAACTTTCGTCACCTCATCTGTAGGTAATGGTATCCGAGATGATCTATCTATAATATCCTGTACAGTGACCCTCTGATTCTCTACCTCTAACTGTTGATGATGAACTGTATCTCCTATACAATATACCATCCCATATGCAACTATATGATGTTGAGGATCATCAACATACAACTCACAATAAGTATGTTGCTGCGGCGGAGGAGGAGGATCAAAAATGGGGTCTGCAGGCTGAGGTGGGGGAGTGGGAGCTACAGGGAGAGGTGGAGTGGGAGCTGCACCCTGAAATTGTCTTTGCAAGTCTGCAAACATAAACTGCACCAATGCTCTAATCTTGTCCTCCATTGTCGCATTAATATTATGGACATCAGCCTCCAAGGATTCTATTTTTTTTATAAACTCCCTCAACATTAGAAGTTGAGGAACGTGGCAACACTTTTCCTACCGATACACCTGCCGGATATCCTCTTACACGGCCAGGCTGTTCGGGCTTTCCCAATGCCACAGATAAAATATCGTCCCTCCCAGATGGTGTAAATGTCCCCTGTGAACTCTGCTCCTCAAGAGAGTCCTGTAATAATTAATTGAACATTTCTATAATGATTGGAAATATATGACGAAAATAGTAAACTTAAATAAATAAAATAGATATCTTACAATCCTCTCAACTACGAGTCTCGATTCTTCCGAAAGATATTGTCCTTTTTTTCCCTTCCGAGCTCTTTTCCATTTCTCATGTCTAGATGGAGGGGATGGAGAGGCCACCTCTCTAGAGCTTGAAGACTCAGCTCTTAGTTGTTGAAATTTTTCTGCCATCATTTGTTCTTCCAATAATGCATACCCTCCCCGAGATAAACTATGAGGGTATACATTGTTAGATTGGATCTCTTGATGAGCTTTCCTTGTTTTCTGTAAATTAAGAATAAGTAATCATTAACAAAACAATAATAAGATCATTTATATAAGAAAGCTTATAAAATTTTACATTGCCCTTACCAAAAATTATTCTTTTCTTCTACTTTCAAAAAATTGTCTCCATGTGTCATCATCTATAAACGGATATATACGACATGGATTCTCACGACTCCTATGACCATAAATGAAATCAGATGAGAGGGTTGATTTGAAATCCCTCCATCTCCTAGCAGCCAATGATAAGCATTTCTTCCTGACTCCTCCAGTGTCAGGAATATCAAATGTCATCTGATAAAAAAGAGGTTAAAAATATTATATATACTAGAAACATTTAAAGAACAGTCAAACAATAGCAAAAGATCTTTCCAAAATGGTCTCCCACAGCTGAGAAATTATCGCTTTATCCACACTTCTCCAATCATCATAGAGAATTCTTACTTTGCTCTTAGCCTGAGTTGCTACAAAACCCTTAAAATCTTTAGCATTTGGACCTCTAGGAAGATCATCATCATCAAACTCCACGACTATCCTCTCCTCCATCGTACGGGCAAGTGATAATTTTGGTAAACGTGTGCACCCATGCTTACCAACCTTTGAAATCTTTTTCACAATAGGATCATGTGAATGTTCCTCCCTAGATGTATGACCAATATGCTCATCTCCAGAATCATGTGGCTGATCAACTGATTGATCTGTCATTTTCCTTCAAATCAAAAAAACAAACATTAGTTCAAAAATATACAAATTCAAATATTGTAATACTACTTAATCAAAAAATAGAAAAGTGTACTAAATTACATAATAGTAAACATTTGTAATATGGTAAGCATGTTAAACAATGATACACATGGTAAACACAGTCTGTTGTACCCCTCTCTCTTGGATTTTAATGATCACAATCACTCTTATTATGTTCTAACTTGTTTTCAAGTGTTTTTGTTGATAGGCAAAAGGTTGCCAAGGAGTTGGCCCAAGAAAGCTGAAAAGTGGACTCACTGAGTCCACCGGTCAGCCGGTGTGAGCTCACCGGCCAGCCGGAGGACCCAGGCAGTGGACTTGACCACTGCCTGGTGTCACCGGCCAGCCGGTGGACCAGACAGCCTTGCTCTGTCTGGGACACTGGCCGGCCGCTGGATCACCACCGGCTGGCCGGTGGACCAGACAGAGAGCCTTCCTCTCTGTCTGGACCACCGGCCGGCCGCTGGACCAGACAGAGCTTTGCTGTCTGGACCATCGGCCAACCGGTGATCCACCACCGGCCAGCCGGTGCACCCAGGACTTCTCCTCTTTACGGTTTTTATTGTTTTATCATTATGGTTTGATACATGTTTTAATAAGTAAAAAATTTACAATATCTAACATTATATGAAAAAACTAAATGTAAACAAGAAATAAACATGTGTTACCTTTAATTTTAGGAATGTACAGTTGGATTGTTTTCCCAAATTCCTTCGTCGTGATTGTTCCTTTTGGAACAAACCATGTCTTCAACATACTCATAATTATGTTCTGTTAATCTTTCCATGGAAGTAGGGATCTCACATAAATCAGCATCTTCATCAAATTCATCCTCACCAACATATTGTTTTTTCCCTTGTAAAACAACAGCCCACTGCATATCTGATTGATCTACTACATAGAAAATTTGTTTGGCATGTGTTGCCATTATAAAAGAATCAGCTGTGTCATCCAATCTATTCAGATTAACAAGTGTCATTCCAAATTCATCGTGTCTGACACTGTTGTTACCGATAAACCATTTACAGTTAAAAACAGGAACTTTAATTTTAAAGTAATCAGCCTCCCATATGTCTTCAATCACTCCATAATATGCACTTGATGCCGAAATTGGGTTTCTGTCCTTAGCACTCGAAAAATGCATTGCTTCTGCAAACACCAATACACCACAAGTCTGAACTGCACTTCTGTTGTCCTAAGCTTTCGTATGAAATGTATATCCATTAATGTCATAAGCGGACTATGTTATCACATTTAAAGATGGACCACCCACTATCCATTTTAATGTCTCTGATACATCTGATCTACCAAGCAAGGTCTTTTTAAACCATGGAAAAAATGTTTTGTTGTGCTCATTCAAAATCCACTTTTCTTTCTTCTTTGGATGACATTGTTTCAACTCATTAATATGCAATGTGATATACGGTTGAACATCAGCTATGTTATTCAAGATGTATGATTCTAACTTCTTCATCTGTTCAGCTGACAGTGATTTGACTTTCAAGCCACGAATCCCCTTTCCCTCATTATTAACCCGTTCATGGCGAGATGGAGGCAAACCTATGTGTTGTTCCGTAGCCAAGTAGCTCGTACAAAACTCTGCTACCTCCTCAGAAATATACTTTTCAATAATGGAGGCTTCAGGTCGATATGGATTTTTAACATATCCCTTTAATATTTTCATATACCTTTCAAAAGGATACATCCAATGAAGATATACAGGTCCACAAAGCTTTATTTCTCGAACCAGATGAATCATTAAATGCACCATCATATCAAAAAAAGTTGGAGGAAAATACATTTCCAAATGACAAAGTATAAAAATTGCATCCTTTTCCAAAATGTTCAAAGCATTCACATCAATCACCTTGTTACAAATTGAATTGAAAAAATAACACAACCTCATTATAGACTTTCTGACACGGATGGGCAATATTCCACGCAGTGCAACTGGTAGAATTTGTTGCATCATGACTTGACAATCATGTGATTTCATACCTATCAACTTTAAGTCTTTCAATAAGACAAAATTTTTTACATTTGAAGAATAACCTTGAGGCACTTTGATATCATGAAGACACTGACAGAAGCTACACTTCTCCCTCTTCGATAATGTATGACAAGCCGGGGGAAGAAATGTTCGTCTTCCTTTAGGAGTGGGAGCTAACTCCAAACGTATTCCCATTGATAGTAGGTCTAACCTTGCATTCAACCCATCTTTTGTCCTTCCTTTAATATATAGCAATGTTCTGATCAAAGAATCACAGATATTCTTCTCCACGTGCATGACATCAATATTATGTTTGACTTCATGATACCTCCAATATGGTAGCTCAAAAAATATTGACCTTTTCTTCCAAATATGTCTATCATTACCAGATTTCTGTGTCTTTCCCAATGTCACATCAAGGTTTTTCACCCTCTCAAAATACAAATCTGGGGATAAAGGTTTTGGAGCAGTATCAAATTCTTGTGATCCATTGAATGCCTTTTTAGTCTTTTATAAGGGTGATCCATAGGCAAAAACTTTCGATGACCCATGTACACTGTTTTCCTCCAATGATGCAATTGACAATATGACGTCTGTTGTTCGCAAATTGGACATGCTTTATGCCCTTTAACACTGTATCCAGACAAATTTACATATGCTGGGAAGTCATTTATAGTGAATAGAAGCACTTCATGCAGTTGAAAATATTCCATTTTATAAGAATCATAAACCCTAATACCATCAGCCCATAAAAGTTTCAAATCATCAATCATCGGTGACAAGTATACATCAATATCATTGCCGGGTTTCATTGGACCAGAGATCATGATACTCAACATGACATATTTGCGCTTCATACAAACTCCAGGAGAGAGGTTGTAAATTACCAATAAAACAGGCCATGAACTATGTGTGCTACTGAGGGTTCGGTATGGATTCATTCCATCTGTGCACAAGCCTAGTATCGGATTTCTAATTTCATTTCCAAATGTAGGGTACTGGGCATCAATTTTCTTCCATTGTGGACAATCAGCTGGATGACGTATTTTTCAATCACATACCCTCTCATCAGCATGCCATCATAACCTTTTTCCATCATGTGAATTAGCAAATAAACGTTTGAAACGAGGAATTATAGAAAGATACCAAAATACCTTTGAAGGGAGCTTTGTAATCTCTACATCATCTTGTGATTTTTCTTTCACCTTATACCGTGATGTCCCACATTTAGGACACTCTTTCAGAAATTCATATTCTTTCCTATATATAATACAGTCATTCGGACATGCATGTATTTTCTTGTATCCCAATCCCATCGGGCATAATATTTTTTTGGCCTTATAATGTGAATCTGGAAGATCGTTATCTTTTGGAAGAATGTCTTTCATCAATTGTAGCAGCTCAGTAAAACTTCTGTCACTCCATCCATGTTTCGCCTTCAGGTTAATCAATCTTAACACCGCTGACAAAACCGTAAAATCTGTACAACCAGGATATAATGGTTTTTCGGCATCACCATATAGACGTGCAACTGTCGGTTCTATCTCAATTTGTTCTGCTACAATATCGCGAATCATTTATTAAATTCCATCGGAGTTACCATCTTGCGATTCATTATCATCAGTGACATTCTGTCCAGTTTCGCCATGCCCAATCCCAGGGTTGTAACTCGGATTGAAACCATGACAAATCAGATGATCTTTTATCTCTCTACTTTTCAACTTCTTCATATTCAGGCATTTCAGGCATGGACAGAAAAAAATGTCACTACTTGGAACATTTCGTTTAGCAAATTCCAAATAAGGCATCAACACCTTCCTCATATTCATTGCTCATTCGATGTGCCGTAATCCAACTTCGACTCATTATTACCTATAACAAATAGCAAATATATATATATTTTTTAGATAAGACAAATATATGTTTATAAGAAAAAAATCATAATTTGAATGTAAACAATTTTGAAATATAAAACAAATCGATGTGTATTTAAAAAAATATGCTTCAATATTATTTTTTAAACAAAATATATTAAGATATAACACCCCCCCTGGACACCCCCCGACCCCTCTGGACAGCCCCCCGCCCGTCCTGGACACCACCCCCCACCCCCTACCCCCTTGGACACCCCCTAGACATCCCCCAACCCTCTGGACAGCCCCCCCACCCACCCGGACAACCCCAAATACCCTCTGGAGAGGCCTCCACCCTCTTGGACAGCCCCCCACACCCATCCACCCCCTTGGACACCCCCCTGGACACCCCACCGACCCCTCTGGACAGGCCGCCACTCCCTTGGACAACCCCCCACACCCACCCATCCCCTTGGACACCACCCTGGACACCCCCCGACCCCTCTGGACAGCCCCCGACCCCTCTAGAAAACACCCCCACCCCGACCTGCGTTGACACCCCCCTGGACACCCCCCAACCCTCTGGACAGCCCCCCCACCCCTCCTAAACACCACCCCCACCCCCTACCCCCTTGGACACCCCCTGGACACCCCCCAACACCCTCCCACACCCTTGGACAGCCCCCCACCCCTCCTGGACACCACCCCACACCCCCTATCCCCTTGGACTCCCCCCTGGACATCCCCCAACCCTCTGGGCAGCCCCCCACCCACCCGGACAACCCCAAATACCCTCTGGAGAGGCCTCCACCCACTTGGACAGCCCCCCACTCCCATCCACCCCCTTGGACACCCCCCTGGACACCACACCGACCCCTCTGGACAGGCCGCCACTCCCTTGGACAGCCCCCCACACCCACCCATCCCCTTGGACACCACCCTGGACACCCCCCGACCCCTCTGGACAGCCCCCGACCCCTCTAGAAAGCACCCCCACCCCTCCTGGACACAACCCCCCACCCCCGACCTGCTTGGACACCCCCCTGGACACCCCCCAACCCTCTGGACAGCCCCCCCCCCACCCCTCCTAATCACCACCCCCACCCCCTACCCCCTTGGACACCCCCCAGGACACCAACCCACACCCTTGGACAACCCCCCACACCCACCCACCCCCTTGTAAACCCCCCTGGACACCCCCCGACCCCTCTGGACAGCCCCCCACCCCTCCTGGACACCACCCCCTACCCCCTTGGACACCCCCCTGGACATCCCCCAACCCTCTGGGCAGCCCCCCCACCCACCCAAACAACCCCAAATACCCTCTAGAGAGGCCGCCACCCACTTGGACAGCCCCCCACACCCATCCACCCCCCTAGACACCCCATCGACCCCTCTGGACAGGCCGCCACCCCCTTGGACAGCCCCCCACACCCACCCATCCCCTTGGACACCACCCTGGACACCCCCCGACCCCTCGGGACAGCCCCCGACCCCTCTAGAAAGCACCCCTACCCCTCCTGGACATAACCCCCCACCCCCGACCTGCTTGGACACCCCCCTGGACACCCCCCAACCCTCTGGACAGCCCCCCCCCCCCCCCACCCCTCCTAACCACCTCCCCCACCACCTACCCCCTTGGACACCCCCTGGACACCCCCCAACACCCACACACACCCTTGGATAGCCCCCCACACCCACCCACCCCCTTGTAAACCCCCCTGGACACCCCCCGACCCCTCTGAACAGCCCCCCGCCCCTCCTGGACACCACCCCCCACCCCCTACCCCCTTGGACACCCCCCTGGACATCCCCCAACCCTCGGGACAGCCCCGCCACCCACCCGGACAACCCCAAATACCCTCTGGAGAGGCCGCCACCCACTTGGACAGCCCCCCACACCCATCCAACCTCTTGGACACCCCCCTGGACACCCCACCGACCCCTCTGGACAGGCCGCCACCCCCTTAGACAGCCCCCACACCCACCCATCCCCTTGGACACCACCCTGGACACCCCCCGACCCCTCTGGACAGCCCCCGACCCCTCTAGAAAGCACCCCCACCCCTCCTGGACACAACCCCCCACCCCCGACCTGCTTGGACACCCCCCTGGACACCCCCCAACCCTCTAGATAGCCCCCCACCCCTCCTAAACACCACCCCCACCCCCTACCCCCTTGGACACCCCCCTGGACACCCCCAACACCCACCCACACCCATGGACAGCCCCCCACACCCACCCACCCCCTTGTTAACCCCCCTGGACACCCCCCGACCCCTCTGTACAGCCCCCGCCCCTCCTGGACACCACCCCCACACCCTACCCCCTTGGACACCCCCCTGGAGACCCCCCAACCCTCTTTATAGCCCTCCCACCCCCCTGGAATCACTGAAAATTTACCATAACAAGAAGTTGGGCCATTCAAAGAATGTTTTAGGTGTGGAGGAAGAACTGAGTTTCAATATATAGAGAAGGAACTCGACATTAGGTTGTCTATTCCAGGTTTGGATTTGAAGGAGTTAATGTTTGTTCAGTGACCCAAGAGATTGAATCATAAATTCATATGTTGTGCCATTTTCTCATGATGAGGATGAATAATTGGTGGGGTTTGACTTTTAAATGGAGAGCTTAGCAGACCATCATATTTTCTATAGATTAGTAAAGGATGTTTGCATCGAACATTAGGCTTAAGGAATGCTTTCAGATCCAAATATGTATGTTGATGGATGCAATGGATCTAGTAGAGGTTCTAGAAAGAATGGTGGTTTTATTTGTTTAGGATAAGTAGTGAAGAAAAAACTAGTTAATTTTTTACTTGCTGAAAAAGGGTATCTAAAATTTTTAACATGCCGAGGGGAAATCTGGCGAGTCCTCATGAAACATTGTTTGCAGGGGGTGAAAATGGTGATGTGATCCCAAATTCATGCACCTATGCCATGGTTGTGTGTGAATAAAGTAGTAACAACTGTAAAAGGGAAACCCATCCAAATGGACACGCCCCAACCCTCTCGGGGATTTATAGAAAACGATGAAAAATTAGTGAAATCATAAAATTAGTCAATATTGCAAGTCGAACAAATAGATCTAGGGATGATAAATAAGATTATGGTTCCAAAATGAGTAAAAAGGGTTCACAATCGAAGAATCATAGCTAGTTTCAACAAAAAAATCACAACACATATATATATATACTATCCGCGAAAAAAAAAACGAACGAGTGGGAGGATTACCTGAGTGCTGCGAGTTTAGATGATTGATCCTAGGAGATTAAATATGAGAAACGATGATCGCAAAACGAATCTAAACCAACGAAATGGACGAGCCGATTCGGGTTTACGCGCGAGAGAGACGAGTCGCGAATGTCGAAGGTAAACTCGCGAATAACAATCCACGGGTGTGGGTAAATTTTTAAATGAGTTATCACGTCGGTTATTCAATAACCGACGTTATAAGTTTTTTAAAAACATTTATAATGTCGGTTATTGAATAAACAACGTAAAAACCTTCCTCTGATTCTTTTTTTACGTCGGTTATTTTATAACCGACGTTATAAAGGGCTCAAAATCCACGTTTTTTTATGTCAGTTATTCCATAACCGACGTCAAAAACATCTGCGGATTCTTTTTTTACGTCGGTTATTTTATAACCGACGTAAAAAGGCCTTCAAAAACAGCGTTTTTTACATCGGTTATTGAATAACCGACGTAACAAACACCCCCCCCGCTTCTGTTTTTTACGGCGGTTAATGTAAAACCGACGTAAAAAAAACGAAGTCGCGCGATTAATAACGTTGGTTATTTTTATAACCGACGTTAAAGGTGTACCGAACACAGGTTTTTACGTCGGTTATTAAATAACCGACGTAACAAACCTCATTTTACATATTATGACGTCGGTTTTATATAACCGACGTAAAAAATGGTGACGTAAAAAATGTTTTCTGCACTAGTGGGAAGTCTCGCATTAGCTCCTTGCGTATATATGATGGAACCCATATGCACCTCTGGAAACACAAGATCTCATCCTCGCCAATGGTCCACCCGGGACGAGGGTCATCTCCTGACATGCATTCCCGTAGGACTAGCCCTTCTGAATCTGCCAGCTGCCTAATTCAAACACGGTCCATAAGTACATAGGTAACAGCCATAGAAGATAGGAATGTCTGCCCCTGCCTATCGTGCATCTCCAAATGCATATCCGAGAACAGAGCCATTATTTTCCACTCCCTGCGGGCCTCCATAACTGCATGTATCTTCGTTATCCTGCTTAGTGCATATGCCACTGCGTTGCCTTTCCCAGGCATATAGGAAAGCTCGAAATTGAAGGACTGGAGATACTCAATCCACCTCCGCTATCTCAGATTTAGGTCATGTTGCGTGAATATGTACTTGAGACTCTTGTGGTCAGTGTATACCACAAAATTTTCTCCCAGAAATTAGTGTCTCCAATAGCGTAAATCATGAATGACCACAGCCAACTCTAGGTCGTTCTTCGGATAATTCCTCTCAGGAGTCCTTAGCTATCGAGATCCATATGCAACCACTCAATCCTCATGCACAATCATTACTCCATGACCTATTAAATATTCATCACAGAAAACTATATAGATCTTGCCCTGCTACTGCAAAACTAGGATCGGTGCAGAATTCAATCTCCCTTTCAGCTCCAGGAGGGTTGAGTCACAGTCTTCTGACCAAAAAAACTTCACCCCCATCTTAGTCAAGCCTGTCAGAGGTGCTTCTAGTCGGGAGAAATCCTGTATAAACCGCATGTAGTAACTAGCCAGCCCCGAAAAGCTCTATACCTTGAAGACATTCTTCGGCTACTCCCAAGTAACCACTGCTCTCACTTTCTGTAGGTCTACTGATACTCATGTCTCTGAGATGACATGACCCAGGAAGTGAATCTCTTCCATCAAAAAGTGACACTTTGAGAGTTTTTCATAAAGCTGATGCTCCCTCAGTGTACTCAATACAATATCAAGATGGATTGAATGGTCATGTCGAGTGTGAGATTACACCAAGATGTCATCCACGAAGACCACGACGAAGGAATCGATGTAAGGATGGAACACTCGGTTCATCAGTGCCCTGAAAACTGCTAGCATGTTCGTAAGCCTGAATAGAATAACCTTATACTAGTAGAGGCCATACCTGTTCCTGATGGCTGTAAGAGGTAAATATGAAGGTCTAACGCACATATGATGATAACCGGACCTCACATCGGTCTTCGAGAACACCTGATCTCCTCAAAGATTATCGAAGAGATAATCAATCCTCGTCAAGGGATATCGGTTCTTGACCATCAACTTTGTTCAACTTATGATAATCCACGAAAAACCTAAGGGTACCATCTGCCTTCTTCGCGAACAGGACAAGCGAACCCCAAGGAGAAGTACTAGGATGGATTAAAACAGTTGCATGAAACTCCTACAAATGCTTCCTGAGCTCTTGAAAATCTAGTGTAGCCATCCTATAAGGAGGAATGGACATTGGTTCTACTCCTGGCATGAGCTCAATCGAGAAGTCTATGTCACACTCCGGAGACAAACCTGAAAAGTCATCTGGAATGAAATCTGGAAAAGCGATCAACCACTGGAGGAAAATCTAACTATTAAGTGCCCTGGTCATCTACATAAAGACTAGAAATCCGGGCCGTATCTCCTCCTATCCCATGAATATCGAGTCTGTCTCAACTCTCCTGAACATCCCACTCTCCCTTATGAAGGAATGATTCACCCTCTGGTGATATGAAACTCACCTTGTGGCGATAGCAATAAACGACTGCGTGGAAGGGAACCAACCAGTCCATACTGAGAATGAAGCCATAGCCCGTTATCCCCAGGAAATAGAGCTACCATATGAAACGATACCCTGTAACCTCGGGAGGGGACTCCTTGCACTAACATAAGCTAGATGTCCTTGTTTCCAAGGGCGTGTCGAGAGTAAACATGTCACCAGACGAAAAGAAACAGAGCCCAAGAATTTCCACGACAGTAACATAGATAATGCTATGTGAAGCACCAATATCAAAAAGGGATGAAGATAAAACTGAGGCTACTGAGATCTTACCTTGGACTATAGATGGTCTGGGATCCTGAACCTAATGAATCTTCTCTATAATAAAAGTATGGCTTGTATCGCTGCCCTGTGTAGAAGCCTGGAAACCCTGAGCTTTTCTTCCCTGAGCCTGACCACTGCATCCACAACCGCTACCCTAACCTGAACACCCTGTAGAACCCCAGCCCCTAGTCTGCTGCGGAGCTAGAAATCTTTCTCCCATATGTGTGGTCGAAACTGATTCTCCTTTACTAGCCGCTGGAAGGGGAACTTTGCAGAAACGTTGCAGGTGACCCATCTTGCTACAGGATCGACACTCCACTGGTCCCTCGGTAATTGGGGCATCGTATTCCCAATCCTACCACACTGATAACACACCACTTGGGTGCCATAATCGGCATATAATCTACTATATGGAATACCTCCCATCCTCGGGTCGCCTCAGGTGGACTCTCATTGGCGCTTCCTGCGGTCTGTCTAGAGGGAATCAGCCTTGGATGTTGTACCGCCCTAGTCTATATCTCAAGTCTCCCTTAGGTTTCTCTCCATGATGAGTGTATGGTTGTCTATCAGAGTAATAGAAGTCAATAGAAATACATTCACATGTGATCTAATCTCCCGTCAGAGGCCTTCCTCAAACATCCTTACTAGAAACATCTCGTCATTTCCCAGAACGGGAGTGAATCGCTATAACACAGTGAAGAGAGAGGAATACTCCATAACTGAGAGAGTACCCTTCTGCAGGCTCATGAACTCCCTGGTTGTGTCAGCCCTCTGCATTGGGGGGTATAAGTAGTTGTAAAACGTAAGCTGAATGTCATCCCAAGCCATAGCCTGCTGGTGCCCCGTCTGAGAGACTACGTCCCACCATCTTTTGGCGGAGTCTCTCTGCATATATGTCGAGAGCTTCACCCTCTTCTCTGGAGGCATCTTCATATGCTCAAAGATGGACAACATGGCTTCCATCCATGACTCTGCAGCCTAAGGTCCTCCATCTCCTTTGAATGATGGAGTATGCTGCTGCTAGAAAACCGGCATCAGCTCTGCCATAGTCAGGGCAGGATGATGAACTCCCTAGAAGGTCTGCATGATTCTCATGAAACCCTCTCTAAACTAAGCGTTGGAACCAGTGTCTGGAATCACTAAAGGTTCCATGTCTGGAAGGATGGGCGGAACTACTGGCAGTCCCTGATCGTTCGTATCAGGCGTACGATCACTGCCTAGTTCCTGGCGTCCAACAGGAGGACGTCTTGGTGCCATAGCACTGAAAGACCATAACACACCTTCATTAAAGACGTACACAGTTGAAACACAAGAGAGTAAAATCGAATATAAGGTAAAACCATAAAATATGAAGAAAAAAACATGACTACAAGGTGTGTAATACAGATACACAGCGTGTTTCTAGAAATCTTACCCTGGGCGTGTACTTTTGCGAAACATGGTTGTGTAAACAACACGACAACACGACGTGTTCTTAAACTACACAACGTGTACTGATCCTTTTCTCCCGACCCGGTTAATCCTACATGACTAAGTCACACTGACTATCATAGCCGAAGACTACACGACATGTTTGAGGAAGACACAACGTGTACTAGACATCCCTTACTTGGACCATGTTGTTAGCGACATGGCCTGACCCACGGTCGACACTACACGGTGTGTTCCCAAGGGACATGGCGTGCACATGAAGGGAAACCTTGACCCGTGTTGTTCGTGACACGGTCGAGTACTCGTCTGATCCTTACACGGAATGTTCTGAACAAACATGTAGTATATAAGAGAAGATAACACCGACCTGTGTTATTCAAGACACGGTCGAGATCCTTGGAAAGGATACGGGGTGTGTGCATACTGATCACGGTGTGTGATAAAAAAATGCATTAATTGGCCCTTGTTGTTAGTTACATGGTCGGTCTCCTAGTTAACCTCTACACGGCGTGTACCTAGAGTACACGGCGTGTTCCTCAAAATCATTTACAGATCCGTGTCCCTGTCCACACGGTCAGTGACACGGCCAAAAACTACACGGTGTGTATATATAATGTACAAGCCGTGTATTCTAGGTTTTTCTGGACAGTAGCCTCAGAACTGCATCGGAGCCCAGAAAACACAGAAAACAAGGCTTAAGGTGCGAAATTCCGATCCGTGGGGGCCCATACTCCCAAGAAAATTAATGCTTGGCATCATAACGGCATATAGAACAAGCCACAATATAAGAACTCACAACCAACCAAATTACGATACTTGAGGGCCCATAACACCTCTAAGATCAAATTTTGGCGTCCTAGATAAGAAAACTCCATCAACGATACCCTATAAACATAACAGGTATTATATCACAGCAATTATCACAACAGCATGCATTGTCTATCACAAATCCTATCACAATAACATGAAATCTCTAATGCAACCAAGATGGCATGGCAAGATGCATGGCATGCGATCTTATAACATTTGCAAATATGATGCATGAGATAGCATACCCTCATCTCATCAGTTTACAAAAAAATAGAACCGCACTCATATAAATAGTAACAACACAAAACAAGTGCATCACCCAACGGTGAAATCAATTAAACTATAACATTCGAAAAACTCAACATTTGAAATATTTGAGGAAATCTGGATTTTTACCTGTACACAGGTTCTAGAATGCCCGAGAACAGATACTTACCATTTACCTATTCTATCTTATCCCTGTCTAATGTCACTAAACATTTATCCAATAGAAAAAGGAAAGAACACCCTCTGATACCACTTTGTAACGACCCAGATCTGGAGCGCTTCCAGTGGTGCCCCGTACCCAGCTCGCCACATGACCTCAAGGGCATTTCCCCAAACTCCAGAGGATGCTGACTAAAAGCTAGGGCCTTGGTATGTTATTGGGGAAAATATTCCCCCCTTTGGTAAGGTATTCAAGGCATGAAAACAACAGTCAACAGTGGAAGCAGTAAAAGCATACAAACACCAAAACTAATCAGCGGAAGAAATGAACATATAATGATAATGATAATGATGAAGAAGGTACAAGAATCTAAGGATAGAGGCGAACTCAAAAACATGCTGAAATACGACTGAAAAAAGGTAAGAAAGTAAACAGAAACTCAATCAGCATCGCAAGCCATTTCTCGGTCCTATTCTCTCCAGCTCCAACCAGCACTCATGTACCCGAAGTAGAAGGGCCACAATCCCTATCCACACCTACAACCATATAACCTGTTTGGGAAGAAAAGCAGGACCCAAATAGGTGTTAGACTAATCCTAGTAGGCAATCACTATGAGATCTGTGCCCTATTATCAGTGAGTAATATATCAAAAGCAAAAAAAGTAAATGTTGGAGAGAAGTAGATTTACACTAATGTAAGAATTCCTACCAACTCCATTCATAGTTATTTATTAGTTCAGTCAAATAATTTAGCTATCAACCATGGAACCTAGAAACAACTCTATACACCCAAGGAAAGCAACTAATCACAACATGTAACTCAGCAGTCTGCCTAAAAAGCAAGCAGTACAAACCCAAGATTGTTCTTTGGCTTGGTCGAATCGTCACAACCAACCAAAAAATAAAGCACTAACTCTATGGGTGGATCTTACGATAAGTACCCTCTAGTCAAGTAGACGTATAAAGGCACATACACTCTGGAAATCTCTCACCATCAATTCTCCTGTGGTCTTGCAATGAATGATATAGACTCTCTGAGGAAGCACTTACGTCTAATTCCCCCTATAGTCCCGCTACGTAACTAAGGACACTCTTAGGAAGAAAAAAGTCAAATTCCCTTAGGTCCAGTAATCGATACTAACTATAACAGACTCTATAGGGAAGCCCTAATCACCAATTCCCCATTTATCTACCACACCTGGTTCACTCAGCCCTGCGCAGTTTAGTCATGTGTAATCGACTGTTAGCAACCTAAGTAAGTTCAGAAACTACTTGGCTAATAGCTACAATGCATCCAAAAGCATATAAATAGTAGAAAATACTTGCATTCATGTCAACAGGCATACTAGCAATGTGCAATAAGGTTGCCTCGTAGGCAAACCATGCCAAAAGGCAATCAAAATCCAAAACGAGGGGAACACCCTTGAGTGATCCTCAAAAATGATAACAAGAAATTATTAACCATCTAATAACCTCAAGAATACATGCAATCTAAGGCAGATAATGATACAAGATCAAAACCCTAACCTGAGATACCCGATACATGGGTATCTGACACGTTTTGCCCCAAAAACTCAAAGACATTCAACGTAGGGCATCAAAACACCTACCTCAATCCTAGGAGATTGATATTCTTGAACATCGGCCTATGAATCATCCTAGAACAGAGTAAATTTGCAAAAACGTCTAAAACGTTCCACCTTAGATAACTCTCACAAGAGGTGGAATTTTCATACATGGCCAAAGAAGAACCGAGAACTCACCGATGCGATTCGGTTGCACCTGACGACGTTCGATTTGGACAACCGGTGAAGGATCAGTGGCTCAGAGAAGAATCAGCCCTCTAGGTCACTTTAGAACATAATTAGGTGGATAAGAAGATGAAAAAGGTGATTAGGCGCGACCTCGGTCTAATTAATGAAATAAAAATAAAAGTACACGCCGTGTACTTCTTGAGTACATGGCGTGTACTCAGCTCCTTCAGTACGCCATATTAATCGGACTCCACCTCATCGCTACACTTCATGTGACTAGCCCGGACATGGCCAGCACACAACCTCGAGTAGAAGAAAAGTACACATCATGTTCTTATAAAGTACACGACATATACTTACAAAATTTCCAGATTCTCCACTTTTTCTAAAAAAGGGCAAGAAAAGGAAAACATACCTGAAAAAGAAGGTCTGGGTTCATACAATATGGATAATTTTCCTCATTTTATAAGATATTATTCTACTATTACAATAAAAAATTAAAGTGGAGTAGATTTATTTTTCAGTGGACTAAAATTCAATCATCTATATGGCTTATATATAAGGTAATATATTTTCTATGGTTAATTAATTGAATTTAAACATACTGTAGAAATGGAAATCATTGATTCCCATTGTTCCCATAGATTTGATATGAAAAAGAAGATTGTGTATCATGAAAAGTGTAATAAATCACATTGCTGAATGAATTAAAATTCATATAAATGGAAGTAAATGTGTGAGGAAACATCAAAAGAATTTATTAAATGTAACTGGGACAAAATTAAATATTTAAGGATGGGTTTTAATGCCTTTGAATGTTAAAATGGCTTGAATATAAGGATTAATTAAAATGCAGAGAAATATGATTACAATTAATGCAACACCGACATTAAAATTATTCATTTAAAATGAGTATGTCAATTAAGGAATATATTTTAAAAAATTAATGGTTTTTCAGGATCAACATCAACAACCTATTCATCCCAAAGTTAATGAAAAATAGCATTCTATCATGATTAATGATGTTTTTTATGAGAATGACAATGTGAAATGAACCCTTACAATCTTCTCTAGAGTAATTAATGTATTTTTTTATTATGTATCTTACAACTCAATTATATATAAGTAATTTTAAAAGGTTATAAAATTACTAGATCAATGATTTTATTTTGATATAGTAGAAAATTAATCATTTTGGTGTAATGGTTAAATCTCGATTTTATTTTTCATCTCTAGTTAATGTTAATGGGAAATTGGTTTATAAAATTATGTAATTCTCCCTTGATATAAATTTGATGTGATTCTATGAATGTAGTGTATTTTATTATATGAATCCTATATAAATTTCCAAAAATTGTATTTCACATGTCATATTTCAAAAACACCCACCTTCATTTATCAGTGATATTATAAATATGAACATTTTCTGGAATTAATATCCGTTATACATGACATTATTCCAATTAAAATGATTTTTTTGTGTTATATGATTCGGGATAAAATCAACATCACTGAAATTCCTATTATTCTAGACCTTTATGACATTTTTTAAATAATTTTATAGTCATCTAATGAATCAATAAATTTTTTATCAATAGATTTCATAATTATTCATACACCAATTTTAATTGATACATATAGGAGAGACTCTATTGAGTTGACGAAATTGATGATGAAACCTGTGTTTAACAATGAAATTTTAATCATTTATAGAAGTAATTCAACTTAGGGGATACCTGTTTTTTAAGGATAAATATGTTCTAATATTAATATGAATTTATTATTGATGACTTAATAATACCACTATTAAGAATAAAAATCATACACTTCATATTGATGAATTGTTTATTAATCATCATAGAGGTAATAAACTTTATAGGATTTAACTTCATCATTGAATTCATCCATTTAGGTTAATGAATGAATTTATAGATTAATACATTCCATAAAATGAATTTACACTATGAATTTATATATATTCCATTTTGTTTTCAAATTCATATAATATCATAATATATTTAATGATTGTATACATTATATATTTCATTTATTATTGAATGGTAGACTTTATAGATGATGTTATTATATATTTAATGCAAATATTGGTTATCAAGAAAATTTTAGAATTGTACTGGTAACCTAGAGGATAATGAAAATATATGTAAGATTAGTAATATATGATATTTTTCCATCATAACGATTCATTCCTGTGTCATATAATCTATATAAGGGTGTGTCGATGGATCCATCAAAGATTGTTATTTTTGAATGTTGATATAAATAAATTAATATGACAGAGATTTATTTGTTTTGTGGTAAAGATGTATATTCTCAACACTTTTTATATCATTTATCATTAATTTATAATCCAATTATTATGATAACATTGAATGTAACTATTTATCTATGGAACTATAAATTCTAATAAATTTTATGGAATTGATGAGAATATTAATTATTAATAAAAATTTACATTACCTTATAGTGTGTAAGTATTTATTATTTATTGTGAGGTGAAAAATATGTTTGGGGATGTGTTATCATGAGTAATGATATTTTTTTATTCATTGATTCAATTGGTGGTTCGTAGGAAAAATTATTTAAATCATTATTCAGAGTTACCAATAATTTTTTTTTGAAATAATTATTTAGATGCAATATCATTATGTAATATGGTTTGTTAAATAATTTGATCATAAAAAATCAAATAATATTTTTATAATATATAATTTAATATTCACTTGATAAAAAGGTTGGATTGGACTATAAATTATGATGCTATAAGAAATTATCACATTGGGACATAAAACAATTTTTAAGATTATTTGATTCAAATAGATAATGCATGATTACCAATTATGAGGATGAAAAAGTAACCAAAATTTCTATATATTCAAAGGATGGATCATGAAATATTAATTAAAAGGAGAAATATTGTCTTTCTCAAATTTGGGATTATCATTATATCAAAATTAAGATTAAAGAAGATCAAAAGGATGATGAAGATATACATAAGAATTAATTAAATGATTTTGATTTCTAAAATTGATTAGGATCACATGGTAATGTTTATAAAAGATGTTTATATTATAACAAAACATGATTTTAAGAATGAGCTTTATGATAACTCATAGTTCTTCATTATGTATTCTTAATAAAAAAATTATGAATAGTGAAATTAAATAGTATTAGTGGTGAGGTGTTTCGAAGGGAGATATTATTGAGATTGTATCCTGGTGAATTTAGTTTCAATGGGTTAATTAATAAAAACAAATGTTTATGGGTATGTAATAATAATTACTCATAAAAATATGAAATGGTAAAACATCACCATTTATTTTTTTTCTAACGAATCCCTAATAAATTTAATGTCAAAAATGTGGAATGGGATGTAATTCCTGAGACATTCCATGTGTTAAAATTTTGGAATATTATATGGATTTAATTTTAGAGCAATAATTGTGACGATATTCGATTATGAGACCCTGAGTGTAAAAAATAAATGTTTTAAATAAAATAAATGATTTAATATCATGCGCTATCAGTTTTACTGGAAAAATATGACAAATATTTAAATGGTTTCCAATATTAGATATCTGATGGAACCATTGTATTCAATGCAACGACTTTACCTTAGGCGATGCATAACCCCGATCGATACGAGTTGGCTAAAAAGTTCATTTTTTACATTTTTTAATAAAATAATAATAATAAGAATTTATTTATTTTAATATTATTATTGAGAGAAGAAATTTTTTATTGTTTTAAATAACATAGAGCCCATGGTTTGGCTCACAACCCTAGAATCCTTCCTTGAATTATATGGAGCTCTATAGAAGAGCCTCTACTAGATAATTCTAAATGAAAAATATTGTATGTATCATGAAACTACAACATCAGATCTAATCAACAACATCAAAATGACCAAACTTCATTGAAAACTAATCCATGAATCGAGGTAGGGTTTTTTATTTCAATTATTATATTTTCCTTCCATTGATTTAAATGATAAATACGGATCCACCCATGAGTAGGTTGACCCAATAATCGTTCATTCTTGTAGGATGGTTTAACTCTCGAGCATTCATTGGGGAATTTGATTCATGGACTATTAATTTTCTTGACCCTCCTAACAGGATTCGAGCAAAGCCATAACAAACAATAGTAGTTGTTCATTCCATTATTTGGTATGTTTTTTTATTCTCACTTCAACCCCACATGTTGTTTGTTCTTCACGGGATTATGAATGAGGAATTATTATTCATCGGTTTCACGTTGACATGATCCCAAAATTTATATATGTCATAATGATATCCTAGATATGGTGTGAATATGATGGTAGATAATGAATCAGAATGGTTTAGAAGAAATCATCTTTTAACTATTCTTCATGTAAATGATTGAAATTAATTTATGGGGCAATTTATAGGCCCAAAACCAACCAAATTGGATTTTCGGTGATGAATCTTACTAGGATCATCAGTTTTGAGGGATTTTAATTTCCAAATCAATTGATTCAATATTTCTCGAGGAAAAATGGTGAAGAATAGTGGTTTCAATGACTTCCAAAGAACATGATGTGTGTGGTCATCTCTAAAGAGGCTACGATTCCAAGTTGTAATGGAGGATTACACAACATGTAACACTTATCACATATAATCTGGGTCTTTAAATAGTACATGGCATGAATCTTTGATGAGACACGAACATGGGGTGGTGTACAAGGCATGTACTCCACCACATGGCCAATGTTGGTTGGTAACATGTGCTACCACATATACTAGTACACGGGTTGGTAGAAATAGGTTGAAGCCGTGTATGGGCACATGACCAGCCAACGTGGAGTGGCACTCGAAAAGGAAGGCACATCATGTTTCTCTTCTACATTCCATGTATATCATTTTCTACATGAAAATAACTTTTCGATAGGGTCCATTACACAAGGGACGTACCTAGGGTCCGAGGACACAATGTGTGACTCCTCTACATGCAGTGTACTTTCTGGTACATGGATTTATCTCCCTGTCCAATATACCATGGACATGTTTCATTTGGTCTAGTTTACCCTTTAATACTTACCCTTACTGTTAGGTACCATTTCCATTCACATGAATATCATCTTATTAGGAGGAATTTTTGGAAAGAGTCATAGTCCCCCTTAGTGTCCCTAAGTGAGATAACAAATACATTCTTAACCCAAGTTAGATTCATGTATCGACATGAGAAATCTTACAAGATGATGATTCTCACCTTCTATGGTTATAAAGGATAAACATGGTATACTCCGAGGCCATGGTTGTGATCGTCATCTATGTATTGTGGTCATCACAGTCAAGAGTGAGATCTATCAGAATGTGAGTATCTCATTGAATCTATCTCTCTCGTGAAACTCCCAATGAACAATACTTATCGAAAGGATTTCATCAGAGTTATCCAACGTGTGGAGTGTGTTCTCCCAGATGAGTTCTTCTTCAAATCTACAAAATGAATCCCTAGTGCAGGTATTTAGTAATTGTGACTTACCTCTTGACTATAGGTCTAGGTTTTGAGTATATATGGATGTTTGTATTTTTATATTTTATATAGACATATATGGTGTAGATATCACTACACCTTTAGATTTTGTATTGATTTTTGGTTTTTAGGGTCACTATTGAGCATTGGTATACTCACACCTGCACAGCATTTTCCCGTGCATCTCATGTCTCGTGAAGATGAGAGACCTTTTAATGGAGTCTAGGGTGGAATTGTTCTAAAATGAGCATTGTGATCATTCATATAGGCCAAGGTGTTTTATAGTCATTGGGTAGCAGTCCATGTACCTTTCTTTTTTTAGGTTGGAATTTTTAGTTTTCAAACTCTTTATTTATGTGGGATTTTGTTCATTCCATGTTAATTTTCCACACATTTCATTTTGTTGTACTATATCAGTTGGTTTTAGTTGTAATCATTAATTTCGTTCCTAACTGGCTTTCACATTTCATCAATTTTGACCACATACAAATTCTAATTCATTCAGGTAGTTAGGTAATGCCTCCCATGTTATTGATAAGCCTATTCAGTGCTAATCACTAGCCCTAACATATTGGAGGTGGGCTAGGGGAGTTACAGTATGGGACCCACTAGGACAGGTCATGAGAAAGTTGTATCAGAGTGGGTCAGTTCCTCATAGGGACCTAGAGTCTGTGAGGTTGGTCAGGGATATAAAAGTATGTGTTTCGAGTTCATAATTCTTGTCAAGAACTTCATTTTTGGTGCAAGTGGCCGATGTATCCATACAAAAGGACACTAATAAACATGTATTGAACTTAGTACATGAGAATACTACGGGTAGGGGATAAAATTATGGTACATGAATCATATAAGAATGGGTTTTGGATTATATTTCCTTTTTTTTCTGCTATCCAGATGCACTATTTGACCATCATAAATCTCGATTCCTTTCAGGATTCCTCCATGATGTCAACCTAATAGGATTCAGTATCTTGATCACGAGGATGACCTCCTAAATGATGATGCTTTGATTTAGGGGCCTTTTCCTAGGCATTACCTCCTGGTGGTGAACATGTTATATAACCACTAGTTGAGCAGCACGTGTTACCTGCAATACCAACTGATTAATAGTGTTGGATGATCACACTCCATGAGTTCTTGAGATAGAGAACCCTCAGGTTCTAGATTATACCAACCCTCAGGAAATTGAGGAATGGATTGGTTTCATGAAAAGTGTATTCGTACTTCTAAGAGACCAAAAAACAGATGGTGATCTTAGGAGTGATCCATTTTCATGGTTTGGTAGGTAGATGGTTCAGTTTTTCCAAGTGGACTCATGATGAGGTGAATCTTTTACAGATGGATTTTGAGTGACTCATTAGGGGGAATTTGTATCTTATTTCACTGAGAGAAGTGTATGTCTGGAAACTTTGTTATCTCTAGTTGTGATGTTTTATGGTGGATGAATATTAATGAAGGATTATCAACATAGATAATTACTTGATGGATATAGTTTCCAAACATAAAAATATATATCAGATAATCGAGTAAGTTTTAATACGAGAATTATGATAAAAATCATTACTCAATGCATTATGACTTATTCATGAGTCCATGCATGATCTATGGTGATTTAGAGATTTATGGATGTGTATAAATAGCTTATGGTAGTCAGTATCAGGTAGATATGTGTAGATACCATTGCAGTGGGAATCCGACATTAGGAACATGGATCCATAAGTGGGAGGCATCACATGTGGTCCTAGGAGAGGGGATCTAGAGTCCAGGGATCTTAGTTTGGATCCATTATGCCTAATGATATGTTATAATAAACAGTCAATGGAATGAGAAATCTCAGAAAATATTTCCCATCCTAATGAGATGATAACAAGGACACGATTGAGGACCACCGAAACATAGGTTGTAAATGGAGTAGGTAGAATAGTTGGGTGACATATGTGGAAGAGGTGTTGGGAGAGTTATATGAGGTGGCATACATTTTGGCATATTTGTACCACCACCGCAGGAGGTCCACACCAGGCTCAAGGAGTTGGGGGAGAGGGCAAGGGGCAGCTATATGTTGTTGAGGTACAAAACCCAGGCACACCAAGGAAGATCTAATGTACCATATTTTCCATTTATACCTAATCTATTGTACTTATAGGCATATGGGTTAGTTATTATTTCCTCACAACATGTATATTTGGAAACCATGAGATTCTAATCGAGTCGGTGTCTCGACCGTTATGCTGGGATACACCTATGAGAGGAGAATCGACGTTCGCGATTCCTTTCTGATAATATTATCTTACCCTTGGAGGTTATATTTTTGGATGGCACCACAGGGTGGATTCATTAAGGCGTCTTTAAATCACTCTTGATATGTGTTTTTATATTCATTCCATGACTAAATTGATAGATTTAGGTGAAGGGTGTGGTGTTCCCATAGTAATGAGACACAATTTTCCCTTATTGTTGAAATGTAGTCCTTAGAATCAGATGATGGGACCATGTATTTGTGGGTAAAGATGATCACTAATGCTTTGGATATCCTTACCCTCCGTGAATACCATGTTCATATATTATAGTTCTCATTGTTAGAGGGATTGTATGAAGATCTATTATGAGAAACATTTCCAGGGTTACCTCCCCACCAAGATATCAACTTCTGCATTGACTTACACATCGAGACGGCTCTGATATACTCAACAGAAAGTCAGATGGATCCTATGGATATGTTCAAGATGATGGTGTTTCTATAGGATTTGAAGTGGAATGGGCATTATGAGACCTAGTGTTTCAATATGGGTGGCCCCAGTTTTTTTCCCAGGAATTCAAATAGATGTTTTAGGTTTTTCATTAATTTATGACATCTAAAACAATTTACAGTGACAAAAATGTATCCACTACTGATGATTGTCAAACACTTCAATCAGTTGTGTGGGGAATGGTAGTTCTCGAAGGATGACCTTTGATAGGGTTATCATCATCTTCGATTCCAAGATGATGATATGTTGAATATGGCATTTAGATGCGGCTATGGTCACTGTGAGTACGTGGTGATTCCATTTTCATGATGAACACCCCCATTGTGTTCTTGGGACTCATTAACTAGATATTACAACTATACTTATATAGGTTCACAATAGTCTTCATCTATGACATCCATGTCTTCTTCTTGTCAGATTTACAGTGAAAGAGACACCTACAGATTGATGTAGACATACTACGAGAGCACCAAGTCTATGTGGAGCTCTCAATGTGCCAGTTCATTATACAAGAGTTCCACTTTCTGGGACATTTCATCTCAAAAGATGGAGTAGTAGTGGCCCAATCAATGGTCTAGGTGGGAATAGTATGTGATCCACCTTGGAGGATGATGGAGGTTCTTATCTTTATTGGTCTTGAATAATATTTTTGGAGATTCATTCCAAACATCTCTCAGATATCACCAATGATGAAAACATTGACCCAATGGGGACAACCATTCGTGTGAACGAAGAAGGTCCAAAAATCATTTTATCAGTTGATGCATTGTTTTATGAGCATATAATTATTAATATATATAGAGGAAGGTGTTGAGTTCATAGTTTTTTACGACTCATCCAGGATTGGTCTTGGCTATGTTTCGATGCAGATATAGGTGGTGATTTCATATGGTTCGCACTAGCTGAGCCCGATTGATCAGAATTACATGAACCATGATCTAGAGATTATAGTGGTAGTGTTCGCATTGAATATATTGCCACACTCCCTAATGGAACAGTAGTTTATCATCTAATTTAACCACAAAATCCTAAATTACATATTCTCATATAAGGATCATAATTTGAGGATGTGGTGATGGGTGTAGATCCTCTAGGTTTATGATTTCTAGATTGTATTTAATCCTATGAATGCGAACATAATTTTAGATTCCCTCTGTTAGAGATAGATTTCACAGTAGTTGAGTAAGGTTTTAGAGTAGTTGTTTTCACTATGGTTATCCTTTTTGGATGGAGAAGATGAAGCATGCCTTTGGTATATGGTCATCACTGATCCACTCTTATAGAGAATTAGGGAGGAACATCTAGGGGTTTTCAACTATGAGAATTTATGTGATTAGTAATCCACAAGACAAGATCTTTATGGATAATATCAATTGTTGTTGCACGTTATTCTTTTCATAAGGAACACATCTATACCAGCAGCGCAACAAGATGTTGTTTTGAGGGATTTTCATAAATCTTATTTGGTGATATATTATGGAATTGATGAAAGTACCCATATATCCAACAATAGTTTTGGTGGACAGGGATGAAGAAGGTAGTAGAAGAGTTCATTATTTTTTCCTTACATTCCATCAAGTGATGGCTAAGAACCTTGTTCTAGTAGGACAAGCTCACCCTATAGATGTGTAGAAAAGGAAGTGGGATGGAATATCGATAAACTTCAATAAGGTGTTACCATGAATGTCTATAGGTCATGATTCCATTTGAGTGATTGTCGACCAAATCAAAATGTCAGACAACTTCCTCTCTATCTGTGAGAGGATTTCCTAATAGGGTTTTAGATTCCTCTATGTGTAAGAGATTGTTCGGCCTCATGGTGCCCCATCTATGATATTCTATGATCATGATGATCATTTATCATATATATTTTTGAATGGATTGTATGTGGCGATTAGGACTCAGGTATTCTTGAGAATAGATTTCCTCTCCAGACATATGGTCAGATGGAGAGTACCATTCAGTTTATGGAGGATATGTTGTGGGAATATATCTTAGATATTGATCTCAATTGGGAGGACCACATTCCATTAGTGGGGGTTTTCTTAACAACAGTTACCACTCCATAATTATTACTGAATCACTCGAGGGTTTATATGGGTGACCATACCAGTCACTACTTTTCTAGACCAAATAGGGTGAGTTCTCATTGACTGGTCATGAGTTGGTTTGAGATACCACCATGAATGTGTAGACCATCCTAGAGCATATGGGGACTGAATAGAACTGGAAGATGAATTTTTTTGATAGGCAACGAAGACCTATGGAGATCGAGGAGGGAGACTATGTTTTCCTTCAGGTCTCACCGAAATGTGGGTTGGAGAGATTCGGATGCAGTGGAATGTTGTCCTTAAGGTTTATTGGACCTTTTAGGATACTATGTAGGGTTGGTGAGGTGTAATACCACCTAGCCATACCACCATAGTTTCACATGTTACAAGATGTCTTCCATATGTCACAGCTAAGGATTTATGTGGTCGAACCATCACATTTCACTGACTGGGGTCAGATGGACATTGAATATGGAGCGACCATTACAAATTACCCCATGGATATTGTGGATTGGCCTGAAGGTATATTTTTTCGGTGATTTATTCCCCTAGAGTGTTCCTGATGGAATCATGAGAACCATTAGGAGAACACATGAAATTTCAAGGATCAGATCTGTGATCAATACCCTTATCTTTCTGATTTTCTCAATGTTTTGAATTTTATTGGATGTTAGGCCGTAAGGTGGGGAAAATGTAATGTACCATATTATTCATGTATTATTTTTTTGAAAAAAATTATATGGAACCAATTTGAAACCACACTTTGCAAAGATGTGAGATTCTGAGGCATAATGTTCCCAAAATAAATATTTGAAATAAATGAAAAATTAAACCGTGGGAATGAGCAGTTTTCTTGGAATATAGGAATAACTCTTAAATTTGTTCCTAGATCAGAAATTCGAGGGAAAAATTCAATTCAGATAAAAAACAATATCTAAAACATGGTGGAACCATGACCACCTTGAGTTGGCTGTAAATGTATAATTTTAGTCATTTTAACAGATATAAATTAAAATTATTAATTTATTTTATTTTAATCTTTTTAATAACACGGTGAATTATTTTATGGTTTTAAATTATCATGAGCCCATGGTTTCGATCACAAACCTGGAAACCTTCCTCGAATGATCTAGAGATTTAGATTGTAGCCACCCATATAGAATTCTCAGCAAATGATGACAGATGAATTCATGCAGACTATTTCCCCACATGATCGAATCTCTTAAATGATGATAAAATGATAACACTTCAACAAATACCCATCCAAGAATTGAGGTAGTGGTTGTTAGTTATAATGTTTTATTTCCTATTTATGGTTATAAATGATGAAAAAAATCAACCAACAAACAGGTTGACACATGGATCATGTGTTCTTGTGGGGTTGTTTAACATTCAGATATTTATTAATGGATTTAAATCATTGTTGAATCATTTCCATGATCCTCCAAATGGGAGTTGATTAAATCAATTAATAATGTGATGGGGTTCATTCTTCTATTTGATATGAGATTTTTCCTCCCCTTCAACCTCACACATTCTATCTTCATCATGAGGTTATGAAAAATTAATTGTTGCTCATTTATTTTTAAGTATAATGATCCCAAAAAGTATATCCTATGTCATGACAACCTAGGGGGATAACAAAGACAATGGAGGAATAGGAATATACATGGATTGAATGATATCTACATTCAACCATTCCTAAAAAATATGATAAAAATGAGTTATCGGGGCTGATTGAAGTACCGAAATTAATTGAATCAACTTTGAGGGGGTGAAATTAACTTATATCTTCAGTTTCAAAGAGTTTTAATGAACAAAGTGAAGGATTAATGATATATCAAGGCTTTATATTGAAGAAAAACGGTTCAAAATATTTCCAAAGAACATGGTGTGTATCTCTAAGAACATAGCATGTATGACCAGGTAGGGTTCTAGGATACATAGGAGGATGAAATGGCATGTGCCACCTATCACATGGCATGTGGTCCTTACACAGGATTCGAAGTGTATCTTAGAAGACACACAGACATTGGTGGAGCACATGACTTGTACTACTCCACACAGCCTCTCTAGGTCGATTACTTGGGTTACCCCATGTACCGGTACACATGTTGATAGACACGAGATGAATCCATATAGGATGACATAGCCAATATACAAAGAGAGGCCACAAAATAGTAGAACATGGTTTGTTAATAATTTAAATGCCATGTAGATATTTTTCTAAATGACATACTATTTTCGATACACGTCATCATAAATGGGCATTACCCAGCGTACGAGGACACAACATGTGACAACTTTACACATCGTGTAAATTCTTGTACATGGACAGATATAGTTGTAGACTGTATATTGGACAAGTTTTTTTGGATAGTTTCACCTATTCCCATTACCCTGAATCTCATGTATAATTCCCATCAATTAGATTATGATCCCTTTAGCGGGACATTCAGGATAGAGTCAGAGTCCCACTAAGAGGCCCAGGAAAAGATCCTCTATTAATTCTTCACCCTTGGTAGAGATTGGTATGTGCATGAACAATCCTATCAGATCTCGATCTTATACATTATAAGTGAATATAGAAGAGTCATAGTTTATGACTAGGCCTTGGCAGTGATCCTCATCCATGTATTGTGGTCATCCCATAGAGGAGTTAGTTCTCTTTGAATGTGTGTATCTTTTCTTTCTTCATATCTTTGTGCACATTTATCTCTCTCATGACACCTGATAATGAATTTCACATCTTATATGGACTTCATGAAAGCTATTAGACTCATAGTGTATGTTTTACTAGATTATTTTTTCATGGATGCTTCAAACTAAATCCCATGAATGGGTATGAGGTCATTGTGACATAACTCTATATTCATAGTCTAGGTGTCGAGTTATCTTGATGATTCTATTTTTATATGATCTATATAAATATATTGTGTAGATATGAAAATAACCTTATGTAATTTATTTATTTATGGTTTTAGAGTTCTCAAACTAGGTTTGGTTATACTCACCAATGCATGGCCTTTGCCCACTTTTGTTTTGCCTTTTGCGGAAGAGAGGCCTTTTTACGGAGTGTAGGGTTGACTAAGACCAGACCATGATTTGTGAACTTCCCAACATGTCAAAGTTTTCATTTTTCATTTATTAGTTGTCCTATTACTTTTATTCTATACAATTCGGACTTTGTTTATTGCAGGCACTTTATTTTGGGGATCTTGTATTATAACCGAGTTAATTTTCCACACATTAGCTTCTATTGTTCTCTGTTGGTTGGGTTTATTCATATGCATGATTTTTTTCAATATTGGGTTTTACATTATTGAATTTGCGTTATTGGAGATTTTCAAGAGTGTACAGGTACATAGGTAATGAAACATTTGTTAGTGATATTCTTACTTGGTTCTAGTCACCAGAACCTAAACTATTGGATGTTTGATTAGGGAGTCATGGTGCGTTCCCCAAGAGGATTGTTCTTGACTTAGTTTTAATCCCATCACAATAATAAATTAGAGAAAATTATTTATATTATATAATATTTATCTGGAGAACTATTTTCTAGGATATACATTAGGAATTTGTTATGTTTACATGGTGTACCATATTCGATTGCATGATATCCTGATTGATGTTTTACCTCATGGTTTTGAAAATGACATCACATAGATCCAGATATGTATCTATGTTTCAACATTACATATCACCATCATATAGATGGTTAGTATAAATAATTAATCAAACCATATTTGATGTATCGATATATTATTTTTATAGATTTAAGAGAATTTTGCAACAAAAATCTTCTATTTGAGTTTTCATTCAATGATATTTTACAATCAATAATTCATAAGGCTTATTATAAATCCATGTATTTAATGACGTATAAATCTAAAACATTTTTTAGTGATGTAGGAGAAATAAATATTATTCGATAAGATCTAGCCAAGGAAATAGAATATAATTATATATATTTTTAAATGTACATCATGGAAGATCAATGTAAATAGAAATTTATAATGAAAATCATCATTATTATAAGTAATTTTATGTTGTTGATATTTTTAATTAAAGATATTATTAGTGGAAAAGGTTATGAAATTTTGGAACCACAGAAAGCATATCCCTACGTATTATAAGTATGTAGCCATATAAATATCTAATATTGAGTTTTTTTTTTCAAGATATTTTCTTCTTTCACATAGAGGATAATTCTTGTATTAATTTTTTGGATAATTATGCCATAAAACAAGCAAAGAAGAACCAAAAAATACTAATTGTATACTTACAAACTATATCAATTTTTTCATTATATAATAATTTTAATTTAAATCATGATCTATTTTTTGAAATCTCTTCACAAAATTAAACATCTCTTCATCTAATCACTTACTCATCATCAATTCATGTGGAAATAATTTATAAAAGATAGATAAAAATAATAATATCTATAATTTATTTAATAATAAGGTCCCTATTATTCTATTTATAAAAACTAAAACATAGGAAACATTTATCATTAAGAAATAATTATTACCCATAAAAAGTATAGTTTACATTCCATTGGAAATAATCACATTTTTTAATCTTTTTGTAATCAAAATATTACCATAAATACCATTAAAAATTTAAACACTTAAAGGTGTCTTTGTACATTTTTAGATGTTTCCTTAATTTTAATAAAATAAAAAATAAATCAACATCCATACATCTCACCATTATAAACTGAATTGTCATATTAATGATTTAATTACCCATTTAATTTTATGGATATCACTGACCAACCCCTAATTAGTATATTATTGAACCAAATATAATTTATTTATTGTTTAACTAATCATATAATGTCCATGTACAATTATATAATCATTAAAAAAATACAATTCCCAACATGGAAAACATAATATTAAATTATTTCTACAATAAAAACATTTCAAAAATTTAAATAATAAATATGTTCTAGGAACCTATTTTCAACAAAATATTTTGGAGAATATGTATTTTGTTTTAAGAAAATGTTTACTCCTTAAAAGAAATCCGAAAATCAAATAATATTCACAATAGTAGAAATTTCATCATCTTTACGTAGATTAATAATTGATCATTCATTTTTTGTTTATCAAAACGTTATATATAAAACACATGAAGATGTTAATTTTTAATCCCATGTAGTTAAATTAAAATTATTAAAAAAACATTTATAATACTTTTATATCCAAATAAATATATATGTAAAACAATATCAATAATATTGACTTGGTGAAAAATATTATGAAATTAAATATTTAAACATTCAAATTTTCACATAAAACATTGAAAATTTAAATCACAAGTCCCGTGAATGATTAAAATTTAATAAAAACCATAAATAACATAATAATAAGAAATTATTGTTAATATTTGTAAAAAATAATGTATATACTTCTCCTAAAATATGGTGGTTGTATAATAGAAACATTTCATCATTGAACGAAGATTGAGACAACATACCTTACTAGTATAAAGATATTTAAATTATAATATCTATGAGAGGATATCATTAAAAAAACAATAAATACTATTATTATTGATAAAATAATGATATAAAATAAAAATGGGTAGTATATACCCTTTGTAAAATAATATAGGTGCAAAACATCATGATTTGTCTCCTTGAAAGGAGATTGGGATAAAATTTGTTACCTTGGATCCGAATACTCATGTGTGTCCATGTATTCAAGAATAATATAATTATGCTAATTATGAATTTTTTTTATAAAAATATATTATTTTTCATTTCATTTATTTCGCTTATTTGTATTTTACATGCAACTACATATACTAGTATTTTTATGTCCGGAGTTTTCTCCAAATTTGGATCATGTGTCAAAAAAACTTTGGTTGCTCAACAATAGTCAATGGGGTCATTATATAAAATTATATAGTAACATATTAATTTAATAATTACAATATTTATTAATGAATAATAAATTATAAAATATCAATAAAATATTTTTTTGAAAAATGAACCAACATTATAGTAATGTAGATCACATGTCATATGAATGCATAATTAATGTTCTCATTTATCAATATTAATTTTGAAAATATGCAATGTAATATATACCCTTAAATAATATTAATTATATTATAAATACATAGTTATTTAATAATATATTCATATACATAGCCATATTCTGATGTCAAATGAATCTCATCTCACCGTAAAGGTGGTAGACCATAAGTCCATGAATTACATTATCAATGTATGTGTATGTATTATAGTTATAAATAAAATGAGATATTATATTTTTAGATGGATAATTATGTCATTAATATAATAAAAATTAGATATCCATCACTTATTTTTATCATACCCATCTTTAATGAATTATATGTAAATTGTGAATGTATCGCATCGCCTTAAGGAGGAAGTATCCCACACGTCCACAAACAATGTTATTGTATTACCAAACAAATGGAATTCATGAATGGATGAGTACATAATGATTCCACAAGAATTAAAAAATCATTCATTATATATATATATAGGTTTTATAATAATTTTTTTACATCATAATTATCAACTAGGAGTTATTGCAATGGAAACACGAATGACATTGTTTCACGCGGTCGTAGTCTTCCATACAAATTAACAGTACTTCTATTACCCATATTATGGGTGTGTGTGTATGTTTATATATTACCCTTAATATAATAATTTATAATATATTCATGATACTAATTTTAATTTATAATCATGGATAAAAATTAATTTAGTAGGTGGAAAAAAATTATAAAAGTGATAACTGAAGAATGCTACATCTTTTTTGGGGAACTTATTTTGGAGTATACCAAAATAAAACATTGGATGGATTTAGTCCCATTGTGATAAAACATGGGTGAGTGTAGGTATGTTGGGATGTAATTTTTATATAGGTTTTATGAGCCAAATGGCATAATAGGTTTGAAAAAATGGGGGATGGTTAGTTCATTTTTATAGAGGAGGGAGAGGACACATGTGGCATTTTTGAATAAAATGATGGGATTCCCAAATATTTACCAACCAGGTTGTTTCTGTAACACCTAAAATTCAATCCATGATGTTATATGGTCTATATATGACTATATAATCGGTGTTGTAGAGAGGTATTTCCATATTTTTAACTTATTTTTAAATAATAACCACAAAATATTATTGTTTTATCGTTTATTGTTGTAATTTTTTTGAATTGATTACTCAACTTATTTTGTAATAAACTGTGATTATTTTATTAGAAATTATAAATAATTCTAATTCCAAATATAAAATCCATATTTCTATTTTCTAATAATATAAATTTTAGAAATTAATTTCAATGTAATCTCATAGATGAGATGACAAAACAAGTTTTTAAAATGAATATGATAAAAATGATGCTATGTTTTTATATACAAATTGAATGTCAAATTGATTCCCATGACTTATATTGGAATAAATTGTATGAAAAATTTATAATTATACTTTAATAATAATTCATTAAATAATTTTAGATTCCCTCTGTTAGAGATCGATTTCACAGTAGTTGAGTAAGGTTTTAGAGTAGTTGTTTTCACTATGGTTATCCTTTGTGGATGGAGAAGATGAAGCATGCCTTTGGTATATGGTCATCACTGATCCACTCTTATAGAGAATTAGGGAGGAACATCTAGGGGTTTTCAACTATGAGAATTTATGTGATTAGTAATCCACAAGACAAGATCTTTATGGATAATATCAATTGTTGTTGCACGTTATTCTTTTCATAAGGAACACATCTATACCAGCAGCGCAACAAGATGTTGTTTTGAGGGATTTTCATAAATCTTATTTGGTGATATATTATGGAATTGATGAAAGTACCCATATATCCAACAATAGTTTTGGTGGACAGGGATGAAGAAGGTAGTATAAGAGTTCATTATTTTTTCCTTACATTCCATCAAGTGATGGCTAAGAACCTTGTTCTAGTAGGACAAGCTCACCCTATAGATGTGTAGAAAAGGAAGTGGGATGGAATATCGATAAACTTCAATAAGGTGTTACCATGAATGTCTATAGGTCATGATTCCATTTGAGTGATTGTCGACCAAATCAAAATGTCAGACAACTTCCTCTCTATCTGTGAGAGGATTTCCTAATAGGGTTTTAGATTCCTCTATGTGTAAGAGATAGTTCGGCCTCATGGTGCCCCATCTATGATATTCTATGATCATGATGATCATTTATCATATATATTTTTGAATGGATTTTATGTGGCGATTAGGACTCAGGTATTCTTGAGAATAGATTTCCTCTCTAGACATATGGTCAGATGGAGAGTACCATTCAGTTTATGGAGGATATGTTGTGGGAATATATCTTAGATATTGATCTCAATTGGGAGGACCACATTCCATTAGTGGGGGTTTTTTAACAACAGTTACCACTCCATAATTATTACTGAATCACTCGAGGGTTTATATGGGTGACCATACCAGTCACTACTTTTCTAGACCAACTAGGGTGAGTTCTCATTGACTGGTCATGAGTTGGTTTGAGATACCACCATGAATGTGTAGACCATCCTAGAGCATATGAGGACTGAATAGAACTGGAAGATGAATTTTTTTGATAGGCAACGAAGACCTATGGAGATCGAGGAGGGAGACTATGTTTTCCTTCAGGTCTCACCGAAATGTGGGTTGGAGAGATTTGGATGCAGTGGAATGTTGTCCTTAAGGTTTATTGGACCTTTTAGGATACTATGTAGGGTTGGTGAGGTGTAATACCACCTAGCCATACCACCATAGTTTCACATGTTACAAGATGTCTTCCATATGTCACAGCTAAGGATTTACGTGGTCGAACCATCACATTTCACTGACTGTGGTCAGATGGACATTGAATATGGAGCGACCATTACAAATTACCCCATGGAGATTGTGGATTGGCCTGAAGGTATATTTTTTCGGTGATTTATTCCCCTACAGTGTTCCTGATGGAATCATGAGAACCATTAGGAGAACACATGAAATTTCAAGGATCAGATCTGTGATCAATACCCTTATCTTTCTGATTTTCTTAATGTTTTGAATTTTATTGGATGTTAGGCCGTAAGGTGGGGAAAATGTAATGTACCATATTATTCATGTATTATTTTTTCGAAAAAAATTATATGGAACAAATTTGAAACCACACTTTGCAAAGATGTGAGATTCTGAGGCATAATGTTCCCAAAATAAATATTTGAAATAAATGAAAAATTAAACCGTGGGAATGAGCAGTTTTCTTGGAATATAGGAATAACTCTTAAATTTGTTCCTGGATCAGAAATTTGAGGGAAAAATTCAATTCAGATAAAAAACAATATCTAAAACATGGTGGAACCATGACCACCTTGAGTTGGCTGTAAAAGTATAATTTTAGTCATTTTAACTGATATAAATTAAAATTATTAATTTATTTTATTTTAATCTTTTTAATAACACAGTGAATTATTTTATGGTTTTAAATTATCATGAGCCCATGGTTTCGATCACAAACCTGGAAACCTTCCTCGAATGATCTAGAGATTTAGATTGTAGCCACCCATATAGGATTCTCAGCAAATGATGACAGATGAATTCATGCAGACTATTTCCCCACATGATCGAATCTCTTAAATGATGATAAAATGATAACACTTCAACAAATACCCATCCAAGAATTGAGGTAGTGGTTGTTAGTTATAATGTTTTATTTCCTATTTATGGTTATAAATGATGAAAAAAATCAACCAACAAACAGGTTGACACATGGATCATGTGTTCTTGTGGGGTTGTTTAACATTCAGATATTTATTAATGGATTTAAATCATTGTTGAATCATTTCTATGATCCTCCAAATGGGAGTTGATTAAATCAACTAATAATGTGATGGGGTTCATTCTTCTATTTGATATGAGATTTTTCCTCCCCTTCAACCTCACACATTCTATCTTCATCATGTGGTTATGAAAAATTAATTGTTGCTCATCTATTTTTAAGTATAATGATCCCAAAAAGTATATCCTACGTCATGACAACCTAGGGGGATAACAAAGACAATGGAGGAATAGGAATATACATGGATTGAATGATATCTACATTCAACCATTCCTAAAAAATATGATAAAAATGAGTTATCGGGGCTGATTGAAGTACCGAAATTAATTGAATCAACTTTGAGGGGGTGAAATTAACTTATATCTTCATTTTCAAAGATTTTTAATGAACAAAGTGAAGGATTAATGATATATCAAGGCTTTCTATTGAAGAACAACAGTTCAAAATATTTCCAAAGAACATGATGTGTATCTCTAAGAACATAGCATGTATGACCAGGTAGGGTTCTAGGATACATAGGAGGATAAAATGGCATGTGCCACCTATCACATGGCATGTGGTCCTTACACGGGATTCGAAGTGTATCTTAGAAGACACACAGACATTGGTGGAGCACATGACTTGTACTACTCCACACAGCCTCTCTAGGTCGATTACTTGGGTTACCCCATGTACCGGTACACATGTTGATAGACACGAGATGAATCCATATAGGATGACATAGCCAATATACATAGAGAGGCCACAAAATAGTAGAACATGGTTTGTTAATAATTTAAATTCCATGTAGATATTTTTCTAAATGACATACTATTTTCGATACACGTCATCATAAATGGGCATTACCCAGCGTACGAGGACACAACATGTGACAACTTTACACATCGTGTAAATTCTTGTACATGGACAGATATAGTTGTAGACTGTATATTGGACAAGTTTTTTTGGATAGTTTCACCTTTTCCCATTACCCTGAATCTCATGTATAATTCCCATCAATTAGATTATGATCCCTTTAGCGGGACATTCAGGATAGAGTCAGAGTCCCACTAAGAGGCCCAGGAAAAGATCCTCTATTAATTCTTCACCCTTGGTAGAGATTGGTATGTGCATGAACAATCCTATCAGATCTCGATCTTATACATTATAAGTGAATATAGAAGAGTCGTAGTTTATGACTAGGCCTTGGCAGTGATCCTCATCCATGTATTGTGGTCATCCCATAGAGGAGTTAGTTCTCTTTGAATGTGTGTATCTTTTCTTTCTTCATATCTTTGTGCACATTTATCTCTCTCATGACACCTGATAATGAATTTCACATCTTATATGGACTTCATCAAAGCTATTAGACTCATAGTGTATGTTTTACTAGATTATTTTTTCATGGATGCTGCAAACTAAATCCCATGAATGGGTATGAGGTCATTGTGACATAACTCTATATTCATAGTCTAGGTGTCGAGTTATCTTGATGATTCTATTTTTATATGATCTATATAAATATATTGTGTAGATATGAAAATAACCTTATGTAATTTATTTATTTATGGTTTTAGAGTTCTCAAACTAGGTTTGGTTATACTCACCAATGCATGGCCTTTGCCCACTTTTGTTTTGCCTTTTGCGGAAGAGCGGCCTTTTTACGGAGTGTAGGGTTGACTAAGACCAGACCATGATTTGTGAACTTCCCAACATGTCAAAGTTTTCATTTTTCATTTATTAGTTGTCCTATTACTTTTATTCTATACAATTCGGACTTTGTTTATTGCAGGCACTTTATTTTGGGGATCTTGTATTATAACCGAGTTAATTTTCCACACATTAGCTTCTATTGTTCTCTGTTGGTTGGGTTTATTCATATGCATGATTTTTTTCAATATTGGGTTTTACATTATTGAATTTGAGTTATTGGAGATTTTCAAGAGTGTACAGGTACATAGGTAATGAAACATTTGTTAGTGATATTCTTACTTGGTTCTAGTCACCAGAACCTAAACTATTGGATGTTTGATTAGGGAGTCATGGTGCGTTCCCCAAGAGGATTGTTCTTGACTTAGTTTTAATCCCATCACAATAATAAATTAGAGAAAATTATTTATATTATATAATATTTATCTGGAGGACTATTTTCTAGGATATACATTAGGAATTTGTTATGTTTACATGGTGTACCATATTCGATTGCATGATATCCTGATTGATGTTTTACCTCATGGTTTTGAAAATGACATCACATAGATCCAGATATGTATCTATGTTTCAACATTACATATCACCATCATATAGATGGTTAGTATAAATAATTAATCAAACCATATATGATGTATCGATATATTTTTTTTATAGATTTAAGAGAATTTTGCGACAAAAATCTTCTATTTGAGTTTTCATTCAATGATATTTTACAATCAATAATTCATAAGGCTTATTATAAATCCATGTATTTAATGACGTATAAATCTAAAACATTTTTTAGTGATGTAGGAGAAATAAATATTATTCGATAAGATCTAGCCAAGGAAATAGAATATAATTATATATATTTTTAAATGTACATCATGGAAGATCAATGTAAATAGAAATTTATAATGAAAATCATCATTATTATAAGTAATTTTATGTTGTTGATATTTTTAATTAAAGATATTATTAGTGGAAAAGGTTATGAAATTTTGGAACCACAGAAAGCATATCCCTACGTATTATAAGTATGTAGCCATATAAATATCTAATATTGAGTTTTTTTTTCAAGATATTTTCTTCTTTCACATAGAGGATCATTCTTGTATTAATTTTTTGGATAATTAGGCCATAAAACAAGCAAAGAAGAACCAAAAAATACTAATTGAATACTTACAAACTATATCAATTTTTCCATTATATAATAATTTTAATTTAAATCATGATCTATTTTTTCAAATCTCTTCACGAAATTAAACATCTCTTCATCTAATCACTTACTCATCATCAATTCATGTGGATATAATTTATAAAAGATAGATAAAAATTATAATATCTATAATTTATTTAATAATAAGGTCCCTATTATTCTATTTATAAAAACTAAAACATAGGAAACATTTATCATTAAGAAATAATTATTACCCATAAAAAGTATAGTTTACATTCCATGGGAAATAATCACATTTTTTAATCTTTTTGTAATCAAAATATTACCATAAATACCATTAAAAATTTAAACACTTAAAGGTGTCTTTGTACATTTTTAGATTTTTCCTTAATTTTAATAAAATAAAAAATAAATCAACATCCATACATCTCACCATTATAAACTGAATTGTCATATTAATGATTTAATTACCCATTTAATTTTATGGATATCACTGACCAACCCCTAATTAGTATATTATTGAACCAAATATAATTTATTTATTGTTTAACTAATCATATAATGTCCATGTACAATTAAATAATCATTAAAAAAATACAATTCCCAACATGGAAAACATAATATTAAATTATGTCAACAATAAAAACATTTCAAAAATTTAAATAATAAATATGTTCTAGGAACCTATTTTCAACAAAAAAATTTGAAGAATATGTATTTTGTTTTAAGAAAATGTTTACTCCTTAAAAGAGATCCGAAAATCAAATAATATTCACAATAGTAGAAATTTCATCTTCTTTACGTAGATTAATAATTGATCATTCATTTTTTGTTTATCAAAACGTTATATATAAAACACATGAAGATGTTAATTTTTAATCCCATGTAGTTAAATAAAAATTATTAAAAAATCATTTATAATACTTTTATATCCAAATAAATATATATGTAAAACAATATCAATAATATTGACTTGGCGAAAAATATTATGAAATTAAATATTTAAACATTCAAATTTTCACATAAAACATTGAAAATTTAAATCACAAGTCCCGTGAATGATTAAAATTTAATAAAAACCATAAATAACATAATAATAAGAAATTATTGTTAATATTTGTAAAAAATAATGTATATACTTCTCCTAAAATATGGTGGTTGTATAATAGAAACATTTCATCATTGAACGAAGATTGAGGCAACATACCTTACTAGTATAAAGATATTTAAATTATAATATCTATGAGAGGATATCATTAAAAAAATAATAAATACTATTATTATTGATAAAATAATGATATAAAATAAAAATGGGTAGTATATACCCGTTGTAAAATAATATAGGTGCAAAACATCATGATTTGTCTCCTTGAAAGGAGATTGGGATAAAATTTGTTACCTTGGATCCGAATACTCATGTGTGTCCATGTATTCAAGAATAATATAATTATTCTAATTATGAATTTTTTTTAGAAAAATATATTATTTTTCATTTCATTTATTTCGCTTATTTGTATTTTACATGCAACTACATATACTAGTATTTTTATGTCGGGAGTTTTTTCCAAATTTGGATCATGTGTCAAAAAAACTTTTGTTGCTCAACAATAGTCAATGGGGTCATTATATAAAATTATATAGTAACATATTAATTTAATAATTACAATATTTATTAATGAATAATAAATTATAAAATATCAATAAAATATTTTTTTGAAAAATGAAGCAACATTATAGTAATGTAGATCGCATGTCATATGAATGCATAATTAATGTTCTCATTTATCAATATTCATTTTGAAAATATGAAATGTAATATATACCCTTAAATAATATTAATTATATTATAAATACATAGTTATTTAATAATATATTCATATACATAGACATATTCTGATGTCAAATGAATCTCATCTCACCGTAAAGGTGGTAGATCATAAGTCCATGAATTACATTATCAATGTATGTGTATGTATTATAGTTATAAATAAAATGAGATATTATATTTTTAGATGGATAATTATGTCATTAATATAATAAAAATTAGATATCCATCACTTATTTTTATCATACCCATCCTTAATGAATTATATGTAAATTGTGAATGTATCGCATCGCCTTAAGGAGGAAGTATCCCACACGTCCACAAACAATGTTATTGTATTACCAAACAAATGGAATTCATGAATGGATGAGTACATAATGATTCCAAAAGAATTAAAAAATCATTCATTATATATATATATATATAGGTTTTATAATAATTTTTTTACATCATAATTATCAACTAGGAGTTATTGCAATGGAAACACGAATGGCATTGTTTCACGCGGTCGTAGTCTTCCATACAAATTAACAGTACTTCTATTACCCATATTATGGGTGTGTGTGTATGTATATATATTACCCTTAATATAATAATTTATAATATATTAATGATACTAATTTTAATTTATAATCATGGATAAAAATTAATTTAGTAGGTGGAAAAAAATTATAAAAGTGATAACTGAAGAATGCTACATCTTTTTTGGGGAACTTATTTTGGATTATACCATAATAAAACATTGGATGGATTTATTCCCTTTGTGATAAAACATGGGTGAGTGTAGGTATGTTGGGATGTAATTTTTATATAGGTTTTATGAGCCAAATGGCATAATAGGTTTGAAAAAATGGGGGATGGTTAGTTCATTTTTATAAAGGAGGGAGAGGACACATGTGGCATTTTTGAATAAAATGATGTGATTCCAAAATTTTTACCAACCAGGTTGTTTCTATAACACCTAAAATTCAATCCATGATGTTATATGGTCTATATATGACTATATAATCGGTGTTGTAGAGAGGTATTTCCATTTTTGTAACTTATTTTTAAATAATAACCACAAAATATTATTGTTTTATCGTTTATTGTTGTAATTTTTTTGAATTGATTACTCAACTTATTTTGTAATAAACTGTGATTATTTTATTAGAAATTATAAATAATTCTAATTCCAAATATAAAATCCATTTTTCTATTTTCTAATAATATAAATTTTAGAAATTAATTTCAATGTAATCTCATAGATGAGATGACAAAGCAAGTTTTTAAAATTAATATGATCAAAATGATGCTATGTTCTTATATACAAATTGAATGTCAAATTGATTCCCATGACTTATATTGGAATAAATTGTATGAAAAATTTATAATTATACTTTAATAAAAATTCATTAAATAATTTTAGAATATAAATAAATTATAAGAAAATGTGTTTTTTAATTAAAAAACATTATTATTTCTAATTCAAAACAAATAATCAACATATTAAAAAAATATAATAAATTCAGAGGAGGATAATTTTTATATTTCTATTTAAAAATAAAAGTTTAATTTTACATTATAAAATTATTAATAATTAATTTTTTTTTTAAAAATAGGTGTTCCATTAAATGGTGAAAAAAATTTTATAGAAAAATTAATGTTCATAAACATTAAACTATAATAATTATTAAATTATTAATATATTATCTATTGGATGAATGTAAAATTATATAAACATGTGTCAACATAATATAGTTATTCACATTAATTACCCCTAATACAATGTCTATAATATAACTACCATATTTTAAAATTTGTATTAGTATATTATTGCATGGTAATACACAATCTTATGTACAACCAAATAGTTTTTATGAAACTCGTTCCTACGTGTCATGTACACTATTCAGCATAGAGTCACTATTATTATAAAATTGAATTATTTTTTATAAAAATTAATTAAATGAAAATAAATATTCTATCATTACCTCATATGATACATCATTACCCCTTTATGGAAATTGCATCCCCACAATACTATTTACTAATCAAAAAAATTGGGATATTTTCCCATCATAATAATTTCAGTATCTCATGTTTCCTCGTTGAAAATATGGTTTTATATTATAATATATCCTTGTGAACTATCGTATTCTAAAATAAATTCTCTATGAAATCGTGAAATAAAATTATTTTTTCCCCATATGATAGATTATCTTACAGCAGAACTACATCATGGATAAAAAAATGAGATAAACTTTCCACATACATGCATATCATTTAATCTAGAAATGCATTGTATACCTAGGATAAATTTTGAGGTAAATAAACTCATTATTAAACTGAAAAAATACTCTCTTGGATTGTATATACACCATTTAACTTTTAACTCAACATCACATTAATAAAAAAATTATCAGATTTTTTCATTCATATACTTTTATTCAGAAATGACCAGCATTCTAAATAGAATTATCATTCTTCAAGTAAGATTCAAGACCTTTCTACCTGCTCTGATTTATCTTCATGTTTCGCTAAATTAACTAAAATTTCTCTCCCATTTCCTTAACAAACTCTCCTCTCATGAACATTATTTCTTTTCATCATCCAAAAAACACAAGTGTTCAACACTTTTTTCAAAATAATTCCTTTAATGGTGTATATGTATACTTCAATAAAAAGTGTTTTCATAGGAAAACATAACCAAAGATTGATGTTGATCTAAACATCATTGGTAATAGATTTATCAATAAATTTATGATATCTTCCATGATCCGAAATGTCAACTCAAGTGGTCCATATGATTGAGGAATTGAATATATACATATATTTTATTTTGTCACCAAGGATTACTAATTTACTTTAAAATGAATTACATATGAACCTAGCATCATAGTCTGATAAAATTGAGGGAGGAACTCCATAGGGAATGAAATTATCATTCAGATACATTCAAAAATGTTGATTTCAATACATTGTGTCTCTACATGGAAGGAAATGTGGGGACATAGTTATCAAAATTACAATAACCAAAATCTCATTATTTACATGAGACTTATTTAGAAATACACTCATGAAATCATTTGACATGTTCTATAATTTCCACTCTATCACATGAATAATTTGATGCATCGTCATTGGTAATACACACTCTTATTTATCCTGATGAAAATTCAAACAAATAACTGTAAATTCCAAAAAATCTATTTTAATTCCTTCCCATTTGTAATACAGTAGTCTATATTTTTGCATCATAGTGATACACATATAAATAAAAAATTAGCAACATAAAGCAATAATAAATACTTATCACATGAAATATGAATAAAAAGGGTAAAAATATATATTTAAATATCATAATTAGCCATCTTATTAAATATTATAAATAGGAAATATAACATTATTAATGGAATTCACATTTTCATTCAATTATTGATGGATCTTCTTAGTTTCCATTATTCATTCGGTAAACACAACTACAACTAAACATAAAACAAAACAGACAATACCCCTGCATCTAGAACATCATTGAAAAAATTAATCAGATCATTAGAAAATAATCCCATTTAAAATTTTACATGGTTTTCGTGGAATTACTTTTTTGACTCAATGAATTTTCCAAATTATTTTCTTTTATAAGTTGATAATGAGTCCTACTAACATAATCTATTATCAGTTGCATTCATTTTCCTTGTCTCATATTATATTCATTCCATGTGGATATATATTTAAAACTTTTATGTTCATTATAAATTTTACACATTAATCCATTGAAATGATTCATCAAAAATTGTAATGAAAAATAATCAAAATCTATTTCAAAACCATGATTAGAGAAATATAACTCAAAATTTCACAAATGAGGTAATGAATAAGTAATTAACGTGTCATTCTACAATAGGACATAATCAAGTACTTTTAATGTAGTATCAATATATATATGAAATCATACAATTCTGCAATGGATGGGATAATACTGGAGAATTGGCCCATCTTAATATTTTCATGAAAACAATAATCACATTCAAATGTCAATATAAACCTTACTCCATTTCATGTTAACTAATATAGTTAGCTATAAAACATAGAAAATTCTTCAACAAACCATCTGTAATAAAATGATTCTCATTGAATCATATGAATCTCTATGACATTGGTAGTTCTGGGCCACACATCATGAAATTATGTTTGAGTAGGGCCCACAAATATTCCATATATATTAACAAAATTTCATGGGAATGAATTTTTTTTGAACCAAAATTCACTTTTACACAAGATTATATATATTTTCTTTTTGTTAATGTTGTGTAAAATAATTGTTATGTATCATTAATTTTAGAGTAAAATTTTTAAAATATATCAAAATACCATCTATAAACAGAATCAAAAAAAGTCAAATTTATATTTTTTCTATACTAAATGAAATGAACATAGTAAAATATTTCCTATGAAAATTTTAATATATTATTCCCATTACAAATCAACTATCATTTCAAAATTTATGATATGCTTAACCATTTACCTGTCACGACCCGCCTTCACCAAAAGGAGGGAAGGCTCAGCAGATTCCCAGGCCCTTTTTTTCTTAAGTTGAAGGAGAGATAATGACCCTCGAGACCTGCCATAAATAGGTCCCGGAGTGGCGACTAGCACCAAGGGTATAGAAATTTCTCACAAATGGAAGGCATTACCCCTTTTTGTTTTATAAGATCGAGAGATGAGATGATGAAACTAAACAACACCAAGGTAACCGAAAAGTAAAACCAAAAAAAATAAACCATTACCACATGCATGTTCCAAACGTAAAGCCATAAGTACAAAAGGTGACTGCAAGGGTAAGTACCAAGGAAGAAAAACAGCAACTGTAACTACCCCAAATGTCTAAGCTAGTATGGTCTTGCGCGATCCCTGAAGTCCTCTCGGAAACCTGAAAACAGTTTTTATATACGTAGGGTGAGCATACAAGTACACTCAGTAGGGAAAACCAAAGACTCTCATTCACAAGTGGGGGATCGTGCTAAAGTCCCGCGAGAAAAAGGCGTAAACCAAACACCTACCAAGGTAAACTATCAACCCTAGGCCTCACCAAGGCACACTCCCCAAATAACGCAAGTCAAGTAATATATATATATATAATCAGAGCACATCGATGTTTGGGTACCCCACGCCACTTTCCCACTGGTTATTGAGACATTCTACGCATCAGACCAATCCCTCCATTATGTCACCGCAGTCCCAATGCCACACCCGCCCGCACACACCTGGGCCACAACCACACACTGTCCCACTACCGAAATCCTGCCTGCACACACCAGGGCCACAACTGTCACACGTAACCACGCCTACAAACACCTTGGCCATAACAACCACCACCACGCTCGAAGACACCTGGGCTAGAAGATCCACTGCCATGCCCGATGACACTTGGGCCTCATCCCGAAGACTCTTGGGAAACCACATGCCGCACACACTTTTCCAACCATCACACTATCCCGCCCAATGTTTTTGGGCTAATAATGGTCCTCAGGCCATTACAGCCTGCTCGAAGATACTTGGGATATCCGGGAAAGGAAGCAGAAAAGGAGCTAATAACGAGCCACTATGAATAATGTTGGGAAAAACACCCTCCCCCATGAAATGGGGGTGTTCGGCACTAAGTTCTAAACTTGGGTGGGGCGCAAATAAGAATCCCAAAGCTACAAGTATAGATATAGGTAAAAAACACTCACCCAATGCTTAGTTTTTCCTAACCATCCTACAGAACCCAACACCACTGCGTCCAAGTCACAAGTCACGACTCTCGCCAACAGAACCCATTTGTCCCATTCTTGTTTCATGTTCATTAATAATGTTTAATTAAGTTTAAGCACTACTGGGCAACTTGTAGGCATAGGCACAAGTCCAGGAAAGAAAAAAGTCAAGCATCAACCATAACGCCCACACCCAGTTCTCAACAACAGAGGATCCCACCTCAATTTGTGATATAAACAAGTACCCACCCGGTCTTAAAACTCACAACCACCAAATCCATACCAACAGGGGATCCCATCCCCAAATTCAAACAACCACCGAGAGTATAAAGACACGGGATCCCATCCCCTCCCACATCTCCAGAAATCGGCCCGTAAAAGAAAACAACCAACTACCACCACCAACACAACTCAGGGCCATGCCGGTATTTTCAGATTTAAACTACTTAACACACACCATGATTTCAATTTTAGTGTGTTTTAACCAGGGTAGTCACAGAAGGATTGATCCTGGTGCCTCAATTAATTTGGCCGGATATACGTGATTAACCAATTTACTTTTCATAGCAAGAGTTTACAACCACAACAAGCCATTTAAAACATCAGCAGGGGTTCATTAGTGCACAAACAACGACCACCAACGGCCTCAATCTTCAGAAGGAATAAGCCGGCACAACTCAACAAGCTAGTCATAATATATACAACATCAACGATCACACCCCCCCTAATTCTTTATAGAATCCAGTTCATAATCTATATTTAGGTATGGTTTGTCCAATTCTATAGAACAGAAGCACGCCCACCTCGCATGATATACAATAGAGAGAGACGAAGGAAAAATTCCCTACTTGTTGATAGATGATCGACATTTAGGCCGGGCGTGGAACTTTACAGATAACGATGCGGCGCACCCGATGCACCACAAGTTGTTTGTGAAAAGACGTGATCAAGGAAAGGATAAACCACGGATAACCCTTAGTTTATAAGAGCCGTAGACGGTTGACGTGGGAATGCGAAACCGCCTAAGGCGTGGGGGTCGTGGGTTGACCACGCGGCTCCAATCATCATTAAAGGGGTTCAGGTGGTTTAAACCGACTCTTTAATTGATTAAGTATTTAAATAAAACTCTTATGCACATTACAGGTCTTTAAAACATGCTCAAATAGGTCAAAATAGGGTTTAAACCCTATTTGCGCAAAATGGAGTGCTACTAGAAATAACCCACGGGGTATGCCAGAGCCAGCGGTAGGTGAGCTACCGGTAGGGTGCGGCTACCAGTAGGCCGCAGCTACCCGTAGGCCGAGCTATCGGTAGGCTGCCGCTACCGGTAGGCCATAGCTACCGGTAGGCTGCAACTACCGATAGGCCGAGCTACCGGTAGACAGTGCTACTGGTAGCTGCAACTACCGGTAGACCGAGCTACTGGGAGATAGATCTACCGGTAGGCTACGGCCACCAGTAGGCCTACACCACCGTGATTCCCAGACCTGAAAACCCAAAATGAGATTTTCACAAAGTAATGGACCCCAAAAACCCGGGCCATTACATCAGATACCTCTTAAACGATTCTCGTCCACAAGAATAAAAACAAAACCAGAAGGGAAGAGAGGGTCTGAACAACCACCTCGAAAGATACATATTAGGAGCGAACCCAAGCTAACAAAAACATTTCCCCGCCAAGAACAAAGCAACATACCATGCCAAACTGCCCGGGCATGTGGGATGGGGAGTCTCCTCCCCCATGTCAAGATATTATCTGCTTTGGGTGGCACTGACTCGCCTGCACGGGTTCGATCGCATCCACCATAATGCGTCTTGATTAGGGTCCGGGTTCTCTCCTCCCAGTAGAAAGGGATTTTCACACACAAGTAGAGGAAAGTAAACCAGTACATTTCATAGCCAAAAGACAAAACATTCTACCAAAACAGGTACAACAAGGAACAAACTCAAAACAACTCTGGGTACGGGGTACGCATTTTTGCTTCTCTATCCCACGTACTCTCCTCAATCCCACCATGTCTCCACAACACACGAACCAAGGGGATAGTTCACCCACGAAGCACCTTCTCCTTGCGATCCTCTATCATCACTGGTCTCTCCACAAAGGTCACATCGTCCTCGATGTCCAGCTCACCCCAGTCAAGGACGTGTGAATCGTCATGCAGATACCGACCGAGCTGGGACACATGGAAGACACCATGTATCCTCAGTAGTGGAGGTGGCAACGCTAGTTGATAATCCACCTCGCCGACCCACCACAACACTTTGAAGGGTCCGATGAACCTGGGGGAAAGATTAGTCCCCTTGCCAAACCTCTACTGCCCACCCCGAGGGGAGACTTTCAAGAACACATCGTCCCCAACTTCAAACTCCAAGGGCCTCCTCCTCGTATCAGCATACGACTTCTGTCGGTCCTGGGCCACCTTCATACATTCCCGTATGAGCTGAACCTTCTCTGTTGTGTTCTACACCACCTCTGGGCCAAGGATGCCTGCCTCTCCTACTTTGGCCCAACACATAGGTGAACGATATGGACTCCCATACAAGGCTTCAAACAGGGCCATACCGATGGTAGAGTGATAGTTATTATTGTAGGAAAACTCTACCAGGGCAAGTGTCGCACCCAAGATCCTCCTGAGTCCAGAACACATGCTCATAGCATATCCTCCAAGGTCTGGATGGTGCGATCTATTTGACCATTTGTATGGGAATGGAAGGCAGTGCTAAGGCGTAACTGGGTTCCAAACTCATGCTGCAATCCTCTCCAGACACGCGGGGTAAACCATGCATCCCTATCTGAGACTATATACCTCAGAACTCCATGCAACCGCACCACCTCATTCACGTATTTTCGTGCAAAAGAATCCATAGTACTTGACTCCCTGATTTCCATAAAGTGAGCCGATTTCGTCAACCTGTCCACTACCACCCAGATGGCGTCGTATACCCCTTGGACCTTGGGTAGTCCCGTTACGAAATCCATCATGATGTCATCCCACTTCCACTCAGGGACATATAGGGGCTGCAGTAGGCCACCTAGAACTCGTTGTTCAGCCTTCACTTGCTGACACACTAAGCACTTGGTCACAAACTCTGCCACCGTTAGCTTAACTCCGGGCCACCAGAACTGCCTCTTCAGTCCCTGGTACAACTCGGAAACTCATGGGTGTACTGCCAGGGGTGAGTTGTGGAACTCACTGAGAACCTTTTCGCGCATCACTCATGGAACAAACAATATTTTTTGGAAAAGCCTCCGGTTCTGACCATCCTCTGTCCATCCTTCAGGAGAATTTCCCTGGTCAACTCCGTCACGCATCACTTCACACTCCGAGTCTCCCCACTGAGACTCCTCCACTTATCGAAACAGAGATGACTGCACTATCTTCTGAAATATGCAGCCTCTGCCGCTATCCATCCTCGCATCGAGGTGTAAGGTAGCCAACTCCTCCCTTGCCTTCTAGGCGTCCACTGACTCTCGGACTGCATCCTTCTGCATCCTCCTACTCAATGAATTGGACACCATAATGACATTTCCCTCAGTATAAGAGATCTCAATGTTTTAATCCTGGAGGAACTCCACCCATCTTCGCTGTCGCAAGTTTATGTCCCGCTGGGAGAAGATATACCTCAAGCTTTTGTGATCTGTGAAGACCACAAAGTGTTCCCCGATGAGGTAGTCCCGCCATAACTTTAGCGCAAAAACGACCGCTGCATGCTCCAAGTCCTGGTTGGCGTAATTACGCTCATGGGGGCTAGCTGCCTGGACCCATAAGAGATCACCCCTTGTCGCTGCATCAACACGCATCCCAGGCCATGTCCTGAAGAATCACAGAACACCTCATAGGCCACCCATTCTTCTGGTAATCACAGCACTAGGGCACTAACCAACTTCTCTTTTAGATAGCTGAAGGCTGACTCGCACTGCTCGCTCCAAACGAAAACCTGGTCATTCTTGGTCAGGGCTGTCAAAGGGGCCGCAACTCGGGAGATGTTGGGTATGAACCTCCGATAGTAACCTGCCAGCCCAAGGAAAATACAGACCTCTACCACATTATTAGGTGCTTCCCAAGAAACAACCACCTAAAATTTTGATGGGTTCACAGCTACCCCCTGCATGGACACCATGTTCCTGAGTAAGTGCACTTCTCATGTCCATAACGTCCATTTAGACAACTTCCCATAGAGCTGCTGATGTTGTTGGACCTCCAAAACCATCCTCAGGTGCTCTGCATGGTCCTCCTCTGATCTTGAGTAGACCAGGATTTCATCGATGAATACGACCACATACCGATCTAGGTACTCCTGGAAGATGGAGTTCATAAGCCCCATGAACACAGCTGGGGCGTTCGTAATGGTGAAGGGCATGACTACGAACTCGAAGTGTCCATACCTGCATCTGAACGCCGTCATTGGGATGTCTCCCTCCTTCACTCTTACCTGGTGATACCCAGACTGCAGGCCGATCTTTGAGAACCACCCTGCCCCTTTCAACTGGTCGAAGAGATCATCTATCCTCGGAAGAGGGTAGCGATTCTTGATCATCACCTGATTCAGCCTCCTATAGTCGATGCACAACCTGAGACCACCATCTTCCATCTTTGAGAAGAAGACTAGAGCGCCCTATGGTGACGTACATGGGAGAACAAAACCCCTCTTCATCAGATCATCAATCTGGATCCGCAACTCCCGTAGCTCTAAAGGTGCCATCCGGTAAGGAGCCATCGAGATCAGACGAGCGACAGGCTGTAGGTCTATCCCAAACTCAATATCACGCCGAGGGGGTAGAGTCGTCACCTCCTATGGAAATACGTCCATAAACTCATGTAAGATCTCTGGAACTTCCACCATTTCACCATCTACGGATTCCACTGTCATCTCGGCCAACGAGGAGAGGAGGGGTTCCTCTCGCGTATTGCCCTTCTAACCGCCCCACTCACTGGTGAAGGTAACACACCGTCAGCCCCAGTCTGAGAACACGACCCTTCTTCGTAAACAGTCGATGATGGCACACATAGAAAATAGGCAGTCGATGCCTAGGATGACATCGTATGGATGAATCTGTAGTAGGAGAAGATCCCTAGCAGACTAATGTGGCCCTATCAGCAGTCTACATCCCCGAAAAACAAACAACAAGTTGGTCTGACCTCTAACTGGTGTGCTCAACACCAGGGGATCTGGAAGTCTCTCTACATCTAAACCAAAGGCATGGGATAATCTTGGTGCCACAAAGGAGTGTGATGCTCCGGTATCGAACAAGGAATAAGCAAGAGTGCTAAACAGACTGATCGTACCTCGATCAACCACTAGCCCTACTGGAACTGCGACCTCTACGGTGTGTAACTGTCCATGACCAGCACCCATGCCCCTCGACTGTTGGCCACCTCCCCGAACACACCCCGGTCGCGGTCCCTGAGGTATTCCCTGAGGTCGGCCTCCTCCTCCTATGTCTTCCCTCAGAGAGCGGGAGCTTGGTGTCCTTGCTGCTGTTGGAAAGGTCTGGCTGGAAGCTGCTCCTGGGGTGCGTGCGGGAGGTGTCCGCCACCGCCTTACTGCACCCGGTCCGGGCATTGACTCCGGAGATGTCCAGGGCTCCCACAGACGAAGCACCGCGGTCCCGGGCCTGAAGGGAAAGGGCGATGGCCGGGGGATCAAAACTGAAATTGCTGCGGTCTGCTCCCTGTTGGTCAGAACCTGGAGGGTCCTGACACTAGATGCCTGGTGCTGACGGCCTTTCCCTTCGATGGTCCCAGCTGGATCCCCTCTCATGACACTCCTCCTAGAGCATGCATCCTCTCTACCACTTCGGCCTTCTTCTGGACCTCCAAGTACATCAGAAGGGTAAAGTGGGTAACATCATACTGGAGGGAGGGTCGGAACGCCTCCTCTAAACGTCTTTCCCAAGACTCCTCGTCGGGAAAGAGTTCTGGAGAAAACATAGGAGGTCCTTGAACTTGATCCCTAGCTCCATCACGGACATACTCCCCTGCTGGAGGGAGAGTAGTCCAGGTCTCTTTTCTTCCTTCATCGTCGAGGAGAGGAATTCTTGCCGGAACTCCCTCTAGAAATCCACCCAAGCCACCTCAGACTCTCTCCTCTCCCCCAGGTAAAGCATCCACCACTGACGTGCTGCTCCCCGAATCTTGCTGACGGCCAGAGGAACCCAGTACTCGGCCGGGCCCGAATCAGGCTGAAAGAAATAACTAGCTCCTCTAGCTAGCCTTCTGTCTTCATGTCGGAGGTACTTCCCTCATACTTCTTGAGGGCCTGTCGCTTGAAGGCCCAAAGAGTCTTCTACCACTGGTCGTCCTCTTCCTCTCTATCAGCTCTCTGCCGATTGGCCAAAGTAGTCTCTAGGGCCTCGATCACCTGTACGACACGTGGTCCCCTTCTAGGTGCCATAGCTGCAAGGTAAACAAGGAATACCTAAGCCCAATTAGTGCAGAATATCGTTCTTAAAACTTCTTAAAATTTTAATTTATCCTTAATTCCCAAGACATCCAAGAAACACAAGAACAAAAGTTATTATGATGCATGTACCTTTCCTAGGGTCTCTACCCTGCAATCAGTGTGGCCTCACTTGGTCACTCGGTAGGTCAACAGTCCTTGCATAGTATCACGAGGGGGGGGGGGGCTAAAATCCCGTGTCCTTGCTGGTCTTCCCTTGCCTAATTCACGTGCCAAGGTCACCCAACACTGTTGCCTTACCATCCCATGAAATCCTCACTGTTCCTAACTCCAGACTCCATCCTATCTCTCAACCATCACCTCTGATACCATTTTGTCACAACTCGCCTTCACCAAAAGAAGGGAAGGGTCTGCAGATTGTCAGGCCCTTTCTTCCTTAAGTTTAAAGAGAGATAATGACCCCACGAGACCCGCCTTCAATAGGTCCTGGAGTGGCGACTAGCACCAAGGGTATATAAATTTCTCACAAATGGAAGGAATTACCCCTTTTTGTTTTATAAGATCGAGAGATGAGATGATGAAACTCAACAACACCAAGGTAACTGAAAATTAAAACCAAAAAAATAAACCATTCCCACATGAATGTTCCAAAAGTAAAGCCATAAGTACAAAAGCTGACTACAAGGGTAAGTACCAAGGAAGAAAAACAACAACTGTAACTACCCCAAAGGTCCGAGATAGTATGGTCCTGCGAGATCCCCGAAGTCCTCGTGGAAACCTGAAAATAGTTTTTATATACGTAGGGTGAGCATACAAGTACACTCAGTAGGGAAAACCAAATACTCTCGTGCACAAGTGGGGATCATGCTAAAGTCCCATGAGAAAATGGAGTAAACCAAACACCTATCACGGTAAACTATCCACCCCAGGCCTCACCAAGGCACACTCCCCAAATAACGCAAGTCAAGTAATATATATATAATCATAGCACATTGATGATTGGGTACCCCACACCACTTTCCAACTAGTTATTGAGACATCCTACACATCGGACCTATCCCGCCATTTTGTAACCACAGTCCCACTGCCACACCCTCCCGCACACACCTGGGCTACAACCACATGCAGTTCCACTGCCGAAATCCCGCCTCCACACACCTGGGCCACAACTATCAAACATAACCACGCATGCAAACACCTAGGCCACAACAAACACCACCACGCTCAAAGACACTTGGTCCAGAAGATCCACTACCATGCCCGAAGACACCTGGGCCTCATCCCGAAGACGCTTGGGAAACCACCTGCCGCACACACCTGGCCAACCGTCACACTACCCCGTCCGAAGGTTCATGGGCTAATAATAGACCTCAGGCTATCAAATCCTACCCAAAGATACTTGGTCTATCCAGGAAAGGGAGCAGAAAAGGACCTAATAACCAGCCATTAAAAATAGTGTTGGGAAAAACACCCTCCCCCAAGAAATGAGGGTGTTCGGCACTAAGTGCTCAACGTGGGTGGGGCGCGAATAAGAAACACAAAGATACAAGTATATATATAGGTAACAAGCACTCACCCAAATCTTACGTTTTCCTAACTAGCCTACAGAACACAAAACCACTACGTCCAAGTCACAAGTCGCGACTCTCGCCAACAAAACCCATTTGTCCCATTTTTGTTTCATGTTCAGTAATAATGTTTAATTAAGTTTAAGCACTACTGGGAAACTAGTAGGAATAGGCACAAGTCTATGAATGTAAACAGTCAAGCATCAACCGTAACACCCACACCCGGTTATCAACAACAGCGGATCCCACCTCAATTCGTCATATAAACAAGTACCCACCTGATCATAAAACTCACAACCAACGAATCGCTACCAACAGAGGATCACATCCCCAAATTCACACAACCAATGAGAGTATAAAGATAGGGGATCCCATCCCCTCCCACATCTCCAGCAATCGGCCCGTAAAAGGAAACAACCAACTACCACCACCAACACAAGTCAGGGCCATTCTGGTATTTTCAGATTTAAATGACATAACACACTCCATGATTTCAATTTTCGTGTGTTTTAACTGGGGTTATCACATAAGGATTGATCCTGGTGCCTCAATTTATTTGGTCGGATATACATGATTAACCAATTTACTTTTCAAAGCAGGAGTTTACAACCACAAAAAGCCATTTAAAACACCATCAGGGGTTCATTAGTGCCTAAACAACGACCACCAATGGCCTCGATTTTCAGAAGGCATAAGCCATCACGACTCACCAAGATGGTCATAATATAAACAACATCAACGATCACATACCCCCCCCCCCCTCATTCTTTATAGAATCCAGTTCATTATCTTCATTTAGGTCTGGTTTTTCCAATTCTACAGAACAGAAGCATGCCCACCCCGCTTGATACACAAAACAGAGAGGCGAAGGAGAAATTCCCTAATTGTTGATAGATGATCGACGTTTAGGCTGGGAATGGAACATTATGGATAACGATGCGGTACGCCCGATGCACCAGATGTTGTTTGTGAAAATCCGCGATTGAGGAAAGGAGAAACCACGACTAACCCTTAGTATATAAGAGTCACGAACGGTTGAGGTGAGAACACGAAACCGCGTAAGGCGCGGGGGTCTTGGGTTGATGACGTGTCTCCACTCATCATTAAAGGGGTTCAGGTGGTTTAAACCGACTCATTAATTGATTATGTATTTAATTAAAACTCTTATGCATGTTACAGGTCTTTAAAACACGCTCAAACAGGTCAAAATAGTGTTTAAAACCCTAATTGCGCAAAATGGAGCGCTACTGGAAATAACCTGCGGGGTATGCCAGAGCCATCCGTAGCTGCAGCCTACCGGTTGCGCAGCTACCGGTAGGCTGAGCTACCAGTAGGCGGGAGAAACCGGTAGGCCACAGCTACTGGTAGGGCGCAGCTACGGGTAGGCTGAGCTACCGGTAGGATGCAGCTACCGGTAGGCCGAGCTACCCGTAGGCTGCAGCTATCGATAGGCCGAGCTACCGGTAGGCAGAGCTTCCGATAGCTACAACTACAAGTAGACCGAGCTACCGGGAGACAGAGCTACCGGTAGGCTGTGGCCACCGGTAGACCGAGCTAGCTGTAGGCCTGCTACCGGTAGGGTAAGGCTACCAGTAGGCTTACACCACCGTGATTCCCAGACCCGAAAACCCAAAACAAGATTTTCACAAAGTAATGGACCCCAAAAACCCGGGCCATTACATTACCACTACTTGAAAGATATACCATCAAAATTATAAATTATAATAATTTTATTTTTGTGATCTACAAAACTCATGGAATTCAAAATGTTTTCTATCACCTTATTCTATCCTTCTGTAGCAATAGGGTTAGATGGTCTTATGAATGATATGGGACGTCATCCGAAACAAATTTCCACAATAATCATGTTCTTTTGTTATATATTTTGTTTCTCTCCTTCATGTAATCCACCATAATTTATATAATTAATCAACTATGCCATCACTAAAATAAAATACTCAATGTGAATTCAATTGTTCTCAAGGATAAATTCAGAAATATATGTTTCTCTTAGATCATTCCCACTACATCTTCGTTATTTCCTATAAAAGAACCCATTTTAAACAAATATATATTAGATTATGCAACACGGTAATATTAAAATAATATATCAATTCACATTAACCATAATTTACAATACTTCAAGGGAATACTATTAATAATTGCCTAAAATCTAATTTTATCTAATTATTTCATTTGATTTGACATAAAGGGCCCTGACTAAAAACATTGCATAATTTTGAGTTTTAGTCAAGAAAATTCATCTTATAATATTGATGATAAATCCATGTAATATTATTTAGATAATAATTTCCAAATTCGTACATAATAAATTAATACAATAGAATGTAGAAACATCCGAATAGTATATATTTTTAAAAAATCTATTTCTTTAATAAACCATTATATATATTAAGTTAACTCTTTAAGAAAATCAAAATCACATCCTCCAATCCCTTACACATCCATATAAACTATGAAAAACAATCATAACATCAATTGAGAATAAAAATAACAGTAAGTTAAATAAAAATAAGTACACCATTAAACTATTGATAAATAGTAAAATATATTAAAACAATTTCATAAAATAACACTTTTAATCCATAATATATAGTAAATACATTCCTTTGAAAATAACTCATTGGATACATGTTGTATAATCTCAAGATTAAAATAAAACATAAAGAGAGCATCCAAAACAAATAAATATATATTGGGACATTATTATACTTTTCATTCATACAAATAGAATAACCATGGAGAAAACAAATATACAAGTATCTTTTACCAATGAAATAACCATATAGATGAATTCCACACCCAATACATTAGAGGGATATCATGCACCCACCAATTTATAGTTGACCATATAACCACCCATCATTGGTTTATCATGTATGAACCCTTCAAATTTCTAGATACCATTATATAATCATAACACATAAAAGAATAATATTTTTATCACGTCGCTCATAATATTTCATTTGAACTACAATGATAATATTTCAAGGTATTGTATTAATAATTTGATTTTCAAAAACAAATTTCAAAAAAAATATACTGAAATATGAAAATACATATTTCATTTAAGAAAACATGCAATCTTTCAAATAAATTATGAAATAAAATAATATTCAAGGAGGATGAAAATTTATTATCACCGTGTATATTAAGAATAAATCATTCCATCTGTCGATTAAAAAAACATTACATATCAAAAAAGAGAAATAATAGTATTGAAAATATTTGAATGAAATTCAATATTGGTATAAAATTTATATTATTAAAATTTTATATCCACATAAATAAATATGAAAAATAATATCAACAATTCTGATATGGATAAAAATATTTTTAAAATTAAAACATTATACATTCAATGTTTCCCAGACTACATTAGAAATATTTATCATAAGTCCCATGGAAGAATAAAATTTAACGAAAACAATAAAAAATATGAGGATAATTAAATCCAATATAGGATATTTCTTTGGATCATTACATACAACTCATAAAAGAATATGGCTATTTAACATCAAAATATGCCTCAATGAATGGATATTGAGATGAAATCCATATCTCCTTTTGAAATATTTTAATCATAATAAAAATTAAAGGATAAAATTAATAAAATCATTACATACCATGATAATAGAAAAATTATTGACATATAATTTCATTGTAGAGAATATTCCCCTTGTAAAAGAATATATGTGCATAACATGATGACATTCCTCAATAAAAAAATATTAAGACAATGTCCCATACATTAAGTCTGACTATTCACGTGTCGCTTTATATTAATGAATAATAAACTTTTTATAATTATTCATTTATTGGTAGAGATTTCCAATTTTATATTTACTTTTAATTAACTTATTACAATGTTCTATACCAATAAATAAAAAATTAATTATTATGTTGGTTTTTCTATCCAAATTCAACTCATATGTAAACAAATGACAATGATATGTCAACTATGGTCAAATGGATCATCCATAAAACATATCCATAATATTAATAATTCCATAATTAGTATATTATTTATCAATTAGACATTTAAAACACATATTAATGACCATTTTGGAAAGTAAACTAATGTTACAGTCATGGAGATTTTATTTCTTACATATTCATGAGCAACATTACAATTTCTCAATGAACATTAAAAAGAAGGAAATTAATATATATATATATATATATATATATATCTAAATTTATAATTATATTATAAGTAATTTTTTGAATTATATATAATTTTTTATAATTTTTTTATAATAAAAGAAACACATCATGTTGGGGAGGCGGTTTCCCACACATCCATGCACGACATTATAACATTTTTTTGTGAAAGGTTTATAAAGAAAATGATATATTTTATTTATAGAATTGTAAATACGTAATTAATATTAAATAGATTTTATTTTTTTATATTATGTTTATTAAAGCCATCATTAATATATTTGATACACTGTTTGAATGTATGACATGGTTTTTAGGATGTGGCAGTCCACAAGTCCACAAACAATGTTCTGATATTGAAAAAATCTAGAATTAATGATAGTATTTCTGTAAAGAAATATAGAATTACTAATAAATAAAAATTATCAAATATATATATATATATATACCATATACAATATATGTGTCTATGATTATTCACAATCATGAAAGGTGGTAAAGGAACAACAATCAATATTGTTTTAGAAGGTTTTATTCTATCATACCTCAAAACAAATATCATTACCCATCTGATGGATGTGTTTGTAGGTATAGTTATAAGACATAAAATAAAAACAAATAATTATATTTATGATAATGATTTCATTATAAAATCTTAAAATATGAATAAACTAATTGGTGGAGAAATATTTTTAAAAATGTGATTGTCGAATAATGTTACCATTATGTCAGGTAACTCAATTTCGTTTACACAAATGAACTTCCATCCTTGGATTTTATAAAAAATTTATGGATATAGAGTAATTTCATTTATTTTGTTATCAAATTTGGCCATGTTATGGATGGGCCTATGTGTCTGGTAGGTATGATGAAGTGGGGGATTGTGAGTGCCTTTTTATAGGGGGGAGATGACACATATAACATTTGTGAAATAAATGTTCGGATCCCCATGTTTTTATCTACAAAGGGGCTTCCATAACAAAAAATTGATACATGAATGTTTTAGGAATAAATATAGACATCCATTTATTTTTGGAAAAGATAGGTCAATTTGAGACCTTATGTTGAATGTTTAACAACTTAGTAATCTTTTTAAACCATAATCATTGAAAATAATTAGAATTTAATTTGAAAATATTTTGTCCTATAATTATGTTGAATATATATGATATTGTAAAATCTTCTGAATAAAAATATTTAATTCATTTTTCAAATTCAAATTAGAAAAGTAGAGGTGATTAATTTAAAATAATTTTCGTTGATGGGATGACAATGTGGGGTGTTAAAATGAAAAAAATCAAAATATTTATGGATTTTTATAAGAAATTACAATGAAAAATAGTTTTCAATGAATATATGTGTATAAATTGAATAAAATTGATCTAATTATACATTGAGACCAATTGATAAATTATTATAACTATATAAACAATATAGATGAATATGTTGTTTTCAATTAAATATAATAATTTCCCAAACTCATCAAAATTTCAAACATTTATAAAAATATCAATAATTCAGAAAATATTTTTGATATTATCATTAGAATTTTTTTTTATTTTTTAATATCAAAACTATAATTGTGTCAATGATTATTATAATAACCGGTTATTATGTAATAATTATTCCCTTTTTGAAATTAAATATATATTTTCATTGTAAATGTATAATGAAATAAGTGGTAAATATAGAAAATAAAGAATCTATTATAATAGAATATTAACCTCACATTTAAATTTTTTTTAAAAAAATAGGTAACTTATATGTGAAAATATGATATATTTATATAATGCAATAAGTAAATAATTGTTTTTCTAAAAATTGTTGGTATTTGTTTAAAATAGAAATGTTTATTAACAATTTAATAATTTATATAATTATTTAAAATAAAATAAATTTCTATATATCCAATTCATAAATTAATATTTTGTTCTATTTTAATTATCTAAAAATTTATGGTTAACTAAACTAATTTTTCAATCTGTGATAATATAATTTATATTATTAATATTGTTATTTTTTTGAAAAATTGATAAATTTTACATAAAATTAAATTTATAATATTTAGAAAATTAATTTAAAACAATTGTGTATACTATTAAGATATAAACATAAAAAATTGGTTAAATTTTAATATTTTTTTAATATATTTGAATTTTTCTGTCAGTGAAATACCATAATTTAAATTATTTTGTCAATAAAGGGATTATTGAGTCATAGATTATATATAGATTTTATAAGAAATATAATCTGGTATAAAAATTATCTATTTACTATAATTTATCATGTAATAATTAATATTTATATTCATGATTGAAAATAATTAACTAATGATTAAAATAATTAAAAACGCCCCTCTCATCAACTATAAACACCACCCCTCACCACTTGTTCTCATCACACATACAAATCATTTTATCATGCCTAATTTCTTCCCTATCACCTTCCGAAGACTCTTCCCCACGTCCAAGACCTGATTTTCTCACAAAAAGGGAAAAAACATGGCCTTATTGAGGTTTTCAAGGATAAGAATTGATTAGGTAAAATCATATTTCAGGTTATGTGATTTTTTCTTTAATTCCTATTATTTTCATTCCCCACTAAAATAACATTAATTAAAGTGATATGGTAACTCTATTATATTAAATATACTAGTGTATTATTTTTTATTGTAATATCCACCATCAGACTACTCCTCCTAACCTCTTATTAATTAAAATGGAATCATCATCTGTGATGTGTCAATTTACCACCTTCGTGGATGATGAGATTTCATTTTTTATTACTAAATTAAAAAATGGACGTAAAATAATTAGTATGGTTAAATAATATTTTATTCTATATATTTTATGTTATATAATGTATTGGATCAAATATTTAAACATGATATTAAATAGAAAGATTCATGTTCATAATGGTTCTAAATTACCACCAAAGTTATTAAAATTATGATCATTAATATATTATCAAAAGAATCACCATCATATCTAAAAATAATTTTATATATGGAATTATGTAAAATTATTCATAACATTTCATTCCAATTAAAGATTTTTTCTTCTATTAAACTAGAAATTCCATAGTTAACCAACTATGGAAGCAATTAAAAAAAGGAACCACAAAAAATGAAAATTAAAAAATATTATTAATAAATTTGTGGAATTATGCAATAAAATATTCTATAAGGTATTATAAATAAGAATTTAGTTCTATAATAAATTAAATAATATCTATAAATAATTATACTGGTGTTCTGAACCAATCATAATGATGTCAAACCTTTGGTAATGGAATATTTTTTAAAATTATCTGGTTAATTATAATTGTTACTAAATTTAATAGGAATGTTTTTATGATACATGTTTTCGTGCATTATAATTATGTTTTTTCCTAGGTAATTTTTTATTAATATGGGTACAACCTATATCTCCCTACACATCATTGGGTATGCATATTTTGGGTGTTGACCGTAATGGTTATTCCATGTGTAACTAAAATTGTTTCAATATAATGTAGTCATTAGGGCTACATTGTTAGGTTTTCAGGAGGGTGATAAATCATAAGGTATCGATGAGGGTGAAAATACCATGAATGTATGTTATGAAATAATTCCCTAATTTAATTAAATATTTTATTTATATATTGTATGATTCATGTAATTCTTTTCTTCTCACAAATGATAGATTTATTTATATGTGAGATGTATATCTTATTGAAAAGTATTTCGATGTAAAAAAGTATTCACGGACGAATGTTCTCCTTCATTATTTATATGAAACATAATGAAATGTTTTTTCTCATCTGAATATTTAAAATTCCATTCATAGGGTTCAAGTAAAGATATGAAGAAAGTGAGTTTATGATGATTGTTATGAATATTTTTACTAAATAATTATTGTTGTTTTAAAAAAATTGTATGTTATATTAAATTTTTATCATTGTAATTTTTTTCCTCTTTTTATTCATGGGGGATGTCTTGTATGAATTAGGACATATTTCATGAATAATTTTAACTATTAAGATATTTTAGAATTAATTATAATAATTTATAATAGAATTAACTATAATATTTAATGATTTCATGTCCATGTCCTTATAGTTTGTACCAGAGCATAGTTTACAAAACATTATAGGTTTGGATGATGTTGATATAATACAATATAATATTTTATTCTTATTATTATGTTTAAATATTTTTTCATTTGATGATTAAAATATTTATTCATCTATGATATGAATTTTCATAATGGGTATCCACATAAGAAACAATGTATTTGTATTAGGATGGCACTGAGAAGATTTTATCATTCTATGTAAAAAAACATATAATAGTTAGAACTAGAACTAATAAATTTGTGACAATAATATAATAGTTGAAGTATGTTTTATATAGTGGTGGCATCCATTCAAGAGGAAATCCAGATCTACCACACAAGTACATGACAAAAGTGGAACATTTTATGGGGAAACACCCTATTAATTTCAATGGATCTTATGACCCAGGGGTAGATTAAATGTGGAATAATTCCCTTCATAATATATATTAATTCATTGTTTGTTCATATAATCTAAAAGATAACATTTATATTAAATATTTCTAAGTAAAATTTGATTTTTATTGGTCAATGGTCAAGAATATCATAGCTAGCAAGGAGATTGATTCTTTGCAATGTGATAAATATAATAATCTTTTCCATGGAAAATACTTTCTTAAGAAGGATTGACTAATGATAGGAAAAATTATTTAATTTAAAAAGGTAGAATATTTATTTTTCATTAAGAGGAAAACATCACCTAATTAGAATGGTATGCTTCAAATCTTATTTGAGTTTTTATTAGTAAAATAAATCATTTTAACAAAGGATTAATGTTCGGATATCAAAGGGAATTGGTTCCCTATGAATTAAAAAGTTATGAGAAATTTATTTGATCCGATGATAGGGTAGAAATGGAGTTATCTGACAATCATGTGTACTTTGACAATAAGAATATTAATGTTTCATGATTGAAACCAATGTGTAGAAATCAATAAACCAAATATAAAGGTAAAAAATATATTTTCATTTTTACAGAGTGTGTAAACATAATACCCATTGGGAATGGCTTAACAAACTTAGTATGTGTTTTTGATATGGTTTCTTTGGAATTTTAGCCAGAGATTACAATAAAACGGATATTTGGTGATGGTATGATAAATTTTGATATGGAAACTGTAATGTGTCAAAATGTGGTGAGAATGTTCATTATTTATATACCTATACAAATAAGGATATGTGTGATGGATGGAATCCACGATATAATAATAATGGTTTAGTGAAATATTGTAAGGCTAATTTAGTAGATTTTATGGCATCAAATGAAGTGGTTTCAGGCACATTGTTTTTTTACTCAGATTTGGTAAATCCCTGGTTTGATATAGGGTATACACATTCATTTATTTATGATATGTTTTTAGGTAAATTGGAATCTTCACCTATAAAAATCTAACCAAATCACATAGATAAAACACAAGGGGGAATATTAAGGATAATATTTTTATGAATGTGCGTGTTTTTTTAGTGGAATTACATTACCTGTAAATATTGTTTTTTTAATAGTATCAAATTATGTTATTAGGGGTATGGATTGTATTTCTATTTAAAAAGATAATATTTATTGTAGGGGAAAATAATCTTTTTTCATAAATATTTTCTGTTTTTTATAAATTATGAATTCATATTGTTGAAAATATTCAATGTAGATGAAAGACTGTTAAATAAAAAAATGTTATTTATTTGTACCTTATTATTGAAAAAAATGAATTTTTATGTCAATGATGTTCTAGTGGAATAATAATAGTAGGATGGTTTTAATAATTAGTTTTCTTGTGTTATAATTTATCGAGAATCTGAATTTATAATTGATATAGTTCTAAATGATAATCCAGTTTTAAATCCCCCTTATCAATATGTACAAGTGGATGTTCTAGAATTGAAACTAAAGTTACTGGTTTTTCTTGGTAAATGATTCATTTCTACTAGAAAACCACCATGGGGTCCTCCTATATTGTTTAGTAAAATGGTTTAATCATGATTTTCACTTATTATAGATATTTTATCAATAATTTAGTTAAAAATAATTCTTCATTTCCCCATTTTGATGACATATATTTGATCAGCGGCATGGAGCTCAATATTTTCCAAATAATAGATTCATATAATGAAACCATAATATAATGGTGAAATAGGATCAAATTTTGAAAATATTACTCCAATATAAATTTGGGAATTATGAGTTTTTTTATTCCCATTGGTTTGAAAATATCCTATTCTATATTTGTAGATCGTATGAATATAATCTTATGTGAATATCTAGAATAATTTGTTGTTGTTTTAGTGTATTCGATTTTACTTAATTAAATAATTATGAGGATCCTGAAAAAAACAAAATATTTTTCTTAAATACCTTAATAAAAATATGATATACAAGAAATATATAAAATGTGTTTTTGGGTGGGAAAAAATTATAATTTAATGTAAACATTATAAATAAGGGTGACATAATAGTTGATCGATCAAAAACAAAAGTGATTTCTCAATGTCCAGGAACTAAAAATCATGCTTAGATACATGGATTTGATGGATTAGTAAGATATTAATAATGGTTTGTTAAAATCATTCCACAAAAGAAACACTTTAAAGAATATAACATGACAATTGATAAATTTATTTGGCTAGAAGATTGTGATGTATATATTCAGGTACAGAAAAGGAGATTGAGATATGATATAGTATTGGTCCATCCTTCTAGAAATTGTTATTTTAAAATATACAATAATTATTTATTGATGGGACATTGTTGTTTTAAAATGATGAATTTTAATGACCCAAATATTCCATATTTTTTTTATAAACAATTTATTAAAATTATAAGATCAAGAACTGAGACAAAATTTTATTACGACGACCCAGGTTCCCAGAATGATGGTTTAATAATTCTTTTATATTTTTAATAGACTGCACACTCGATGTTTTTGGAAATGATAAATAAAAATTTATATTGGCTCTCCAATCAGAAATCACATGGCACCTTTTATTTCATTGCAGTGTCATTACCCTATACGGTACCTAACAATTTTCAGTGTAGATCAACTATAGAAAATGTCACCAGTGGGGTAAACGTAAATAAAATCTAAAATAAATATTTTTTTAATTTTCAAATCCAAATAAATCATATATGGTAACTCTGATTAGATATAAAATAACACTGCTATGTTCATAATGGGGTGTTTTACTTAGGTGAGGCCTAAGATTGATCGAAATTGGTCAGTTGTAAAAGTTAATTTATGGATGTACACATAATTAAAATATATAATAAAAATATTTTATTGAACATTAGGTGTTGAAACAGTTGTGGTGTCCCTTATTAATAATCCATTTCAGAGGAATTCAAAATTATCTTTGTAACCCTGGAATTAAACTGAGGCAAGGATACAGAAGCACTCTCTCAATAAATAATGTCTATGGATCGAGGATCGATGATGACACATACCTTCTTTCATTGTCAACGACGTACCAAACCATTGAGGTAGGGTTTCGATATCATGGTGATTTATTTTTTCCTACATAATATCTATTGATTATCATGGAACAAACCATAGATATGTTGATATACTTTTTGGTAATTGTTGAAAAAATTGTTAATTTGTTGGGGGTTTAATAGGATTAGATGATAGTGATCGCTCGGTTGTTGGTTTCAGTGTGATTCATTTAAAAACAACAGATCAAGGATGACATGAACAATAACAAGATTCGTTGAATGTGTGTTCATGTGCTTTATTTCTCCCCTAAATCAATCTGGTTAATTGTGCATTATTTACTTTGAACCCATACACAGTCAATTGATCATTTCCCCCACAATCCATGAAACATTGAACCAAAACCAAAGGTTATGATCCATACTGACATTGAAGAGGAGTGATGGGAGTTCCAACAGTAGGATATGCCTCATGAAATTAGGCACAAAAAAGGGAAGTCCATAGGTAGGGGGAAGGCGGTGAGGGTAGCATGTAACCCAACTAGAGGATGGGTTCTAGAGGGGTGCATAATCGCGGTCCAACAAGACCATGCTCGGGGATGATCCCTTGGAAATGCAAGTCGAAATCGGTGTAAAGGATCTAAGACAATAGTTTTTAGTGGCTAATATGGCACAATGAAGCTCATATTCCATATTAGAGGGATCCTACTGAGGTGGGGAGTCTACGTGACCGGACGAGGAATTCATACCGGCCCTGCTGATTTGGGGAGCCAGCTGACCATGCGGTCGGGTTACTGTGTGGACCATGGGGTGAATTAATGGTGGGAAACATATGGCATAGTAATTTGGGCCCACTGGATACAGGCTGATATGGAGAATATGGCATCTCTTGTGTCACAACAAGCTGGACCCCATGGCTTAGCAGGCCTAGCCAGTTATGGTCGTGCTGAAATGGGCCAGGTCGGGTTGGCTGACCCTAGTTGGTTCAGACCCAGCCCAAACCCTTTTTACTAATTTGGTCATATCATTCAAACAATGTTTTTGTTTGATAATAATTTGTTATATTGGGATCTTCGTAATGATATATTCCATTTGGGATTATTTTTTGTGAGTTATTGTGGATGTCAGTTTACGAGCTTATGGAATGACATGTATGTTCTCCCATAACAACATTACTATGAGAAAAATCACATGGATGGGTGTGAATATGTGATCATAGTGGCTATGTGAATTGGGGGATTTATGACCCATAAATTATCCATGCCCCATTGATTCTATGTGTTCCATAAATTCTCCATGCACCATCAACACTATGTGTACCATTGACGCTCCGTGAACCATCGACACATCAGGTTCCATCAACGTCTTGGACACCATTGTCACTCTGTGCATCAATGATTCTCTATGAACCATCATTTTCTATGAACCATCAATCAACCATGTTACACTTATTCCTTGTGTTCTATATATGCTTTGTGTGCCAAAAAATAATTCTATTTTCATTGAGATTGTGAGATCTATGGACTATAATTTGAAATCCTTTTATTTGTGTGTTAGATTAATGACTGTGTGAGATGACCTTATTGATTGTATTTCATTTTTTTCAATTGGAGTGTACATCACGTGATTTACTTATTGTGTACTACATGTGTTTCTTTTATTCTATACATCATCTATTTCTTAGTGGTATTATCTTTGTGTTTTCAGGGTCCCTACTGAGTATTATTTCACTCACCCCAGTAATGTCTATGCCCAAAAGTGTCATGTCTTTTGCAGATGATGGATGTTTTGATGATTTTTTTGTTGGATAAGGCCAAGTGGTTCGTAGAGAGAGTTTCGACCAACGAGGTGTGCTTTAGTGGCACGAAAAATATTATTTTGGCACCTACCCTTTAGGTGGGGTTTCCTACGGAAGAAAATTTGGATCTTGTACTTTTCCAATTTGTTGGTATTTTAATATGGACCCATGTACATTTCGTTTTTGTAAATCTATACTCTGTTTTTAGTTTTTTTTGTATACATGGTTGTTTACAAAGTGTATTATGTTCAGAAATTTTTCTTTGAGATGTTTTCATGTGTACATGTACTTCGCTAAATGCGTCCAATTTGTGGTATAATCCTTCTTGGTGCTAGTCGACATCCCAGGGATAAATAATGTTGGGCATGGGGTAGTCATAGAATTAACCTCTGGGGAGGTTTCATGATAGAGTTTTAATAGTGGATGTATGTTCTACCTAAAGAACCATGAGTCTCTGATGTAGGTTTAGAGAAACAGGGTTAAGTTATTCGAGTTCAGCATTAAGACCAGATAATCTAGTTTTGTTATTGGTATGATGTATTTATACACCAAGACTATAAACTATGTTTTCTGACTCGGTACATGAAAAAATAGGTTTCAGGGAAAATAAAGGTTCCACTATCTTGTAGAATTGTGTGGGGTCTCATGTCCTTATTGAGTTAGTTTCAGATCACCATGTATACTTTCAAAATTGTGGTACATCCGGATCAACATCATGATTCCTCAACACCGACATCTATCAAGGATTTTGATTCATGATCACATAGAAGATCTTAAAAGTGATGAGGAATTTATAGATGAACTATTACTAAATATAGAACCCCTTGGTTTTGTACTAGTGATAGCACTACCCTAATAGTAGTAGTTAATACAAGAGTTACCATTATCAGATGAACATAGTATGTGTGTGTTGAATGAGTTCCAGAGGCAGTGACCATCCATGTCCAGGGGTCAGACAGTCCCCTAGGTATAAGAGGATTATCATGAGGTGGTTAAATGTGTCTTCCACCTAGTTTGAACACCTATCGACAATTGACAGTCCTAGCTATGAGATGCCTATAGGGATTAGTGGGGAGACATTGGATCATAGATATCTGGACACATTAGGAGATGAACCTCACATAGATATATTTTGACTGTCTCTTCATGGAGGAGTTATTTCCATCAATGTTATGCTTTGTGCTAATACTGGAGCTACTGCATCTACAGCATGTAAACAAGACAGCAGTGAAGTACTCGACATTATTTATGGATCATTCTAGTAACACCACATATATGGTCTGGGACCCATTATTCAAGCCTCAGACCAGTGAGCAGTGGATACAACAAGAGAAATAGAAATCCATGATATCACATAGAAACCCTAAATATACATGGGTACTCGTGAGAGATCCTCTAGTGGAGAGTTTTCTAGCAGAGCATAAAAAGCTATTAGGAGCTACCACCGGGTTTCAGGTAACTGAATCTTTGGTAGTAGGTGGCCAATATATCACATAGGGATCCAAGGGGGTCAGAATATTTAGGGGATGAAACAATGACATGAGGGTTGTGATGAGAGGCTCCTATGAATGATCAAGTAAGCATAATGACATTCTATGTTACTCAAGCAGTAGTCATGGACATCTTGAAATTGTCTTAACCCTCATCGACCAGTCAGGATGCTGTCAAGGAACCACCATGGTAGTGGAAAAGTTTAGAACAAGGTGGTTCTCTAGGTGATAGACCAGGAAGTTGGTCTAGAAAGGTAGTATTAGGTGGTTGTAGGTTCGTCATTATATCACCACCATCCACAGGTAGTCCATAATGGGATCAGGGAGTTGGTGGATAGGGACACAGAAAACATTAGTTAATTGAGGTTTACGAATCTAGTGACCAAGTGATTATTAGAGGATTGATTTATGTATTTTCCAAACAAGATGAATTTTTAGATAGACACATGTGACAATCACTATTTTTTCTAAATGAACCATGTTCATGAAATGGTGATTCCATTGGAACAATTGACTCAATATCTATAATTAGATACTCATATTTGGGGAGATTTGATGATCCCTAACATTCAACAATAGTGTGACATTACAAAAAGTGGATATTGTTTCATTTGGGGTTTCTTGGTGTCTGCTTTATGGTCATTTGAAATCATCCTAGATATGAACTAGTAATTCATTTTCCATGCCTAGAATGACTGATTGACGTGAATATTGTGTTTTGTGTGTGTAGATGGGACAATATTTTCCGTTGACGAAAAAAAGTAATCCCAAGATGCACCAAATATACTCACATATAAGAGGTTGTATCCAATCACACAAAAATTCGCTTTCATGACCATAAGTGTGGCGGATGAGTTGGGTCATCATTTTAAAGTATAGGAAGATAAATTTTAATATGTTATTCATTAGGATGTCCCTTGATTAACTCTACTTTGGGAGGTTTAATTATGTTTTATCTTACCTGGAGATGAAACCAATATCTACATTGGTATATTAGAGGGCTCGCTCAAAGCATAGTGATTTAAGAGTACAAATGGAATACATTCATATGAAGGTATTTGTGTATGACAACCCTTATTTTATATATAATGTTAGAACTTCAAAAATGAATTACACTTATTAAAACATATAACAAAACCACTAAATGACCGTATAGGTATAGTGTCTTTAGAAACTAGGAAACATAAACAACTGGTTCATAAAGCGTCTACACTGTATCCCATTTATTTCATCATATCTATAGTTCCTTTTGGATTATCTTACATAATAACATTCTTCCAGACCTGAGGAAATAAAACATACAAAAGGGTGAGCTCAAATGCTCATAAGGTTAAACAAAAGAAATATCAATCACATCATATTAATAAGAACATAACATTTTGGAAATCTTACCCTGCAAAAGAGATCATAATTTCATAACATGGGATAAATCATGGTAGTGAAATGTAATCACAATAATCATAACATAAAACATGAAGCATGGGAGCAGACACATATAATCTAGAGAATCATTTCTTATTAGTCACGACTCGTTGTCAAGACTATCTTAGTGGACAAATTCCATTTCTGAACTGAGTTCATTCCTCGTTTCAGTCCTGTTTCACTGAACCGGTTTAACCTTCCGTTCTAGCCATGTCTATCTCATGAGATATAACATATTTACCCAATGCATTGGATAGTGATATAGGTCCCAACCATCTCATAATGATACCATTCTAATGTGTGATACAAAACCATAAACCATATATCATAGCATAACCCATGTAATAAAAATGGGATTCTTAAACATCGTGACATCATAAAACAATTCACCTAAGATAATGTTATTAATAAAAATAATTTCATCTCAAAATAATAAAATAAATGTAATAATAGGAATAGAAACAGAACCCTTTATTATCTTAGATGGAAAATAATGTTGATAAAACACTTGAACTCCATTCTTGAGGAAAATATCCTTTCTACTTCAAAAACACTTTTCCTTTTTTAATATGTCATAAAATTCTAAAATAAAATAATTTGATTGAAAATAAACTTGAAAAAATGTAAAGGAATATTCTTGTAAATAATGTTTTAAAAATCCATTCATGTTGTATAAGTTAAAAAATTCATTCTTCTCGTACTTTTGTCGGAAAAGTAAAAAAGTACCTCGTATAAAAAACGAAAAAAGATTCCTTTCATATCTTTTACTAAAAACTCACCGAAGGGTAAAATTGGATTCAAACAATTGTCGGTGGATCGAAATAATATTACATATTTAGGAAACAAGGATGTGGATGATAAAATACACCCCAGTTAATTCCAAAGTATAAACAATATCGGATAAAAATGAGATTGTGATATTTCCCTTACCTTAGGTCCGATTTGCTTTGTAAGTGTCCGAAACTACTGTATAATTATTTAAATATTGTCATTGACTTTTTCCAGAATCATACTCATTGTTATGATATCATATATGGTCATATTATTATTATATTATTAGTAATATTTCATTTCTACTTGTTATTCGGGTGTTTATTATTATTTTTTCTTATGCGTGTTTTGTCGAATAAATTCTCATTATTATTTTTAGGTTATAGATACCTCATTTAAATAATGGTATTAGTGTAACATATATCATATTTATTCACTAAATTCATTTATGTAATCATTATGATATGAAAATCATGTAGAATGAGTCGCATCACACCGTGGAGACGGTATTCCGTACGTAAGCACGAGCGATGATATCGTTCCCATGATCATGGAATTGTATTGGAGTGTATGTATACTATTTCAAAATAAATAACACTTTATAATAATAATATATATTCATTATTTAAACCATTATTCCCATCCAAGTAAGGTGGTGGTGGAAAATAGATTACACCACGGCATGAAGACGGTATTCCATACGTACGGACGCGCGGTGATTTCATTTTCTGTAGGATGGATAGATGGTGAAATAGGGTTTTTTCATACTTATAATAACATATCATTATATGAGTGATACTGATGATATTAATTAATTTTGAAACAACTAAATAAGAAAAAGTGGAAGAAGAAATAACGTTGAAAGAATCGGTAACGGACATTACCTCTTCTTTGAAGCGCTTCTTTGAGACCTCCTTTTAGGGAACTAAAATTGGGTTTTGATGAAGACCAGGACCTCTAGGATGTTTCTAGGGAGGTGTAGAGGAGAAATTTGTTGGGTTTTTCCGATCTTGAAGGCTTATAGTAGTGTTAGGAAGAGAGGGAGGAGGTTCCCTTTTATAAGGGAAGAGAGGGGCACCTTTGAAAAGAAACATATTATTTTATTATAAAGCCATATTCGGTTTTAAATGGCTCCAAATTGATTTATTTAGAAGATAATGTGGGAATGGGTCTAAATAATCTCATACAATAGATTTTCGACAAGTTTAGTTTACTATTTTAACCTTATCATTTAGATTAAACTTTAAGATAGATAATTGTACTTCTACCGTGTCTTTTTGTGTTCTTACACTATATGGTTAATAAACATACAATAACAAGATAAAATAACCCCAAGATGTTTATTATTAACATATATTACCTTATATAAGTCATTTTTCCGACCCTTAGATTTTTAGGAATAAAATAACAATTAATAATATAATATTTGTTTTAAAAACTATTTTATGTCAATTTTGACAGTATTTAGTAAATGATTTATGTGAAATTCATAACAGAATGATTATTTCTAAAACAGTTAATTAAAGCACTAATAACATGTCATATTAATAGAGAAAATTAGTGTAATTCATAAAAAGTCTCAAATTACATTTATTTTTGTATTTTTAACATCAATTATTTCAATATTTCATTAATAAGATAATTCCTGCATCATATTTGTGTCAAAAATAAATTAAATTATTTAAGGTCTAAAAATTAAAAATAAAATAAAATTATGTAGGAAATCGTTTTAGCTTTCTAATGACTATTTATAGTCAAATATATCTTATGTATAACCCTATATTAAAAATTATTTACTTATTAAACTTTGATTTTAACTATTTTAACCCTTCTTTAAATAAATTATTAATAAATGTCCAAATCTATTCCAAGTGGGCCTAAATGGTCATATATTATTACTAAGGTTGTTTTTGGTCAATTTAAACTTATCCAATAGAATTAGGACATGTGTTAGGGTAATAATAATATCATTTTTACCCTTAATTACCCTATTTACTTTTAACCATGGTAAATAAAAGTAAAAAGTTACTATTCACCAAATATTATTTTCATCTCATTGAACCACGTTTTACGTACTGACATAAACCGTGTCTCTCATATTTTTGAAATTCCACTCACAGAAGCGGTAAAATTATGTTTTATGTAAATTTGCACATTCTCCTAAGAGGTGGGTAAAAGACGGTGAAAAGTTCAATAAATTTTTGTATATCTAAAATTATTATAAAATTACTCCAATGAATTACATTGAACTTATATGGGTATTATATATCACTTTTGACCTAAAATAAATTTATATATAATAAATAAATATATAAATAAATAGTCGGTTTTTAAATAGTAACCCAGTGTCTTCACTATTCATCAAAAATTGAATGTTTCCAGAAAAATACCAAAATTTCACCGTAGGCTAATTTGGATATTCCGAATCAAAAAATGAAGTCCATTTTTAAAAATAAAAATTATAAAATTGCAAAAAGTGGTAATTACTATTCATAACGGCTAGTTATAATATTATTTTAATAGTATATCGTTGTTTAGTGAAACTCGATATTGCGTGGGACGCAAGCTATCAAGGAAGCTTGTGATTGCGTGTAAAGAAAGCCAAGATAGTATTGTGTGTAGTGAAAGATTCCTTTGATGACTTATATAAAATAAAAACAAAATAATTCTTATAAAAGTCACTGGTGTTACATTCTACCCCCTTAAAATTAATCTCTCCCTTGAGATTCGTCACATGTAACAAACAGATGAGGATACCTCTCCCTCATCATATCCTCAAGCTCCAATGTAGCTTATTCTAATTGGTGGTTCCTCTATAAAACTTTCACAAAGAGAGTGGTCTTGTTATGTAGGACTTTTTCACTACGATCGAGAATCTCTATCGGTTGTTGTTCATAAGAAAGATCTTGTTCCAGCGGTACAACTTCTGAGCTGAGTACATGTGAATGATGAGGTATGTACTTTCTCAGGAGATATACATGGAACTCATCGTGAACTTGAGAGAGATTCGGTGGAATCGCCAATCGGTACACTACCTTCCCAACACGATCCAGTATTTTGAAAGGATCGATATACCTAGGGCTCAACTTTCCCTTATTTCCAAATCTCATTACTCTCTTCCAAGGAGATATTCATAAGAACACTTTATCAACCACTTCAAACTCTATGTCTTTTCTTTGGTTGTCGGCATAACTTTTTTGTTGAATCTGAGACGCTCTTATGTGTTGTTGAATAGATCGGTCATTTTCTGTCTTCTAATCAACAAGATCAGGTCCTAATAGCTTTCTTTCCCCAACCCCATCCTAGCAAGTTGGAGTCCTGCATTTCTTTCCATAGAGAGCTTCATAAGAATCCATCTGAATACAGGAGTGAAAGCTATTATTATAAGAAAATTCCACCAAAGGTAGGTGTTGATCCCAACCACCTTTGAAATCCATAGAACAATCTCTCAACATATCTTCTAGAGTTTGAATTTTCCTCTAGGTATAACCATTTGTCTGAGGATGATAAGTAGTGCAGAAACTCAACTCTGTATCCAGAGTATGCTGAAGACTTCGCCAGAACATTGAGGTAAACCTCAGATCCAGATCAGATATAATAGAAAGTGGTACTCCATGTAATCTTAACACATCCTTTACATATATCCTGGCATGCTGATCCAAATAGAAATCTGCTATAATAGAAATGAAGTGTGCAGACATTGTACGACGATCAACTATGACCCAGATATCATTATTGCCTTTGGATGTTTTAGGAAGTCCTGTGACAAAGTCCATAGTGATGTTTTCCCATTTCCATTCGGGTATGGGTAATGGTTGTAAAATCCCCTTAGACTTCTGTCTCTTAGCATTAACTTGCTGAAAAATCAAGCATCGAGAGACATATTGAACAATATCTCCTTTCATGCAATCCCACCAGAAGTACTCTTTCAGGTCCATATACATCTTCGTGCTTCCAGGATGAATCGAGAATGAAGAACTATGAGAATCATCTAATAGCTCCTTTATTAATTCGGGGATGGGAGGAACAAAAAACTAATTCCAGAACTTTATTGTCCAATCACAATCAAGTTTGAATTCAGACACATTTCTCACCTTCTTTTGTAACTCTACATCTTCATATTGTGCCTCTTTAATCATAACATGTATAGATGGTTGAAAAGTCATTTGATAAAGATATGATTTTCCACTTTCATTATAATTCCAAGATCCATCCTTTGTATATCCATAAATATTGGATCTTTTGCGATCCTCATAATGGATAAATCCGCATGGTCTTGTCGACTTAATGAATCTGCCACCTTGTTTGCTTTCATAGGGTGGTAATGAATTGAGAAGTCGTAATCCTTAATCATCTCCAACTATCTTCTTTGGCACATATTCAGCTCATTTTGTGTGAAAATATACTTTAATCTTTTATGATCAGAATAAATTTCACACCTTTCTCCATAAAGATAATGCCTCCAAATCTTTATTGCAAAGATTACCGCAGCAAACTCCAAATCAGGAGTTGGTTAATTTTGATCATGGATTTTCAACTGTCGTTAGGGATAATCTATCACCATATCATTTTGCATAAGAACACACCCCAATCACTTTTTGGTTGCATCACTGTAGATCACAAACCTTTCTCCACTACAAGGCAGTGTGAGCAAAGATGCACTGGATAACCTTCTTTTCAACTCCTCGAAATTCTCTTCACATTCCTCCAACCAAACAAACATAACTCCTTTTCGAGTCAACCTGGTGAGTGGATTAGATAATCATGAAAAATATTTCACAAAACTTCAATAATTTCCAGCCAAACCTTGAAAACATTGGAACTCAATTACTATTGTTGGTCTCGACCATCTTTCGATAACCTCTGTTTTTGTTGGATCCACATATATCCCCTCTTTTGAGATTATGTGACCCAAAGATGAAAATTTGTGAAGCCAAAATTCACACTTGGTAAATTTTGCATAAAGTTTATCCTTTCTCAGGGTCTTCAATATAATTCTCAAGTGATCATCATGTTCATACTTGCACGTTGAATATACAAGAATATCATCTATAAAGACTACCACAAACTAATCAAGATAGTCTCTAAAGACTCTATTCCTCAGATCTATGAAGATAGTAGGGGATTAGTAAGGCCAAATGGCATCACTATAAATTCATAGTGTCCATACCTTATACGGAAAGTCATCTTTGGTATATCCTCCCTTTTGACCCTTAATTGATGATACCCTGAATGATGATCAATCTTGGAAAAGTATTGAGCTCAACGTAGTTGGTCAAATAAGTCATCAATGCGCGGGAGAGGATATTGGTTCTTGATAGTGATCTTGTTAAGTTATCGATAATCAATTCAGAGTCTCATTGATCCATCTTTATTCTTAACAAACAGAATAGGTGTTCCCCAAGGTGACGCACTAGGGCGTATGAACCCCTTATAAAGATTCTCTTGGAGTTGGTTCTTCAATTCCTGCAATTCAATTGGGGCCATTCTATAAGGTGTCTTGGAAATAGGTAAAGCACCCGGTACGAGTTCAATTGAAAACTCAACTTCACGATTTGGTGGAAGACCCAACATTTCTTCCAGAAAGACATCATCAAACTCTTGTACAATGGGAATATTCTTAATCATGAGTTTCTCACCAACCATTTGAGATTAATAACCTTCATTTACTGGAATCAAACCCCATAAGATGGAAGAAATTTCAACTGGAAAGTTATGTTCATCCTTGCATCGATAGACGACCAATGATTGATCTGGAATATGAAATGTGACTTCCCTTCTTTGGAAATTGATATGAGCTCCATATAGAGAAAGCCAATCTATACCAAGAATCACATCAAATTCCACTATAGGAAGGATCACATGATTTACAGGAAGCACTTTCCCACAAACTTCAATCGGAGAAGATTTATAAACTTTTGATGCGACTGTTGTGCCCATAGGTGTTGTCACAACTAACTCAGCATCTAATTGTTGAGGTAATATGGTGATACCCATATAAAATTATTCAGAAATAAAGGAGTGGGTGGATCCAGAATCAAATAAAACATTTTCTACTTTAGTGTGGATGGTAAGTGTACCTTTCACTACTTCGTAATCGTACTCTATATCGCTGATAGAAATTGCATGTGACTTTCCTTTGCCTTTAGCCTTAACAGTTTTTTGACGTCGATCATCATCAAAAATCTGTGGATTAGGGAATTGATTGGCATAATGCCCCATTTCCATCCACTTGTAACGTTGAAGTGTAGGAGGTGCACTCTGTGTAACCTTTTAATTATTTGCATCACTAGACATCATCTTCACATCATTGCGGCATTCAAATGCCAAATGACATTCCTTTCCACATTTGAACCATTTACTTGTCCCTTTAAGACAACTACCTCCATGTTTTTTCCACACTCTTAGCATAAGGGAAAACTCATCTTCTTTTTAGTGTTCTCTTTAGATTTCCCTTTGAATTCCATTTTCCTCTTCATATCAAACCCATATGACTAATGGGTTACTCCAATCTCCATCTCAACATTGGGAGCACATCGACCAATTTCCTCATAGCTATTGAAGTCCCTTATGGCTAACGCGCTTCGAAGACATGGTTTTTAGACACTAAAGAATCGATCGATCTTAATCTCAGGTGGGATAATAACACCAGAAGCATACCTTGAAAGTCTTGTTAAATTTGCTTCATATGTACCAATAGATTCATCATCCTTTTATTTTAGTTCATGAAACTCCATCTCCATCTTTGTTCGGAGAATAAGAAGGAAGTACTTATTCAATAATAAGTTCTTGAACATGTCCCATTCCATGGACTCAATTTCATCTCTTGGACTCGTATTATTGATAAGATTCCACCAATGATCAGCATCACCTTCCAAATGATACACTGATAGGATGACTTTATCATGATCAGAACATTGAAGAACTGAAAATATCTTTTCAGTATTACTGATCCATTGTTCAGAAACTAATGGATCAGTAGACCCACTGAATGAAGGTGGACGTTGTCTCATGAAGGATTCAATAGAATGTTTCTCCTTCCTTTGCTCATTTGGAAGTCCTTCATGATTCATAGAATGAGAATGTTCTGTGAGCATGGCTACAAGATTTTTAATTCTATCTCCAATAACATTTGGTTGCTCCGGGGGAAAATCATTTCATTGCCCGTCTCATTCCACATTAACATGGTTCGTTCGGGTTCTAGCCATTGACTAAAACCAATAATAATAGTGTGAGCAACACTAATTATAATAGGAAAACCACATAATCAAGAATAATATTTCACACTTAAGGTCTTATCCAAGGTTATTCATGGCCATTTCTAAAACACTATGATTGTGTTCTATGTTTCGACTAATCCTTATTATTCTTTCTAAGGCTTTCACATCCTAGTTTCCAAAGGTTGACTATACCTTTCCTCTAATACCAACTATAACGAACCATACTTTAAATACAATGTTAGTACTTAAAAATTGAAGTACACTTGTTACATCATATAACAAAACTACGAAAGGACCGTATAGGTATGGTGTCTTTAGAAATTGGGAAACATAAACAACTGTTTCATAAAGCGTCTACACTGTCTCCCATTTACTTCATCATATCTATAGTCCCTTTTGGCATATCATACTTAAAAACCTTCTTCCTGACCTAGGGAAAGAAAACATACAAAAGGGTGATCTCAAATGCTCAGTAAGGATAAACAAAAGAAATATTAATCACATCATATTCATAAGATCATAACATTTTGGAAATCTTACCTTGAAAAATAGATCATAATTTCATAACATTGGATAAATCATGGTAGTGAAAAGTAATCATAATTATCATAACATAAAACATGAAGCTTGGTGTCATACATAAATAATCATAGAGAATAATTTTTTATTAGTCAAGAAGAATTCCCATGACTATCTTAGTGGACAAAGTCCATTTCTGAACCGAGTTCATTCCTCGTTTCAGTCCTGTTTCACTGAACTAGTTTAACCTGCCGTTCCAGACATGTCTATCTCATGAGATATAAAATCTTTAGCCATTGCAATGGAGGGAGATATATATACCACCCATCTCATAATGATACGATTTATATGTGTTCCACAAAATCACAAACCATACATCATAGCATAACCCATATAATAAAAATGGAATTCTTAAACATCGTTACATCATAAAACAATTCATATAAGATAAACGAATTAATAAGAATAATATCATCTCAAAATAATAAAATCAATGTAATAATATGGATAGAAACATAACCCTTTATTTTCTTATATGGAAAATATTTTTTATCAAACACTTGAACTCCATTCATGATGAAAATATCCTTTCTACTTCATAAATATGTTTCCTTTCTTAACATGTCATACAATTCTAAACTAAAAAAAGATGATTAAAAATAAACTTGAAAACATTTAAAGTAAGCTTCTTGGAAATAATGTTTTAAAAATCCATTCATACTGTATATGTTAAAAATACATTCCTCTCGTACTTTTGTCGAAAAAGTCAAAAAGTACCTCGTACGAAAAACGACAAAGGACTCCTTTCATTTCATTTACTAAAAACTCAACAAAGGGTAAATTGGCATTCAAAAAATTGTAGGTGGATGGAAATAATATTACATATTGAGGAAACATGGATGTGGATGATAAAATAAACCCCATTAAATTCCAAAGTATAAAAAATCACAAATAAAAATGAAATTGTGATATTTCCCTTACCTTAGGTTCAATTTGCTTCGTAAGTGTCCAAAACTCCTGTATAATGATTTACATAATATCATTGACTTATTCCAGAATCATACTCATTGTTATGATTTCATATATGGTCATATTTTTAGCTTATTATTAGTAATATTTCATTGCTACTTGTTATTCGGGTATTTATTACTTTTTGTTCTTATGCGTGTTTTGTCAAATGAATTATTATTATTCTTTTATAGGTTATAGATACCTCATTTCCAGAATGGTATTAGTGTAATATATATCATATTTATTCACTCAACTCATTTATTTAATCATTATGCAATGAAAATCTTGTAGAACAAGTCTCATCACATCGTGGAGATGGTATTCTGTACATACGCACGAGCGATGATATCGTTCCCATGATCATGGAATTGTATTGGAGTGTATTTATACTATTTCAGAATAAATATCACTTTAATATAATCATATATATTCATTATTTACACCATTATACCCATCCAAGTAAGGTGTTGGTGGAAAATATATTACACCACAACATGGAGATGGTATTCCGTACGTACGCACACACGGTGATTTCGTTTTCCGTGGGATGGATATATGGTGGTATAGGGTTTTTTCATACTTATAATAACATATAAGTATATTAGTGATACTGATGTTATTAATTCATAATTATACAACTAAATAAGAATATGTGAAAGAAGAAATAAAGTTGAAAGAATCGGTAACGGACATTACCTCTTCTTTGAAGCGCTTCTTTGAGACCTCCTTTTAGGGTAGTAAAATTGGTCTTTGAGAAGACCACGACCTCTAGGATGTTTCTAGGGAAGTGGAGAAGATAAATTGGAATGGGTTGGCCGAGCATTAAGGCTCAATGTGGTGTGAGGAAGAGAGTAAGGAGGTTTCCTTTTATAAGGGAGGAGAGGGGCACCTTTGGAACAACTAAAAAATATTATGTTATTATAAAGCCATATTCGGTTTTAAATAGCTCTGAATTGATTTATTTCGAAGCTAAGGTGGGGATGGGTCGAAATAATCTCATCCAATATAATTTGGACATGTTTAGTTTAACATTTAAACATTATCATTTAGATTTAACTTTAAGATAGATAATTTTACTTTTACCGTGTCTTTTTGTGTTCTTACACTATAAGGTTAATAAACAAACTATAACAAGCCAAACAAACCAGAAGTTGTTTATTATTAACATATATATCATTATCTAAGTCATTTGGCCGAACCATAGATTTTTAGGAATAAAATAACAATTAATAACATAATATTTGTTTTAAGAACTATTTTATGTCAATTTTGACACTATTTAGTAATTGATTTTTGTGGAAATCATAACAGAATTTTTAGTTCGAAAAAAGTTAAATAAATCAATTTTATCATGTCCTATTAACCTATAAAATTAGTGTAATTAATATAAAGTCTAAAATTACATTTTTTTGGGTATTTATAACATCAATTATGTTAATATTTCATTAATAAGATAATTACTGCATCATCTTTGTGTCATAAATATATTAAATTTTTTAATGTCTAAAAATTAAAAATAAACTACCATTATGTAGGAAAGCTTTTTATAATTATAATGAATATTTATAGTCGAATATATCTTATGTATAACCCTATATTAAAGATTATTTACTTATTAAACATTGATTTTAACTATTTTAACCCTTCTTTAAATAAATTAATTATAAATGTCCTAATCTAATCCAAGTGGGACTAAATGGTCATATGTTATTCCTAAGGTTGTTTTTTGTCGAATTACACTTATCCAATAGAATTGGGACATATGTTAGGGTAATAATAATATCATTTTTACCCTTCATTACACTATTTACTTTTAACCGTTGTAAATAAAAGAAAAAGGTTACTATTCACCATAAATTATTTTCATCTCATTGAACCACATTTTACTTACTAACATCAACCATGTCTCTTGGATTTTTGAAATTCCACTCACAGAAGCGGTAAAATTATGTTTAATGTAAAATTGCAAATTTTCCTAGGAGGTGGGTAAAAGACATTGAAAAGTTCAATAAAATTTTTATATATTTAAAATTATTATAAAATTACACCAATGAATTACATTGAACTTATATAGGTATTATGTATCAATTTTGACCTAAAATAAATTTAAATAAAATAAATAATTATTTAAATAAAAAGTTGGTTTTTAAATAGTAACTCAGTGTTTTCACTATTCATCAAAAATTGATAGTTTCCAGAAAATACGAAAATTTCAACCTAGGCGAATTTCGATATTCCGAATTCAAAAATGAAGTCCATTTTAAAAAATAAAATTTATAAAATTTCAAAAAGTTGTTATTACTATTCATAACGGCTGGTTTTAATAATATTTTAATATCATATCGTTGTTTAGTGAAACTCGGTACTGCGTACGACGCAAGCTATCAAGGAAGGTCACAATTGCATGTAAAGAAAGCTAATCTAGTGTTGTGTGTAGTGAAATATTCATTTGATGATTTATATAAAATAAAAATAAAATATTTCTTATAAAAGTATCGGGTGTTACATCGTGAGACCCAGTGTTTCACCATGTGATGCCACAATGTTTAATTCCATGAAGGAAGAAGGGAGATTGAGATTATTTTTGGACATCAGGCCCTTGAACTAGGAGTTTGGGGAGAATAAATATCCACAAATAATGATTGACATCCACTTAGATCATGACATGGGAACGAATTCATCCCCAAAAATTGACCTCACATATTTCTATCACTAGCTTTTTGTATTGAATAAGGGAATCCTAAAGACTACCTTTAGATATCAGTATTGAAACAATGATTACTTATTTAATCAATTTAGCTTGAAAAAATCCATAGTAGTGTTTATGAGACTCATGAGATGGATTTTCCTTCCATATGTAAACCAATTAATAATATTATTTATTGATGGCATATTGTTGTACATAGTGTATGAGGAGGAGCACATGATACACATGGGGATTGTCCAATACATAGTTTGAGAGAATGTTTATTAAGGGAATATCTCAAATTGTCAGTTCATGATTTAAGAGGTCCGTTATTTCGGACACGTCATTCTATAGGATGGAGTTCAAGTATATCTATTGAAGATATATGTGGTAATTTCTTGGGATCCCCCCATGAGTGTTACCGATGTGTAGAGATTCCAAGGTTTTTTTGACTTTTTGAGGATTGAACCTAACTTTTCTATGGTTTAATTACCATTGGTATCCTTGAAACGCAAGGGTAATCCACTCATGTGGGTGGAGAAGTTCCAACAGTTCTTTTAGGAACTTTGGAATAGATGAATAATAACACCATATTGGGATTATTTTTGTAGGGTGTTAATTATTTGGTGTTCTATGATGTATTAGGGACTGGGATAGGTTATATCGTGATATAGGGGAAATCATTGATTGCAAATGGTTCATGCCATTTGAGGCTGCATGACAATAAATTTGTGTCCCATGATCTTGAGATGGTTGTAGTAATCATCCCATTAAATCTGTGGCGACACTACCTAATGGGTGAGGGTTTTACCATAAACAATAAATATAAGATTATTATGTATATATTCGTTCATAGGAACTGATTTTGAGATAGAAATGATCACCAATGTTCAGCAAGGACTATGAAATTGAGATTTTCTATACTCTTAAGACGAGGAACGTAGTGGAGGATACCCTTAGTATGAGAACAAACTTGTAGATGATGAGTGAGGCATCTGATCATTTTTCCACGTTACAGATATCCTTTTTTGATGCAGATGGAGAATCATACCTCTAGTAGAATGATTTAATCCCTTCAATATTACTATTGGTCCAGGGGCACTTCTCGATGTTATTAACTATGAGACTACACGTTCTCATATGTCCTCGGGGCATGCCCCTAATGGATATTTGAATGGTGGGGAGAACATCGTTCCATTCAGAGGATACAGAATTGGACTTGTGACATTGTACGAGGTGGTCATGAGGGAGTTTCTCACTTCCCCTTTAGTAGTACATCCACTAGTAGAAATGATTTACGAGGACCACCAAAATTATTGATGGTGTCAATGGATGAAAAAGGATGTGGTAGAGTTCATCTATAGATGCCTCACCTTCCATCAAGTGATGGATGAGCACCATGTTACAGTGGGATTGAACCAACCACATGAGGATCCAATGTAAAAGTGGGATCGAATATCAATGGACTTTGTGACTGGATCACCAAACACATCTAGGTGGTTTGATACCATCTGTGTGATCATTGACTATCTCAAATGGTTCCCCCAATTCATATTGATCCATGAACATAGCTCAGTAGGTATCCTGGGATAACTTTTAGGGTAGAAAATAGTTTTACTCCATGTGATCCCCTCAATAATAGTCCCAAATAATGATACTTGATTTACATCACAGTTATGGAAGTCATTTCCGAAGGTGTTTTAGAATTATCTATGCATGAGAAAAACATTTCATCCACAGAGATATGGATAGATGAATATAATCCAAGAGGTTATTAATGAAATTATATGTTCGTACGCCCTAGACATTGTCGGATGTTGTGAGGATCACCTACCTGTGGTAGAGTTCTTTTAAAACAATAGATACCACTACACCAATGGAATGGTTCCATTCGAGGCCATGTATGAGTAACACTGTAGGTCACCACATTGTTAGAAAGACAAAAGACTATCAACACACAAATGCCTGGAGTTGGTGGAGAAATCTACTCATAAGGTGAGGGAAAAATAGCAGTAGATGAAGATTGCACTGAGCTATCCGATTCATAAACCGACAGTCGGTAGAGGCATTGAGATTTAGAGGATAGAGACCACGTGTTCCTTCAAGTCCCACAACAATGAAGATTTTGATGATTTTCCTAGGGATTCATGTTATCTCGGAGATACATTGGCCCTTTTTAGTTCTTGTGTAGATTGGGAGAGGGGTTAAATATCCTTGATCAACCACCATTCTTACACCAGGTTCATGATGGATTTCATGTGTCGTGTATGAGAAGGTATGTGCATGATCCATCACATGCTATCAACTGGGTTGAGCTGGAAAAAAATGATTTGAGGATTTTTTTGTAGTATCTTTTGGATATCAAGGATCGACATGATGGGAACCATCTTGGTTGTTCGATTCCTCTAAAGCACGGTCAGTCGTAGCACATGAATATCATGGAGAAAACATGGATCAAGTGGCTCATATTCATTCTCAGTACACTAATATTTGTGAGTAGACATTATTTTTGATTTCGGTGATGTAAATACCAATTATGGGGACAATATAATGAACCTTATTTTTATAATTTATTATTTATAAATTATTTGGGAAAATTCTGAGATTAGGAACTGATACATTATGTGATTTTGAGGCTTGGTGTTCCTAAAATGACTGTTTGAAAATTGATATGTTTTTAGTAGAATGTTTTTGTGAATTTTCTATAATATTTAAATCATTATTAACCTATTTTCTGGATCTAAAATACCAGGGAACCATTTTTCTCATAAATGTATCATTACCCTAGGCCCGACATAAAATTTTCCCGCATGGGTCATATATAAAAAAAGACACGAGGGGAATAACCATAAATAAAATTATTAAATAAAATTTTATTTATTTTTTAGTCCTAATAACTCATAAATATTCAGTTGGATGTTAAATCTATGATCACTTTTGATTTCATAAGGGGGCGTTTTCCATAAACGGGGACTAACATTGACTATCACGGTTCTACTATAAATGTTAATCATTGGATGAAGAAGTCATTAAGATATCTACAAACAATTATTGAACACGACATGTTGACATAGTGACATTTTCCATTTTTAATATGACATGTTACTGATTTTTATGGTTATCATAGCCAAAACCCTACATATCCACTAAGGCAATGAAATAAAATCTCTCTCCTGATGAGGAATATCAAAGGATTGACAGTCGATGATGACACAAACCTTCATTCTTTTTCAATGACTAATTCAATAATTTGGGAAGGGTTTCAATATCTTCATGATTACTTTTTCCCTTATTATAATAAAAAAATGATTAAAGACCATCACACTGATTGGTTTTTTGATGGTTTTGACATTTCTGCTCGATGGTTAATAAAATTTCTGATTAAATGGAATATATCGTTTTGATTATTTTACTTCTGATTTCATCAAGATATTTCTAACAACAATGGATCTAGGCCCAGACAGACAAGGTAAGGATATGTTCAATGGGTGTTCATGTGGTTTATCTCTCTACTAAATTGATCATGTTTTTCATGTGTTTTATTTCCATTTCAATCCTTATCCGAAAAATCATTTGTTGCACCCACGAGCCATGTAACAATGATATAATAATAATGGTTGTGATTTATGATGTCCTAGAGAAGTTTTGATGGGAGCATAGTATGAAGGGGTTGCTAACAACAGAGGGAGAAATGAACAGCAGGCTACCATCATGGTTTCCATTAGTGAGGAACACATGTGGCCAGTCAAGAGGCAGTGTTCTGGTTTGGTGAACAACTGATGTCCTGTGGGAATTTACTGGAGGTGGGGCCTGTCATAGTGGTTGTGGAGTGACACTGCTCGGAGGCCACATGAGTTGGTTCCTGTGGTGGAATGGATCCCATAAGAATAGGTGTGGAACATAGACTAGTCTCGTGATATGTGGTATGGATGCATTGACCGGGTAAACTAGATGGCTATGTGCTCGGGCGACCACATGGACCAGGGGGACAAAGCCATGGCGATCAACATCCATCGTAGCGAGACCAACCTTTGAGACATTGGCATGGATGGAGAACTTGTCCACTCCAATGGGACGGTGGGAAAGACCCTCTAGCCTAGTGGGATGAGCTAGATTAGACCAGGCTAAACCAGGAGGTTTTGGGTCCAGTCAGGTTGGCCAGAACGGGTCATGTTAGACCCGGACCAGACAAAACCTGTTTTTACTAAATTCGAATTATCTATCAAATAGTGTGTATATTTGAGGAGTTTTTTTCCCTGTAGAGACACCTAAATCAAGATAGTCATTTTGAGATTCATTACGTGAGTTTTTGTGAATCATGGTTTACTAATAAATGGATTGAGGTTTAGGTTCTCCCATAAAAGTAAATTATGAACAGAATCATGTGGTCGGTTGTGTCTATGTGATCAATGTGGAAATGTGACTTGGGGCCATATAAGACATCAACACTCCATTCACCATCGATTCTCTATTCAATATCAATGTTCTATCTCTATCGACATCCTAGGTGTTGTTGCGGCTCTGTGAATCACCGATACTCTATGCACCATCGACGCTCTATGGGCCACCAACATAATGTGTACCATCAATGCTATATGTTTTGTTGACAATGCTAGTGTCATGGAGAATGGTATATCTATGTAATAAAACAATAAATCCTTCTATAAATGCTTTATATTTATTCCTATATGATCCTACCATTTGGTTGTACTTCGTGTATTTTTTTGGTGCACTTCGTGTATTTTCATTTTTGTGTACATTGTGTGTTTCCTTTTTTGTACACTTAATTTATTTCTCAATGTTACTACCATTCTGGTTTTAAGTCCCTATTGAGAAATGTTTTACTCACCCATTTATGAATTATGCCTTCACATTTCATGTATTGTGCCACACATTGATTCTTTGATTATGTCCTTGGTGGAATGGGGCCAAGTGGTGCATTGAAAGAGGCATTAAAGATGAGGTTTTATTCAGTGACTTCAAAGATATAATTTTGTACCTACCCATTAGGTATGAATTTTGGAGGATGAATTTTAGGATCTTTTACTTTTCATAATAGTTGGGCTTGTATTCTGTGCACGTTTATCCAACACATGATTTGAAATAGTGATTTTCATTTTCACATTATAAATTTTGAAACAACATTTATATCATCGAAAATGTAATATATATACTAAAAATAAAATTTTGAAGTATTTATTTACTCAGCATGAATTTATCATAATTAGGATATGATGTGTAGAATTGATAAAGAATATGATTTAATGATCAACTAAAACCCTAGAAAAGAAAAAATGTGGTGGACTATTTATGATGAAAACATCATTCTACATTTACTAGGTTAAATTTCAAATATGGACCATTTGTTAATGACTTGATGAATTTTTTCATATTCGTTATTTGTGCAGGAAATTACTCTTATTTTTTAGGTCCCATTGAAATTTTATCTATCATAAATAATTATGAAATTGTGTATGGAATATTATGAGTAACATAAAAAGATTGAAATAGCAGAAAAGGATATGTTTATGTAATTAAACTTTAACTATGATTTTATTTTTATATTTGGGAACTGATTTTTTATTCCAAGTGAATCATAGTTAAAGAAAAATTAGTTTACTAAAGATCATAATTCTCCATTCTATGTACATCATTATAACACTAAAATGTACATTGTACTTCAGAAAAATTACAAGTTGGATGGAATGAAAAGTGATATTTATAATTTTAATAGGAATTTTTTTACTTCCAAAAAGGTTAATGCATTGTGACCAATACAAAATAGGATGGTTCGACATTTTATAATACACGATTTGAAATGGAAAAATTTATCCTTGGTTTTTGTGGTATAAAAACAAAATAATTATCAATGTAATAATTTTATTAGGTATATTGATGATCAATTGAAAAATAATCACCTTTAATTCCATTCGAGGTACTATATCATTAGATCACATTTATTGGATGTACCTCAAGTATATTATCCAAGTTACCTTGTGCTCATATGTCCATTGTATATTACTATCATCATAGGTTTACTAATCACACTTAGGTAGGCCATTGTAATTAATCATGAACTAAATTAAAATTAAACACTTCTTTTGATAACAAATTTGATGGGAAAACCAAAAAAAATTCAGACATTTGGGGACATTATTTGTTCCTGTTTAGTGGTTTACCAGGGATTCTAGTATCAATATCTTTCTTTTTTTGTGTTTTTAATAAAAACTGTTTTTATACTTGTATAGAGATGAAATCTTTTGGTAATATGTATGGATTTTGGTGTCAAACTCTATAATTATTGGATGAGGTTGGGTAAAGGATGTTAATGGGAGAATAATTAGTATATAAAGAGGAAGGGAACGTAATGGTTACATAGACATATATAATACAGATTAGAGAAAGATGAAAATTTATATACATTACCAGAACAAATGATCATTATTTTGAGGGAGGTGGTTATGTATTTATAATTCATTCTCTATGGAAAGGTTTCACTGATTTTGGTATTAATAGATATTTGAGTCACTAATTTATTGGACCCTAAGAAATACTAGATAATGTGGAATTAGTTTCCTACTGAGTGGCTTAGCCTTTGAGTCTTTCACATATAAATAATATTTTTCATGTTTCGGCGTTAAGAAATTAGGTTCCAGGTTCATCACATATTTTGAACCTAGATTTAATTAAACAAAAATATAACCACTCTTATGATGATAAACCATCTGCTTTTCATGATTGTAGAGACAAAATACTGCCGAATAAGGTATTTCACTATACTAATGTTTTTACGGAGAAACAACATTGTTGAAGAAGAAACATGGGAAACTGAAAATTCTATGAGGAAAAGGAATCCACAGTTGAATAATATTTGAATAAAAATTTTGAAGAATAATTATCTACAATGATGGAAGAATTTATCAAAAAGTTTCTTATAAAATAACTTGATTTGATTCTAGAATGGAATAATAAAAATAAATAGTTAAATAAGTTGTATTTATAATAATTAAGGAATATATACTAATTGAATATTGTTCCAAAATATGAAATTATTAATAATATATATTTATCTTATTTATATAAATATGATATATTGATATAATTAAATAAATAATTAAATGGTTAGAAAATAAAAAAATTTGTGTCAATATTTCTGTGAAATATAAATATGTATTTAATATTTTATAATTAAAAGAAATATTTTAAGAGAATTTTAAATTCATTAAATATATTCATAAGAGAATAATATGTTTTATTTTAATTTCAATGTGTTATAAAATCAGTTTATATTATTAAAATTAGTATTGTATGAATAAATGATTAATTTAATTTTTTTTATGTTTTCATATTTTGAAGTTTGTTTTCAAAAAATTTTCCAATTTTTTAATAATAAAATTCAAAAAATGGATACGGTTATATTTTTGGTATTTTAAAAAATAGTTGATTTTTGTGAATAGTGACATATGGTAATTTGTGATATATGGAAATTAAATGAATTATTGAGTCATAGATCGTGTATAGATAATGCAAGTACCATAATAATTAAATATCCTTCACTCATTATGATATTTATTCATGGAATCAATGTTTTTTATATCCATAATATAAAATAATTAACTAATGAATAAAATAAACAAAACAACAACCATCTCCTCAAACATATATACCACTACTGAACACCTCTTATACAAACTACTTTAAATCCATATATATTAGCTAATTAAACCCATTTACATTATAAATCCTCTAGAAAAACTCTAGTAAATTATGTTATCACAAAAATTCAAAAACCATTGGCTTTAAGGAGGTTCTCAAGGAGAAGAAATCCAAAGTTAAAATCTTCTTTCATTTTATTTTATTTTCTCACAATTAATTTTAATTTTTTTTCTCCAATGACCTACACTAATTAATGGTAGATGATAAATTTAGTATTTAAAATAAATTTTTTTTATATTTTAAATTGAATTTCCACTATCATAGCTATCATCATCTCTTATTATTATTGAAAATTAAGTTATTGTCGGCTATGTTTTGATTAACAACCATCCTTGACGACAATTTTTAATTTTCATTTACCACTATCAATCATGGTATTTAAAACATAATAGGGTTAAAAACATTAAATATAATATATAATATGTTATATTATGTTTTTGAACTAATATATTAATATTATATTAAATAAATTGAAATAAGTTCGTAATAGATGAAAATAACCCCAAAAATATATAAAGTCGATTTCATTACTTTTTTATCAAATTAATTGTACTTATTAATGAATGAAAGATATATTACTATATCAGAACAAATCAATACAATTCAATTAAACTTTTATATTTTCCCTTACATTCGATAAGAAATTATATAAAGAACCAAACCTGAAAACCATGAAGTAAATGCACCCGAATTAATGAAAATAACATATTATTATTATTAAATTATTGGAAAGAAGAAATAGAATTTTATATATGGTATTATAAATATTATTATAGGTATTTTATAATTTATTAACACTCATAAACCCATATACAATAGTTTTGAACATGTTTGACTGAATTCAAACATAAGGTAAGGTTCATTTCATTTATAATCCTCATTTAAATTTCTATTTTTACAAAAATTAAATGGAATGTTTTTATAAGGAAAGTATACATATTTTAGGAATATTATTTTGGTTCTTATATATTTTTTATGATGGAGGGGGCCTATATCTCCCTACATTGCATTATATATGTTACTTTTAGACGTAGAACATTATGGTTATTCCAAGTGTAATTAAAATTTTTACACCATAAGGTTGCTTTTATGGTAACATTGTAAGGTCTTCAATACGGTTAAAAATGATAAGGTAGTCATAGGGGTGACAATAATATGTATGTTTTTTTAATAACAGGATTCCCCATGTAATGTAAAGAGTTTATTTATACGTTCAATATTTTATTGAAATCAAATTTTCTCAAAATTTATAATTTTATTTAGTGGTGAAAAGTATTTCATTGTGAAAATAAATTAATATATTTTTAAATATTTTGGTACTAAGACATTAATCCATTATTTTTGTGTCCCTTACTGTGATTTTTGTTCTCATCCAAAATTTTAATATTTCATTCCTAGGGATTAAGGATATGTAATAGGAAATAAGATGACATGGTAAATGGTTGAATAATTTTCATGTAAATAATTCATTTTTTTTAAAATTAATTAATTTGGATGAAATGGATACTATTTTAAGTGGTATCCTCTATGTATTCTTATTGGATGTTATATATAAATTATGACTAAATTTTCTAGAACACTCAACAAAAAATATTTTTCGGATTGAAATAAAAAAATTATACTTGAATTAACTAGAATATGTAATGTTTATGATAGTGTCCTTATATATTCTGTTAAAATAGATGTTCCATTGAAAGATGATAAAACTGATATTATAAAATTAAATCATTTAATGGTAAAACTAGATTAATTATTGATTTAGGACTATTAAATATAATGGAATAATGTGAAAAAAATTTATACCCATGTGTTAGAGTATATGTTTAGTCATACTCATCCCCAATGATATGATGTCCATGAGAGAACTGGTATAGAAAAAAAATATTTAATGGTATATTGTTGTCTCATATAACAAATTCTAGTTTGGAACATAATATTTTTATACAAACTCATTGTTGCGTGTTTTGTATACTATTGTACATAACATATCATATATTTTAAAATTACTATCTTTTTTATAATTAATAATATATATGATAAATTCATATTCTATCATTAACTGTGATTCTACCAACATATTGAATAATTTTTTATTATTGATCGAATATAGAGGGTAGCTTATCACATTCAACATCCACTAAACCACTATTGGGTTCAAGATGTGTTCCATATATCACTCTGGAGAAATTATATTCTAGATCCACGATAATAGTTTATTTCATATGCCATACAACTAAAGAATGACATTAATATAAATAAAAACCAATAGAAATAAATAAATTTATAGAGAATGTTCTTTAGAACAACAATACTAACCTCGGTAAATTTTCTAAAAAAAATTGAAATTAGAATATGAAACTAATGAAACTAAGGATGGAAAGAAATAGATATATCATAAATTTTAAATGAAAATGATGAATTTTTAGGTAATAATTTATTTAATGTGAAATATAATTTAATAAAAAAATTATTATAGACTATATGTCTAGTTGAATAGTTTAATTTTAAAAAGATTTTATTACATTCCACATTGCATTTAAACAAATAGAAATATATTTAAGAAATATTATAATTTAATATGATAGTTATCACCAAGCCATTGGATTTTTTTGTAGAAAATAGATTAAATAAGTTTGGAAAAATTAGTTTTTCTACATGTATAAAAATAATTTATTTTAAAAAAATTATTTTCGATAATAATACTAAACATTTGAAAATAAATGATTTTTTACATAAAAATATCTTTTTATGCACACAATAATATTTTATCTTCATTAATTAAAGTAATAAAAGTTATGAATTATTTTAATGATATTTATATATTATAATTTCAAGAAACTGTTTTAATAATTCATTTAATAAATTTATCATCCATGAGTAATAAATACATTAATTTTTCTAAAAAACACTTTATTTTTTATAAAAGGGGTTTTCATCACATTTTGATCACTTATTTTAAAATTAAATTATTTCAATTTTAGGTAATTAGTTTAATAATATTCGTAAAATAAATTGAATCAAGAATTAAAAATTTAGATAATTTACCCCATTTAGTTTTGGTAAATATAAATAGTATCCCTGCTAAAACATATCACTTCAGTTAAAAGAAAATTGGGTAATTTTTTTTAATAATAACTGATAAATATCAAATATATCACACTATTTCTTATCATAAAAATGGAATTACACCCTCATGTAAATTTTACAAAATCCTAATTTTTAAATGTAATCATTTAATGAAATTGAACTATAAAATATTTGAGTTAGAGAGTGATACATTTTGTCACAGTCATAGTTTTAAAAAAAATTTATGTGTCCATATAAGAACAAATGAAAGGTATAAATGAATATATATATATATATATATATATTGTTCATAAGAAAATAAATATCTCGATGAAAATTTATTTATTATATATAATAATTACATACAACATTAAATGACAATTCATTGATGACATAACATTTTTTCAATTAATAATAAAATAAAATAGATAATTTAAATAATATTAAATGTAATTTTTTTGATTAGGTTATTGGGTTCCAAGATGATATTTGATAAATATAACATATTAGTTCAGTGTAATATTATTAGATTTAAATTATGACATTTTATGTGTATCATTTAACTATAATTAAATGAATACTTCCAAAACTGTAATAAATAATATTTTTATAGACTACTATTTTATTAAATTATTTATAAATAATAAAAATATAAAATATAAAATATTGGTTATGATATTTTCAAAAATTTCCCCAATAAATTTTTTTATTGATCTATCACTATAAAAGTAAAATTGCAAAAATATTTAGCCATGAAATAGATGTCTCTGGATTTTAGGTTAGAATATGTTAACATTGGTTTTTAAAGTAAAAGTATTGTGTAAAAGACCATGTAATGCATATTTTTTTGTTGGTATTTCTAACTCATAAGACCATATCATATATTCCTTATAATTTTGGAAGAATGTTTTCAAATAATTTACATTAATATATTTTAAAACATTATAAATTTTCTAAAGTGATCTTCCCAAAAATTACAAATGGGTAACCCACCATTACCTTAATCAAAATAATTTATTATTAAATATATATCATCCCACAAAATAATAAATTTAAAAATTTATTATCCAACTCAATTGGTTTTATTCCTCCTAATATACAAACAACATTTCCATTAATATGTGATCTAAAGGAGTTATTAGAAAGTGGTAATTGTCTTTACTAATAACGTCATTTGTAATTTTTCATTTACCACATAAAATGCTATTATGTTCATCATAAAAGAATATATTATTCATTAAAACATTCTAAAATAAAACTAGGATTGAAATACTATTTTTATTATAACCCATTTTAAAACAAATATGCTGTAAAATTGTTTCTCATGCATATGTATGGATTATAATATCCACGTGGTGATGCAATCCATTTTTCATGACCACATATTATGGATGAATTTATGAATAGATAAAATTATGTATATAATATATCTAACCTAATTTTTTTCTGAATATATAATATCATATCTAACATATAACCTTCCAAACTATTAGAAAATGATAATGTCACTTCACTATACGTTTGGACTACTAGCTCCACTGACCGATGTGATTCATTTTTTATATCTACATTACAAGGCTGTGAATAAGGACAGATTTGATTAATATATACTATTTATATAAAATAATAATGATTATATAATGTTGAATTATTATTTACCTTTATGTAGATCAATCCTTCCAAAAAAGAAAACGAAATTCGTTTCTACATACGACATACCCTTTCCATGGATGTTGTAATTAATATTTATACCTATAATATGGTAGATGAAATTAATATATATATATATATATATTCAAGTAATATATATCATATAAAGATCACATACATTATTCAATTATATAAGTATAAAAATTTATATTTTTTATATAATATTGTAACGAACTTTCGAATTAAGTCAATCACAAGGAAAGTTATTATCAACTCTCTTTTATTTCTATGAGTGACATACTATATTCTAAAAATTTATCATTTATGTTGTGTATATACTACACCAAAATTGAATATATGATTCCACTTTTAAATATTATTGGAATGTAGATATCGATCTATGATTCTATCTTTATAGGGTATAATGTTACAAAAGTGAACCAAGTGGTCATGTTTCTCTTTCATTATCTCATATTATTGGGGATTTTTTATTATTAAAATTATGAAAATATGATATATGATATATTTCTCATGATTATAATTATATTTATTCTATATTGGTTATTTGGACAATATTTCTGAGTTCCACTCATTACTATTTTTTTAATTTCATTTATTTTTATCATTGGTCAAAAGACCTTTTTCATCTATATAAATGTTTTATAAAAAACATTAGAAAAATATTTCTTCAATTCAACATTAAATTTATAAATTAATTTTTCCCATGATTATATATTAAAAAAATGGAATAAAAGTAATCATCATTTTATTTTCCCTATAAGATGTTATCGAATATTTATGCACTACTCAAATGGATTTTTAGATTTTCATTATATGGAATGAATGTACTTTTCTACCTTCAGGACTAGTCCTTTATTTTATGATTCAATAACATATTTTAAAGATTTTATTAATAAAATAATTTCCATATTATTTAATAATTTTTATATTATCAATAAATAATTTAAAATTAAAATGTGTATTTTCCCAATGATTTTTTCAAGTGTTCATTCAAATGAATTTTACATATATAATAACATCAATTGATGTTAGTTATTAATTTCTGTGGATATGATAAAATAATATATTACGTAATTATTTCTATAATTTTTATGAAAATTATGTTGAGATGTTTAAGAAGGACATATATTTTAATGTGTTATAATATATTGAATTGTTCAAATGTTTATAAAATCAACATTATTATCTTGGGTTTTTATGTGATGATGTGACGAATGTTATTATGATATTGTGGCTTCCAAATATAAGTTTTTCATTATGATATAGGTTTTCCAGAATTATATTTCCCTCTAATGAATTGAATAATGTTCTATATCTCATGGGATAAATATTCGAATCTAGTAAATGTGCATGAGACATTATCTCAAATAAGTTAATGTTACAGATACATTAAGAGAAAAAAGACAATGTGCATGATACATTATCATAAAAAGTAAATGTACTTTTCCCACTATAAGAAACTTTTTTTGAGTCCTGATCCAAATAAATGTGATTGTCATGGTATCCAACCATAACTTGTGAAATTGTTTTCATACCTACGATTTGTCCACACAACTATTACATGAAGATATAGATCTTGATTATTTTTATAATTTGTTTTTTATAATTATGAATCATGAATAATTAAATTATAATTCTTAATTAAATGACACTTATTTCAGATCATTGAATGATTTGGTATGAGCATTTTACATCATGGATATTATCTCATTTCATTATTTCTATATAGTTCTTCAATATGACCATTAATTGATATCTTCTATGATTACATTTACTGATTATCTATGATCACAAATTCATATGTTTCATATAACTAGCTTATAATGATTTTTTAAATAGGTTATTCATATAATGTGCACTAAATAAGTAGATATTAATGTCAGATGTTTAATATCTTTCAGTAGGTGATTTAATATAATGAATTTGAATAAATTGAAACTCAAGGAAGATAGACACGTATTTGTGAAATTTATTTAATATTAATAAATACATTTATATATATATGAAATCCTTGAGATAAAATATAATCACACATAACCACTAAATTATTCTATCATTTCCCTATACATATATATTCTTTTAAATGGAATGTGTTTTATTTTTCACATATAAAAGGATCTATCTTTCACCCCCATAAAACCACATATAATTTTTTTTCAACACCGATACATTAAAAAATTCAAATTTCTAAAGTATTTATATACTTTTATTTGTACATAGTCCCAAGAATGATTCTAAAAAATTTATTTCCAGTGAAACACGTTTCATGATGTAGTAATCATATTGAAGTAATTTTCTTGTTCATATCTTAGTTTATATTCTATTTAATAATAATATGTCTTTATTAATCTTTTTACCTAGACTAAATATGTTATTTTTAACAAACTATAATAATGTTAATGTCATTTTAATATTTTATAACTTTACAAAACTACCACATTCATTTGTAAAACATAATCCTTTTGGGCTGGTTCAACAACATTTACAAATGATTCAATACCAACATCATTATTATCACGTAAAATGTGTATAAAATGAATAATAATTGAAAGAAATATATTTATTTTTTATTTTTTCAATGAAATTTGTTCTGTAAATTAATAGGAACATTTATGGAAGTTATAATGTAACTCATCATTATTTGTAAATTTGCATAAACATCCTAATAATAAATTCTATTCTCACAATACCCACTAATAAATTACAAAAGGTGATCTAAAAAATTCATAAATAATTAAAAATATTATTCCCATAACATCGTATACATTTTATGGATGAAATAATTATTAATTAATGAGACGAACATCGAAAATTCGATGCTTGTGTGAAACAATCATAATTATTAATGTCTATTAAAGAAAATAAAATTTAACAAACTTATATATGTGTAATAAATTATTATAATTTATGAAAATAAATTTTCATATATGTTATTAATTTTTATTTATTTTATAATATATTATATTTCATTCATGGAATTTCAGAGTGAAGGTAAGGGTTTTTTATCTCGATTTTCTTTTCTTGAGAAATGTTCCATATTTACCACTTCATTTATTTTTGTTGTTTGTATACATCCTAGAATATTAATGAGTATAATATCAATTTTTTATATTTCAATATTGATGCGTTTGAATTTATAAAAAAATTATTTCATTGTATATATTGATATAATTTTCCTCTCTTGTGAAAATCATGATTATTATTTGTAAATTTAGACCCAATAAACCATCTTATTTTGGATTAAATTAATTACATTATTTGAATTTGATATATTGATATTCTATTGATTAATTTGAGTGATTTTTTTCGGATCATTGGATGATTAAAAATGAACGATGAACTTTTTTTCATGGATGCATAAATTTATAGGTAAATTATCATGGGACTTATTCCCATTCAATAAATTTAGGGCCCAAAATTTGAATACCAAGTTTTATGAAAACATATATTTCCATAGATAATATTATTGTGACTATTTAGATCAATAATATCCCGATCTAATTTTTATTTTATTCATTGAGATTCAAGGATCTAATGTTAATGTTTAATTTTTTTTGTGACAGTTCAGGACCCATAAAATCAGCCCAAAATTATGAATATAAAATATAAATTCATGATCAAACTAGAATGAAATTTTGAAATATATTTCAAGAAACATAAACAAATATATTAATCCTCTATTTGATTACAATATTATTTCATCCTGAATATCATATTTATAGTACGTGAAGGGGGATTAGTGTGGTCTGAATATTTATTTCACCATTGATGTGTTTAATTTCCTGGTATTTATCACCCGCATTTTATATTCTAATTTAACTGGGATAGTATATGTTTTGTTGGGATCTATCCTAGGAGTAAAAAATTCTTATTTATTGTGTTTTGGGGATGGAATTGTGTTTGGATATTTTATTCCCTAAATTTTATTCTGACAGATTTATTTTATAATTGGATCTTTGTTTTTTCTCATCAATGTGGTCACTAGAATTTTATTCCTACTAAACGATATTTTCCACCCCTAAACTATTTTCACCATAGCTTGTTGAATCTTTTTACTGAGTTAGTTAATCTGTTCACATCATCTATTGTGAAATTATTCATGCAACGGTGGAGTGGTAATTATTTCACAATTTTACATCTAAAATTTTTCCCTAATAAGTCTATATCACAATTCCATAGACCGAATAACATAAATGGGTGAATAAACCTCTAATGAGATGATTTTAGGGAGTATAAAGTGGATTAATTGAATGTTATTTATCATTTTAATAATTCATCATCAATTATTTTGTTTTTATTTTAATTTAATGTTGTACCTTATACATTGATCTTAGTATTTTTATGGCTACACATCCTAAGTGGTTGAATAATTATCTACATTGGAGTGTCCATGAATATGATCCAAAAAGGATATAGGTGATTAGACATAGGATATTTGGAAATAATCCATGAGTTTTTTGCAAAGATAAAATTTCATTGAATGAAAAAATCATTAATTTAAGACAATAAAACATTAAAATAGATTCATTCAATCCACCCCCTGAAATAAATTATGATCAACCCTTCATTTTAAATTAAACTTTATTAATTCATTTAAAATACATAATAATCCACTATTATTTAACCCATGATATCCACTTCATATCCTAATTGAAACCATAAAATATATTTTTCTTTATTTTACCTCTTATGTCTATGAGTATTCAATAACACATTTTGTACAACAATAGTCTTCTTATACCTTTAAAACTTAAGTAAATTTTATAGTAACGAAATTTTGGAACTATTTCTGATGAACTACGAATGTTTTCTTATACAATAGAATATTTTTTCTTAATATATATCAATTATCACAAAATATTATATTTAATCTTCCAAATTTCCATTTTTATCACTCTAAATTAAAACATTAGTCAACTCCAATTCAGTATTTCCAACATTAACACATAGAAAACTATTTTTGGAATTAAATGAGAAATATATGTTTAAAATTCTATAAGATCGGGAATTTATTTTATCTCATCCTAAATGATTACCATATATCATATGTCGTTTATAATCCTTGGGATGTTTTTTGTTTCTGGGATAAATTTATATCCCTCTCAACTATAGTTCACGAGATCAATCATAAGGATCTCTATGATGTCCAAAATCATGTCCAGCTTAACCCCCCAACAAAATATTGCGAAATATTGTGAGAAAATGAATAAAAATAATTCAGAAGTTTCATAGTTGATGTTATAACTATAGAGAAATGAAAACATTATGGAACCTATTCCCACTAATGATTCCAAATCATGATTCCCCATTATCAAAATTGAGAAGATAATAATGTTAAACAAAAAACAATAAAGAACAACTGAATGTTTTGATAATTTACTATATTTGGAAACATAATTGATTAACCTCTAAATGAGGATAATATTAATTATTAATATATATAATATTCATTTTCATTATTAATAATAAACACAATTTTAGTGCTTTTGATACTTTGAACATAATTTAACACTATGATTGTAATTTTTTCTTAAAATGAAGTATTATGTGGTACATTTTTTAACATCAGTTAAAGTAACCAATGATATTTATTTTATTTAGATATTAACTTTTGAGGGTTTTAATTATATTTGGAACAATTCATACTTGGGTATTGTTTGAAGTTTCAAATTGAAATACCACCAAAATGGGATTTCTTGGATATATTTTGTGAGAAGGTAGATTCGACAACACCCCACTAATGATAATGTGGGGCCCAAAATACATTCCCAATGAATCAAAAATTTCATGTGATGATAATGGAACTGTAGAGAATCATATAATTCTGCATGAGATAGTGCTAATTAGACCTTCATGTTTGTTATTAAGGCGGCCCAATTTGGGGATATAATTTTGGGCGATATTATATAGCCCAAAACATTATCCAAAAAATTTAATCATATATGAAATACCAAATATTCTATTTGGATGACCTTTTTCAGATTCCTTGTGGACAAGCGATGATTCATTTTATTCTTCAATGGATTACAAAAAATTAGATATCTAGAAGGACTTTCAGGAGCCATTGGTCGGTGGAATCAAGAAGACTGCCACCTCAGGTCAAGGGTGTAAAAGTCTACTCTCTCTTAACTTTCTACAACCTAGGCCCACCACAATTAATTGAGGAGACTTCTACAATTTTAGTATAAACAAAAGGATTCAAAAGTTTTTATTTATGTTAGTGGTGGTAGATGAATTTTGGATCCTCGGAGCATTGTTTTCATTGTACTGTTATTATGTCGATTTAACTTTGTAACATTCTTCTTTCGCATGTAAGTTGTTCGAATCAACATGGTCCTCGATAAAATTTATTATTTTCTACTTATTATATTTTTCATCATATCGCATTAATATTTTTTCCATACAGTGTGAATTTATTCACACTATATCTTGAGATATTCTTCACACAATGGTGGAGTGATTTCTTTCTTTGAATTGTTTTTTTAGTTCTCCAATTCCTCCCTCATGATTCTACATTTTGGTTCCATTGAAACGATAGAATATATGGACGTATAACTCATTTTTGGCTTGATACAAGAAAGTATTAAGAGGTGTTTTTTATATTTTTCCTCACTCCATTAATTTTTAATCACATATTTTAATTGAAAATTTTGTTTTAAGATTATTAATCTCATTCTTCCATGTTGAACTTATGGCCACACGTTTTATGTGTTAGTACGAACCATTACCTTTATGTTCCCAAAAAGTTGATCTGTTAAGTGCATAAGTGATTAGTATTAATGTTTCTAGGTCTTAAACTATTATGTGATGATATTTTCTGATCTTCTTAAATTATCCCAGTACAAATATAAGAAATTGAAATCATTAAAAAAGTAATTCATCCAATCCACCCGGAGCGATAACCTAGGATCAACACATTATATTAATTTTAATTAACATAAATATGTTATTGATACCTTAAAACAATATAAAATAAACCCATGTTGTCCACTTCATAGCCAAAAACAATAAATATAATGTATGTGTCTGTAGGTTACTACATAGGTCTATGTGTATTCGACAACCTAAGCTAAACTACAAGGACCGTTCAACCTTTATCTCTTGGGTAAATTTGAGCGTGAATCAAATTTTTGCACTGTGGATGAGGACCTAAGTAATTCATCTCAAAACCCATTATATTCTCCCACATTTCTTCTATTATCACCCAAGATCTCTTATATTTTAATTTTATAATTTTTTTTCTTTTGGAGCATGTCAGCCTACACTCGTGATCAGTCAAAAAGTCTTGTTAGGGTGGATAGCCCTTGGGTTGTGGATTCATGTACAGGAAGGGAACACATTCCATTAGATCCTAATGTTCCTAATACTAGAGATTCAAAATTTTATACCATTCGAATTAATTTTCTTCAATGAAGCCAACTCAATAACTCGGGTGGGAACCAAAATGGAAACTGAAATGAGGTTTCCCCAAACATGGGGAATTCATTTGATCAAAACACAAATGACTACATGACACATGCCTGGACTAATTCACCCTCATTAATTATAAAGAACTCCCTAGGATATGCCAACTAAATCTTTATACCCCATGTCCTAATCCAGTTTCCCACATTCAATGGAATGGAGTCTGAGATTCCCTACCTTCTCATTAAGGAGTTCAATGACATTGTTGAAACCATGTGTCCCCCACATCAACATGAATCATCTAAGATGAGGATATTTCTTTTTTCATTACAGGATCGAGCTACGAATTGGAAAAAAAAATTAGACCATCATCAATAAACTCATGCGACCAATTAAAAAGAGAATTCTACAAAATTTATATTCCCCACCACAAAACAATTTCACATAAAAAGTTCATCCAAAACTTATGAAAAAAAAGGGTGATTCATTCTATGAAACATGGGAGCAGTTCAAGGACACTATAAACATGGTTCCACACAATTTTGTTTTATATCCTAAATAAGAGAGAATTTTTTATGAAGGTTTGGGTCTGGGGAAAAATCAATTTATTGACATGAGGTGTAATGGATCCTTTAAAAACAAAGCCCCATGTGATGCATATGAGTTTCTGAAAAAGCCATGCTGAACAAACCCAACCATGGGGAACTTCACCTAATTCTGAAATGCCACAAATAACTACTATAATGCATACACATAGATAAGCGGTAGTCTTTACGGCTAAACACGTAGCACTATAAAGGATGGATGAATAGATGTTCCTTAGAAAATTCTATGAAATCCAAAATGAAGACCCAATTTGAACAATTTGTAACAAACATGACGATAAGACAAAACAATTCCAAACAATTCCACCCATACAGAATGTTCTTTTAGGAGGACCCCCAGTGGATGTAAATTCTTTGAACATTCAGAATCCTCAATACCAAAACAACTTCAACCCATTGTATAATGACCACCCAGGCTTCCACTGGAAAGATAACTATCAACCAAGCCAACCACAGGGACAAAATCCTTACCCCCATCAAACTACCTAACCCATAACCTATTCCAAACCCAACCTATCCAATAAAAACATCCACCGGTCTACTTCCAACAAACCATCCAACCTCCAAAATATTTCCATGGGATAATCCAATCTTCTCAAGAACCAACCCAAACTATTCCACAATGCCTTCTAGAACAACTATGAAAACATATAGAAATAATGAACTCGGATGTCTCTTCCCTAAAACTAGAACTTCAAACCAATAAAAACTGGAAAGACACCCATGCCTACATATGCGGTACCATACTCAACTTCAATTGGAGATTCAAGTTGTACTCAAATAACTCATGAACAAATAAAGGTTGGGACTATTTTAAGAAGTGGAAAATCAATTAAGAAACCAGATCAGATACATTAGAATCCATGGGAAGCATCAACCTCTACTGAAAAATAAAATTAAGCACAAGATCAAATTGAGGAAAATGAAAACAATGAGAAAGAAACAACTCTTCAACAAATAGCTCCACACCTGGCACCATTTCTTCAATGAATGAAGGGGAAATATTAGCCTGAATTGAGTGAAACATTGAGGGAAAGTTTCTCACAAGTCACATTGAACATTCACCTTCTCGATGAAATTGAAACCATTCCTTCCTACACAAAGTACTTTAAGGACTTGTGCACTTTTAAAAGAATCATTTAACATAAAAACTAAATCCATTTGGAACATAATGTGAGTACCACCATTCAAGGGACCATTCATCCTAAATTAAAATATCTGGGATTCTCTTATATTAATGTTAAACATGGTGATAGAAAATTTTCCAAGCCCTTGTGTGGCCTAAGTGATAATGTCAATATCATAATTATGATGTGTACTACCAGTTAGGCCTAGATGATCTCCAGCCCATATCCCTAACCCCTCAACATGCTGATCGTAACATTAGGGTTCCAAAGGGGATTTTAAGGGACTTTCTGGTAAATGTTGAAAACATTATCTGCCTTGCTGACTTCATTATCTTTGGAAGCAATCCAAATTTAATAAATAAGTAACAAACTCCAATCATCCTTGGTCGTCACTTCTTGAAATAATCAACTCTATTATCTGGGTCTGAAATGGGAAAACGACCATCACCTTTGTAAACATGTCTCTAGACTTGTGCATGTATAATTCATACTCACAAATAATGTATGATGATGCAATTTTTTACGTAAATATGATATGAATCATTGATAATGAATCCATATAACATCAACCAATATTTGATGGATATTTATGTTTGAATGAGATTGGCTTCCTTTTTTCACATGAAGTAATTTTTTCTCCATGTCTTGAATCAATTTCACTGTTTTTTTAAGATAATGTCTTACATCCTACTATTAGTGAAACCTTTTAAGAAACCACTTTCATGGAAACCAATCTAACATCCTTCCCTAAATCTGATAAATCCAATCTAGTATCTAAAACTTCAACATGTGGTTAATCAATCCTGTCAAAAAATCATGGAAACAATATTTATCATGAACTAGTTTGTCAATCTTCTTCTGAAATTCGGAACCAAACTGATCTTGAATTGATGGAAAATCCTACTTCACTAAATTATGCCTTCCTATGTGACAATATGACACATCCTATTTTCATTTCTTCTTCTCATGAAGAAAATCATGAGAGGATGATTCTAGATGTCCTTAGGAAGCATAGAAAATCCATTGGTTGGACCCTGTCTAATATTCCTGGTATTATCCCACTTATTGGGAGTCATAGGATGATTCTAGAATCTGATTCGAAGCCATTTTTCAACCTCAATGGAGAATCAATCCTAATATCAATGAATTAGTGAGAAAAGAACATTTGAAATTGTTAAAATCTAGTATCATATATCCCATAGTAGAGAGTGAGTGGGTCATCCCAATCGAAATGATTCCCAAGACGGCAGAATCATAGTGATAACCAATAAGGATGGAGAGATTCTTCCAACTTGGTTGAGCAGTGGATGGAGGGTCTGCATTGACCATAGGAAGCTAAAATCATTCACCAAGAAGGTCCATTTTCCCGTAACATTCATTGGCCAAGTAATTGAGCGAGAGGAAGGTCATACCTTCTACTATTTTTTATATGGGTACTCGAGGTATAAGCAAATTGATGTCCCCCTAGAAAATCAATGGAAAACTACATTCACATGTCAATTCGGCACCTTTTCGTTCAAAGGCATTCCCTTCAGGTTATGCAATGTCCCGGGAACCATCTATATCGGTACATGAGGGGAATAATCTCAGACATGGTAGTGGATTTTCTTGAGTTCATCATGGATAACTTCAATGTATTTGGGGACAAATTTGAGGGTTGTAGAAGGAATGTGGCGAGAGTTTTTTCTAGATGTGAAGAAATGATTCTAGTCCTAAACTGGGAAAAATGAAAATTCACTGTAAAACAAGGATTAGCCCTTTGACATATATTTATTGGTAGGGGGGTTGATGATGGTAATGAAATAGTCAACATCATTTGTCACCTTCCATCACCTAGAACTATTAAGGGAGTGAGGTATTTCTTAGGACATGCCTGTTTCTATTGATGATTCATCAAGTTATTTATATCAATCTCTCATCCCCTTTATTCCCTCCTAGTAAAGGATGATCCATTTGTTTTGATAGAAAGACATGATGGTTCAATCTCACGGCTTAAATCCTCTATCACCTCTCCTCTAATTATGAAATCTCCATATTGGAACCTTGTTTTTTAACATATGTGTTATGTCGGTGACTTTCCTATAAGAGTTGAGTTAGGAGAACATTGCAGTAATACTCCTTAGGTCATTTCTTATGCGAGAAAGTCCTTAAATGATTCCCAAATAAACTACACAACCATAGAAAAAGAATTTCTTGATATTGTCTTTTCAATACAGAAATTCAGTTCCTATCTCTTAGGATAACCTATAATTATCTTCACTGACCTTTCAATCCTAAAACACATATTTAAAAAACAATATGCAAAGGCTAGACTAATTAGGTGGGTCTGTCTATTATAATAATTTGACCTCAAAATCATGTATAAAAGGTGTTGAATATTTTTAGGTGATCATCTCTCTAGGAGGGAATTCAAAGACAACTCAAATCACCTTTTTGTGTCTTATTCACTTCCTGATGAACACCTATACTCTATGAGTGACATCCCTTGGTATGCTAACATAGCCAACATCATTGTTACAAGAGTATTTAAAAAATTCTTAGGGACTAATGGTTGAATGAAATTTCATTATAATGTGAGGAAATATGTGTTTGATGATCCATACCTCTATAAGTTCTTCCCTAACCAAGTCATTAGGAGGTGTGTACAAGATTCTGAACAAGAGTCCATCCTTAAATTCTATCATAGTGAGGCATGTGGAGGTCGCTTTTCCTCTAAGAAAATGTTTTCTATGTTTCTTTATTTTGGTCTCTTCTAGGCCAAACCTTCATGGGACTCCTACACATTTTGACAAATCTATCCTACATGTCAAAACGTAGGGTCAATCTCAAAAAGAAATCAAATTCCCCTCACTCCCGTCTTAGTGATTGAAATCTGTAACTTCTGGGGAATCGATTTCATGGGTATATTCCAAAAATCTAGTGGATACTTATACATCCACATAGTTGTTGATTTTGTCTATAATTTGGTTGATTCCATTCCCACCAACTCTAATGACCATCATGTTGTGATCTAATTTCTGAAATAGCACATATTTTCTCAATTTGGAATTCCTAGGTCTATAATCAGTGACCGAGGAACCCTTTTCTGCAACCATTCATTCTCAACACTCAGGTCTATGTATGGGATTTCTCACAAGGATTCCACTGCATACCATCCTCAAACCATTGGTCAAGATGATTTACGAAATAAATATATTAATAATATTCGTGAAAAACTCTCAATATTTCTAGGAATGATTGGTCCGAGAAACACTCAGATACTCATTGGGCATATCCTACAACATACAAAACCATCCTAGGAATGTCACCATATAGGTTTGTTTATAGAAAATCATGTCATATACCTATTGAAATTAAACATAAGCCTTTTTGGGCTATTAATAAAATAAATTAGGATCTCTCATTGGCCAGAACAAAAAGGAAATTATATCTAAATGAACTTGAGTAACTAAGGATAGAGGCTTAGGAAAATTCAAGGATCAATAAAGCTAGAGTTCACACCTACCAATCATGGAATATCAAAGTCAAACATTTTGAACTGGGACATTTTTTGCTCTTGTATAGTTTAAAACATCATTTACACCCAGGAAATATAAGGTCTCAATGGTCAAGTCCTTTCATAATGCATCATGTTTACCCCGATGGGGCAGTAGAGGTTTAAGATCACACAAGTGGTTAAATTTTCAAGGTAAATGGTCAAATGTTAAGACCATTCATTGAATAATTCAATAATCAAGAAACATAGGTTGAGTTAACTGACCCAACATATGAAACAGGGAAATAAATAGATTGATTTATGATCCATGATTGGATAATGACATTAAAAAAAGTGTAGCATGATAGGCAACCAATGGGTTTCAAGTTTCCATTCATTTTTATTGTTTTAATAAAAATTATATTTTAAATGGGATTAATGAACCAATTTGACATTTAAAAATAATAAAAAAAATATATCATTGACTTTTTTTTCTATTAATAGTATGGATGGGTATGAAGGAGGAGCGTCATTCTCATCGGTGTCATGTGGTATGATCCTTGACTAATACCTTAACAAAAAATTGAAAAAGAAGACAATGTATCATCAGTTCATTTTATTTTTATGTGTTTATAGGATGAAATAAAAAAATATTATAATAATAATAAAATAAAATTCCACATAATAGGTCATGGGGAAAACCCTATGACAACCGACGAAGCTGTGAGGACTCAAACGAAGGACCAAAGGGAGAGAGGTGTGCACATTTACCACTGACCTATGGCTTATTGTGCTTCCTTATTCTATAATTTTACATATATACTTATTTTTTACGTTCTTTATTATATATATGTGTGTTTGTTTGTAGGTTTTTTTATTGTTTTTTGTTTTTCCTTTTTTACACTAGAGAATTCCAAGAGTGACATTGAGATCAAGTGATTAAAAAGCGAGAAACAATAATTTCAACATCAAACACCAAGTGACTTCATTCCATGATACTCATTTTCAATTTCCTTTTTTGAACTCCCATTCTCTGCCTCTACCCGCTTATAAATTTTATTTTCATTAAACAATGGGGACAGTGTTTTTTTTATGTTGTGGGAAGATAAAATAAAATATATTTTTGGTTAAAAAATTGTTTGATTTGAAAAAACATGTGCCTTAATGGTAAATTTTTTTTTAAACCATGAACATGTTAATAATCATTGTACACTTTGAATCTAAATATAAAATAATTTAGGATGCCCTAATTTCGATTTTAATACATTTATAATTTCATGAGCATAGATTTTGGAATGTGTGTTTGTCCAAAGTCATATTTCATGGTTTATATTTTCATCCAAATAAATAAATCAAAACACACGACCTTTGGATTGTGGGGTATTATTTTGAGTTCCTTGGGTCCCACAAATGAATAGAATACGCTTGTTAATAATTTTAGTTTTAATATGAGTATTCAATAAAAAAAATTAAGAAAAACAATAAATTTGTGCGTAGAGCAATGAAATGACCTAATATGTGGCTTTTGACATTTGGAGACCGTGACTCCATAGTTTTCTGGCCAAGAGATTGTAATTTTAACTATTGTTTTGGAAATTTTTAATTTTTTTAATAGGTTAGCTCGAGATGATGCCCGAGTATGTGGGATTCAGTTGGTTCCCTAAGGTCGTTGAGAATAGGAGTCCTCGGCAAAGTCTTGCTAGAGTTGTTGACTCTTTTGAGTGCAATTTCAATTACCATGGAAAAATTTAAAAAACAAAAAAAAATAAAAAATAAAATAGAAATTTTTGAATACTCATCTTAATATTGAAATGTGATTCCCCTGAGTGATTCATTCATTTTCCTCTTAAATAAAGATAAACCCCCAAGTCTAATGTGATGCACAACACATTATCACTCTAAATTAATATTGGATGAAATATGGATATTAATTTGATCAATGTAATGGTCTTGGGATTGAGATATGCTTATTATAAAATCATGTATTAAAATATTTTTATTGGTTTCATGATTTTTTGGTATATGGGTTTTTTGTAATCATTGTGTATTTTTTTTTGTGATAAAGAAATTCAAATTTCAAATTTTTGACATATATTTTTCATGGCACTAGTAATACTCATGTTGGGGGGTGTAATTAGCCACTAAATGAGGATAATATTAATTTTCAATATATATAATATTCTTGTTACTTATTATTCATAAACCCCATTTTTGTTCATTTTACACTTTGAACATCATTTTACATTATGATGGTAATCCCTTCTTAAAATGCACTATTATGTGATACATTTTTTGACATCATTTGATGTACCCAATGATCATGATTTTATTTTCATATATAATTTTATATTTTTTAATTATATTGGTAAAAATTAATACTTTTCGAGTGTTGGAAGATTCACATTGGATGACCACCAAAATGGGATTTCATGCATACATTTCATGAGAAGGAAGATTGGAAACCAGCCCACTGATTAGCATTTGGTGCCAAAAATAAAGGCCCAATTAAGCCCAAATTTTGTCCCATGATAGAATACATGTATAGGAATAGATAATTTTCCAGGATTCAGTACTAGTTCAGCTTTCATGGTGGTTATTACGGTGGCCCAATTTGGAGTTAAAATTCTAGGCTGGATTCTGAGGCCCATAGCATTATCCCACAAATTTAATCATATCTCGAAAACCACAATTGATTTTTGGTTGAAATTTACAGAGAGATAGGGGACATCCAGAATTGAATTATTTTCTTCTATGGACCTCTCAAATTCGGCAATCTATACGGTCTTCTAGGAACCTATGTTTGTTGGAAGCAAGCTGGCGGCCACCTCGGGCCAAGGGTGGAAAAATCTACTCTCTCTTAACTTTCCACACACCTAGGCCCAACACCATTATGTGAGGAAACTTCTATTGTTGTAGGCACGACCCATGGATTCAATATTTCCTATTTAATGTAGTTTTGTTAGAGGATTTGAGTATACTTGGAGCTTTGTTTTCATTTTAATGTTATTGTGTCGATTTGGCTTTGTACCCTCTTTTTTTCTCATGTAAGATGATCAAATCAGCTTAGTTATTAATAAAATTTCATATGTTCCTCTTATTCTTTTTTTCTTATTAACACATTGTTATTGTTTCCTTACGATTTTAATTTATTCACACCATACCTTGTGATATTTTTCACACAATGGTGTAGTGATTTATTCCTTTTTATTGTTTCTTTACTTCTCTAATTCCTCCCTCATGAGTCTACTTTCCACTTCAATTGAAAAAATAGAATCAATGGAGGGATAAATCATTTATGGGTTGATCCAAGGGATTTTAAAGGGAAATTTTGGATGTTATTTCTCACTCCATAAATTTCTAATCACTTCTATTAATTGAGAATTTTGTTTGATGATCTTTAAACTCCTTAATACTTATTGAATTTAAGGACACACACTTCATGTTCTAATACAAAATTTTACTGTGATCTGCTCAAAACATTGATCCTTCATGTGTATAAGTGATTAGTAATAAAGTGTGTTGGTATTAAACTAGTACGTGATGATTTTTTTTGATCTTCTTAATTGAACCCATCTCAAATATAAAAAATTTAAATCATTAAAAAATGAATTCACCCAATCCACCCCAAGCGATTACCTAATATGGACTCATTATCTTTATTTTAATTAACTTAAATCAATTATTGATACATTAGACCCCTCTAAAATCCACCCATGTTTTCCACTTAATACCCAAAAAAAATCTATAGAATGTACGTGTCTGTAGTTTACTTCTTAGGTTTATGAGTATTCGAAAAACCAAAGTAAACAACAATGAATACTCTAGCTTCATCTATTAGGTAAATTTGAGCATGAATAAATAATGAAATAATTATAAATAATTATTCCTAATCCATAAAATTCATTAAAATCACAAGAATATATATAAAAGTCCTACTTCATAATTTGGAAGGTTAGTGATGTAAAATAAAGTGAATTTATTTATAAAGTTTTTTTGGTGATCGTGAAAAATCTGAGGGAATTGTGGAAGGGTCTTTAAATATTTATGAAATAAATTTTATACATTCTTTTAGGGAAACATGTATCCCTGATTAAATTGTTTTTTAAATTGATCAGGTTGTTGTTTTCCTATATCTTAAATGAAAAAATCATTCATAGAAATAAAAAAAATCGAGTCCTCATCCATTCTTAACACAAATAATGATAATTTGGTTGTATAATCTTCTCTTGAAAAGGAAAAACCTATATTCTGAAATTTGAAAATTAAAATTAGTTCAATTCTAATTCTCGGCCTGTGTCATAATGTGTTATCCATACTGGACATGAATTCAAGGACTTCATATACTATCCCAAATATTATTTCTTAGGGGATTATAAAAAATAGTATGTCATTTTTTAATATTCACATGAATAAAATAATCATAGGTAATGAAATTTAATGGACACATTTCCATATTCATTTGATTTGTTCTTTCACTCGAACCTAAATGAAATTAAATGAATCAATTTTAAAACCTTATTTCCAACTATAAGGGAGAATCAATCGCAATATAATATAAGTGGTGGATAGTTCAATCTTTAATTTGATAAATGATTGTATTGGGTATATTGTGGAGGATACATTGAGGTAATATATTTAAAATAAGCTCTTTCTTTTTTAAATCCAATTCTTTTAATTGTTTTTTATTTTATTTTTTATGGTTTAGATTTCTATTAGATTTCTATAGGGTATCTATTTTTTTAAATTTTTTGTGATTTATTTTCATTAGTTTATAAATTGTAGTATTTAAAAATGGAAGACACTCATTCCATATTTCAATCATAACCTAAAATTATCAAATAAGAGTTTACTTATAAACATAAGTAAAAGTTACCAATTTCTTAATTTTGGGACATAAACATTAAAATAAATGATTTTTTTTCATGATCTAATTTTTAATCATTTTATCCCCATATTTATTCCGAATTATGATCTCTCTCATCTTTTTTCTTCCTACACTAAGGGAATTTTCATTATATGTTAGACCGATTGAAAATATTTAATTTTTTAATAAATATAAACCTCTGTGGGAAATTTAATTTACATATCCTTATATTTATTGATGTATATTATAAAACAATACAATCTAATTTCAATTTATTTATAAATCCTTTATTATGATTTTAGTGTTTTTTGTGAATAGGTAATGTTTTTGGAAACCTTTGTTTCATGATGGGATTTTTATAAATTTTGATTTTAATTATGTTAATCAAAATTACACAATGAAAATATAATTGATTTTGGCATTATGATTCAGTTAATGGATCCCATTAAATATATAAGCATTATTTGGGGAGGAATTAGTTTAATTTTTGTATCGATGAAGATTATATAAAAATACCATGTTGGGTAATGTTTTTCTCTAATTTTTTGTGCTCAAAACATGGGGATAATTACTCTCTAGATTTATTTTATATATTTATGTGTTACATCTCAATGTCAGATCCAATAATTGAAAAAAATATATTTTAACAATTTTTAATTAAGACCCATCTTTGTATTGCCCATAGTTGTGGTTGTAATCCCTGTCATGTATTTAGAAAAACAAAAAAGAAATAATGAATAATTAATGAAGTTATAACAAAAATAAAAATAAAACTTTTTACATTCATCATAATGTATAATGTTATTACCACTGAACACTTGAATTTATTCCACTATAATAATAAAATGTTCCCCTAGATATATTTTGATGAAAAACACATCATCATGAAAAATTAAAATTGGATGAAATTTTTCAATGAATTGGAAAAATGGTATGGGATTTTCAATGGGATATACTTATGAAATTGGGTTTTGTTAAATGATTTTGATAGGTTTCATGATTTATTGGATTTTTATTTTATAGAGAACTATATGTTAAATTGTTTGTTGAAAAATGGAATTCAATTTCATATTTTAGAGATATATTTTCATTGGACAAGAAAATTTTCTGTTGGGGGATATGATAAGCCAACGATAGATTATAAAATATATTTTTTATATTTTAATATTATTGTGATTCAATCTGGATAAAAATCAATTTTAGTACATTTTATAAATCGTACTTCAATACTCATACTATGTGAAATTCCTTTATAATGTGCCTAAATTTTGGCCAAATAAATCATCAAATTGTGGATTAAATTAATTAGATCAAATTAATTTTATATATTCGAATATTATCGATAAATTTATGTGAATATTTTTTATGGCTTTATGGATGAATTACAAGGAAATATTTTTCTTTCATGAATGTAGAAATTTCTAGATGAAGAAGAATGGGCCCTAGGAACATCCAATAATAATTCAGCTATAAATTGAGGCCCATTGATGCTAAAATTGCAACTGTATCAAGATAAAATTATGGGGAACATTTCATTAATGTATTGAATGATCTAATATTGATTCATTCATGAGGATATATCGATTCCAATTTGATGGTTAATTTATCTTCCAGATTTTAGAGCTCATAAAATTAGTGAAATATTATAATCATAAAATGCAAATGGATAATCCAATGTGAATAATTTTTGGGACATATTAGTGGAAATCATGAAAGTGATATTTATCATCTATGCATATCATAGATTCAAACATCATTAATGACATTTTTTTAAATAGAATATGAGATGAATTTGGTTTTTATTTTCCCGACATCATTAATGTGTACAAATAAGTTTTATTTAAATCCAATATTTTTATATTATTAATAGATGAGATGGTGAATATTTATTTGGGAGATACCCTAAGACCAATAAATTATTATATATGGTGTTGTGGTGACGAAATTTTGGGTGGATGTTTTATGCTTTTATTTGTATTATTACACTTTTAATATAAAATTTGATAATCATTTTTTATATTATAAATTGACACCAAAATTTATTTCTCAATAAATATTTTCTTAATATATAATTTTTTTCTTCATCATATCATGTTCATACCATTTTATTATTGATTTAATCTATTCACATCTTAGTTTTTTTAAATACAACACACAATATTGGTGTGATCATTATTTCACTATTTTTCTTCTTTAATTCTCCCCTCATGAGTCTACTTCTGACTTCCATTGATAAAATAGAATTATCGTAGGCCTAACCCTCTTATGTTATTATCCATGTGAGTATCATGTGGATTTGTTATATTTTATTTATCATTTTAATAATTACTAATATATTAATTTATTGATATTTTCATTAAATGATTTACCTTCTCCTCTAATCACACTAACTTTAAGGATACACATCGAGAGTGATAGAATTATCCTCTACATCGAAATAATTATAAATATGATATGAAAAAATTTTATGTGATTAACCTTCATATAGTGGAAACCAAAAAAAACTTCAATAATTTATTTATAGAATATTTCAAAGAGTGAAATTTTTTACAATTTAAGACAATATATACATTAAATGAAATAAATTCAATCAACCACATGTAATATACTAGGATGAAAAATAATTTTTAAAATAATTCACATTAGTGAAAAAAAATCCATAGTAATAATCTATATTTTATCCTATGTTGACCAATTCATAGCCAAATCAAACCCTTAGAAGTTATTATCTTCTTGGTTTCTTCATAGTACTCCGAGGATTCGATTACCCATGTTGTAATATAAGAGACTAATTAAACGATGATATAATAGGGAAATTTTTTGGTCATTATATTCTTCCACATTAATATATTTTATCAACTTTTTCTTTTTTTTTCTAGTTATTTTAAATTCTATCTCATTTATTATCTTTTAATGTCTTTTTATTTTAATGATAAAAAATTTTCGAAACGTTATTTTCCCATATCATTCTAAAATCATTTTTTTTCTATGAATGAATTGACTGTATAGAATATTCAAATTATTTATCAATAATAATCTATTTCTATTATTATCCTATAAAATTTCTAGTATTTAAATATATAATAATCATTCCACCACATTTTGGTTCACAACATGGCCATAAGAATTATTTAATGTAGATCTAACCTTATCCATTCTATTTTTTTAGAAATACATTTAATTCATGAAAATTAATATGAGATCCCCTTTTCCATACATTTTTGTTGTGTTATGTTAATTATTAATATAAATTAAAATTAATTAATAATATTTGAATGCAATCTTCCTTAAAATTTTTAACACATCTTCATTCTCCCTCGATTTTAATGATTTAACTTTATGAGTATTCCATTTCCTTTTTTCATATTCTTCTAATGTAATAATTATCTAAACTCATATTTTTTTTAAATATTGATTTTAAAAATTTAATTACCTTTAAACTTAGTTCATCAATATGTTAAAGCTATTTCATCCTAATTTTCAATAATATTTTCAAATTATATCGTTATTTTTTTTCATTAATGTCAAAATCCATTGATATATCTTATTCATAATTAGGGATATTTTTTAGTGGAATAATAAATTATATTTATCTATATAATTAGAAATAATTTCATGTGATGGTTATTATGAAACCTAATACTTTATCATGAATAAATTTTTTTAGGACAAGATTATGAAAATTTCACTGTATATATGGAAAACATATATATTATTTTTCATTATTTTATATGAAGACTAAAATAATATATGAATATATTATAATGGTTTATTATTCATATATCATAAGATTACATGAAATTTATTTTTTTGTATTCCAAACCCACTATTAGAGTAAATCAAATATGATTAAGATAATATTGAGTGAACCCAATTTGATATGGGACTCTATTTACTACGTAATGATTTTCATGTTAGTGAGGCTTGAAATAAAAAATTATTTTTTATTTTAAGGTTTCTGAAACAATATTTTGACAAATGTATATGTTAATAAACAATTTATTTGTATTTACATGGATCATGATAATTGATTCTGGTTTTTACAATCCTATGACTGAAGTCTTATGTTATTCCAAAATCCTTCCTTTGTGATAAATTATTAATGATATTTTTAAATTTTTTATTATTTTATTAAATCATGTTCATAAACAAGGAATATTATATGATACCGAATTATAATAAATATTCAAACTTATGATCAATGATTTTTATCTCTTATGTTAACCCTTAATAATGATCTAAGATCACCCTTCTATTACATTTCCATTAATAAGGAAATAATGTAGTTATTTATTTATTTTATACCTATAAGTGAAAAAATAGTGAATTTTATTTAGAGGATATATATGAGTTATTTCAAAATCATATAGTTTTTTATATAATCATAAACATTATTAATCATATAAGTATTAGGGGTGATTTATTGTGATATGAAATAAACAATTATTTTAAATAATTATATATATATATATATATGTATATTGGTGATATCATGAATTATTATCTAATCATGGCTTATTAGTTTTTGTGGATCATGTTGAAATGAATAAGATGATATAATTTAGTACATTTTATATTGGAATGAATGTGATATTGTATTAATATAAAATGATAAAGAATGAAAAGAAATTACCATAATTATAGTAACAATAGGATTGATTTTCATTAACAAATAAATTCTAACTCAAGTTATTATAAAATTATTAATGTAGTATGAGTTTTGATTTATCTATTGGACTAATGAAATAAAGATTAAATTTGGTTGTGGAAGGATACAATAAAAATTGACTAAATATTATTTTATCTTATATCTATAAACTCATTTATAACATTAATGGTCTCAATGACTATTAACATGTATCCCTAATATAACCATACATATTTATCGATATAAAATCATATTATCATGTAACATCATGATATTATTTAGAAAATAAATACTATCATGGATTGTGTATATGATACCCCACAATGAGCGTAAAAGAACAACTAAATATTATTAAATATAAGTAACCATTATATCTAAGACATTAGAATTTTATGAATGATCGACATTAAAATAATAAGGAAAATATGGTTGGAACATAAATATATTTTTAATTCATTAGTTAAAAATTAACCACAAATAAAAATACCTCGTTTTAGGGGAATTGTTTTGAAAAAGTATATAAATGCGTACAAGTGTTTTTATACAAAAAAATAAAAATAAAAAATATAGTTATTTATATTAATGATATATATATATATATATTTTAATATAATTTTAATCCTTCATATTATGTGTTTATATACATGATATATGAAAAAATCCATTTTCACAAAAAGAAGAAATATTTTTCTAAAAAGGATGTTTCAAAGCCTTGTGATCGATAAATTGTTTTAAATATAGTTCATGGAATTTTTGTAAAATATATTTTAAAAAATAAACTTATAATTTTATAGTAAAATATCATTATTCACATTTTATGAGATTTTTCAATTTTTTTGATATGTTTTTTGACTTGATGAATAGTGAAAATGCTGCATTTTAATCAAAAACCGTTTTCCTCCATATAATTTATACTATTAAATTATTTCATTTATTGGAAATAAATTATATTTAAATGAATATTATACTATTAAATCCAATTTAGGTCATTATAATCAACTTCAAATTGAATTTTTATATAAAAACATTTCATTCTTTTTAAGGTTTTTACTTTAAAAACATGTTTTCTAGTTCTGTCGATGAGATTAATTTTAAATTAATTTTCTAAAAATAGTAATTTTGATATTTAAAATATAAATCCAATATTTTTAATTGTATGGTAAATATTTTTTTAAATGGTCTCTTTTAAATTTTTACAATATGAATATTAAGTTAAATAATATTTTAAATATCCAGGGTAAAGGGTAAATTTGGTAATTAAGGGTACGAATAATATTTTAAATATAATTAAAATATTCTAGACCATCCACTAAAATTATTTTAATTGTTATTTTAGCCCAAAATAAAACATATTAAGATTTTATTACCCTTATATCAACATCGATGACTTTATGCTTGTTATAATATTTTATTTTAATTAAAATACAATAATGAAATACATATATATTAAAAATTATAATATTTTTAATATTATGTTATATAGAATATTTCTTCAAATATAAATTTTTATCTAAAAAATAAAATAAATTTCTTCATGATGATAGTTCTTTTTATTTTTTTTGGGAATGAATAATTATTTGAAATTATTGCACAATGGAGATGCATTAATGGTTTAACTTATAGAAATATAAAATAAATGTAATTAGAAATATTAATATGAATTTAATTTTATATAATTACTGTCATAAATTAATTTTATATATGTCTTTTACATGTTATTAATTATTTAACTCTTTTTTTAGAATATATCATGTTTTTATGATATTTGAATAATGTCATGTAATGAATAGTATCAAAATTAATAGAAATGGTGCTTTTAAATAAAAATATTTAATTAAATGATATAAAATACATATAAAAAATAAATATATGAAAAAATTTACATAATAATGATAATTTAATAAAAAATAAAATTATTTTTATTTATTTTAATTGTAACTATATTAAACCATTATGAGTAAGATAAAATATGATACAAGGAAGATTTGATGTGGTTAAATAAGAGTGAATCAAAAAAATTGTTGATCCATAAACTATAAAATTTGTCTAATATTCATTGTATTAATTTCTTTTTACCTCTAAAAATACTACTTATAATATAAATTAGTTATTATCTATTGGTATTGTCACGACCCGTCCTCGGGGCCCGTGCCGTGACTACACTAAGAACGCCTTCCATAGGCCAAGGAATGGCGACTAGCACCAAAGGAGTAATCCCTATAAAAAGGGAAGACATTTCCTTTTATCCTTTAACACAAACTGATCGTGAAAAAAAGCATCATAGTACGCAGTTGAATGTAAAAACTAAGTAAAAATGTATACAAAAGTATGTGATGAAAGGTATGGGGCCAGAAATACAAGCCCAACAGTAAATTACAACAACTGTAAAGATAGTACAACAACAGAAAGTTAAACATAAACTACTGAGTCATCCTTCAGAAATATCACCTGAAGGGAAGGTATAGATGGCCTCCTCAGCACCCCAGGTCTGTCTGTATGCTCCGAGTACATCTCGACAAGTGGTCCACCTCCAGATACCATCCATCTCTATAACCCTCTACCTCGATCAGTGTTGTTCATCGTCTGCATCGAACAGAATGATGTGTAGGCATATCCCATGCAGGGTTGAGTATAATGAAACTCATTTGGGGTCCCCAAGACCCCCTAAGGTCTCCCAGAATCCCCAAAGGTTAATCCATAGTAGAAAGATACAATCACTAAGTATCAACCAACCCTACATAAGTATATGCCCATACAAATACCTCAGTTACCAGTCACAACCCGCCTCTAACTCTTGATACCAATCAAAACCCAGTCCACACTATAATTAAAGTCAATCACATCAATGATAATGATTGAAAGACAATACTTGGCTAACATAGGTATAAAACAAACGAAAGGGGTTGAGATGATTAGATGTAGCCTCTGAACCATATCCTCCATCGAAACCACGTAGGATCCTGGAATAATATCACCACTATCAAACCCACATAGGAATCTGGTACAGTAGTCATTGCTATCAATCCCATGCAGGATCCTGGTTCAGAGGTCACTACTGTCGAACCCACGGGGGATCCTGGTGCAGAAGTTGTATCTTTCGAACACATGTTGGATTATGGTACAGAATTCGCCGTTGTAGAACCCACGTAGGATCCTGGTATAGAATTCACTACAGTCGAACCCACAGAGGATCCTGGTATATAAGTCTTCACTATCGAAACCATATATGATTTTGGTACATTAGTCTTTGTTGTCGAACCCACGTAGGATCCTGGTAATGAAGTCATCTTTGTCGAACCCACAAAGGATTCTTTCATAACAGTCGCAGCCAGCCCTAGGGTTCCCGCACACAACACCCTCGATTTCGAGAGGGTCTGCTCCTCGATCCATGTGTTGATACATCAACTATATTTAATTTCTGAGTTAATGTATCTCATAGTTCCATCTCATCATAAGGAACCCAACGCAACAGACGGCGCATCAATCAGATGGCCAGTCTGATAGTTATTAGCATATCTGTTCTAGGGGCCTAGATGGATTTACGCTCGTTCCAAACCCTGCCATTTTCCAAAGTATTCCAAAACTAACATATAGTATTAAAAAAGGACCACCTCATCACAATGGTCCCAGTTCTTCAAAAGTTGCGTCGATTGGACATGCGGTCTAGGAGATATTTGTGTTTAAGCGAAGACAGGTACGGCACGTCAAGCCCAATGGGCTGGCGGGTCGGCCCGACCCGGTTTGGTGGGTCCGACCAGGCTGGAGGTCGGCCATGCGGGTCCGACCAGGTTGGGAGTTTAGACCTTCGTGGTGGGGTGCCCCCCCCCCACCAGCGGACCCGACCCGCGATGGGGTCCGGTTCGGTTCACCCGGCGGCGCTATGCAGCGCCACCCCTCCCATGCCTGGCTAGCCATAGTCGGTCGGTTCTATCCTGTGCAAGTATCCCGCAATGCAGGCCACGGTTCTCCCCATGTGGTGCCAAGTAGAACCACAGTCTTCTAGCCCAGCCGGCAGGTGGCCGACCGATTCGCCCCGCAGAGCGGCCCTTACAGTGGGTCGTAGTCTTTTCCACGCTGCGCCTACGAGCACCACAGTCCTTCATCCCGGTTGGTAGGCAGCTGGCCAGATCCTCTAGCTGAGCAGACTGCGGTCTCCCTCCAAGCAGTGCCTACGGGCACCGTGGTCTTCCAGCTGGCCGGCCTGATTGGCCGGTCGGTCGTCCCACAGACCGGATCCAGGACAGTTGGTTTAGTCGGCCGCCTCCACACCTCCACGGCGGCGCGACGGTGCCGCGTTCCTACTGCTCTCTATGTGGTACAACGGCGCCACAGTCCTACTGCTCTCTAGGCGGAGAGACGGTGTCGTTCCACCTCAACTGTCACGGTTCTTCTCCCGCACTTTTCAATGGAACCGTGCCCTTTTGGCTCCGCCTCTGATGTCAACCAAACTAGATTCAACGGAGGGCCATCAGGCCTTGTTTGTTAGGCCCCCACCCTCCGCGTTACGTGATATAAGTTTTCCACCGTCAAACAAAAGTAAACATCCATGAATAGAGGATATAATTTTATTAATTTAAAATTAAACAAATCATCCTACCTTGATTCAATAATGTTGTCGAAGTCACGGAAAATGGTGTCATGGAAGATGGATGTAGTTCCGTCAACGTAGGAGGGAGAGTCGTTATCGTTGGTGACGTTCTTCGTAGGTGTCGTCTTCCCTTGATTTCCCCTATTAGAAATAAAAGTGATACGTCGTTGTTCATTTTTGGAGATGGCATTCTTCATTGGAACAAATCGTTCCCTATTTCACCAATGCTCCACCAATACTCTCAAGCTCTACAATGATTATGCCAACTCCAAATAAAATAATTTCTTCACTTATATAAATTTGGCATAATGTTTTCAAAATTAAAAAACTCAAATTAATTAATTTATTCATGATCTCAATTATATAATTAATGGTGTTGGATAATTAATGAGATAAAGTGGGAGGTGGCGAGGTTTAAAAAATAAAAATGCAGTTGGAAAGTGGAGGGTTTAACCCACATCAATGGGGGGTTTCAAGAGATTTAAGGGGGAGATGAGGGGTTTGTGTTCGTCTGGGCCCACCACACAATATCCTTCCATGGGAGTTTATGTGGGGTATGGTCCCCACTTCCAACTTCCCTATGGTGGATTTAAGCACCACCCACCTAAAAATAAGTGAATCATATTTGTATTTTTTTTAAAAAGAAAACCCCAAAAAATAACTTCCAACCTGTATAAAACCCAAATGCATTAATGGTCTCCTTAAGAGAATACCAGTGATGTGAGTTAATCGGTGACCTCATATTTCAATTTCAAGCACCGGTTCAAAAGATATAAAGTCACACTCGTGCGTCTAATAAATTTACCCGAACACAACATTAGAAAACTATTCTGGGCACAACATTACTTGGAATTAGGTTCTGTCAGAAACTGTGGACTCGTACAATTCCCTTGTATTTTAGAAAAAAATAATTCCACGTGATTTTTAGGTATTTACAGGAAATATAATAATAATTTATATGAATTTAATATATTAATAAATTCCGAGATTTCCCCTCAACTCTATCATAATAGGGAACATCTGATACTCTTTTCTAAACACATAACATCCTATTTAGAGAGGAAAATATCATTTGAAATATATTTTTTTAATCCATCAACAAAGTATAGATCTATTATTTATGGCATAACATTACACTTATTTCACATAATGTGTTGAGAATAAGAGATCATCCGATGAAGACATATTGTATTAATCTATTATTTCTATTTTATTTCTTCTTCAAATTTCATCAACAATTTTTTGACAAAGATGTGATAATAAATAAATTTCTGTAAATATAATTATATTTTACAATTTCTATATCATCACCAAATCTATCTCTACTTCCATTAGATGGGTCAAAAATTATCATTCGTTTGTACGATAAACTACTGCCTCGTAAAAAATTATAATTCATTTTATGTCCCCATATTAACATGATGTTTATAATGGTGTAATTAATAATTTTAAATTATATAAATTAAAAAAGTCTTATTATGAAATTATAACATATCATTTAAATTATTACCATACTATTAACATGAAAATGATAATTCCTTTCATGTTTGCTCATGAAATATCACCTCCGTGAAGTAATGTGATTCATTTCAGGACACCAAATCACATGGATGATATGTATAAGTATTTTAAGATGAATAATATTTATTTAATTATATTTCAAATTTTTTATTTATAATATAATACTTATCTTGTTTCAATAATGATCATTAAAATTTGGAAATGTTACTCATGCATACGAATGACATGTTGTCTTCAAGATTTTAACATAGTTCATTTATAAAAAACATATGTTATGGATGGATTTAGAAACTAAATTTATTTTTCAAATTGATTGTAATTATATTAATACTATTATGGATATAATTTACAAATGAAATACTCGACCAATGAGAATATACAAAATTCATTTTTGACTCAACTACTATATATTTTCAAATCATATGATGTGATCTTAAAATTATGTAATTTTCATATAATTATAACAAGTGATATGAAAGGAATAGTAATAAATTAATTATTTATCAATAATATAAAATAATTTTACAATTTTTATTATTAAGGATGATTAAGAACATACATGACAAGTTGGGATCAAGGATAGGGATTGTTTAACTAAATAAAGAAAGTTTTAAATGTTTTGATGATTTTTTATTCATATCATTATATTTAATGACCACGTTTTTAAAATATTTTTATGAATTAATTAATAATGAACATGAATTTTTTATAAATTGAATTTTTTGATAACTATCAAATGTTATTAAAAATAAATATTTGTATTGTTTTGTATAAATAATGTTATTTCAAAAATATCTTTTAATTTTATTGCTTCAATTTTAAAAAAAATCACAATGTAATGTTTTTTATATATAAAACATTAATTGAGTTTACACCTTTAAGGATTCATTAATTACTGATTATTTAATTTATTATTATTCATAGGTCATTCCTAGGAATTTATATTTCATTATTATATTCATGGTTATTATTTTTTAAAAGGGAATTTTTAATTGAAATGAGTATTTTGAAATCTAAAACTGTATTATAGAAGGGTTTAATATATTTTTGGAGGTTTTTAGTAATTATTTTTTCCATAAAAATTATATATGAAATGATGTTCTCCATTATAGCTCAGGGGTGAGGCTGATATATCATATATGAAAGGGTTGACCGAATATAGATTATGAAAAATCATTGAGCCCAATATAGTGTCTACATAGATTGATCTACATTATAACACTTTAATATAATAGGTACTCTATAGATGGATTTTTACTTTATGTTCATTCTATTTCTAAGGGTTTATTTAAGAATGATGTTGTAATAATATCCTAACGCACCTATATGAGTTTTCTATTTTTGATAAAGTGTTTTATAAAAAGGGTTTGGATTTAATTTCATGTTTAATGTGAACTGTATGTTTTCTTTCATTTATTTTTATTACTAATATCTTTATGCCCATATAATTTCATTAAATTTTTTTTGAATGTCTTATGATTGATATAGAAAAATAATATTACATTATTAATGTATTTTATGATTTTTTCCGAAATGAAAACTTGTTTCATATTTTGAAAAAGATTTCCTTTGGTGAAATAAATGGATACTGAGAAAAAGTTACCAATTTTAATAAATTGGATTAACTTATATGATTTTTTAATTTTATTAATATTTTTATACTTAACATATCCTCAAATGATAATTTTATTTTAAAAACACATGAATATTTAATTTTTAATAATATTTCCTTATAATTGGTATGAGGATATGGCTTAGACAACATTACTGATTAGGATGTTTTTTTGAGTTAAGGGTTTCATCATGGTTTTATATTTTTATGATTGATCAAATTTTTATGGTATTAGAACCCATTTTGAGTCTATAAGATATGAAATTGTAGTGTGATTAAGATATTTTTGGAGACATGTATTTTTTAGGAATTTTTTTATTATATGTTGGGATGAAAAATAAGTTGAATGACATTACCATTGAGTCTTAAATTATTTCCATTAAGATTAATTAAATTTTCTAATAATTAAACGTAAATTATGTTATTATTGAAAAAAAATGACAACCGAAATGATGGGTGAAAACTCATTGTGTCTAGAAAGTCCCTGCGAATTGATCCTGCAACTAACTGGTGTCAAAGGTGTATAACCTACCACTAGCCTAAGTGATGTCCTTTTTTTGTGAATTTGATTTTTTTAACATATAACATAGATAAATTTTATTTCCATTTTATTGGATAATGATTTTATGATTATTTGATTAATTTCATTTTGAAAGAAATTAATTTTTTTGGAACCAAATACTATCAGTGTAAGAAAAATACAAATCTGATATTATTTGAGGAATAAAGGATTAATTATATTCTTGGAAGCCCATATTATTTTATAGTGTATTTATGTTGATTCAAATTATTAATGGATTTTATTATAATATCATCAAAATAATTAGTGAAATTATTATTTGTTTTAATAATTCATTATTAATTGATTTTATTTCAAGATAATAATTATAATTTATAATGGTAGAAAATGTGAAAATATTATTTTAGTTATATGGTCTCAATAATATTTTTTATTATGTTGTGGTATTTTACAAACAATTATATAGGTAATGGCCTATATTAAATATTTGGTATTAATATTGAATTTTTTGGATTAAATGTTGTTTTCTTCATGAAAATATTTATTATTTTTGATCATTATTATATATTATAAAATTAATTTTGTTTTTGTTAATTTTATAAGATATTATGATTAGAGATATAATTTAGATTATTTTGTGATCCACTAAATGTTTATTAGAGTGCTTCAGTCTTGAAAAAAGAATCTTAAATACACATCATTTAGAAAAAATATGAGGTTGCGGTGGAAATTGATTAATCAAAGTAATATTACTTATAAATATATTACATTTCACTATGACCAGAGTCTGGATAGTAAAATAATTCCCAACCATTTTGAAAGGGATCTAAAAAAATATAATATATTTACATTCGATTCTATGAAATAATTGATCTTTTAACTAAACACAGATTTATAGTTTCTTAATGGTTACCATTATGATTTCCATGTTCTCTATCACTATACATCACTACATGATAGAATGTTTTATCTTCCATGTCTATGGTTTTATACATGGAACCCAATTTTTTTTTATCCCATGAAACATTTATAATTCCTTATCATTTTATTAAGGTGGATTTTTTATTTACTCTTCTTTTGATTTGGGATTTTAATAATGGTTTTTGGAAAAGAAAAATATCACATACCTATCATGAATTTAAAATTAAAATGTTGAAATTTTGAAAGGGGTGGGAAAATTTTAACTCCCAATTTAAAATAAATAAATACTATGTTCAATAGTGTACATGATATGCCATATTTATTATAAAGAAAAAAAATATTAATATTTTAATGTGACCATTATAACATAGTTATTTAAATGTCAAGAAAAAAAATTTATTTAAATTACCAAAATATGGTTTTCACATGTATATATAATTAATTATGTGTTTGAAATTTATTTATAAATTGAAATTATACATATTATTAAATGAATTTGATTGTAAAAACTATATAAAAGTTAATTTTTTTTATAATAATAAATAATGAAATCACTATAGTTGTATTATAAAAATGATATATATATATATATAATATTCAATATACTAAATAAAATTCTTAATATGTGTTTTCTAGACAAGATATAAAAACTAATCCAACTTTACCCGTAAAAGTTGTATCTTTAAAAAATAAGTTATTACACAATTTCAAAAAATATATAATTTAATATATTTTTCAAAAAATTTAAATTTATATTCTATAAATTAGACATCTTATTTTGAATATGAATATTAAAATATATATTTTCTGAATTTCACTTTTTTTAATATCTTTAATATTTTGATTTTTAGTGAACCAATAATTAATTTTAATTGAATAAAAATATGTCATCTAAATAATCAAAAGTGATAGGTTATATTTCAAATTATTATTCAAAATATAATTAGATCGACTTTATACTAATTTTTACAATTTAATCATTTTAATTGCTTTCACATTACATTTGGATATAAAAACATTTCAATTTGTTGAACATCATTACATAATAAATTCATTATCTCATTCTGTCAATGTGTTTAATTTAAAAATAATATAAGAGAAATTTTTATATTTAATTTTTAAAAAAGCTTCAATGTGGAATAATATTTTCAATATTTAGTAATATTTTCCCATTTATCATCGAAAAATTTTAATTGAAGTTTTAATAAATTTTTAATAACCATTGTTTAGAATAAATCGTGTCATTAAGGGTTTATTTAATAAAATAAATATTTATAAATTATCCTAAAAGATGTCCTAATTTTATTTTATGAGTGAGTTTTTATTTAATTTAACCTTATTCTAATTTTTGTACCCCTTTGATCTTCTTGGAAGACATTATTCCCTTTATAGTATGTTATATTAAATAAAACTACATGATGACCTATTTTTGTTTTAATAACTATAAAATTATTAATATAGATTTATATATAAGACATCTTATACTATAAAGAGTCATTTTAATGTTAAAATAGTCATAATCATTATAAATATTTATTTTTATTTTTTATCTGATAATTAATTAAATTAGAGACATTCATAATTTTTATGGAGTGATAATTTAAATAATGATAATATAAAATAAATATAAATAATATTATTAAAATTTATATTATTTTATATAATTAATATCATTCAATAATTAAATAGGATAATTTGACACTTTAGTAATGATTTTAAATAGTTTCTGAGAATATATCATGTTTTCTGTTATTTGAAAAATGTCAAGTAATGAATATAGTCAATATTGACATTAATGATATTTTTAAATAAGTAATATTTTATTAAATTCAATAATATTAATAAAATTAGAAAACTATTTATAATTATATTTATAAAATTGAAAATCTCAAAATATATCCATCTGTGGATATCTTATTTTTTATAGTAACATTATGTAACCATAAAGAGTAAAAACACATGTCATCATTTTAAGACATAAAGAGGATCAATAAGGTCATATAAGAAAATGATTGAAAAAATTTAAAAAATTTATAACTTCATTGGATAAATTTAATTTGACCAATAATCATCTTATATTCAAAATAAATCAGTTTTTAGCAATTGGGAATATAAAATTATTTTATATTAATTTAATAGTTTTAGAAATTCTAATAGTGCCCCTCACCTCTCTTATAAAGAGACACATCTTATTCTCTTTTCTATACACATAAAAACCAACCTGGTTAGGCGATGATCAACGTAAATCAATTAGATAATCCCAGCGCACATTATAGATATCTTATTTTATGAAAACCCCACCCTTATTTGTAGTAATTTATTAGGAAAATGAAATCATATAATTAAAAGGTGTTGTTTTAATCATGTATTTCTGTTTTATTTTCTATTCAACTAGAATAAAATATTCTTCAGACATGATGAAATAATTAATCTATTTTTTAAAATATAAAAATATTTTATTATGTAAACATAATCAACTAAATTACTCTCCACTTCCTTTAAATGGGAAAAATAATTATTGTTTGGGTTTATGGGGAACTTCCACCCCGTGAACCCATATAAATATTTTCCACAACCATCTCTCAATACATGCTATAATGAGGGAATTACAGTGTACATAAGATAATATTGGCATATTTATCATTATTAAATTTTAATATATGATTTACATTCTTACATTTTCATGCACATAAAAATAGTAATGTCGTTCGTCTTCACATTTGAATTATCACATACACGAAGCAATGTGACTCATTTTCTATCAAAATATAACATAGATAATATATGTATCTATATTCAAATGATTATTATGATATTTATGATATTGTAAAAAATATATAATGATAAAATAATGCAGATATTATTAATATAATGATCAATGAAAATTGGAAAATTACACATGTGTACGTACGGGTTACCATCTTCATGATGGTAATCTAGTTCATGTCTCAAATACATATGTATTTGATGGGTACAATATCCTGATTAATGATAAGAATTCATTATTATTTCAAAAATATTTTTATGTATATGATTTTCTAATGAAATCATTGACTATTTACACAATACCTAATCATTTTGGGCTCTAGTACTAAATATCATCGAAATAATAAATATGAACATAAATAATTATGAAATTTTTATAACATTTTAAATAGTGATATAAAAGATATTATAAAAATTAAAAAGGATTTAAATAAATTAAATAATTAACAAATTTTTAATTTTCAAGATGATAGGTATCATATGTGAAGCGCATGTCTCATCGTATAAAATAGTAATCTAAAAAACCATTATCTTAAATGTTTAATATTATCATTTTTAAATATTTATATTTTATTACCAATTTATTGAAAATTATTTTCATATTTGTTTTCATATATACAAGAACGTTTTAAGAGGTTATTTTTAAAATTTCCTTGTAAAGAGAGAAAAAAATGAATCATTTTTAATTTTTAGGTATAAATCATTTCATTCTAAAATATATATTCTCATGTCACTCTTTATATATTTTTACAAAATCCTAACGCAATGTTTTTATCAAACATGACATGAAGAAAAATTCCTTCTTTCAGGATGTTTTTATTATTTAACATTTCCTTTATATGTATTCATATAACATTCCAAAAAATATAGTCCTTTTTTATGCATGTGGTTTGTAGATTTTAAAAGTGATTTTTAATTTAAATTTTTTTTTTCAGATATGAATGTGTTTTACAGAAGGGTTTAAATAATTATTCAAGTGGTTTATTTATTATTTGGTGATTATATATTTTTTATGTAGTCTGGTGACCGATTATATCTCCCAGGTGAGCCTGATATAGAATATATTATGAGTTGAGGCCTAATTTAGATAATGAAAAATGTGTGATCCTAAGAGAGATTAAGTAAAGGTTGAGCCGAATTATTGATCATCATTTCATTGGGTACTCTGTAGATGAATTTGTTTGAATGGATAATCAAATTTATGGGTCTATGTAATAATGATATTGCAATGATTTCCAAATGATCCAAGATGCTATTTATTTTATACAAAATGCGTTTTAAGAAAACAATATTATTGTGTTTTCATGTTTTTTATTATACTAACAGTTTACCTTCCTTTATTCCCCTTACTGTTCTTCTTTTGAAACACCAAAGTGTTTAACCAATTTTATAATTATAACGATTATTATTGATAATTATTATTTCATGTTGATATTTTTGATGATGCATAATGAAAATAAAACATATTACATTTTTATAAAAGGTTTTCCTTTGGTAGAAAAAAAGGATACTGATTATAAGTGACTACATATAATGTACTGGATTATTTTGTAATAGATTATCATAATTCAATAAAACTAAAAACTGAATATATCTATGAATTTGATTAATATTTCAATAACAAAAGAATATTTAATGTTCAAGCTTAGGCCCTTACATATCATTAATATTTAATACCATTTATATAACTACTCTTTAATAGAAGCATATGTGAATTTTATTCTTTTGAATCACATTATAGCCATTATAGTTAAATTTTATGTAATTTTGGGGGTGTATTTCATACCATATATTGATCCCATATTAATTTACGGGGTAAAAAAATCACATCCATATCCCAAATAAATCAATGATTATTCAACAATGAATTTTGTAGTATATAATCTAATTGGTAACTACATAAATTACATCACATAAAGTGAAATCATGAAATGTATTTATCTCAAATTGTTATAAAAAACATAAATAATAATGATATTACAATTTTGAATGAAAAAATTAATATTTATAACATTTAATTTCCAATTTTATTCCATAATTATATTGTTCAATTTGTGTATAACATATATCAAGTTATACTCTATTATAAAAGACTCTATATAAAATTACCCACGTTTAATTTAAGAAATTGGTGAATTAAATATAAAATATTCTTCATGAGGGTTTAATATACACATTTTCTACACCCTATGGTGATCAATTTAGATTTATTACGAAGAAATATATATCATTTCATCTCTATATTGAATATCTTGTAATTTAACAAATCAAGGCCACGAATACGTGTCATATACCACATATTGATTAAATGTTAAATAAAAAACAAGTGGATCAATATATCTCTAAGATATAAATTTTCTTAGATGTCAATAATTATCCTAAAAAATGATGAATAATCACAATACAACCCTTTATATAAAGTACATGAAATATTTATTATTAGTTATTTCATTTGTACTTGTAAATAAATATCTTGTTTTCTTATAGTTTATTAATAGAGTCTATAGAGATTAATCCTATCAATTAATTCCATAGTTCATTATAATGTAATCATATACTGTTAGATAAATTAAAATAATGTGCATCATTTGAGGATTGTGATGATAACATTGATAAAAATGAAATTAATTCTGTGTTATTCATGAATTAATCCTATATATAAAAATTAAATTTCTTCCACCACGTATCTAATTGAACAATTATATATATATAATTAAATGAAAAATGTTATTGATTTATACCTTCGACCAAATAGTGTTACAAAGATTCTAAATTTTAGTAGAATTTCTTTGTATTGTCAAAATACTGTGAGAAGCCTATAAATAGTGTCCAATTGTAAAACCATGATAGCTTATATGAAATTTATATTCCTTCAGATATATGAGTGTTAATAAAATATTAATGGTCTAATGAAAGGGTTATTCACTGAACTGGTACCCGAAATACATTGTAATTGAGTCCAATTTGTAATGTACTTTGATGAATCAATGAATGTATTGTGATATATAATCTATAAAAATGAAAATTTTGTAGTTTATTCATAACATAAATTAAATACATATGAAAAAAATTAATCAATGTGTGATTTAAAACTTGTAGTTGTAATATTTCAATTAAATATATGAATTTATTATCCCTATAGTAAATAAATCATGATATACATACTAATTAAAACTTTTAAGGTAATTATTAACAAGAATTCATTTAGCCATACACCAAAGGAAATTTTTATCATTGATCGGGGACTATAACTACACAATATACTACTAGTTTGTAGAGAAAAACAAATTGGTTGACATTCCAAGTAGGAATGTTAATGAAACTATATTCATGATATAGATTTAAATATAATTAATAATCATGTATTTTAAAATCATCTACTAGAATAATATAATGGGAAAGGATAAATCCTATTATTTACAAAGAATTTATCATCTATATATTGATGGGAAGAATAAAGAGGTACTGATAGAGGATATAGTTCTATAGAAATAGGTATGGAATAATATAATTTTTATCCATTATATTGAATGAATTATGACATTCAAGAAATGTATATGTGTCCCATAAATAAAATAAGTGATGAAAGATATTTTGGATTATACACATATTTCATCTTTAATATTCTATACTATAGGTAAAAGGATGCATATAGATTTAAAGGGGGATTTATAGTGTGATAATATTAGTAGGGAGAGTACATATTACATTTATGTATTCTTTATTTGTTTCAATTTCATGGATAACCAAAAAATAATTAACGGTATGGTGCAACTATTGAAAACAAATATATTAAAATATAAACATGTGACTATGTATTTAATTGTTGTTATTCATATGCCATTAAAATTTATTATTATATTTATCTGTTTTATATCATTATGAGTATTTAATATTTTATTAACTTTTATCAATATTTCCCTCTAGATAAACTATCTATGATATAGACAATGTAAAATTTAAGGAAACATGAATCACCATGTTCAACTGTATATGATGGAGATTTGAGGTTTACATCGATGATATAGAAAATCACATAAAAATTATTGAATAAAAAATTAATTTTTATCAATACTTATAATCTGTATAATAATGTAAAATCAATTAGGAAAACTCAATTTTTGAAATATATACTGATATTAGAATAACATTATTTGAATTATGTTTGTGATCAAAACCTACCATTTTGCACTTATTATAAAAATATAGTTTCCATTAAAGCATTTAAATCACCCCATATGATGATATTCATGGTAAGAGGTGTATTACTCCAAAATGATGTGGTGATGATGTATAATGAATGATTCTAGTACTTTTTCATTCCATTAAAATGTTCTATAATATATAAAAAAAATTATAATATCTTCAAACCAAATAATTAAATATATGATCTATGATGATAATAATTCACAAGATTTCAGGTTTTATATTAATGATATGGTATTCAATTGTATACAATAATGGAATATGGAATTTTATATCAAAATCATATATCATAGTGATAAAGTAATAAAAAATATCATTTTACTTGTTATAAATATTTTGAATAATTAAAACATTGTTGATGTGTTGTGGGAACTAAAATTTGTAATGAGAAAAATGTAACCTAATTGTTCCATGAGTATAATATATTTCAATGGTGAAATTATTATATGGGGGTATAATGTATCACCCTATTATTTAATATATATTTTAACATATGATACATGAATCCCTAAACTTTAATGATTAATGATATATTTCATTATAGAATAATGATACACAATAATTAGAAAATTTATCAGATTAATAAATTTATTTATTTTAATATTACTATAGAAATGAATCAATAATAAATTGAAATTAAGGTATGGTTGAACTATGATTATCATAGTCTTTTATGAAGATTATTCCATATTAAATGATAATAAAAATAATAAAACAAATTAATAACCTTATGGATTTCATGAAATTACTATTTAATTGGATTCATGATTTTTCGCATTTATTAAAGGATATATATAAGAATGTTATAAGATCCCTTATATACTAATTATACCAATTATTCTTGAAAATATTATGAAAATCGGTTCCCTAGCCATATCAATACTTTTCTCAAGCATTTAGTTAAAAACATGTCCCACATATTGTTGTTCTTATAAAAAATTATAAAGTAGATTATATTCTTGATGTTGCATCCCAGTTTTACATGAGAAGATAATTTCTTTCTATATCAACCATAAATCATGTTAGGATATTAAAAAAACATATATTGGTGCACTTTTAAAATTCCTCATATTAAAATTTCATGAATGGTGTAAAATATTTGGTTTCCTTGACATACATATACAACATTTACAGTATGTTTTTACAAATTAAAGAGATATTATTTAGAATATAATGTTATATTTGAATTTAATATTTTATTTATAATTCATCCGAATAATTTAGTCACAGTTCATTGATAGGTAAATAAATTGAGAGGGAATAAATACCTTTTCAAATACATAGTAATTAATAAATAATTTTTTATAGATAATAACCACTATGATCTTGAATACATATTGGATAATTTCACATAGTTTAATAATAAATGTGGACTTCATAAGAACATATTTATAGTTTATATGATCATATCTAATATTCAATGGATAACAATATTCTACAATGATTTGGATACAAACGTGACTTGAGATATTTTATCTCACTCCCTTCCTCTTCTCAAGGTACCTCTCTTTAGTGGATGGGTTTATTATTTTTATTTTTTATATCATATGGACCCATTATTGTAACACCCATAGTATTTAATTAATAATAGATATTTTTATCTACGTATATTAATGAATTAGATAATGTTTTAGAGGTTTAAAATGAGAATAAATCCAATCTTAAGCATGGAATACACTAATATTTTTAAAAGATTGTTTTACTGCCTTTTGATGGAAAACCATTTTTAAATCAAACATTTGACAATTTTTTAAGATATATTTGTCAAAATAAACTTATTCTTTTTTATTTGGACTTTGAAATTTACTTTGGGTAATTTTTTTGTATTTTTCCGATAAAGTTCATTTTTTAATGAATAGTGAAAACTGTTGTATTTTAATTCAAAACCTCTTTTTAATATAATTTATTTATATAAATAGGTTATATTTCGAATTGGTTTTAAAGTGAAATTAGATTATATTTTTACCATTTAATCCAATAGTGGTCGTTGGAATTAATTTTACTTTGAAATTGGACTTAATCCAGGGTCAATCTTTTGATACTTATTGTTTCATAAAAACACGCTATTTACTATGACAGCAGAAATTAATTATTAAATTAATTAATGTAACTTATATGATTTGAATTTTGTAAAAATAGACATAATTATTGAATTTGGATTATCAAATATTTCTTAGGTCGTTTTTTTGGTATTTTTATAAAAAAACATCAATTTTTAATGAATAGTGAAACCACTAAGTGGTACATAAAAAATGATTTTTCATTTCAATAAAATTTTACCACCTCTGTGTTTTGAATTTCAAAGATCCGATATACATGGTTGTCATTAAGAATTAAAATGTGGATCAATGGGATTAAAATAATTTTTTGGTGAATAATAACTTTTAAGTTTTTAATCGTGACTAGAGGCAATTAGTGTAATTTAAGGTAAGAATAATGTTTAAATAATATGAAATGAACATGACACATGTCTAACCCTTATTGGATGTGTCATTGCAGACCAAGAAAAATCGTGGGTCAATTTTTGGTACCCCATGGAGCCACTTGGGTAAGATAATGACATTAATATCTTTTTATTTAATGTTAAAGTAAAATTGACACAAACATGAGTTGTTTTACTAAAACAATTTTTACATGGGGTTATACAAGTCAGTTTTTTGACTATAAATAGTCATTAAAAAGATAAAACTATTTACTACATCATGATATTTGTTTTATTATTTTTAGACATTAAATAAATCAAATTATGTATGACACCATGAATATACAATGATTACCGAATTATTTAATGATTTAAAAAATGAAAATATAATGTAAAATCTAAGACCTACACATGTCAAAAACCTATTGGATTGGTGGATTTCGAACCCTTATCACCTTATCCTCGATATTTATAATTTTGGGTCCTTTTTTATCGGAAAATCATTTTATAACAATGTATCTTTTCTTAACATTCCAAGAGTTCCCCTCCTCTCCTCTTATAAAAGGCCCCCACCTCTACCACATCACTCACAATTCCAAAGGCATTGGATCGGCCAAACCCTATCCATTTTGTCTCTCTGCATACCTCTATTACTCCTTGAAGCCTCACTGTGGGCAGAAGTCTTCCCAAGGAAGCCTTTGAGCTCAAATCAAAAAGAGTTGCACGTTTTAAAGGTAGTGTTTCTTCTTGTGTTCTTATGTTTTATTTTGCGTCTACAACCCCCTAAACTCATTTTATTCCTTTATTTTGTAACAAAAAAAGTATCTTAAATATACTAGGATGTTTTTATGTGAAGTATTCGAGCTACACATACACACACCTTTATATTATTGTTAAAGAGCATACTGTTTCCGTGGATGGTGAATTTCTACCTCACAAAACGATGATTGTTCAATATTCTTATAACACCTTAAAAGGTGGCCCTTAAGATGTCACAATATTTATATATGATATATAATATTTTTATGTCTTCCTTAAGCTTCTGTATTTTTCATTTATGGCACACCTTTATGGATTCCATTATGGGTATACGTGATATCTTAATTTTAGGAAGTGTTGACTACCACCCCCTCAAAGTGATTTAATTCATTAATTCCATATGTGGGATGTATATAAGATGTAATTAATGATATTATATATGATATTATACTGGAATTATAATATAACTTTATATAATTATGATTACATTCCATAAAATATGAAATAGAAATGAAAGTAGCATTCATGTGTACGTACGTCTTACCGTCTCTATGAATGGTGCATTTCATTTCTTACCTCTAAATGTTATGTAATATTATAAATGAATGTATATACTGGATATATATGATATAAATGATATCTACATCATGAGTATAACTCTGGATATAATGTATACATGAACAACTTGTAATTATAAAGAGTTTATTTTTGACTCAAGTACCAATGATCGTTAAAACGACCGTTATTAACGTAAATAATTACATAGTGTTCATGACATGGTAATAAGTGATATAAAAGGAATAATGAACATGAAAAAGGGTCTTAAGAATGTAGAAATTAACTCATGTTTATTATTCAGGAGGTAAAAGACTGATCGAGTCAAGTCGGACCCGAGGTATGGGACATCGTCTCAATCTCCATTCATTGAGGCATATTTTGTTTTATACACAACATTATTTTAAATGGTGTATAAACCCCTTTGACTTTTACTCTTATTCAAAAAGAATATTTTTTTCATACGAATCATTTTACTAAACAAGAAAAGGAATGTTTGTTTGTCGTACGTATGCGGCGACAAAGACTTCTCCGCCGCCATGACCATTATTTGAGTTTAGGGTTCCTCTACAAGCCATACCTTTTTTTAAATAAAAAATAAATACCATGTTTTACTTTTCGATTATTTTGGTATTGAAAATGGTTTCCATAATGTTTTTATTATATCAATGTGTTGTATTGATATCTTGTGATTGAAATGTGGAAATGTTATGTTTCCTTTATGCATGTTTTATGTGATACGATTGTGTTATGGTTCCTGGGAATTATTATGAATAAGGGTGGTTCTGTGATAAACTAAGTGCGGGTGAGCCTGATATAGCTCTCCAATGCATTGGGTAACGCGATGGAGTTAAATGTTAAGGTTTCTACGAAGAGATTTAGGGAATATACTGTGATGGGTATTCCAAACGTAACTAAGAGGATTACACCCTATATAAGAATGTTATGAGTGCCTCAAGTTACCTTTTTGTCTTTTGAATTCTATGATTTATTCATGATTTTATGAGGTATGATAAAGTAATTTTGTTTTATGAGTAATGTATGATTTCATATATGGAATAATGTTTTCATTTCATACTTTTACATCCCTTACTGAGCTTTTTAAGCTCATCCCATGTTTTTGAAATGTTTTTCATAGGACAAGGGAAAGGTACATGATGTGATGATAGTTTCCATGATGTTTCAAGAATGAATCCATGTTTTATTTTAAATATGATTCCGCTGATGAGAAAAATGGGTACTATATTTTATTTATCCACTTTTTTTAAATGTGGTATATAATGCATGTTTTATGATCTAATTCTCTAAAAATATAAACCTGAAAATATCCTCAAGGTGTATTCTTGAAATATCTCAAGATTAAGTAATGTTTAAGTCTCAGGCCTTATAGTTGGTATCAGAGGTCAGTTTAAATAACATTAGGAGTTAGAATTATATTAAATGATTATCCCAAAATATTTTTTGATGGTCAAATTGAAATGATATAGAATTTGAAGATTACCATGTTGCATCATCTAAGACATGTTTGTTCAGAATGGTTTTTCGTAGAGGAAATAGGGAAGCAGTGCTAGGAAGGCATACATAAGTAAATAAACTCCCGAATCAGCATCCTGAGATGGTCGGAATTGGAACTGAACAGTTTGTTTCAGTAATGGCGCAGTTGACTCAAGAAATAAATGGTGCTGGTATCCATGCACGAGATCAGCTAGATCTACCACAGAGGAACATGTTAGTGGTTTAACATTTCATGAGGCAAATCCCCCATCATTCAGAGGATCATCTGACCCTGTGCTAGCTGAAGGGTGGATTAATGAACTGGAGATGATTTTCGATGTCCTGGGGTGTTCAGACAATCAAAATGCTAGTCTTGATATTTACCGTTTGGAGGATGAAGCAGATCAGTGGAGGTCGATGGTTAGAAATATCAGGGATGCTTATTAGATTTATGCTCTCAGTTGGGATGAATTTAAAGGTATGTTTCTTGAGATGTATTTTCCAAAGGCTGTTTGACTTAGGATGGAAGAAAAATTCATGTAATTGAGGCAATATGAATACTCAGTGGCTGCCTATGAAGAAAGTTTCACTCGACTGGCAAGGTATGCTCTATATTTTATCTGAGACCTCGATAGTAAAATCAATCATTTTTACTCAGGATTAGAGCCAAAATATCAAAGGGCTTTAGATTCTCATGAGTTCAAATGTAATTAAAAACTTGTTCGATGTGTTGAGAAGGTGGAAATGGAGTTTTCTGATGATCAAGTGTTCTATAACAACCAGCAGAAGAAGATACCGAGGTGGAAAGAGAAAGGAAAGAATTCTTCAAAAAGGACTGAAGGTAAGAAAACTAAGTTTCCAGTTTCTGAAAAATGTGTTAAAAGGCATGTTGGGGAATGTCTTTCAAATTCTGGAAAGTTCTACAGATGCGGTAAGATGGGACACAAGGCTCGTGATTGCACTGAAAAAGATCAAAGTGATGGTAAGACCAGATTTAATTCACAGGTATTGAAATGTTTTAAGTGCAATGAGATGGGACACTATACAAATGAGTGTATGAAAAAGAGCTCGAGTGATGGGAAATAGTTAGACTACATGCAGAAAGGGGTGGTGAAATCCAGGGCAACTACTTCAGCAGATGTTAGGTCATCAAATGAAGTTGTATCAGGTACTTTTCCTGTTTTTTCAGATTATTCCAGTGTGTTGTTTGATTCGGGGTCTACACATTCATTCATCTCTGATAAAATTTCTAGTAAAATGGGAATTACCTCTCAAAAAATGACTCCTGAACTTGTGGTAAAACCACCTCGGAGAAATGTTGAGGAAAAAATAATTTCTAAGAATCTCCCTATCCTTATCGGTGGAAATAACCTAATTGTGAACCTTATTGTTTTACCTCTAGTAGAGATTGATGTTATCCTGGGTATGGATTGGCTCTCTATTTACCATGCTATGATTGAATGTAGAGCTAAAGAAGTTTCTTTTCAGAAAGACTTTCAGTTTGTGTACAACAATGAACCCTTACTGTTGATAACTTATCAAGAGGCCGAGAAACATGTAAAATATTGAAATGAATGTTACCTTTAAAACATCGTTGAAAATAAAGGAACTTTTCATATTAATGATGTGCCAGTGGTAAATGAGTATCCTGATGTTTTTCCTGATGAGTTTCCTGGAATAATACTAGATCGGGAAGTTTAATTTATTGTTGACATAGTTCCTGATGCTAAGCCAATTTCAAAACCCCCTTATCGAATGGCTCAAATTGAACCTTTAGAGATGAAAGTGCAATTACAAGATTTATTTGAGAATGGTTTCTGTTTACCTAGCACGTCACCATGGGGTGGTCTTGTTTTATTTGTTAAAAAGAAAGATGGTTATATGAGACTTTTCATTGATTATAGAGCCTTGAATAACATCACTGTTAATAAAAAATATCTTTTTTCCACATATCGATGATTTGTTTGATCAGGTCCAGGGATATCAGTATTTTCAAAGATTGACCTGAGATCGGGTTTCCATCAGCTGAGGGTAAAGGAAGAAGATGTTCTGAAGACTGTGTTCCGTACAAGATATGACCATTATGAATTTTTAGTAATTCCTTTTGGGCTAACCAATGTACCTGTTGTATTCATGGACTTAATGAATATAATTTTCCATGAGTTCATAGATAAGTTTGTGGTGGTTTTCATTAATGATATTGTGGTGTTTTCTAAAAGTATATTGGAGCATGAAAAACATTTAAGGGATATTTTTCAAACCTTAATAGAAGATAAATTGTGTGTGAAATTCAGCATGTGTGAGTTTTGGTTGCAAAAAATTTCCTTCCTTGGTCACATTGTTTCTAAAGAAGGGATAACCGTCGATCCTGCAAAAACAATGTTTGTTAAAGAATGGCCAAGACCCATAAATGTAACAGAGATTCGTAGCTTCCTTGGTTTGGAAGGCTATTACAGAAGTTTTTTTAGATATTTTTCACGGTTATCTAGTCCAATGACTAAGATAACTCGGAAGGGTGTTATGTTTATCTCGACAAAAGAATGTGATGATTGTTTTCGGGAACTAAAAAGAAGATTGGATAATGCTCCAGTTTTGGCACTACCTTCCAGGAATAGTGAGTTTGTTATCTACTGTGATGCTTCATTGAAATGAATTGGTTGTGCCCTAATGCAGAATGATCAGGTAATTGAATATGATTCACGTCAGTTGAAAACTCATGAGGTAAATTACCCTACACATGATTCTGAATTAGCTGCTATAGTATTCGCTTTAAAAATTTGGAGGAATGATTTGTATGGAGTAAAGTGTGGAATATATACTAATCACAAAAGTTTGAAGTATATATTCACTTAGAAAGAATTGAACATGAGAGACAGTAGATGGATAAAATTAATCAAGGATTGTGATTTTACAATTCATTACCATTCAGGAAATGAAAATAAAGTGGATGATGATTTGAGTCGAAAATGTAATGCTTCATTAACAATGTTGCATTTATAACGTGATCCTTTGGTTAAGGATTTTATGAAAATTTGCATAGAAGTTTTTGGTGCATGATGTCCTTCTGTTTTGTTTCTGGTATCAGTGAAAGTTTCTCTATCAGAAAGAATTAAGCAAGCACAGAAGCAAGACATTGAGTTGTAGAAAAATTTAGAGCTGGTTCTTAAGGGTATGTTTCCTGAATTCAACATTGAAAATGGTTATTTTTTGATATTTGGGAAGAGATTGTGTGTGTCGTATGATTCACAGTTGAAGAGAGATCTGTTATGTGAAGCTCATAGCTCTCCTTTTTCAGTTCATCCTGGCAGTACTAATATGTATAGAGATCTTCGGTAATATTACTGGTTGGATGGTATGAAAATAGACATTGCTGGTTTTACTGTGAAGTGTTAGACATGTCAATAGGTTAAAGCAGAGAGGCAGTTACCGAAAGGGATGCTTCAGCCTCTACCAGTGCCAGAGTGGAAATGGGAGAATATATCCATTGAATTCATTGTGGGATTACTGAAGACACCTCGAGGTAATAAGGCAATCTGGGTTATCACTGATCGCTTGACTAAATCTTCTCATTTCCATGCTATACGAGATACATTTTCCCTAGATCAACTTTCCCGTTTGTATCATAAAAAGATAGTCAGGTTAAATAGTGTTCCTCTCTCCATTGTATCTGACTGTGATCCCAGGTTCACTTAAAACTTTTGGAAAGGCCTTTAGAAGTCGTTGGGTACTGAATTAAATTTTAGTACAACTTTTCTTCCTCAATTAGATGGGCAGTCAGAATGAACAATTCAGACTTTGGAGGATAGGATACATACTTGTTCGATGGATAATCATGGAAGTTGGGACCAACATCTTTCATTGGTTGAATTTTCATATAATAACAGTTTTCATTCCTATATACAGATGGAACCATTTGAAGTGTTATATGGGAAGAGGTGTGAAACTCCAGCTTTCTGGGATGAAGTTGGTGAAAGTAAGCTAATGGGACCGGATTCGGTAGAAGAGTTGGCAGAAAAAGTTTAGCTAATATAGAAATACATGAGAACTGCTCAGAGCAGGAAGAAGAGTTATGTGGACAACAGGAGGAAGGATCTATCTTTCGAGGTAGGTGATCATGTTTTTCTCAACGTCTCACCATGGAAAAGTGTGATAAGATTTGGTATGAAAGGAAAGTTGAGTCCAAGGATCATTGGAACATATGAAATTCTGGAGAGTGTTGGATCAGTTTCTTACCGAGTGGCTTTACCTCTGAGTTTATCTCAGGTACACAAAGTTTGTAATGTTTCAATGTTAATTAAATACATGCCAGATCCATCTCATGTTTTGAGTCTAGAGGTAGTTCAGCTGGAAGATAACCTATCTTATGAGGAACAACCGGTCCAGATTCTTGACCACAAGGAGAAAGTGTTATGGAATAAGGTTATTCATCAGGTAAAGGTTTTGTGGAAAAACCAAATGATTGAGGAGGCAACATGGGAATTTAAAAATGCAATGAGGTCTAAATACCCCCACTTATTCGATAAATAAATAAATTGCGGGGACACAATTTTCTAATGGGGGGAAGGATGTAACATCCCAAGTAAGTAATTTATAATAGACTTTTTTATCTATGTCTATTAATGAATTAGATAGTGTTTTAGAGGATTAAAATGAGAATAAATCCAATCTTAAGCATTGAATACACTAATATTTTTAAAAGATTTTTTACTACCTTTTGTTGGAAAACCAATTTTAAATCAAAATTTGGACAATTTTATTAGCTCCATTTGATAAAATAAACATATTCTTTATGATCGGGAAATTGATACTTATTCTACATGGTTACATTATTTTGTGGATGTGGTCATTTTGTTGCATGAGGTGCTTCTTGTGGATCATCGTCCAGGTGTCTACAAGCAATCCTTTTTGGAGAGAGATGCTTAGGACATGCAACGTTTGGGTTTTCATTTATATTTCTACCTGATATGGATTTGGTTGGTGTCTATATTATCTCTCTCTTCTGCATGTATTAATTTAGAGGGTAATGACACCCATTTGTGTGTTTACAATACCCTCGGTGCTACTCGCCTAACGAGGGCCAACTGGAGGCAGGACTCGGGGGCCATTATCTGCCTTCTCACATTGCCAACCCAGCAGGGGAACACATTGTGGGGAGAGGGTCATGACAACCACTTTCCCAATTTTAATTAATTTATTATTTCAATATATTTCAGATAATATTGGTCTATATAAACATTTAATCATTCCCCAAGGATAAATTGGTATCACATATTAATCGTAAATATTACTACCTGAAACTCAAGATCACAAATGGTGTTCTTTTTATAATATGATTTTAATCTAATATACTTATAAAGAATAACCATTATTCCTGATATCAGGACTAAAGAAAAACAAGATCATTAGTCATTGTAGTAAACATCATATTTCAAAACCTATCTCCGGATGAATCAAGACTACAGTTGACCTAAATATCGCATTCATGTCTTTAAAATCTCATTTAAAATTATTTATCCGAAAAATAATAATCACAGGTTAAACGGGTTACTATGTCAGTGGGGATGTATGATTGATTAATTATTGAATAAAGATACTATAATATCCAAATCATAAAAAAAAATCAGTTTCTGAAACACTTTTTTTCAATTTTACCATTCTATCACTCCTTTTATTTTATCAAGATCCCCTAATACTATTTTATATAAAATAATATATCCCTAAAACATTACATATTGAATCCTAAATAGACACATAGACAACATCCCCTGGATAAAATTTTTATTTATGATCCCCATTATGATATTACAATTCCCAAGATGATTCGGTAATAATATGGAATAAACTAGAATTTTTACCATGAATGAATCCCCATAGAAATCTATGAACTCATTGAATATTTTTTATCAAATAAACAAACATTCCACAGATTTAATAATGGAAATGGAATGGATAATCATACATATCTTGAAAACATTACCCTAAATCATTTCGTTGGAAAACCAACATCAAAATCCAATGGTTGATTTCAACATAATGTTAGAAATATAATTAAAACCCATTTATCCCCTTAGTTGAAAAAACCATTCTCAATCCTATTAATGTGATATTTTTTCTTAACTGTTACTTAATTTAGTTTCTATAATTCATCATAATGTAGGAGACACATATTTACCTATATTGGAAAGTTTAATGATGTTTCCTATTGTGAAAATCTAGGAGAGAAAAATTCAGTAGAGTCAATGATGTCATGATGATCCATTAATTATTTACATTTAGTGGCTTTCATATAGTTTGAATGTGATAAAATGGGAATCATCAAGAAATGGAATTCAATATAATTCTTAACTTCACTTATTGGTGAGAACTGTGACGAATCCTATAGGAAAACTTTTGGATACTCCCATACCAAAATATTAAGTTGAAATATTAGATACAAATCAATAGATTCATGAAACCATCTGATAATTGGAATTATATCAACTCACCATTAAAGGAAAATGATCATGTTTTACCATGTTATATGATTTCTCTCACCCAGAATTATATATGTAACTATATTAGAATAATGAAACATATCATGATTATGAAATATATAAATCTCTACTATATTGATAATTATCCAATCCATGTTAATGAAATAATCAATGTTTTTTAATCATGATAAAGAAAAATATAAGTGGTTTTTTGTCATGGATCATCAACCAACACTCATAAAATTAAAACCCACATCTAACATATTCACAAAAAATGTGACTAAGTATTAATGTAATGAATAATATATGACCATAATCCCAAAACATTAATAATCATGGATGATTAAAATTAATGATTTGTACCATAATAAAAGAAAATCATAGACATAAATGATTCAAAAAACACCATATCTAACATTATAGTTGGTCTAGCCTATAAATCTATTGTACCACACTATGATGCAATGATATATCTAGAATAATCATTCATGGTATTCATAAAGTGAGGGTTACTATTGGAACAATGTAAAAAAACAACACATTTTCCACAATATAACTAAAAATAACAACATTTGTAATGGGGGTGTAGCTATAAAATCATGGGATTATCACTCACCGAACCATTGAATATAGCCAGATTTAGCACATCATTGAAAGAACTTAAGAAATTATTTATTATTAATTACAGTTTCCCTTTATCCAATACTAGTAATTGAACACCAAACTCTTACCTGAAGATTATTTCACACTCCCACAATCACAATAGCATCGGTCATCATTGTTCATATTTTGGATGGAAAATGGCTAGTGTCTACATTATTTTATCTTCGAAGATATAGTTGAATCCAATTTTCTAGAAAATTAATCTTAATATATAACTTCATTTTCTAAAAAATATAAGAAGGTGGGTAGATATATAATAATATATATATATCTAATATAAAATCCATCTTTATTTTCCATTTATTTAAATATTCTATTGTGGTATATTCATTATAAAAATTCCCCATTTATTCATATATGGTCTTCCATAAGGATCCATATTCTATATATTAATGAGAACAATAAAAAAAATTATTTTAATTCCATAACACATAATAGATTTTAATAAAACATAATCCAAAATGATAAACATGTATACATAGAATCTAGGAAACATTAGACATCCCACTCTAACTATAGGATATTGATGAAAGTTATGTGTAATTTAAATCTCTTATACTAACTATCAACATAAATCCATAATCATTTTATTTTATAAAACCCCCCATAGAGTAGGTGGGAGATAAAAAGGGAAGATCACAATTTTAATGGAATGTTGACCCTCTGAAACATATTTGAAACATTTCAACCATTGAAAAACCAAAAATGTCAGCCAAATTATCCTTGCACAACGGTCAGACCATGTTCTCGATCCCAAAATATTGGAGAAAATATCTATGGTATCACAATAAAACATGATAAAAAATTTATCCTTAACTGAAATTTATAAATATATAAAATATCTGAGTATAATAAAAAAATTTCATTGAAAAATCTTATGTCAAATTGAAAACAACGTAATTTTAAAATCTATATAGTAGATAATAATGTCAATAAAAGAAAACTGGAAGATCAAAGACATGGAACCCCATTAAATCCATGTGTTCATTTCCTTGTGACCAACTATCACTACTATCTATACCCTCTATTTCGGGACACAATCATGAATTTTCATCCCCTATATTTCACAATTCATGATACAAGAATCCATAAATACCATATCTATAAACACAAAGGGTAAAAAAATAGTCTGAGAAAAAAAGAGTAATAGGATACAATAAATAATATATATAATTTATAGCAACATGTATCGTTTATTTCTTTTTAATGTTTATGTCTAAAAATAGAATTATTTTAAAATACACATGAAAATAAAAATTTATTTTCTATTAATAAACTTATTTATTAGAATAAAGAAACAACATGACATAAAATTTATCCAAGAGAAATTAATAGATTTATAAATAGTTTTTAAAATACATTATCCAAAACATTTGGGGAAAATATCCTATCAATTGACCAAGAAGATAATGTATAGTCAAATCCCTAAGGTAATAATCTCAAAAAAAAAAGTTTGTATATAAGATAGACACACAAGACAACAAGATATTATACATTACACCAAATACTTTTGAACCCTGGTCCCCTTAGTAGATACCCACTAAAATAAATGGAATCCTGGTAACCTCCCCTAGTGATAAATTTCTCCACTAGGGATTATACATCTTTTTATTCCTTACTTTATGGTACTCCCACTATCCTATTATGTTATTACACCTTTAATGACAAAATAATTGAAGACCTATCATTCCAAAATTAATTTTTATATATATTCCACATTGATCCAATGTTCTTAAAAACAATACCTATTTCGATACCGCTATAAAAGTAATTTAAAAAACACCTTAGTTTTATATTAAAATAAAAAACGCATTTTAGAAAAAAAATTCAGATCCCTCAAAGATCATATTCATATTTCATAAATATAAAATAATCAATTCCAGTAATCAAAATTAAATGGGGTAATAATAAAATAATCATGTAATGGGAATTTTCCATTATTGAAAGACATATACATTATTAATGATGAAAATATCAACTACAAAAAAATGTTGATGAGAGATGAGTTGTTCTAGTCATGAATATCATAGATTGAGAAAGAGTATTGTATTAAATAAGAAAACAGAAAAATGTTCTACATGATAAAAGAAGACCACCCAAAACCTATTCAAGAATTATAGATATCAAAATCTGAGATTTTATGTGAAGAAGCATCCATTAAATAGAAGGAAACCAAGTTCAACGGAGCATTAAACCCCTATATCAAGGATTGAATCAACTTGAGTAACCACCCATAGTATAAAAAATCATTCAAGAATTCCAACAACTCAATACCGCATCAACCATTCCCTAGGTATATCCATCATAGATCGTTTCCCATGTATATGGTCATCAGTGACACACTAGCCTCAAATATACTTATTATCACATCCATTGCCTACTACATGACCATTGTGACGATTGTTTCTTTTATGTCCCCTAGGATGGATACACTGAGAGGGGGGTGAATCATGGTATGAGAGATTAAAACAACTGCCCCTTTTGAACTTGTTTTTCTATAAGACAAAACCATCTTCTCTCTGCTTCCCATTACATAGTATGAATAAACATTAAATCAGGCATAGGAAAGAACAATTTTTACTGGGTTCACACTCACTGGCCTACGTCCAAGGAGCATACACTGATAGTGTGCTGATGTACCAATTACACTATAAGCGCATTGCTGCTTACAAGTTCAAAGTGGAATCACAATCCCTCATAGTTTATAAACACCCAAAATTTTCAGAACTCACTACTCTCTCAACATAATTGAGAACAATTCTTATTCAAAAGATCCACTAATATTTTATAAACCTATAGATCTCTTCGTTACCACTAATTAATACATCTTGCACTGTATTTTGATGATCTATTGAAGTCCAAAGTTCATCCAATGATGAATACCCCTATGCCCCTAAACACTAGGAAACATCCTTTGGAAAGTACCTTCCAAAAGAACCCTACATCACGATGTGTAAAATTTCTCAATGCTAAAACAAGACTTCGCAATGTCCCTACAATTTCGGGACACACACACCTTCGCAGAGCTCTTGCCTCCGCGAGCACACTGCTTTCGCGGAGCTCCGACCATCGGAAAGCTCATGCCTTTACAAAGCATAGGCTGTCGTGGATCTCAAGTTGTCACCAAGAATCTTTCTTCATGAATCTCACTGAGCCAACACGAAGCACACCACTTTTGTGGAGCTAAATTAGCTATCGCGAAGTTCCTTTCTTCGCGAAGCACATTGCCTTCGTGAACCACCTTCAAGAATTGAGAGCAAATGATTTTCTTCAAATACACTCTCTTCTTCTCCCGAGGGGATCGAGGTCTATTTATAGGTGATTCCACTGAACCTCGAACCTTCTACGTGATGTCAACGCCACATCATCTCAAATCGTGAAGCTTCTAAGTTCCCGCAGAAATTATCTAAAAATCACAAAGCACCACTATTTTTTCCAATCGTGGAGCTTCAACATCCTAGATCATACTGTCAATTCTTGAACACCATCGCCACGAAGCCCCACCAGCGATTACCTTCTCCATCGCTATTATATTCAACTCTATAGTTCGCGAAGCATGCCGTAATCATGAACAATCACCATCAACATTCTTCATCTCTTTGTAAAATACTATCCTTGAACAATATCTTCACAAAACTCATGCCTTTTTGATATTTATATTATATCTTCAAGGAAATCCAATTTTTGAAATCCTCAGCATACTCCAAATATTTGACCAAAAAAATTGGCAAAAACTGGGGAACAATGCCACATTGTATCTACAATTTTTGTACCTCCTACAAATCATCCATTCCTTGGTTGTTGTTCATTGAAAACATAGATTTAAAACAACCTCTTTGAAACTCAACAATTCTACAAAAAAAACTTACATTGTCAACAAGCACTATCTACCCAAAAATGATGCAATGTTACCTTGATGGATTTTTTCCCAACTATTTCCCATGGACAGTTGGATAAAATATTATTAACCTCACCCATGAATGTTACCTAAAATAGGTGTGGCGACATATTATGTTTCAAAAATTATAAAATCAATAATACTACGACTACCAAAACATTTATATTCATTGTTGTTTTCCAACAAATTTAACATAAAATAATTTTACGACACTATATTCTATTAAAAAATCTAATAATTTATTTCAAAATATAGGATCTATAAATAATTATACATATCATGATGTTGAGTTTTGTTTAATAGAATCTAGACACATGCAGTTAAATTTGGGAAGGGAAATTTAGTTTAATATGTCTAACTCAATGTGTGGTTTAAAATGATCACATATAGTTATTGTGAGAAAAATTCAATTCTATGAATGGATTTGTTTTTGTTGATTGGAGAACATTGTTTTTATTATTTAGTTTTCTTAACAGTGGGGGAAACCCTTTTATAATGATGACCTATCAATTCTTTCTTCTAGTCTATTACCCAATGTATTATTATTTCCCTTCTGTTTTTGAATTAAAATCAGATCAGATTATGAATTTCCTGAGAGTGATTTCAATTTTCTATTGATCCGTAGTCTATATAATCATGTAATTATATAATCTCATCAATTAAGATATAGTTATTTTCAATACATGGAATCTGGGAAACAATGTGGTAGACATGTTCACCTTCAATGGTTTCTCGGATATTAGTTGTCTAATATCATGTACCATACGAAAACATCAGAAAAATTTTATTAGTATTATTCATGTCAATGCTGTATAGATAGACCAATTTATACCTATAATCTATTATTTGGTTTTATTAACCTCTTTAATTTTCTTGCTTGTTAATATGTCTATTATATTAATAGCCATCAATAGTATTCTTATTGGAAATATGACACTTTGATATTTTTTTTTACATACCATTATCTAATATGTCATTATATTTTTTATATTTATCGATAAAAAATATAAATAAAATTACTAGACTATAATATATAATTTTTAAATGAAACTAAAATGTTATAATTATTTAAAAAGTTTAATAATAAAAATATTTTTTTCATTCAATATATTTTAGGATTATAATTATTATTATTTTAAAAAAAATTATAACATTAAATGAAATATTACAATACACATTTATTGGGAAAATATCATGGTTGGATGATAAATAATTTGATGTGATTCAAATAATTTAATTATAGTTATTTTTTAAAATTAATTTTCTAATTTCAGCATATTTTAATTTTAAAATAATTCATTACATTTAAAGGATTAATAAAAAAATATTATTTAAATTAATGTAACACTCATTTCATTTATTATTGAATTGTCAAGTGATTTAGATCACATAATTTCTGAAAAATTATTTTTCATTACTAAATTATTATATATATAATGATATTATACTTTTATTTAAAAAAATTATTTATAATATTTAAAAATTGAGTTACTATAAATGAATTGTAAATATAGAAGAAAAAATTCCTAAAAGGGGTTTTCACATCCCATCTTAGAGGGGCCCATGCCGTAACTACCACATGCCCACCACTAACAGGATTGGGAATGGTGGAAACCATTGGGTTGGAAAATCCTACAAATGTGATGAATTTTCTTACGTACATATACACAGACAGACATCTCCAAGCCACCCAATTATAAAATTCATAAAATAATTTGAATGAATTCTTACATAAAACTATGATCCCACAACCACTGTACAACATGAATAAAACAAATGTCAATATGGTCAAATAAAATCCCACCAAAAAGAGTATGCATGAAATCCTAAGTGAAACAATAAAGAATTCAATTTTCTAAATGGTTGAGGAATGCATTAAAGGTATTGTCTTAGTAAAAACATTTGTCTTCCCAGGTCTAGCTATATTGCACATGCTCTTGGTCATCCATGGATAACATGAAAAATTCATCCATCTACACAAGACATGACATTTGTGGCCCAATCCCATTTAGGGATGAGTATAAAAACTCATAGTGTGTTACCCTAAAAAAAGATTAAACATGAATAACTAAGAATATTCCGCTCAATAATAGAGGTTAAATTATATAATAGATAAATGATGTAATAAAAACCCCAAATATTCTCAGATGAGACAACATGCCATCAAGTAGTCATAATCAACTACCAACAACATGATTGTACATGAAGTAATGCTTGTTCTATGAAAAATCACTTCTCAAGAAATGATATCATCAGAGACACTCAATTACAGCTATTGGTTATATGGGTCCCACCCTAATAGAATGAACTTTTCTATGAATACTATGATTCACCAATAGGGGTTCACAAAAAAATCCACTAGATGACAAAAAAACAAATCATGATCAACCATCTCTATAGGGGATCATATTACAACGACTCCTAAAACACTACTAATGCATCCAACGAGATGGAGAATCAACGTCCTACTTTAAGAGGTTACACAGATTCCAATAACTACACTATAGATGATAGAAGATTTTACTGTAGTCTTGTTGAGGGATACCGATCTCTATCGATGTCGCAGCCTCAAGAGATGATTATAGCCTAGTGACATGATTATAATGTCTCAATTTACCCTTAAGAAAATATCCAGTGGAACACAATCAAACAATACTAGCCAAAACATGAAAAAATAAGATCTTCAAATCGAATGAAGGTACCCAACATTGGTATTGATTCAACAATCCTAAAACAAGGGTCATGCTTCCATATAAATTATGTCAGTTTGATGATAAGTTTTCTAGTTTCAATTATATGAATGAATCTACTAGAGGCTCTATTGGGGCCTACAGAATGACCTCTATAAGATGTCCCACTACATTAGTAGTCGGTCTGCGTAATGCATAAAACCAACGACTATTGGGTCGACCGTCAAAGTTATTCCACCACCAAGGAATGTCGAGATTGGATCATGAGGATATAATCTGTGAGAAACATGATCATGGATGACGAAAGGAAAATAAAAAGTGGTTTATCATTGTTGGCCTATCATTCTTGTCAAACAACCATAAACATTGGATTTGGGTTTGAAAACCAATTCAAATAAATCCCATAGAATAAAACAATTTCCAAAAAGTGTTCAATCCATAAATAAATACGTTCATCGATTAATTTGTATTCATCACAAAAAGATAAAATATGAAATAAAAAAATTAATTCAAACACCCAACCATGATTTGGATCGATAAATGATGATGAAAAAAATTTTGTTTTTTCAATGGACAAACCCTTCAAAATTGATGTGTTTCAATCGTCAAACCTCAATCCATTAACATTCAATGGAAATGATTCTCATATCTCACTCAACAGGATCATATAGAAGGTTGAGGGATATTGAACAATCATTAGAATTATGGTACAAGGATTCACATAAATATCAAGTTGAGGAATCACTGTGTCTATAAAATAAATTATTTTTTTTTTCATTTTATGCTTGGGTGACTTCCTCACAAATGAACCACACTAACCATTTTTTGGTCACAAATTTGGTAAAAATGTTATTATAAAATCATCAATTCCCTCATTTTTCTAATTTGGAAACCTATTTAAGAGTTATTCTTAATTTTTATGAAAGATTACACGAATTATTTAAAATATTATAATATTTTTGAAACCATTGTTATGATAACATTGAGACTCATAATCATAAGCTGTCTTAGCACCTTGTCTCGAATATAATCATTCTAATATCTAAAAATTAATACACATAGAATCTGAGATGTCACATATTCCCTATAATGGTGTTTTACATGATTGAAATAACAAAAGAGAGGCTACTCTAACATATAGTGGTACTGAGCATGAATCTAAGCCTCCGTCTCCCATGTGCTCTCCAAGGGATTTTGTGGATCCACCAGACACACAACAATGAAACCAATATATAATGACCCAAAACATTACGTACATGGACATTAAATTAATTTTGTGTAATAATCTATAAATGAAATAAATAGAAGCCCAATTATTGTATTACATATTTTCTTTGGAAACTGGAAAAAAAATAGTGCTCCATACAATTAATATATTTTCAGATGAATTTTTCTTCATAAATAGATCCCATTATAGAGTCATCTTACATAACACCATTCTTCATTTCAAGTGGAGAATAAACACAAAAATTTGTGAGAAAAATACTCAGTAAGGGTATATATGAGAAATATAAAACAACCCCTAAACAGAATAATGTAAAAACATGAACATAACTTTGGAAAATCATTCCATGTATAACCAATATATAAATAAATTATTCAATAAATAAAAAATGGTAGTTCATAAATCATAAATCATAAAATAACAAGACACATAAGAAAATATTATATGAATAAAATAGGTAATTTTGGGAAACACATAAGCATTGAAAATATTTTCCATATTAGTCAAGGATCATTTGAAAGAATGCCATTGTGGATAAATTCTATTACTAAACAGGGTGTACATACCATTCTAGTCCTGTATTACTAAATCTTGTTTATATTTCATTCCAACCATGTATTACTAATCCCTATTTAAATGTCATTCCATTCATGTAAATTTCATGAGATATAAATCTTTACCCAATGCATTGGAATGAATGACTGGTCCCACCAATATCATAATTAAATCATTATTACGTGTTCCATAATAACATAACACCTTTATCATAACCCAAGGAATATAATGTGTTTCGTTAAACTTTATTCCCCAATAACATAATTCATGTAAGATAATTGGATTTCATAATTACCGTTACATTATCATCATAAAAAAAAGAACAATAATGAAATTCTACATGAATAAAATATATTAAATAATTACATATTTAATGGAATAAAATTTGGATATAACACTTGGAAAAAATTGATTAAAAATCCATTTTCTTCAATATAGTTTAATTTTATTAATACGCAGCTCAAATTTAAAAGAAAATAATTTATTTTAAAATAAAATTGAAATCCTTTACTGCGTGCTTCAAGGAAATAATATCTTAGGAAAAATAAAAAATCCATCCCTGTCATATTTTTTTAAAAACTACTCCTTGTACTTTTTTCAGAAATGTCATAAAGTGACTCCTCTCAAATTATGATAAATTATTCATTTCAAACTATTCAAAAAAATATTAACCGATGGGTAACAATGAATTTAAATTTTATTAGAAGAATAGATATAATATTAATAATTATGAATAGTTTATGTGGATGATAAATGTATCCTAGTTAATTCTTATGTCTAAACAATCATTCATAATTAGGAAAATGAAAGATTATCCCTTGCCTTAGGTATGTTATCCATTATATGTTTCTAAACCTCCTATATAGTGATTTTAATTATTTCATTGAAGTATTCTAGAATTATTGTCATTTTTTTGATATCATATATGACATATTATAATCCATTTGTTAATAAAATTCTATTATTTCTCATTATTCATGTATCGACTACTACATTTGTTTATGAGTATTTTATGAAATAAGTTATGGGGCTCTTTCTTGGGTCATAGATATATACATACAATATGATATTAACAAAATATGTATAATTTATATTCATTATATACAATAATATAACAATTTTTAAATGGATATCATGTAGAATGAATCACATCACCTCATGGAGACGTTAGACCGAATTTATATATGAGCGATGATATCATCGATTTAATTAGAAATTTTATTTAATTGGATGGTTTATAGTTTCTATAGAATAAATGTAATTTTTTATTCATCATATATAGTTATTATTTCTATCATTATATTCATTAAGGATATATGGTAGTGAAAAATAAGTTGCATTATAGTGTGGATACATCATTCCATACTCTCACATGTGTGGTGATTTCATTATTCATAGGATGCAAAGAAGGTAGAATATGGTTGTTCTACTACCATAATAACATCTCAGCATATAATTTATACTAGATTAATTACATTAAAATAGAATAAAATAATTAATAGGTAGTAGAAGAAGAAATAATTTGTAATAATCGGCAGAAGAGATTACCACTTCTTCGACATGCTCCCACTCAATATCATATTCATGTACAACAATTGGTTATTCACTACAAGAACTTGATGTCATTTAGATGGGGAACATGTGATGGAAAACGTTAACATCCAAAATAGTTATATGAATGTACCTATATGCAATTTTGGATGATTTTTTGAAATTTTAACAAAATTTTACAGATTTAAAAATCAAGAACAAAATCTTCTGGTGGGATTTATATCCCCTAGAGATAAAATCATTTGTGATAGAAATTTTTGATATATTTTTAAATTTATAGCATATTCTACTTCAGTTGATAATACTTATTATCGTAATTGTATTCTATCATAAATAATTTTCTAAAAAAACATTATTTGTGATGGAATTAATTCTGTCACCATTATACCCTCACAATATTTAACTGCATTTAGCAGGTCATACATCTCCTTTCTATTTCCTCCTATTTTCTTCTCCCTTTCTTCCCTCCCCCAAATGATGTAGAACCATAATGGAAACCCCACTCTATGCAACCCATCAAATCCTTGTTCCATCAAAATTTTGGGTGATTTCACACAAAATCTCAAAGGCATGGACTTGTCTTATTTTCATTGATAATATATTATTGCATATATTCATTAGATTGATAAATTTAAAATACCTAGGTTTAAATTTTTATCAAATTTTTCTGATTTATTTGACATATAGGTTTAATATAAAATTATTATTCCAGAATTGAGTGTTTTGATTTTGAACAAATTATTTTATTTTTATTTAAATTATTTTTTACAATATCTGATCTTTAAACTATATATATTTTTGGGTGTTTATCATTTTTGAAATGTTATTATTTTATATTATTTTGTATAATAATATTTATAAAAAAATTATAGAAGTTTGTATCTATTTGAAAATATACTATTTTCTTCTACACATAGACATATTTTATTTTTCATCATGTTTAAGGGTTATTAAAAATTAATTATAATTTTATATGTTATTTTGTGTACTGTTTATTTTTTGTTAATACCTTTATTTGTTTTTAGGATCCAAAATTTTTATTACACCCACTGGCATGTATGTCACGACCCCCTCCCCACAAAGTGTACCCCTCCTGGGCCGGCAATGTGAAAAAGGGAGATAATGACCCCCGAGTCCCGCCTCCAGTAGGCCCCGGGTTGGAGACTAGCACCGAGGGTATAATACACACACAAATGGGAGGCATTACCCTCTAAGAGAACACATGCAGAAGAGAGAGATAGAATAGAATCCAACCAACTCCAACTCATAACTGAAATGTAAAAGAAACCCAAGTACATATATGAAATGTCATGCAAAAGTAATACAACTGAAAGGGGAAACTAAAAGTACCCAAAAGAAAGTAAAACGACAGCGACCACAAGCCCGAACAGCTCCTCCTCCAACCGCAAGCTAGTAGTAACCAGCTTGATCTCCAACCTGCTCCAAGTGACCTGAAAAACAGTTTATATGTACATAGGGTGAGTATAACAGTATACTCAGTAGGATCCTCCCCAAGACTCTCGTGCAAAAGTAAAGAAAGCATGCTAAAGCCCAGTGAACAACAAGTGAAACTAACTCGTCACCTAAACAGGTATACGATGTTCCCAACCTCACCAAGGCTACTCTCACCAAGTAACGCATACAAGAATATAGCATATAGTAAAGAATATCAAGGGTACCCCGCTACTACTTCCCCACTGGTTTGCTGCTTTTCCCCAACGACATACGTCCTGTGCATCTCTCTCCAAAGGCTTGCCCGTATCAACATGGGTCAAGCTCCACAATATGCACCACGCGCACCACATAGGCTTGCCCGCAGACACCTGGGCTAAGCTCCACACAATCCTCACAACCAAAAGTAACCAAGTAGTTTCCGGGAGCCACCACAGCTCGCATAACGTGTATCATACGTCGGGTATTATACCTCAAGCCATTACAGCCCATACACCGAGTAAGGATCCTCAAGCCATCACAGCCTATACACGTTACACCTATAGTAGTCCATAGGATACTATATCCAGAATATATGTGTGTGAAATAACCACAAGCCATTACAGCCCTCTACACACATATATGGGTAAAACTAACCACTGTGCCTACCAGCACTAAGATCTACCAAGAGAAGAGAGCGGGGCCAAAGGGGGTAGTCAGCCATTCAACCTCCCATCAGAATGTTGGGGAAAACACCCCCCCAGGGCTCAGAATCCCCGGGGTGTCAGTTGCCCTTACCGACAGGGTGGAGTAGCGTATAGAAACACAAAAAGTACAGAGTATATAAGTAACTCACATCCACACTATGGGCATTACCTAGTCATAGATACAACTGCAGCTAACGTCTCTCAGACTCCAGGCTGCTACTTCTAAGACTAGGTATCCTATAAGCACACAACCAATTGAAGAGCTTTATTAGATTACTCCATTCTCATTTATCAGTTCCACTGTACATTAGTTAATTCTTTAAGCATTAATTAAGATTGAACAATTCCCCATTTAACTGAAATGGCGTCACTTTCAATACAACTGCTCCTTTTTAATATTCACATCACCTTTAAATTCTAGCATCTCCATCCCCGTGGATTTTCACCATTTAATCAAACATTCATTACAGAAATACTTTTCCACATTCCCAGGCATTCTAGAAAAACATCCTATGCTTCTAAACACAAAGGAGGCTCAACACGGTGAGTAGATATACTACCCGTCGAGTCTTTGCCGCCTATAGAAAGAGCATAGACCCATCCTCCATCGAGAGGCTAAACACGGAAAGCACGTGGCATACCCCGCCTGTCTTCGCCTCCTTCAGAATGAGGGTAAGCAAGACCAGCTGCCTTGAGCAGTGGGGAAAAGCAAAGCAGATTAACATTCAAGAAAACCACAAGCAACCAGCAACCATATCCGTCCCATTCCATCACCCCCGGTGTCCTCCCTGACACCCATATGCATAAACCGATGCATCTCGCCACACTAGGCATCATCCGCTGCCACAACTATAAGGCCTCCATGCCTCCACATATCACAACAACCATCCAGGCTCACATCACAGCACAAGCAGCAGGAAAACAAACATCACAAAATGGGCTCTCGGCCCTTTAACAAACAAGAGGGTAACTCAGAACCCTTTTTGAAATTCCAACATAATCTGTTCTCTAAACCATATCGAATTAACAGATTTGTTATTCGTAGGTTCCAATCATGGATACCTAATCAGTAAGCTATCACAATTAAATAACCATGCTTACTTCCCTAATTTGATTATCCTCAAATTAGAACAACTACAACAACGACAACAACCAGATTAATTTACATGCCTCTTTATCTTTAGCCAATTAATCAACAATTAATTCCGGCTTTACGTTCATTATCAATTTCAATCATGAACGAACAATAAATCAAAGAAAACATAGATATCACTATATCTAGAAAAACATGAGGCAAACCGTTATCACGGTATAAAGCAACAGCATGCGATAAACCAATTCTTTTAATCCGGTTCAAGTATTTTAATTAGGTCAATTCCATTGTGATCCAAAGGAATAAATCATGCTAACTCTACGATTGCACATATATAATTAGAGAATCCATGAATCCCCTACCTCGAAGAGTTCTTGACGTCCTTTATCCACACAGCAGGTCACGATCCTCCCCTCGCGACAACTTATGTGGAAGAATGATCGACACAGCTTGGTTGCATCCAACAGAGCGGGACTGATCCTAGGAGTAAGGGTTGTTTGTGCAACTCCTACGGGAAGTATTGAAAGGTTCTAGTGCCTCTTAATCGAGAACAAAGGGAAAGAACCAGGAAGAATGATATCTCGTTCCTTTTTTAAGATTTAACGAGGTGACGGTTTAAGATCCGGTTAATTCTCCATTAAAAACGGATCGCATTAACCCACGCGATTTGACCACGTAAAACATTCCAAGACTTAGGAATAATTAATATAGGATTTATGGCATTTGAAACGGCCTTAAGAGCCCTTAAAATAAGGCTTTAAATGTATTTTACGTCAAAGGAAACGTCAAAAGGGGCAAAACTGTAGGAGTCTGGAAACACTGTCCACCCACCGTTACTGTACATGAAACTGATCTGTGAAACTGATCTGTCACACCGATCTGTGAAACTGATCTGTGAAACTGATCTGTCACACCGATCTGTCTCACCGATCTGTCTCACCGATCTGTCTCACCGATCTGTCTCACCGATCTGTCTCACCGATCTGTCTCACCGATCTGTCTCACCGATCTGTCTCACCGATCTGTCTCACCGATCTGTCTCAGCGATCTGTCTCACCGATCTGTCTCACCGATCTGTCTCACCGATCTGTCTCACCGATCTGTCTCACCGATCTGTCTCACCGATCTGTCTCACCGATCTGTCTCACCGATCTGTCTCACCGATCTGTCTCACCGATCTGTCTCACCGATCTGTCTCACCGATCTGTCTCACCGATCTGTCTCACCGATCTGTCTCACCGATCTGTCTCACCGATCTGTCTCACCGATCTGTCTCACCGATCTGTCTCACCGATCTGTCTCACCGATCTGTCTCACCGATCTGTCTCACCGATCTGTCTCACCGATCTGTGACACTGATCTGTCTCACCGATCTGTAAAACTGATCTGTCTCACCGATCTGTGAAACTGATCTGTCTCACCGATCTGTCTCACCGATCTGTCTCACCGATCCGTGAAACTGATCTGTGAAACTGATCTGTCTCACCGATCCGTGAAACTGATCTGTCTCACCGATCTGTGAAACTGTTCTGTCTCACCGATCTGTGAAACTGATCTGTCTCACTGATCTGTGAAACTGATCTGTCTCACCGATCCGTGAAACTGATCTGTCTCACTGATCTGTTACTGTTCATAAAACTGGAAACACTGTTCACAGAACTAGAAAAATTGGCAAAGTGTTGGGGATAAGTCCCCTTGACCTCCCGGAACACCTCCAACACCAACATTTCACAAAGTAATGGACCAGAGAGGTCCGGGCCATTACATTAGATACCTCTCAAAACATTCTCGTCCTCGAGAATTAAAAACCAACCCAGAAGAAAAGAGGGGTCCGAACAACCACCCCATAAGATACCTCTCAGGGGAAAACCACCATGAGTTGTTCGAAAGCTGGAACAAAACTATGACATCCGGGAACAAACAATCCATACCCAAACAATTCATTCACAACATCACATCAAAGGTACATAAACAAAACATGAAAGGTCCAACCACAGAGAAAACATCATTACATGAAAGGAGTTAAACATTAAACAACTCTGGGTACTGAGCACGTATCTGTTACTCACGCTCCCAGGTACTCTCCTCCATGCCACCGTGTCGCCACAAGACACGAACTAAAGGAATATAACGCCCACGCAACACCTTCTCCTTGTGGTCTTGGATCTCCACAGGTCGCTCCTCGAAGGTTGCATCATCATCAATATCGATCTCTCCCCAATCGATAACATGAGATTCATCATGAAGATAATGACGGAGCTGCGATACATGAAAAACATCATGTATCCGACTCATCCGAGGGGGAAGTGCTACTCGATATGCCACAGCTCCAACACGAGCTAACACCTCGAAAGGCCCAACAAAACGGGGAGAAAGCTTACTTCCGCGACCAAACCTTCGCTGCCCACGACGGGGAGTCACCTTCAGAAACACATGATCCCCAACATTAAACTCTAAGGGTCTCCTTCTTTGATCCGCATAAGATTTCTGACGATCTTGTGCTGTCTTCATCCTCTCACGAATCACTTGAACCATCTCCGTCGTATTCTGCACTAGTTCTGGTCCGAGAATTGCTGACTCTCCGACCCCAGTCCAGCACAACGGAGAACGGCATGGCCGGCCATACAAGGCTTCAAACGGCGCCATGCCGATGGTAGAGTGAAAACTATTATTGTAAGCGAACTCTACCAAAGGTAAGTGTTTCACCCATGATCCTCCAAAATCAAGAACACAAGAGCGCAACATGTCTTCAAGAGTTTGGATGGTTCGCTCTGTCTGACCATCCGTTTGAGGATGAAAAGTAGTGCTAAGGCATAGTTGAGAGCCAAAAGCATGCTGGAGACCTCTCCACACCCTCGAGGTAAAACGAGGGTCTCGATCAGAAATGATCGTCTTAGGAACTCCGTGAAGCCTCACCACTTCCTCCAGATACTTCCTCGACAAAACCTCCACTGAGCTCGACTCCTTGATTGCTATGAAGTGGGACGATTTAGTTAAACGATCCACTACCACCCATATAGCATCATGTCCTCCCGGAGCTCGAGGTAAACCTGTAACAAAGTCCATTGAGATGTCCTACCACTTCCACTGAGGAATCTCTAAGTGCTGGAGAAGACCACCAGGAACACGGTGTTCGGCCTTCACCTTCTGGCAGACTAAACATCGAGACACACATTCTGCAACTGAACGCTTCAGCCCAGGCCACCAAAACTGACTCCTCAAAGATCGATACATCTTCGTCACACCAGGATGTACAGCTAAGGGCGAGCTATGGAACTCTCGGAGAACCGTCTCGCGCATTGCCAAGGGAACAAAAAGCCTGTCATGATACAACACTCGGTGTTGTTCATCCTCTGACCAACCATCAGGGGCCTCCCCACAAACAACTCTGTCTCTCAAAACTTCCACCTCTAGATCACCCAACTGAGACTCTTCCACCTTTTGCATCAGGGATGACTGCACCGTCATCTGGAAAAGACAACCTCTTCCTCCAACTTCTCCCATATCAAGATGCAAAGCTGCTAGCTCTTCCATCCCTCTCCAGGAATCACCAGATTCACGCACAACATCATTACGTGACTTTTGGCTCAGTGCATCAGCAACAACATTTCCCTTACCAGGTGTATACGATATTTCGAAGTCGTATTCCTGCAAGAACTCCATCCACCGACGCTGCCGCAAGTTCAAATCCCGCTGAGAGAAAACATACCTCAAACTCTTATGATCGGTGAAAACCACAAAGCGCTCTCCAATGAGGTAATGTCTCCACAACATCAGCGCAAACACCACGGCTGCCAACTCAAGATCATGGGTGGCATAGTTGCGTTCATGGGTACGCAACTTCCGAGACCCATAAGAAACAACTGACCTCTGCTGCATGAGAACACAGCCTAGCCCCAGATGTGAAGCATCACAGAAAACATCAAACTGGACTCCCTCCGTTGGAAGACAAAGGACTGGAGCACTTACCAACTTCTCCTTTAGATACTCGAAAGCTATCTGACACTGATCAGTCCATATGAACGCTTGATCCTTCCTGGTCAAAGCTGTCAGAGGAGTCGCAACTCGGGAGAAATTAGCCACAAACCTCCTATAATAGCCTGCGAGACCAAGGAAACTTCGCACCTCTGACACGGTCTTGGGGGCTGGCCAAGACACCACTGCTTCTATCTTCGAAGGATCCACAGCTACTCCCTGTTGGGACACAACATGTCCCAAGAAACGAACTTCTCGAGCCCAGAACTCACACTTGGACAACTTCCCAAACAACCGATGTTGGCGAAGAACTCCCAAAACAGCTCGTAGATGTTCTGCATGCTCTTCTTCAGATGTGGAGTACACAAGGATGTCGTCAATGAAAACCACAACAAACTTGTCCAAGAATTCACGGAACACAACATTCATCAACCCCATGAAAACAGCTGGAGCATTTGTCACGCCGAATGGCATTACAACAAACTCATAATGCCCATGACGACAGCGGAAAGCTGTCTTCGGGATATCCTCATCCTTTACACGCATCTGATGATATCCTGACCGCAAGTCGATCTTTGAAAACCAACTTGCACCCTTCAGTTGATCGAATAGGTCATCAATCCGCGGGAGAGGATAACGGTTCTTTATTGTCACTTTGTTTAAGCGACGATAATCGACGCACAACCGCAAACTGCCATCAGCCTTTTTCACGAACAAGACTGGTGCACCCCACGGTGACACACTTGGCCGAACAAAACCACACTGCAATAGACCATCGAGCTGAATACGTAGCTCTCGTAACTCAGAAGGGGCCATCCTATACGGAGACATAGAGATGGGAGACGCTCCGGGCTGTAGCTCGATCCCAAACTCGATCTTCCGTCGAGGGGGTAAGGATACAACCTCTTCTGGAAAGACATCAGGGTACTCTTCTACGACCCTAGGAAACGCCAGCTGTTGAACCTCTGAAGAACTCAGCATCATCCCAGCCATCATGGATGATAAGGATGAAACTCGTCTATGACTCATCCGAGGATCTCTCTCACCAACAAACACTACTTCCTCTCCATCTTCATCAAAGAAAACGACCTTCTTCCTGTAGCAATCCACAATAGCCTGCACCGAATACAACCAATCCATGCCGAGGATGACATCATATGGTTGTATTCGTAAACATAGGAAATCTCCCCAAGAGCGGTGCTGCCCCAACACTAGCTCACAGTCTTTACATACTTCAAACAAGCTAGCTCGACCTCCAACTGGCGTAGTCAACGCCAGGGGCACTGGAAGCCTCTCTACCTCAAGTCCCAAAGCGTGGACAAGGGTAGGGGATATAAAGGAGTGTGTCGCTCCTGAATCAAACAAGGCATACACCAAGGTAGAAAACAAGCAAAGGGTACCTCGGACGACGTCTGGCTCGCCTGGAGCTGGCAACGCTAGAGCATGAAGCTGACCACGACCACCTCCACAGCCTCTCTGACCCTGATGACGACCACCACCACGGCCGCGCTCTGCTCTCTGAGGACGGGGAGCGTCATGGGGCTGTCCTCTGCCTGCTCCATCTACCCTCTGGTGATCTAAAGCTGGTGCAACCTGCTGCTGCTGCCTCGGCTGGAACTGCCTCAACGGAGGAACCTGGAGTGGAGCGCCTGGTGCACGATGACTGCTCTGAAAAGTTGGGCACTCCCGCTGCTGATGACCACGTCCACCACAAGAAAAACAAGCGCCTGATCCCTTGGCATAGGTCTGAGAGTTGCTACCTCCGGAGAAATGAGATGGGAAGGGCCGGGACCTACCCCCAGGTGAACGGAAACTCTTCTGTCCTGAAAACCGGGAATCCCCGGACCACAACTCTACTTCTTGAGGAATCATGACGATTCCCCTCTCGTGACGATCCGGTCCTAGCCAAAGTCCTCTCAACAACCTCTGCCCTCGCCAGCACCTCAAGATATGTCTTCAGCATAAATGGGGTGACCTGACGCTGGATCTCTGGACGCAAAGCCTCCTCGAAATGCCTCGCCCTGTCCTCATCATCTGGTAACAGGTCTGAAGCATATCGTAGAAGGTTCCTGAAACGGATTCCAAACTCCCGAACACTGGAGCTCCCCTGTCGAAGGGTAAGAAGCTCCTGGCGACTGGATGCCTTCGCAGTCGAAGAAAGAAACTCGACTCTAAACCTGTCTCGAAACTCCTCCCATGAGATCGCTGACTCCTCACGATCCCCGAGGAACAAGAACCACCACTGTCTCGCTGCTCCACGCAACATCGTCACAACCAAGGACACCCAGTGTTCCTTCCGAGCACGAATCGAACTGAAGCCTATCTCGACCTCCTCTAACCAGTCTTCTGTGACTGCATCTGAAACGGAGCCCTCGTACTTCTGTAGACTCTGGCGCTGAAACTCTCGGAGTGTCTTCCTCCAAGTGTCATCTTCGTCAACCTCTACCCGGCGGCGATCTGCTGGAACAGCCTGCTGGGCACCTTCTGCGCAAACCTGACGGGGACGCCGACCTGGAGCCATACCTGTAAAATAACAATCGTTAGAGCTCCTAAGCCTGGAATATGGAAGACTCAACATTAATTAATTAATTATTTTGTTTTATTAATTTTAAGGTTACCTATCCCAAGGTCTACCCATTCAAACACAGGCGCAAGGAATAATGATGCATGATCCTTTCCTAGGTCTCTACCCTGCAACCAGTATCACTTTGTTTAGTAGCCATCGTAAACTTAAAGGTCCGTGCAACAGATCATAGGGGGCCCTGAACGCCTATGTCTCTGCCGGTCTCCAGTGTTTACCCCACTTGCTAAACATGAATGACACCGTTGCCCTACCATCCCATGCATCCTCACCTGTGCCTAACTCCAAACTCCATCCTATCCCTCGACCAGACCTCTGATACCACTCTGTCACGACCCCCTCCCCACAAAGTGTACCCCTCCTGGGCCGGCAATGTGAAAAAGGGAGATAATGACCCCCGAGTCCCGCCTCCAGTAGGCCCCGGGTTGGCGACTAGCACCGAGGGTATAATACACACACAAATGGGAGGCATTACCCTCTAAGAGAACACATGCAGAAGAGAGAGATAGAATAGAATCCAACCAACTCCAACTCATAACTGAAATGTAAAAGAAACCCAAGTACATATATGAAATGTCATGCAAAAGTACTACAACTGAAAGGGGAAACTAAAAGTACCCAAAAGAAAGTAAAACGACAGCGACCACAAGCCCGAACATCTCCTCCTCCAACCGCAAGCTAGTAGTAACCAGCTTGATCTCCAACCTGCTCCAAGTGACCTGAAAAACAGTTTATATGTACATAGGGTGAGTATAACAGTATACTCAGTAGGATCCTCCCCAAGACTCTCATGCAAAAGTAAAGAAAGCATGCTAAAGCCCAGTGAACAACAAGTGAAACTAACTCGTCACCTAAACAGGTATACGATGTTCCCAACCTCACCAAGGCTACTCTCACCAAGTAACGCATACAAGAATATAGCATATAGTAAAGAATATCAAGGGTACCCCGCTACTACTTCCCCACTGGTTTGCCGCTTTGCCCCAACGACATACGTCCTGTGCATCTCTCTCCAAAGGCTTGCCCGTATCAACATGGGTCAAGCTCCACAATATGCACCACGCGCACCACATAGGCTTGCCCGCAGACACCTGGGCTAAGCTCCACACAATCCTCACAACCAAAAGTAACCAAGTAGTTTCTGGGAGCCACCACAGCTCGCATAACGTGTATCATACGTCGGGTATTATACCTCAAGCCATTACAGCCCATACACCGAGTAAGGATCCTCAAGCCATCACAGCCTATACACGTTACACCTATAGTAGTCCATAGGATACTATATCCAGAATATATGTGTGTGAAATAACCACAAGCCATTACAGCCCTCTACACACATATATGGGTAAAACTAACCACTGTGCCTACCAGCACTAAGATCTACCAAGAGAAGAGAGCGGGGCCAAAGGGGGTAGTCAGCCATTCAACCTCCCATCAGAATGTTGGGGAAAACACCCCCCCAGGGCTCAGAATCCCCGGGGTGTCAGTTGCCCTTACCGACAGGGTGGAGTAGCGTATAGAAACACAAAAAGTACAGAGTATATAAGTAACTCACATCCACACTATGGGCATTACCTAGTCATAGATACAACTGCAGCTAACGTCTCTCAGACTCCAGGCTGCTACTTCTAAGACTAGGTATCCTATAAGCACACAACCAATTGAAGAGCTTTATTAGATTACTCCATTCTCATTTATCAGGTCCACTGTACATTAGTTAATTCTTTAAGCATTAATTAAGATTGAACAATTCCCCATTTAACTGAAATGGCGTCACTTTCAATACAACTGCTCCTTTTTAATATTCACATCACCTTTAAATTCTAGCATCTCCATCCCCGTGGATTTTCACCATTTAATCAAACATTCATTACAGAAATACTTTTCCACATTCCCAGGCATTCTAGAAAAACATCCTATGCTTCTAAACACAAAGGAGGCTCAACACGGTGAGTAGATATACTACCCGTCGAGTCTTTGCCGCCTATAGAAAGAGCATAGACCCATCCTCCATCGAGAGGCTAAACACGGAAAGCACGTGGCATACCCCGCGTGTCTTCGCCTCCTTCAGAATGAGGGTAAGCAAGACCAGCTGCCTTGAGCAGTGGGGAAAAGCAAAGCAGATTAACATTCAAGAAAACCACAAGCAACCAGCAACCATATCCGTCCCATTCCATCACCCCCGGTGTCCTCCCTGACACCCATATGCATAAACCGATGCATCTCGCCACACTAGGCATCATCCGCTGCCACAACTATAAGGCCTCCATGCCTCCACATATCACAACAACCATCCAGGCTCACATCACAGCACAAGCAGCAGGAAAACAAACATCACAAAATGGGCTCTCGGCCCTTTAACAAACAAGAGGGTAACTCAGAACCCTTTTTGAAATTCCAACATAATCTGTTCTCTAAACCATATCGAATTAACAGATTTGTTATTCGTAGGTTCCAATCATGGATACCTAATCAGTAAGCTATCACAATTAAATAACCATGCTTACTTCCCTAATTTGATTATCCTCAAATTAGAACAACTACAACAACGACAACAACCAGATTAATTTACATGCCTCTTTATCTTTAGCCAATTAATCAACAATTAATTCCGGCTTTACGTTCATTATCAATTTCAATCATGAACGAACAATAAATCAAAGAAAACATAGATATCACTATATCTAGAAAAACATGAGGCAAACCGTTATCACGGTATAAAGCAACAGCATGCGATAAACCAATTCTTTTAATCCGGTTCAAGTATTTTAATTAGGTCAATTCCATTGTGATCCAAAGGAATAAATCATGCTAACTCTACGATTGCACATATATAATTAGAGAATCCATGAATCCCCTACCTCGAAGAGTTCTTGACGTCCTTTATCCACACAGCAGGTCACGATCCTCCCCTCGCGACAACTTATGTGGAAGAATGATCGACACGGCTTGGTTGCATCCAACAGAGCGGGACTGATCCTAGGAGTAAGGGTTGTTTGTGCAACTCCTACGGGAAGTATTGAAAGGTTCTAGTGCCTCTTAATCGAGAACAAAGGGAAAGAACCAGGAAGAATGATATCTCGTTCCTTTTTTAAGATTTAACGAGGTGACGGTTTAAGATCCGGTTAATTCTCCATTAAAAACGGATCGCATTAACCCACGCGATTTGACCACGTAAAACATTCCAAGACTTAGGAATAATTAATATAGGATTTATGGCATTTGAAACGGCCTTAAGAGCCCTTAAAATAAGGCTTTAAATGTATTTTACGTCAAAGGAAACGTCAAAAGGGGCAAAACTGTAGGAGTCTGGAAACACTGTCCACCCACCGTTACTGTACATGAAACTGATCTGTGAAACTGATCTGTCACACCGATCTGTGAAACTGATCTGTGAAACTGATCTGTCACACCGATCTGTCTCACCGATCTGTCTCACCGATCTGTCTCACCGATCTGTCTCACCGATCTGTCTCACCGATCTGTCTCACCGATCTGTCTCACCGATCTGTCTCACCGATCTGTCTCACCGATCTGTCTCACCGATCTGTCTCACCGATCTGTCTCACCGATCTGTCTCACCGATCTGTCTCACCGATCTCTCTCACCGATCTGTCTCACCGATCTGTCTCACCGATCTGTCTCACCGATCTGTCTCACCGATCTGTCTCACCGATCTGTCTCACCGATCTGTCTCACCGATCTGTCTCACCGATCTGTCTCACCGATCTGTCTCACCGATCTGTCTCACCGATCTGTCTCACCGATCTGTGAAACTGATCTGTCTCACCGATCTGTGAAACTGATCTGTCTCACCGATCTGTAAAACTGATCTGTCTCACCGATCTGTGAAACTGATCTGTCTCACCGATCTGTCTCACCGATCTGTCTCACCGATCCGTGAAACTGATCTGTGAAACTGATCTGTCTCACCGATCCGTGAAACTGATCTGTCTCACCGATCTGTGAAACTGATCTGTCTCACCGATCTGTGAAACTGATCTGTCTCACTGATCTGTGAAACTGATCTGTCTCACCGATCCGTGAAACTGATCTGTCTCACTGATCTGTTACTGTTCATACAACTGGAAACACTGTTCACAGAACTAGAAAAATTGGCAAAGTGTTGGGGATAAGTCCCCTTGACCTCCCGGAACACCTCCAACACCAACATTTCACAAAGTAATGGACCAGAGAGGTCCGGGCCATTACAATGTATTTATAAATATTTCTATGTCCCAATATATGTTATGTTTATTTTTTTCACATGCGCATAATAATAATAATTAGGGACACATAATATTTTTTAATAGTTATATTCTCACATGAAAAATATTTGTTTACAATAATATATATCTATATATAAAAAATTTATAACAAATTTTTTTTCACACGTACATGTATGTACATAAGTCAAAGTATTTATATGTATAAATATAATTGATTTATTTTCAATAATGAGGATAAAATTAGTATAAATAAACATTTTAAAAAAATGGTACTTATTAGAATGTTGCATTATAAAAAAATATTAAAGAATTTGATAGTTGAAAAGTAATAACAATTAAAAATCATTAATATTTAGTAAAAACTCCTTTAATAATAATTATGCTATTTTTGGTAATAGTTAGTAAAATATATAGAAAATATTAATAATTCATATAAATTCATAAAAAAGATTAATTATTAGATATGAAGTACTATTTTATATATTTGGTAAAAATAAATAAAGAATTTATAATATGTAATAATTAATGAGTGTTTATTGTTAATAAATATTAAATATTAATTATAATAATATAATATAAATAACTTGTAAAAAAAATTACATAAAATATAAATATGTTTTGAAATTAAAAATCATTCATATACTATTTTGTATTAATTAAAATAATTAGTATTAATATTTTATATAAGTGTTGTAAAAATACCTGACTTGTATAACTATTATAATACATCAAGGTAAAAATTATAAACTAAAAAATTATTAATTCTAAATAGTCACTATGTAAAATTAATTATTAATTTAAAAATTTGAAGTCAATTTTATTTATAAATTATTTTTATTTGTTATAAATTCAAGGAAATAAAAAATATATATATGTGTGAGTGTGTGTGCGTGTGTTTATATATATTTTGTATTTTCATATTTTTCTAAATATGATTTGAATATATTTGATGTATTTATATAAATTAATTAATTTTGATATACTAATAGTTAATTTTTAAACTGTAATAATAACTAAATTAAATTTATAATAATCATTACATTATTTTTAATAATTTAGAAAATTTATCAAATTACAATAACATAAATAATAATATATTAATATTGTAATAATAAAATTGAAATAGTAATTTATGATATTCTTACTTATATATATATATAATAATTCTGTAATTTATAAAAATTTAAATAATTAATAATGGTAATTTCAAAATAATAATTACATTTTTTATAAAAATTAATTATAATTAATTATAATCATTACATAAATTATAATAATATTAATTACATAATTAATAATATTTATTACATAATTTATAATTAATTTTGATATATATAGTAATTATTATTTAATTAATCATCATTCCATATAAATGATCAATTAATTATAATAATATGTATTAATAATCTTGTTTAATATTCTAATATATATATAAATAATTATATAAATAATGTGAATAAAAGATAAAAATGAAACAAAAATGTGTGATGTAATGAAATAGTTGATGCAAACAAATGTTAAATCATGCCTAGGGTAATCCCCACATCCTGGACCCATCAGTGTCCTCCATTTTATAATAAAATTTATATTTTGAATGATATAGTGGATTTTTTACTAAGTTATAATACAAATAATAAATGAATTACTATCACTTGTAATGTATCTATAGGATTCTCACAAATAAAATGTCATGTCAAGGATAAACCCCACACCCCATACCCAGCCGTGATATGCAATTTATAATATGCTACACCATTCCAGAAATATTATGTTATTTTAAAAAAATAAAATTTTTCTTAAATAAATATTTAATTTTATTAATTTTATTTACAGTGAGCCTTTACTAGCCCCATAAACAAGTGGTAAACTAGTGCATCAGTTTTCTCAAAATTCATAGAATATTTCAAGATGGGAATATAAAATAATAATTTTGAACTATAAAAAATGATGAGTAATAATTATTCTTATTGTTTTTGTGTTATAGAAAACAATGGACATAGAATGTAGATATTAATATCAATTACATGATCATTATTGGAAAAACAAATTGCAAAAATATAAGTATATCTGGTTAAAATATTTCCTTCAAAGATGGAGTTAATGCCTTTATATCATTTGCATCGTTAAATTCCGATTCATTTTCATAAAGAATAATTAAATTACTATTTTTAAATGTGTTATATAGACATTCAAAACATTTGGCATTGTTGGACGTCAAATATTCTATTACAGTTTATAGAGAGTATATATTTTTTTGGTATCAACATAGTGAAAAGAGTTCAGTAAAAAATAAAAAATAATTGGTTCTAGAACAACCATTTTTGAATTTAATACATGAGGTATCTTTTCCATCTATACTTGAAACAACTAATAAGAATGAAATTCAAAATATTGAATTTTAACCTTATCAGTTTTACAATTTTTTACATTCTACTGAGGAGGCCTCATATCTTGGAAGCCATATGGTAAAATATGAATCTCGTAATAAACTTTATGGCAATTAAATACAAATTATGAATGTCAAATAATTTTTCTAATAAAATTTTATCATTTCTAATATTAATTTCATAGTTACAGATAATTATAGTATTTGGATATTTCTTAGTTTTATAATTTTTATATATGTATTAAAATACTGTTATAGGTAAAATTATTTTATTCATTCATTCGTTATTTTTTTTATTTTATACCTACTTTAATAATATCTTAGTAGTGATATTATTTTGTTCATATGGCTAGAGAAGATCCTCATGATTATTCATTATGTTCCATAACTAATGTCAAACTTCCTAATGCTGAACAAAATCATGTTGCTCCTCCTCTTCCCGGTGCACCTACATGGAGCGGTTGTTTTCTTGCTCAATTATAGATTTCAGATCCTATTCCATTGAGACAACAATCAATTTATTTTGATCTATGTTTACAACAATTTTTAGATTTTTAGCAAGAAATTTATTTTATATTAACTAAGTGTATTAATTTTTATTAATTTTTTTTGATAATAGATGTGTTTCAATTTTTGCGGTTTTTCAAATTTAGCCATTCGCCAAGATTGTGTGATTCAATGAATTTTTTTCTGATCCATGGGTGTCATTCGGCCTTGACTCCGTCATCATGCGTGACCAAGTATTCGACCATACGTTATTACATTATTAAATAATATATAATTTTTAAAAATATATTTAATTACAAACATATTTTTTTAAATTGTCTTTACTTATTATGTTTCTCTAATATATGATTTGTAACGACGTCCTATCTAAATGGAATGACATAATTTTATGTGCGAGTGCTTTAGTCAGTTTCAACATGACATCAAAAAGTGAGCTTGGGGAAAAATATTTTCTACCATCATCGATCTGCCATGTGTATCCCATCATCCCGACTATATATCATCTTATATGTGGGATGAGATGTGATCTCTCGGGCACGGAGCTAATTTTAGAAGGAAATCAGTTGATGGACATTAGAGTTGGGGGAGGCTAGTGGTCACACATAGGGCTACGTGTTGTATAATTTGCATACATTGATGACATATTATAAGTGATATTATTAATTAATGTATACTTATTTTAACTATACAATGATTTTTATATTAAGTAGGATGACACTGACCAATATATTATGTAGATTTAAGTATATAAAAAGATGTATATTGATCCCTGTATAGGGTATGTTTTAAGAAAACAACAACTCTGTATTGTGATTTGTGATTTTTTTTAACAATTTCATCAATATTAATTTTACTATTATTTTAATTTTCACTATATATAGAGGAAACTTATGAAGCTGCGACTTCACATTCATAAGATAGTCATTCTGAGGATAAACAAGATGTCAATACTAATTTTGGGTACAATGAGGGATCTTGGATACAAGTGAATTTACTGGGTTTTGAGAATGTACCAATGATTGGTATTTTTTCTCAAATGACTCATTTGAGTTATTATGGAACTTTTTTATGGAATTAGGTATCGCCAAGGGATCTCCTTGATATTCTTCATTAACATCGCCTGCATATTATGAGTAGTTTTTTATAGTTCATGTTGAGATAATAAAGTAGATGCATATAAAGAGGGAGGAGGATCTTGGAAAGCATCATTTGGGAGATGAGGAGATGATGGAAAATATGTGGTGACTTCTTTATGGCATTGGTATAGATTTTTATTCACCTTGTCCGTCGAGTGAGCCACCCCCACTTGATGCCAGTAGATGATTTCTGATGATTTTCATTACTGGTTTAAAATTTTTTAGGATAGAAATATTATATTTGAATTGATGTACAACTTCTATATGTATTTTAATTTTGTAAAACAAATTTCAATGTTTTTAAAATATTTTTACATTTATTTATTTATAAATAATTCCAAAATATAAATTGAAATGAAGATATTTATGATAAATTAATTATTTGTCATTAAACGTTTTTTGTGATAGATCCTCCAAAAATGGTTATATATAATATTTTTTTCTGAGGATATATATATCCACTGAAAGTAATTATATTTTTGATGGCTTTAACCATGACAGGCTATTAGTGATAGACAGTCATTGGAACAAGTCATTTGCGACGTGAACCCATTGCAAATGTACCATAGTAATTATAAAAAATTTCTATTTTATTTTGAGAAGACAAAAAACACTATAATGTTACTAAGGATTTCTATAAGATAAACGGTCAGTTGATGAATGAGTATGATGTCTCAAATTTAAGTAAATAGGTGAAGGGGGAGTTTCACATTTATAATTGTGTTGAAGGTAACTTTTTGAATCTCCAAAAGTATTAATTTATAATATATTAACATCACATAATAAAAACTATAAATTGTGATAATTTAAATAATGATAAGATATGACATTGTAATCTCATCATCCGATAAATTTTATTCAATATTTTATATCCATTTAAACTTTATCATTTATTTTATCACTTACTTATTCTATTTCATCTTAAATTGTGTAACAAATATTTGAATATTAAAAAGTATCATTAATCAATTATTTATTTTAATTAAATGATAATAAAATAATTTATAAAATTTCATACCATTTAATATTTATTCTATATTTACAAAAAAATAACAGTGTTTAAAAAATTTAATAAATCATTATTTTTAACAAAACAACAATAGTGTCCTTGATTACAATATCCAATTCTTGTATTTTTAATAATATCATGATACAATGTTATCCTCAAACAAAATATTTTATTATTTTCCTATAAGGTGAATTAAACCAATAATAGTTTTTGGATATATTAATTATTAAAAATTATCATTATTTTATTATTATTATAAAATTAATTTGATATTTCCATTAATAAATAATTACTATTACATTTTTATGTAATTATTTAATGTACATATGTTTTTGAAAAAATTAAAAATAAAATAATATGATGAAGATAAATCGAATAGATTTCATAAGAATACATTTACTTCATATACATTATGGAAAATTAATCACAAAAAAACAATACTTATTTAAACATGAATGTGAAAACATTAACATCACAATAACTAAAATAATATAAGTGTGATAAGATTTTCCATATAGATCCGAATATTCAATTACACAACCCACGGTTGGTTATGTTCAAGATATACTCTACCCATATGATTTTATTAATCATGTTTTTCATTATATTAGTGATTTTAATTTTATTTAAAATTATTTTATTGATTGTTCATCGACTAAATAATTCAAGTATCATCATTTTATTATCATTTAAGGAAATTTAATAATATTTGAAAATTCAAGCTAAAATAAAACAACGTGTATAATTTCATTTGATTTTGGGAAACTTTTTATTATAGAAGTAATCTAATATTTATAAATTTTTTAAATTTATTATAATTTTAAGAAATAAGAGGGTGACATGTGGTCACATTCTTTTATTTTAATAATATTTATATCATTTCATGGAATACAATCCATTAAATGAGTCAATTCAGATCCTTAGGTTTTTATGGTAAACATTTATTCTTCCTAGTAGTTTTTGTTATGTTTTAGGTTAATTTTACTATCCTTTTCTTATTCTTTATTACCACAATTTGAAAAAAGTTTCATTAACCGTGGAAATAAAAATTAACAATCACACTTTTCATATAATCCCAAAAAATAAAAGAATTCAATTTACATAATTTAGACTGATGAATATAATTATGGAATCCAATTTTTAAAATTTTAATTATATAAGATTGAGTAATTAATTTAAATTTTTTTTCTTTTTCAGAATTAAAAACATGTTTTAAAAGTTAAAACATTTCCAAATATTGGAATATTTTAACATCAAAATTCAATGTAAAATTAATTCCAATGATTGAAATTATACTGACTGAAAAATATAAATTATATTTATGCATTTAAATCATTCAATAATATAATTTAAACATAGAAATAATATTGGTGAATAAGTTGTATTCAATTAAGATTTAGTGTATTTTTACTATTCATCCAAACCATAAAGTTATCATGATAATATAAAGAATTTATCCCCTGAAAATTTTTAAATACCGAATTAAATGAAGAAGTACTATTTTAATTAATATATATATAAGTTTCAAGAACTATATTTAAATTTTTTGTTCTATCAAAAGGTGGAAACACTACATTCTTTGAAAAATATTTCTTTAATTAGAATAATTCAATTTGATCTTATATCATTTCTAGAAAAACTATAAGATGAATTTTGAAGATTAGATGGAATATATTTCATATATATATTTTAATAAAATCCAAAAATATTGATTTTATTAATTTATAATCTTTATTAAACTCTATCATGCATGAAATTAATTCTAACAAAATAACATGATATTTTGTGTAACACAAACAATGAATAGTGTTGCATATGTCGTAAGTTATGTAGATGTTGCATACAGTTCAAGAATATATTGATTTGAAATATAATAGAATACATTAATGAAAATAATATATAGATGCAGATCTCTCAAAAAAATATTGAGGTGTTACATTCTTTACCCATTTAAATGAATGTTATATTAGAAATTTGTTTGGGTTGTTTAAAGATTTAATAGATGGTTGTGTATTTCCTAGAATGTGAAATCATAAATACAAGGACAATACATCTCATTATAAAAGGAATACTTTGAAAATAAAAATTACCCAAAGTAAATCATAAATGGGTCTCTAAAAAAGAGAACATATGTGAATATTTGGCATCAACAGAAAATATAAATAATAATAATGATTTATAAAGATCCATGTTTAAAAGAAATTTGGTGATCTTGTGAAATATAAAAATCAAAAAACCATAAACTAAAAAATATTTATATATTTCATTAATATCACAAACAATAATGAAAATATTAAACCCTTTTAAATCTCAATTAATTTTCATAATGTTGATGAATTTTAATGACATGATATACTAAAATTGTTTCAATATAATCTTACTATTGGTTGTGCCTTGAATAACTATCCATGCCATCTATTATTCAAAGAAATGAAGTTGAATTATTCATTCCTAAATAATTAGTAGATCCGGATAATGTTGGGTCATTTTACATTTCCTTATCATAAACATGGTTAACACATGTTATTAAATAATGAATATGTCCACATATATTGAGATACTACATTAATATAAAAAATATAATATGGAGTTTTACATATACTGTCCATAAATATGAAACCATATAATTATTATAAAATATTAAAATTGAAAACATTTTAAATAGGTACATTAACTCTTATTTAAATTTACTCCCCATATATCATATGGTATCTCTGATTGACCGCATTCCAAATGTGTGTTAATCATAATTGGTTTTTTCACTTGATCCATGGTAACAAACTTAATTAACATATTTATTTATTGAAAACATTCATGATTCCATATTCCAAAACAGATAGGATATATTACTTAGGACCAAAACACTTTTATAATTCATCCATGATATAATAAAACTCCATTCAACAAATCCATATTTAGTTCCCATGAAATTCGGATCATCAAATTTACTAATTCAAATACAAATTATCTTTAGAAAACAGAATTATCAATACATAACGGAAATATTAAGGGTTATCAATCCCTTAATCATGTGTTCTCTAAGTATATAAACTCCATATTAAATAACATTTATATGTACATAAAACTATTCAACATAACCTTTAAATTTTGTAAGGAAAAACATATAATGAAAACACTAATATATTTCAAGTTTTATATAACATAATCATTGAAAACAAGGGCACATACATCCCAATCATCCAACATTATTATTAAACCTTTTCTCATGAGCCAAAATCTTACTCCATCCAAAAATATGACTCATTTAAAATGGTTCATCAACCATAATATAACAAATATTAATATTTTTAAATTAAGATCTAATTATATAATGCACATTCCTTTCACATATTCCTTAGAATATCTTTATCCATAAGTATTTTAAACAATAATATTACCACATTCCTGATTATCTTTATGATAATTACACTTTGGAAATAATTTTACATAATTCCCATTATTTCCTCATAAAAAACATTCAAGGTTATCTAGGATCTATCTAGTTGTGACTATTGGCTAAGAGTAGAAATCAATGTGTGAGAAATACATATCAGAGTTAAACAATTCCAATCTATATTAAATTATATTTAATCATTCAATATATGATATAATTTGTTTAATCTATGGTTAATAATTATTTAAAAAAAAATTAATATTTTAACCAATACATTGACTTATCCTTATGTCATCACAATATATATCCATAAAAATATCTCTAGTGATATCATTCACATTTTTACATCCTTGATTCCAATGGTTGACTAAACCATCATTTTCATAACAACATTAATGACCCATATCTTTAAGTATATATACATTACTTTACATTTTTAGAATATATAATACATGAAACCAAAAGATTCACAAAGATCATTTTAGTAAGACACTTTGAAAAATAAGAAACATAAAAAACTCCCTTCATAAATCAAGTAAATCATCTCTTGTATTTTCCTTCAAATATAGAACTCCTTCTATAAACTTCTTTTTAATAACCATATATATATCTTATGGAAATGAAACATTAAAAGGGTTGATATCAAATGATCATTAAGGGAAAACATGGAAAATATCAATCAAAACTGTATATTAAAAATATAAACTAATTCACATAACATTTTAAAATAATTCTATGTATATAAAATATCAAAATATTGAGTCATGAAATAAATATTGGAAGATCTTAATATATAAATCAATAAAAAATAGCCACGAGAAACTCACATTGGCATAAAACATGAATTTTGGAAAACACATATGCACAGAAAATCATTTCCATATTATCCAATGATCATTTCAAATAACACCATAGATGACAAAGTCTATCACTGAACTTGGTTTACTTATTGTTCCAGCCCTTTATTATCGATCTGAATTTACATGTCATTCCCTCCCAGTATTATAAAATTGAATTTAATTTTCATTTTGGTCATGTATATCTCATGAAATATAATGCGTTACCCAATGTATTATAATGATATATAGGTCCCACCCATATCATAATTAAATAATTGTTATATGTTCTACAGTAACATAAATCATTCATCATAACCAATGGAATAAAATGTGTTTATTTAAACATAATTCCACCATTACATAATCCATGTCATAGAAATGTAATTCATAATTAAAATTCCAATATAAAAACAATAAATTCATTAGAAAAATAACTATATTATACATGACACATAACACAACTAAATAATTCCTTCTTTGAAGGAAAATAATTTTGATATAAAACTTGAAATAAATTCTTAGGGAAAATATACATTCTTATTCAAGACTATAATGTTTTCTCAAAAAGATGCATAATTTTTAAAGAAAATAATTTATTTGAAAACATACGTTAAATATTTATGTGTAATTTTCATGTAATTTAAGAATTATGAAAATTTAAATATTCAATCATGATAAATATTTTAAAAACATTTTCCTCAAACATTTTCATGTATAATTTAAAAGTACATCAAATCGAATGTAAAAAAATATTAATTTCGTACCATTTATTAAAAATTTACCAATGGGTAAAATTTAATTTGGTTATTTTATAATAAATGTTTTAATATTAAATATTTGGGAAAAACAAGGATATGGGTAGTAAATATACCCATATAAATACGTACAGATAAAAAATCATGGTTATTAACGTGATTGTAAAATTAATAAATAACCCAGGTCTACATCCCTTTGTATATATCCAAAAATAACATATAATGATTAAAATTATGTAATTCTCTAATTTCAAAATAATTTTTGTTTTTACAATATCGTATATGATCATATTATCATCCATTTTGTAATAACGTTTCATTATTACTCGTTATTCTGATATTTACAACTTCATTTTGTTTATGCAAGTTTTCTCAAATAAGTTCAAGTTCTCCTTCCTACATAATATTTATATCACAAAAAGTTGTTATCCAAACTATGTTAATCATATATATTAATTCTATATATTTTTATAATCAATGTTTAATGGAAATAATGAAACAAAATAACATCGTATCGTAGAGAAGGTAGGTCGTACGTATGCATGAGTGATGATATCATTCCTTTATTTATGAAATGGTATTGAATTGGATGTTATATATATTGATTAACAATATGTATCATTTTTTATTAATCACATGTAATTATTATTTATTTCATTATTTGAATTCAAGTATGGTGTTGGGGGAAAATATATTGCACCATGGAGTGGAGAGGGTAAGTTGTACGTACGAACACATGATGATTTTGTTTTTATTAGGATATATATATGCTATAATATATTTTTTCGATAACCATAATAAAATTTAATAATATATTTTATACTAGGGTGATTAATTTAGAAAGTAAAAAACTCATGTAGATGAAGTAGAAGAATAAATAATTGGAATGAATAGGTAGGGGAGATTACCTTTTCTTCGGCATGTTCCCTCTAAATGTTATCTTAAGGAATTTAAGTTGGTCTTTTCAGAAACCAGAACCTTTATAATTTGACTAGTTAAATTATAAAGGAAATCGTAAGGAGTTTTCTGATCATGAAGGCTCATTTCGATGTTATGTGGTGAGGGAGGTGGTGGGATATTATAATTGAGGTGAGGTGCACATTTGGATTCTCCCAAAGTATTAATTTATAATAAAATAAAACTACATAAGGAAACCCAAAAAAATATAACAATTTCGAATATGACATTATATAATGTAATAATATTATTAACTAGTATATTTTAGGGAAGATTAAATTTCCATTTAATCCTTATAATTTTAACTACCACTTAGTTATTCTATTTAATTTTTATTAGAGTAACAAAAAATTTCAATTTTAAAAGATTAAAATTTTTACGTATACGATTTCCATGAAACCAAAAATAAATAACATTGAAAATTGTAGAGAATATAATATTTATTTATATTTTAAATAAAACAATGATATATAAATAATTTAAAAAAACATTAGATTTAACAAAACGAAAATAATAACAATTTTGACATTATCAAATTAACGGATTTATAAATATATGAAAATAACATTTTACCCTTCAAAAAATTTTATTATATACCTAGGAGGCCAAGGTAACCTATAATATTTGTCGGATATATTAATTATCTCATATAATATTTATTTTAATATTTTTAGTGTCATTAATTTGATATTTTTATTGAAATACTATTACTACATTAGTTTGTCTAATTATTTAATATACACATTTTTAGTTAAAAAATAAAAATAAAATACTATGATGATGATAAATCTACTATTTTTTAGATTAATACTTTTAGTCGAATATATCTTCTAAAAACTAAACCATTAAAAATATTATACTTATTAAAACATGAATGTGGAAACTTTAACATCACTTTTAATTAAATATTATAAGTGTCATAAGTAATTCCATATGGATTGAAATTTTCAATAACTATACCCTAGAATGGTTATGTTTGATATATACTAAACCCATATGTCTTTTTAATGATTCTATGCATTTAAATGGTTAATATCATTTTATAGAAAAGTTTTATATTAGATTATCAACAATTAAATAATTCATCCATGATGATTGTATAATCAAATAATGTAATTAATTAATCTCTAAAAATTCTACGTTATTTAGATTTATGTAGGATAATTTCAATATATATTTAGAGACATTAAATTATTGATGGTAACTAATATTTATCACTATATTGTAATTATTCTACTTATAAAAAATAAGTGTGTTACATGTTGCTACTTTATTTCAGAAATATATATTTTATATTCATAGAAAATAGTCAATTAAATGAATTAATTCTAATCCTTAGGTGTTAAGGGTATAATTTTATTCATAAAATATAATTTTTTCTGGTTATAGTGTAATATCATTGTCCATGTCATGTTATTTGTTATCATAATATACCTGATTTAACTTTAACCATTATAAATAAAAAATACCGAATGTTACTATTCATTCAACAAAAAATAGATAAAAGGAGCCTATTTATATAATATTGACCCACTAATTCAAAATATAAAATAAATTTTTCATAATTTGAAAAATAATTTTGCATTATTTAATTTAAAATTAATTCCATTGTCCGAATGAATAACATGATTACAAATATTAAACCATTGAAAAAGATTAGAATGTTTTTACATCAAAATTCAATGTATAATTAAAGGGAATGATATAAAATATATTGAATGGGAAAATTTATAATATATTTATTCTTTTTATCCATTCAAAAATATAATTTAACCTTTTAAATTAATTTTATGAAATAAATATTCAAATAATATTTTGTCTTTTCATTCTATTCATGAATATATGAATGTTATCATCAAAATATAAAAAATTAATAAAATGAAAATTTTAATATAATTATTCAAAAAAATATGTTTATTTTATTAAATATAATATATAAAAGTAACAATAAATATATTTAAAATGGGTGCTCCAAAAAATAGTGGAAAAATATCATTTGATGAAGAATACATCATTTATCCAAATTAATTGAATTTGTTCTTATATCATATATAGAAAATATATAAGATTAATTTTGAACGTCATATTGAATATATTACGTGTATATTTCCTTAATTAAATTCATAAATAATTATTTTATTAATTTATAATCTCGATTAAACATAGTGTTGTCCAAAATGATTCTATTAAAAGAACATCAAATTATTTGCCACACAAGCCAATCAGATTATTTCACATACTACTGGTTATGTCAGTGTTGTGTATAGTGAAAGATTATATTATTGTATCATAAAAAATAAATGAATTCACAATATATATATATATCATAAAAAATTCTAGGTGTTATACAATTTTACACGAAGGATCTTCTCCTTCTAATCCTTGATATCAATTGGGTACTCCACAATGATCGTTCTATCCGAGATTTCTAGATTACAAAAATTGATAATGTGAAATGGCTCATGATTGTATCTCCTTATTTACGACATGTGGAAGAGGACATGTACCCAACCTAACTACATAGGATGATCTATTTTTAACACCCCATCACCAACTCTTTGAAGTACATAGAATGGGATGATGAACCTATAATATAGCTTGGTGCCCCGACCAAATCTCTATAATCTGCATTTGAGGTGAAACCATTTGGAACACATAGACTCATTCCTCAAACTCAAAATTCCTATTTCACCTATCTAAGGAATAATTATTATGCATATGCGCAGTATTCATCCTCTCTTGGATGTCTTAACCTTCAATGTAGTAGCATAGAAAAACATTATGCTGATGAGTGCTAAATATCATATCCCAGAACTGAAAATTGATGATTTGCAAGGTTATGAATATAAATCCTTGAATAGTTCCATAGCAGTTGTGGAATGGTGGATATTTGTTTATGAAATATCCATTGGTTGTAGGTGATAATTCTAAATATATCCAAATTCTATACTACAAGCCTAAAATCATGTCATCCAATACCTAAATTGTCACTATTTCCAATCATTCTTTTATGGGTGAAACATTGTGCTCAACCATAAGTGGGTCATAAATGCCTCATGTAATACATTTCAAAATGGGGAGGTAAAGTGACCATCACAATAAGAAAAAAACATTTGATGTAACTCCATATAGTGGAACTTTCTCCAAAAAATAGACGTGTCACAAGAACTCTACTGAAATCAGTTCATGGAAAAAATGGTAGTGAGCTGCCATTGTGAGTTTTTCAATGATCACCCTAATGACATTGTGTCTCATAATGATACATCATAATCGTATCACAATGTCCATGGATATCATATCCCACATCAATTATAGTACATCAAGGGGTAGTTTTATACTCGCTGGGACCTAGTGCCCAACCATCCCATTATGACAATTAAAGAAATGAGAAACAGAATATACAACTTCTTTCATCATCCCTGGCCATCAAAACCTCCAACAAATGTCATGGTACATCTTCACCACACATGGATGTAACACCAAGGTGGATGTATCAAACATCCTCAAAACCACCTCCCTCAGTGTCACTGTTAATATTGAGAGTCCTATGAATAGAATGATGTTATACATACCTATTAAATATCCATTAGGATAATTACTTAGATAAATATAAACACCAACTTTATCACAATCTGTATCCCCAGGATGTGCCTCCCGGACTTGGTGTAAGTGTGGAGGGGTGAAAACCATTAACTGGAGTTTGGTTTCTCTATCTCCACCAATAATTTATATTAACAACAAGGAAAAATACACATATTCATCATTTAGAATCATTGAAATAGATCTTCTATTGAGAGATTCTTCGATGATGTTTCTGATCCCTTTAATATAGAAAATGATAATGACACAGTCCTCAAAGAATAATAGATATAAATTCTACCTAATGTAATGATTTTTGCATGAAAATATATACATGATATTGTTGTGATCATAGTTGAAGATAAATCACTCACCCATAGGGTTGTTACAACACAAATTAATTGTGATGACTATTACAGTTATTTAAAGAACATGGGTTTCATTGTTATAATCACATGGTCACAACTGGCGTGAAGCATAGGTGATCACTACATGCCTCTTCATTAAGAAAAAAACAATCCATGTCCCTGAGGAATCACAATACACCATATACTTGTCACATTCCTCTTCATTATTCCCATGAAAAATGATGGGGAATTCTCAATAAAAATCCAATCAACATGTAGTCATGATGACCATAATTTCATCTAAATTCTATCTTTAGTATATCCTCATATTATTGTGATAGTTAATAATATCCTGATATAATGTCAATTATTAAAAACCATCATGCCCCATTTAGCTAATCAACGAGGTCCTTGATCCCCAATATTGGATAATTATTATTAATGGTCACCTAGTATATATTCTAGTAAAACCACACATAACATCAAGCTCACATCTACCTTCTTGGTAAACAAAACTGTGGATGCTCATAGTGAAACAATGGGTCTCAAAAATTAGAAGTCTATCTTTATAAGGATAGGTAAGAATGGAAAATCATTTAGATAGATGTCCTCATACTCTACCACCACTACAACAAAACTAAGGACTCATAACATCCACTTCACTGAGGTTCGGGCTATCCAACATATGAGTATTGGTATTACCCTCTTATGAGAGAGTCTAAGTAACAATTTCATGGATTTAATTTTTCAGAAAAAAAGGATATCTTCAAAACATCAATGCAGAAAAACCCCAAACTTCACCCAAAATAGTCAATCTGATAATTAATTGTGGATAACCAGAACATACCCATAATTCTATCATATGTCATCGAACACAGTACATAATTATCCCAAATGAAACTATTTCATCCAAGAGTCAGGTCACACTGTTGACACCAGAGTGTTATCATTATATCTCTTTTTGTAGGAGTCTCCAAACATAAGGATTGAGTAAATAGTTCAAATGGAATCTCTGAGTCTCGAAAAAAATTCATTGTAATAAAATAATAACTAGAACATGTCTCAATAATTACTAATACTATGGTTGAAAAGACCAAAACTTTAACAACTATAATACAAAAATCCTTGGGACAAAAAACCACCAAATCCTACAACTGGACTTGTCCCTATCCATCAGTTCCCTAAGATTGGAATTGACAATCTAGGGGTGGTTGTGGTAATAGGTCAATCCTATGACTACCTCATGATGCCTTATCATCCCCTCTTCTAAATCAACCACCTTGACAACCACCCTACTCCCATCTAAGTTTCATTATAGGAGGTGCCTTGAGTGTCCCTTGATCAATAATATGATAGGTCAATCAATCTCAGGCTAGTTGTCCCCAAACATCATCTGAGAAACACTACACGTCCCAGGGATTATTTCAGGAAACTTTGGAATCCTACACCCCTGATCCTACATCATGGGATTTCTTCCAAATTTGATGAACCTAGTTTTATCCCTATGACATCCATCGACTACCTACCGTTGAGGTCTCACCTATCAGGTTTCTTCTAGTTTCCCTCACAACTGGTGCCTACTCTTCCAAAAACATTTCCACTGATTGGGATCACTCAAGTACCCCCTCTTATGTTTATATTCTAAGGGAGAAACATATTCTATGATTTTCTATCCAAACACATTCTTTAAGCTCGTATTTTCACAGAGCTAGTACTATACTATATTTAGTGAGTATAAAGAAATACATTTAAACTCCCCAGAATACTATTCCATGGTCAAATGGCCCTACTATAGATATAAGATCGCACATATGTATACCAATCAAAACATGGTTGGATAGAACTCCTCTCTAAAGATACTCTTGAATTCTATCAGTGGTAGAGTTGACCCATCACATTCCCAAGTCACCAAGAACCACTAGAACCTTGAAGATCCCTAAAGAAGTATCACAACATGGATTCGATCTAATCTTCTAGTATCATTTCATTGAAGAAACCTCAAGTGACTTCATCAAGCTAGTCCTCAGCCATATGGTGGGTCTAGATCATCCTTAAAATTGGGAGGTTGCTTCCTCTAAAACTCATAGAACTCACTCAGTATGTGTGTATGCTCATATTTCAATATGCGACACTCAATGGGTGGAAGTATATATGGTAAAAAACCCAAAGATTATATCTTTTGTACACACCCATTTAACAATGCCTCATCACTGGAAGGATCATCCTTATGATCACATGTGAGAATTCAAGATATCTAACCTCATGGAGACACAATGAAATAAAATAAGATATACCACAGTCAATAGAGTATATCTGGGGAGCTGACACAAGAATGAAATGGATGACACCAAAATCCATATACAATGAAATTAAAATATGTCTCCCAGATATTTGTGTTCTAATGTACCAAGTCTAAAATTAGGTATTTACAATCCTGGAATATGGATACATAGGCCTCCTCCCACAAACAATAGTACTTGGATAATGATAAGATGTTATATAACATGAAACTATTTACCTAAACCATCCTCAGAATCACCAGGTTATAAAGTTGACCCAACTACATTTAATACAACTGTATCTCGACCCATACTAGTGGGGTCCGTGCTATGATTACCTAATACACACCTTTAATGGTATTGGGGATAGTGAATAACATAGAGTAGGTCTATCCAAAAAAATGGGATGCAATTTCTTATGTACCTACACACACACACATATCCAACCAAAAAATGATAAACTGTAAAACGACTAAAATAATTCATGCATTCAACAAATATCCCACACATAGAGTGCCATGGGAAGTAGGGGAAAACTAATATATGACAAATAAAATTCCACAAAAAAGAGTATGTACAAATTTCTTTGTAAAACTATAATGTGTCCAACCTAATACAATGCTATGGACTACATCAATGGTATTCTCCAGGTAAAAAATGCGGTCTGACCATCACCATCATTTCTCCACCCACTCTTGGTCCTCCTAGGACACCATTAAAATAAACATTATATTTAAAAGAAATGAAATGTGAGAGCAATTACAATGCCTAAGTGAGGCTAACAACACTCAATAGGACTCCTCTAAAACACTAAACATGAAGCACCAAGTAATTTCATCTCAATACAAGTGGTAACACTATATTTTAGATACATGATTTAAATAAAAACCCAAATATATCTGGTATAGATACCACGCAAATAGGCGGTCTTATACAACCACTTGACACATGATTCATTTCAATGCAATTCCAATTCTTGGAGAACTCAATATTTATTAAGTTATATCATCAGAGACACTTGACGAGTAGGTCTATCTCATTTTGGACCCTCTCAAGGAGAAAAGTCTTGTATGAGAAGACTATGATACACAAAGATGGTGTAATGCGCTGAAATACTATGGGAAACCACAATCCCAATCTGGATCAATATGATATGTAAGGTATTGTATGCCAATGACTCCACAAATCCATCTACCGTCTCCCACTATATGGAGGTCAATGTCTTACTCAAGAACGTCATTTTGTTTCCATAAACTCCACTCATGATGACAGAGGATTGCACTTCAGTATCATTTTGTGACAACAAAAAGTTATCTGATACTTGACCTCTACAAGAGAATAAAATCTAGTGATGTGAATGTAATGCCTCATTATACCATCAAGGAATGAATCAGGAAAATATAGTAGACGTATAATAGAATAATGTAGTGATAAAAGATAAAAAAATCCAAAGATGGTGCCTAAAATCGGTCTTGAATAAAATATTCTTAAATCATGGTAAGGCTTCCTGTGGTGACACGACATTTGGACACTCCTTTTAAGAGTTTTGAAAATTTGAATAAAGATTCATGCACACATATTAGGGCCAGTATACCAACAGCTCTGGTGGGTTTACATACCATCACGGTTGGTCCACCTACTGTTATGCTCGGTCCAACTAAACATTGGAAATTTCTCCAATTAGAAAACCATTCTGGTTAGTCCTCCTTTTATGCTTGAATGACTGTTGTAGTTGACCACCATAGTCGACCACCAACAGACTGGTCACACGATAATTTCTCCCGCAGTAGATCAAAATATCATGATACCCATGTAGATAGCCATGGTCGAATGTAATGGGGCTCAGCCCCTGAATCCTCTGATCAGACCTAGGTCTTACCTGGATCAATCTCATCCAACACGGTGAATTGTGTCTCTCCCGGTCTACCAGCCCAACACAACACATCAGTTCGACCCAGCCCACAGGCCCACTATGTGTCCACCACCACTCCAAAATCTACTAACATGATACCGCATAAATTATTACATTCACCTTCATCAGACCCACTAGATCCACCACATATGTGGTGGTCCCACATCATCTAACCCTCATAGCCCCTACCACCGCAACCACACAAATATATGATGCTCACACATGGGCCGATGTATAAGGCTACTATGGTGAACCTAATAGTTACTTAAATGAATCATCGTACCTCATATGATTCCAAAAAATTTAAATAATGATATTTCTCATTCGAAAACAATGATATATCCTTGGATGAAGAATTTCCTCAAATTGGTGGGTCTGATCGTGTTCGGATCCATATAATAATGTACTTTCCGACCCATGGGGATATAACCTATAAAGAATGAGAAGAAGGAGGTATAAACACACAAGAATTACACTTTATCATCATTGGATAAATGTTCATGCACAACAATCCAGAAAAGTGGATTACGATAAAAAACAGACCAAACAAGCCCCATATAATATAACCCTTCCCACAAATCAATGTATTTACAAATCAATCTGTTTTTCAATTGATGTTCATTAATAACATGAATTATGAACATAAAATAAACATATTAATCCAAATTATGTACCTTGAGATTGATTGATCTCTGGTGAATAATGAATCTATGTTTTTTTTGGTACGATTATTCAAAATCGATTTTTTTTATCATCAATCCTCATATCATTATCATTAATTAAAAATGATTCCCAAAACACTCTTTCAATGTTCTTCAAAATGATCTAAGGTTATGTGGCTAACCATAAAATTATATCATAATAATACAATTAATGAAGCAGTCTCTTCATCACAATTTCATTAAAATAATTTAATTATTTTTTTTGCACGAGTGGTAACATTTTCACAAATGATTTACACCAACAAATGTTAGGATGTTTCTAGTGTAAAGACGCAATTCTGAACTCCATAGTGCCCTATGATTTCTTACTCAACCCCCCATTTTATATTTATTCCAATTTTTTAGAATGTATGATCAAGATTGCTTTTAAATATTTTAATATTTATAATTCATTTTTTTGGGAAACACCAGGCCTCAAAATTACATGCCATCTCTAGGCCTCATCCCGAAAATAATCCATCTAAATATCTCAAAAAAAATATACAGAAAAGAGATGGTGTTATGTGTGTCATAATATTTGTCATAAAAATATAAATTAGCATGTTAAATTAATAAATCAACTACAAAATAAAAAATTTGGTAAAAAACATTCAATTTATTGTTAATAATTAAAATTAAAAAAATTCATCTTAGAGTACCATTAAATGTATATATGTTTATAATACAGTTCACACCAATAATTTCATATTTAATACAACTAATATTCATGTTATTTTATATTTTAATATCATGAATCATATGATTTCAATGAAAAAACCATCATTTTTACCTATAAAATGATATCTCACCCCCTCAATCCAAATAAATTTTTTACATTTTATTTTCCATGAATTGTTCACTAAATTAAATATCCAAATTTATTATAAAATATTTTTATGTTTCATTCAATAATGATTCCTAAATTAATTATTTTAAAGAAACCCATTTCGAGAAAGAGTTATTCTTTTTATGTAAGATTCTAGTTCATCCCTAAAATTTTAAATTATCTTATAATCTCAAATAATCATAAAACATATTCCCCAATATAATACGATTATATTAATAACATTATCATCCTTTGAAAAAGAAGATATTGTTATCTAAATATAAATAGATTCTCATTCATTTTTGAAAAATGTTCTTATGTGCGTTTGTTCAACCAACTACATGATTGATTTTATAAAAACACAATCATTTTCATCATGAATGAGTATTAAATATCAGTATTCATAATATATGATCTAAAAATAAAAATTTTAAATTATTATTTTTCTATATGGTTGAATGAATAATTAATGGTTGTTTCCAAATTATCCCTCATTTTTTGAAAATTACCAAAAAATTCTCATTATAAATTCTAATCTAATTTATATAAACTGCACATTTCAAAAAATTATCATGGAACTAAATAAATAATTTAAAAACTAAGATTAATATACATTAATAATATGTGAATGATTAAAATTTTATTTATGAATGAGGAGTAATATGACCATTATGAACCATGTATGTAACAATAAAGAATACTATCATCAAATAAAGAAAATAAAAAATAACTAACTAGTATATGTATACTAAATTATTGTAAAAAATGGAATATAATTTATTGAATATTAATAAAGTTAATAAATATGTAATTAAGATGGATTTTTTTATTATATTGGATGATAAATCAACCCCTTTTATGTCAATAGTAATGGTAATGGTTCTTAATCGTAATTTCCATTTATTGAGATATGAACCATATTCACCACATGTTTCATTTTTTCTATCCTATATACTACTCTAGGTCTATATTTATTAATATTTTACATGATATTCATGGTAATTGTTAATGGATCCTAGTTAATCTATTTCATGGTTTTTTTCAAAGCCTACAATTTCTGCATCTGTTACTTTTTACAATATTAATTTTAAATCAATATTTTATATAAATAAATTAACGTTATTCTAAGTTATATGTACTTTATCTATATTTCCCCATTAATTTTATTTTTCATACACTATTTTTTGTTTCTTAATTCTATTTTAACCATAGAACCTGCATTTTTTTCACAATTAGACCAACATAATTCTTGTATGTGTAGCTAAACATGACTCTTATTTTAATGAGTAGTATTTCTCACCAATTTCCCCATTTCACATTTGTCCCTTTCTTCACATATATGATTTAATTTATCCATTTTATTGAAATTAATACTATTTAATATTTTTAATGTAATTATTCATTATTATTTTCACAGTGTAGCATTTACATACCGATTATTTACACATGAAATAAGACAATTTCGATTCAAATTTTAATAATTCTTCAATATAATTTTCATTTAGTATATTATTATTTTTATAATAATATTTTTCATAATTAATTTCCTTTTAAATAAACTTTTTTAATGATAAATTGATATTTCTTTTAGTTTTTCAAGGAATATACATATTACTAAAATAATGTGATTTGATTTATGTACTTATACTTTAAATTTGGAATTTTTCAAAGTGGATATTTTTTAATAAAATTATTAAAATTATTTCACATGATTATTCATTTTTATGTATTTTAGAACCACTTATGAAAATATTTTCATTATAATATGATAACTATGAAGTGGTAGAATTATGAATGTTTAAATGTTTTTGTGGAACACATATGTATGATTTTTCATAATTTTAATGATGAGACTATAATTATATATTGAAGAAAATCCATTATAGGACTCTATTAACTATGTTTATAGCTATGGGGGTGAAACAATTCTATTATAGGATTTAATACAATGAGTGATGATTGTGTAATATCCTATGATTTTATTACATTCATTATTTTTAATTTCAAGGATGTCTTGTGTTGTATGATACACCAATATTAGGTTGCACTATATGAAACATTGTATTAGCATATAGTGTATGAAACAATATAACTGGAATGTTTTATATACAATTTCAAAATTGTTTGATATAATTCATTACATTAATGACCGAGTATATGTGATAACTAAATATTATAACCTAGTAATTATAATGGTAGGTATGAATTGTTTCAACTTCCTTGAAAAAACTATTTAAATTAAAATAAGTGAGTCAATAAAATAAAAAAATCCCCCTTTTGGATTATATTAGAGAAATATATATGTAATATATTCAATGTTAATTTTTAAATTCATTTTATTTGTTTTCAAGATATAATAAAAGAAGCAATACTATTTTTTTAGATAAAAGATATATTTTTCAAAAAAAATTTTTTTAAGGCTATTTGATGCAGAAACCGTTTTCAATATAGTTTTTGAAAATTTTAAAAGTTTTACGTGACAAAAAATTCATATTTTTTAGAACTGGGACATCAATATATACTTTGTATTAATTTTTTTTATTTTTCTGATAAAATTCATATTTTATTGAATAATGAAAAATATTGTATTTCAATTCAAAACTACATTTCACTTAATTTATTTAAATATTGTTATTATCTTTTTAATATGTTTTAATGTCTAATGGGATTATATTATTAGTATTTATAACAATTTTGGTCATTTTAATTAATTTTACATTTTAATTTGGTATAAATAGATATCAATGTTTTAATAGGTTTTATTTCTTAAAAACCTTCTGTATGGTTTTGACAACGAAAATTAATTTTAAATTAATTTCTTCCTATTTTTTGTTATGAATTTAGAAAAATTCAATCCATATATGGAATTATATGGTCCATTTTGTGTAAATAGGTCCATTGTTTTGGATAATATGCATAATAACATAAGTAAAATTTTTATTTAACACAATAAAATTATAAATTATGTAAAAAAGGAAAAATAATATTATAATTTTATAGAAACACCATAAAATATGTATTAATGTTATTTTAATTGTCTTGAGAGGCCAAAGAAACCTTATTCTATACTCTTGGAAGTTAAGAGCCACATGGGTGTGAAGATGACATGTTATAATAGATAATTTAATGTTATGGAAATATAAAATAATAATTTATATTTTTACAAAAAAAAATTTATGTTGTAGTTATATAATTTATATTTGGCTATAAATAGTAATTATAAATCAAAAAATAATTTTTACATCATTTTATTTTAATTATAAATTTTACACATTATATAAATAAATTTTTTTGTGACATAATGATGATGCATTGATTGCCTTATTAATGAAAGATTCAAATAAATGATATTATAAATATTAAAATAAATATAATTTAAAATTTTGATTCCATCCAAGAATTTTAGGGATGATTATTACATGTTATATTATAGTTAATGATGTTTATTGAAATCAATAAATGTTTTATTGCTTTAAACCAATTCAATTACTAAATAGTATCAATTGGACATAAATGAGTTTTTAAAACGAACAATATTTTATTAAATGATATAATAGTCAAAAAAATAAAATATTCATCAAACAGAAACAGATAAACTTAAAAATGTCATTAATGATCCACTTTATCTTCTCTTGTCATTTAATAATAACAATATTGACTATATATTGAAAAAATAAAAGAATACATGGTAAGGGTTAATTTATTTAAGTTAGAGTTTAATGCAAAAGATATGGTTATATAGGTGACCTATAATTGTTTAAAAACTATATGTTGAGAGGTTTTTTCAACATACACATCTTATCTTAGAAATAAATTATTTTGGGACTATTAGAAACTGAAAATTAAATTATAAGAAATTAATATTTAATGACTATACAAATGTGCCCCTCACCTCTCGATTAAAAGGGAACTTCTACATATCATTTAATAACAACTATAAGGAACACATAATCTGCCATAACTAACCAATATCCACTCAAAACATCCCTCACTTAATCATATAGGCCACACTTTGGACAAAAATCCATCCTATGGATTTATTTTGAGAAAAAAAGAGATACACAAAAAATTGAGAATTGTATTATCATCTCATTCAAAATTATTTTTTTCTTATACAATATTTTTTATATTTTATCCATAATAATGAAATGAATAAAATATTTTATAAATTATTATAAGTTATTATTATTTTGTAAAACCTTATACCCCCTTCCATCCATCCTACATATAACACGATCCCCGTGCATATAAACGTACGACACACTGACTCCAGGTTGTGGGGTAATTTGTTTTTCGAAAATATATATTATGATTGGATATTGATGAATATAATGGATTTAAATAATTGATATAACATGATAATCATTATTTATAATTAATATACCTTTTATGTCAATACCATTTAACCATTAATTTAATGATATCATTATTCATGTGTATATAAAAGCCACCATCTCCACGATGTGATGTGATTTATTATACATGATCTTAATTAAAAATGGTTATATACATGAATGGAATGAATAAATATGATATATATTTTTCTTATATCATTCTGTAAATGATATAAATAGATAAAAATTTTTGTAATATGATCTTATTTGACAAAAAATTCATAAGAACATAAAGGGGCTAATATTCGAATAACGGGTGACAATGAAATTTTACTAACAAACGAAGGATAATATGATCATATATGATATCATAAAAATGTCTATATATATTTAATAAATAAATGAAATTATTTAAATCATTATATAGGAGTTTTAGATACATATAAAACATATCAGACATAATGTAACTGTTAATTTTACAATCTCATTATTTTTCAATGATTGTTTATACATAATTAAATACTAGGATACATTTATCATACGAATCCAAGTTTCCTAATTTTATAATACTATTTATATTCAAATTAAAAAATTTAATTTCAATTTTACCCATCATAGAATTTTTACTAAACATTATGAAATGAAAATATTCTTGTTATTTAGTATGGGGTTATTTTTTTACTTTTCCAGCAAAAGTATAAGGATTTTTTTAACATAAATAACTTGAATGGATTATTAATCTTTTATAACACTTTATTTACTTAGATATGACTCTAAAATAATTTATGTTTATTTTAAATTAAATTAAATTCTTATAAAATTTAATTTAATGATGTAAGAATAAGATATTTTTATAGAAGAATAAGTATTTTCCTCACAAAATAATTTCAAGTATTTTTTCAAAAGCATATTCCATCTAAGATGAAATAAGATTATGGTTCTATCTATATTATTACTTTGATTATATTGGGTTTTTGATTTAATTATTTATATAAAATCCTTGTATTTAATATGGATTATGGTGGAATAGTGTTTAATAAACTTATTTTTTGTTCCATGGGTTATGCTATGGTGAGTGGTTTATGTTTTTGTAAAACATGTTAGAATGATTTAATTATGAGATGGGTGGGACAAATATCTCCCAACTATTAATTTGGTAAATATTTATATCTCACGAGACATATATAACTATCACTATAAGTAAATATTATTTAGTAATACATGGTTATAATGCCATGTAAAGCTGGTTCATTAATACATGGATGGAATGATATGTAAACCAGATTTTGTAATGGACTTTTTACACTCTGGTTCTATTGACAGTAATGTGTCGTCTACTATAGATGTCATATTATGTTCTTATTTGTTTTCCAAAATTCAATTTTTTATGCCAACACTATTTTATCATGGTTAATGTTTTATTCTGATATATGCCTCATGTATAGTTGTGACATATTTCATTACTCAATAATTTAATATTTATACTTTATGTTCATTTTTTTTATTTCTTATGTTTATGGATTGTTTGAGGTTCTCAGTGTATACCCATATTTAGCATTTGAGATCTCCATTTTTATGATTGATTTTACCTAGGATAGAAATAATGGTCTCATGTAGGAAACAAAAAGGGAAAGATCATAATGAAATATATTGATAAATTTTCACAATGTTATAAGATTATGTTACATGATTCAAAAGAAACTAAACTAATATGGTCTTCGGGAATATATTTGAGTAATGTATTAGGTATTATGAAAATGAAATTAAATGTTCATGTACGTCATTGATCGGTTGTTAGAGTTGGTATTAGAGATACGGTTTAATTGAACTTTGGATACTAGGAAGAAAATAATTTAGTGAGATACCTAGTGAATATTATATGGTATGTCTAAGAATGTCCATAATGGTATATATAACTATAGGTCATAGTCGTATAATTATGGTAATGATCAAGAATAAAGTATTATTGAACATAATATTTTAGTGATTGAATGTAATCACACAAGGATACATTTTTTTCTATAGTATGATTTTTCCTCTCAAATGATTAATTTTAGTTTTTAGGCAATTGATAGAAAAATAAGGAACTGTGTTACCAATTAGTTCATTGGGAAATGAAAAAATTGTACTCTTGAGAAAAAAATTATGTTTGATCCCATGAAAATATTATTTCTATACTTAAAAAACATATGAATCATTCTGTACTTTCAAATGAGATGAGAAAGGAACATCTTTATTTTGAGTCCTTCATGAGGAAACATCCACTGTCTTTCAGTGGGTCTCCTAATGCACTTGTTTATAAACAACAGACTTGTACCATTGAAAACATACATTCCATACTTCAATATTCCGAACAAGAAAAATCATTTATTTATTTATTTTTTGAAGGAAAATGCAGACCGATGGTGGAAACTATTCAAGAATACAATACATCATGATGAAATTGAATAAATGGAATGGGTTGATTTCAAGAACACAATAATAAAAAAGTATATTCTCATATTAATCAATAACTTATGTAAACATTGTTACTTAATCTTATAAAAAATGATGATTAATGTATTTGTACATACAAGGTAAATTTTAAAGGAAATTCAATGTATACTACTTCCATTATCATCCAACATGAATGTAAAGTCGATCAATTATTCTATTTCTTACAAACATGTCTATTATGGGCATTATATATAAGGGGTGTTAGAAGATAGGATGAGATTTTACATTATCATATCATGTTAGAAATGGAATTTGGTGTTACATATCAATCTAATGGTTTGAAAAATAAATGAATGATGGGATTTAAGGTATAATATCAAAACAATAATGAAAAGAAGATGAATTTGTCCTTATTCTCAATGTTTGAAAAGAAGCATAGTTTATATTGTCAAAAAAGGGACAAGAAAATAAATTAAATATGGAAAAAAGGTCATCGAACAGTTGAGTGATGATGTAATTGGAAAATGTTTTATAATTACTTGAATTGAAAAACGTATATAGATAATTCATTACCCACCAAAAAATGCTACATGAGTAAGGAAATAAGTAATTTTGTTAAACAATTCCCAAATAAAAGGGTTAATGATGTTGATCTATGTGATCTACATCTTATATAAAGAGATAAAGGGGTGTCACATGCTTTCACTATTGGTTATGTTGATTATAAAAACGATGTTGTGGAATGATTAAGTGTTTATGTGATGAGATTCCAATATTGGGTTATAGAATATATTTTATAAAATTATGGAATATTTAAATATATATTTATTAGTCCATTGTGAATTTTGTTAATTATATGGTACCTATAACCATTAATTGGGATTGAAATATTTTTGGAAACCACATGAAATGATCATAATTAAGGGATAAGGAGATAATTTGATGTTTGATAGTATCAATGATGTAATTACTAATATTATGAGAAAGTGATATCAAGGATTGATTGTATGTAATTTTTTGTTTTTTTGTGTGGAAAGAGTTTCTGTTGATATATTTCATGTTTCACAATAAGGTTCTATGGTAATTCATATTATTATAATGTTTAAAGAGAAGATATGATTAATGTTTTCACATGTTTTGAATGTGACAACTAAGAAGTAACTTTTTATATTTGGCTCAAAAATGTTATGTAGGTTTTGTTATCCTCTTCCTAAAGAATAATATTTTCAATTTTTTTGGATGGATTGTAATGATATCCATTTATATGTAGTATATGTTATATTTCAGTTTAATTTTGTCGGATTATTATATTATCTCACAATAGGTGGAATTATACATATTTTATTACTTTTTCTAACAAGATTTTTAGAAAGATGGAAGAACATATCATTCATTTTCATTATCTACTAATACATCACAAATGATAAATTCAACCTAACTTTTTTAAATAAGAGATGAAGTGGAAACTGTTCCTAGAACGAACAACTATTATATTTTACAAAAATAAATTAATTACTTATTCTCTGGAAAAATTCATCAAAAAGAGGGAAAATAACATGAAAACCAAAAATGTTATCATAGTTCCCTATTATCTTATAAAACATATGGCCTCTTAAATTATTTTATGATTTATGACTTTTTAGTTGTTAACTATCTCCAAACATTTTACTCTATCACTATCCATCAGAACATGATGGTTATATTTTTAATCCACATCCTTGTTTTCAATTCCCACCATTGTTCTCCTATGAGGGAACCAAGTGACGAGTTACGTTGGGTAACTGTTATGTTGCTATCATCCATTTTGGAAAATGATATTTTACTATTACTTTTTATGATGTGTGTTTCTATGAAAAAAAAAATTCATGTAGTAGACTTTTTTAACCTAAAAAATATCGAGGGAGAAATTAATTTTAAGGGGTGTAGAATGTAACACCCTGATATTTACTAGGATAGAATCTTTTTAATTTCTTTTATGCCTTGTGTTTTATACTACACCACGGTTAGCATGTGATATTCACAACATCATATTCGCATGCAGAATACCAAAACATATACATGGATATTGTTACACAAAATATCATGATCTTTTGGTAGAATAAATTTTATGCAAGACTATTTATATGTTAAAAAAAATTACTATATCCTATTAATTGTAATTTTGTGTATGAATATTAATAAATTATTTATAAAAAACATTTTAAATGAAAATATGTGGGTCTATAAAATAATAAAATCAAATTTTATTAATTTTATTTTTGATATATATATGTAATTTATTCAATATAATGTTTTATATTTATCTTAAATGTTTTCAATATAAATTTAAAAAAAAATTCAAATTTTTGGATAAAAGAGTTACTTTTAAAAAAAATATATAGTTTTGCCAAATTTTGATGGCAAAAACTGTCAAAATATAGTTTTTGAAAATTTTCTATGTATTACTTGAAAAAATACATTTTTATTTTGAATCGGGAATATATAATTTATGTTGTCTTTTTTGTATTTTTCTGATAAAATTCATAATTTTATGAATAGTGAATAATATGTTATTTTAAGTGACAAATGGATTTTCATCTAATTTATTTATATAGTTTGATTATATTTTTAATCTATTGAAAATATTAATTGGATTATGTTTTTTTTCATTTAATCCAATTTTATTCATTGGATGTAGTGTAAAATTCAAAATGGACATAAACACATGTAAGTATTTTTTTAGTTTTTACTTCTTAAAAATCCATTTTTTGGTTTTGACAAATGAAAATAATTTTAAATTAATTTCATGAAATATTATGTTATAAATAAAGAAAAATTGATTCCATATTTCGAATAAAAACTAAAAATTATTTAAATTGGTACCTTTTATTTTTCCAAATTAGGACTTATGGAAATTGGGACCCACTTTCGTATAAAATAGACATATTATAGTAATTAATTTATTCTAAAGGAAAATAATACATAAAAATATATCTTTTTACTAAGAAATTTTTTAAACAGATTGATATAATTGATCTATTTGACTATAAATATTATTTATAAATAAATAATGTTTCATACATAATGGTATTTTGTTTAAAATTATTAGACATTATATAAATTAATTTATTTATGACACAATGATGATGTTTTGATTACCTTATTAGTGAATGATTAAAATAAATGATATTATAAATTATAAAATAATTGTAATTTGAAAATAATGATGCTATATAACAATTTTATAGATGATTATGACATATTATATTTGAGTTACTACATATTTTCTGAATCAATCTACTTATTATTGATTTATCAAAAATCATTTACTAAATATTAAAAAAAAAATTCCCCAATTAGTTTTTAAAACAAATACTATTTTATTAAATAATATAAAAGTCACAAAATTATAATATTTGTCTAAATGACTTATATAATGTCGAAAAATGTCATTAGTGATCCAATTTTTGTTCTCTATGAATTTTCTATTAACTATATTTACCATATATTGTACAAATAGAAGAAGACATGTTAGGTGTTAATTTATTTATGTAATGGTTTATGTCAACCGAAATGTTTAAATTTCTGACCAAAACAAGTTTGAAACTGATTTTTTTAGTGTCGTTCGACCAAGAAACGTCTTATAATCTTTATAAATGAGTTTTGGATCATTATAAATTTGAAAAAAATATAATAAATTAATACATAACAACTTTCATAAATATCCCATCACCTATCCAATAAAAGGGAACTTCTCCTTATCATTTATTCACACCTCTACGTTTGTTTTTTTCATCACATACTATAAATTTACTCTACCAAGTTCCCATAAATCATCATATAGGCCACACATTGGGAATAACAAGATCCCATGGATACCTTTTTTGAATATCAATTGGAGATACACGAAAAAGAGGAAATTGTTTTATCACCGTGTTAAAAATTATTTTCCTCTTCTACTACCAATTCTTATGTTTTTTTGATAATAAAGTATCAAATAAATTATACTATACATTATTTTATGATCATATAATAATGGAACAAACTTATAACTCATTTTATCTAACCAATGATTTATATTATCACCATGCATGTGTTCGTAGGGCTTACCATCTCCATGACGTGGTGTAATTTGTAACTCAAAAGTACGTAATTTTGATGTGTATAATAATGATTAAATCGATTTTAATATGGAATATAACTTCAAAATTACTCTACAAAATTAATTTAGAATCAAAATCTATACCATTTATCCATTAAATGAATGACATCATTTCTTGTACGTACATACAACCTACCATCACCACAATACGATGTGATTTATTATACATGATCTTCATTAAACCAAAGACAATATAAATGAGTCTAACGAATAAATATAATATATAATATTCTAATATAATTGGGTAAATGATATAAATATAACCACATATGTGTAACATGAATATAAAAGACAAAATATTAATAAGTAATTAAGTTGATAATATCCAAATAATTTGAGATAAAGATATTTTACTAACAAAATGATGATAATATGATAATATACGATATCATAAAAGTGAATCTGATTCTGGTATAAGTAAATAACATTATTTAAATCATTTTACAAGAGCATTGGTTCCATATGTTTCATTTTGTAGCAAAGGTAAGCGTAAATTTTGTAGTCTTATTATTTTCTAAGATTATTTATATGTAATTATTTTCTGGGGTATATTAATCATCCACATCCATATTAAATAAATATGTAATACTATTTCTATTATTATAAAATTCATTAAATTCAATTTTAACAATTGGGTAATTTTTACTAAAGAGTATGAAAGTAATATTTTTTTATTCAATATGAGATAATTTTTTTATTTTTATTCAAAAATTAAGAGGATAAATTTTTTTAACATATATGTCATGAATAAATTCTTATACTTACAAAATGAATTTACAAAATGCATATTTTACCTGAATCATAGTTTAAATGATTTCATGTTTCTTTTAAAATAAATAATTTTCATTTAATATTTTGTGGCATTTTATGAATGGAAAATGATTTTGATCTGGAAAGGGTATTTCCCTCAAGAATAAATTTCATGTATTTTATCATAATTATGTTTTACCTAAGATGACATATGGTTATGTTTCTATAACTATTATAAATTTGATTTTATTTTTTTTATGATGCATTTTTTTATGAAATCCATTTATTTTATATGGATTATTATAGAATTTTGTTTATGAAATAAATTTTTTATTCCTTGGGTTATGATATGGTGAATGGTTTATGTTTTTGGGGAACATTTATGAATGATTTCAAAATGAGATGGGGGGGGCATATATCTCCCTACAATGCATTGTGTAAATATTTATATATAATTAGATAGACATGACTAGAAAGACATGTAAATCATGTTCAGTAATATATGGTTGAAACAACAAGTAAATCTTGTTCAGTATTACAATGATGGAATTGAATGTAAACCTGGTTCAATAATGGAATTTGTCCACTATGATGGTCTTGGAAGATATTCATTGGGTAATAAGGAAATCATATTGTATTTTATTTTTTGTTTTCCAGAGTTCCATGATTTTTTACAATGTTAATTTATCATGGTTAATGTTCCATTATGTTATGACTTTTTTACAGCAATGATTTATTTCATTACTCATGATTTTTAGATTTAAACATTATGTTCACATTTTTACATTTTAGTGTTATGGTTTGTTTTTTTGTTCTCAATTTGTACCCTTACTGAGCATTTGAGGTCACCCTTTTTCTGTTTTATTTTCCCCCAGATATAATGAATGGTTTTAGTTAGGAAAATAAATAGGGGAAGATCGTTATTGGAGATGTTGATGATCTTTTTACCAAGTTATAACATTACGGTCCATGATTGCAAATACATTAAACATATACGTTTTGGGAAACTTTTGTGGAATTGTATTAATTATTCCACAAAATAAGTGTATTGTCCATTAACGTTGTGGTTTTGTCATTAGAGATTTTATTATATGATTTCCATTATATAATTAATTATTTTAATACAAACTTATGTTCCAAATTATTAATAAAAAAATTAATGTTTCATCATATTATAATGTCATTTAATCATGTCACATGATTAGTAAATTAATGATCAAAAATATAATAACCCTTTAATTAAGTTATAAAATAAATAATTATGTTTGGACTCATGAATTATGATCTATATTTTATTGGTTATGATTTTATAATCTTATGTTCATGAACATGGATTATGTTATCATATGTAATTGTTTTTTATAATTCCCAGAAATGAACATTGACTGTATTCTCATCTACATACTCATATTAGGCATCTCAGATCACCCTTTTGATAAATTCACATTCACCATGTAATTAATAGTAGTCTTATGCTCTATATGTCTAAAATTTAAAAATAAAAAATGACTATTCATGGGATATTTTATTGAATGATATTATAATAAGATGATTATGAATATAATATCCTAATATACTAAACCTATAGATTCTATAGCATGATTTGTTATGATATATAATGAATAATCAAGTAAAATGATGTAATTTTAATATATGTTCTTTTTTAGTCTCACCCCATGTTTTCCCCAATGATAATATTATTCATTATTAGTTTCTTATAGAGACAATGAAATTCTATCATGGCTATAATGAGTTTTTGGTAAAACACTATTTTTTGAAAATATTCAATTTAATATATTCTATTTGTTGGATACATTATGATGAGAAAAAAACTAAATTTTAAAACAATTTATTAAAATATAAATGTAAATGAATTATTAATAAACTAACAAAATGTGATAAAAAATGAATTTTCCAAAATGGTTATAATCAATAATCAAAATATCATTGATATTATATTCAATTGTATTATGGAATTTTGTGTTTTTATTATATTTTATTAATTTTAAAAATGATATAAATTAAATTAAATTATAAAATATATATATTCATTTATAAAATAAATTATGTTCATCTCTAAAATTTTTATGTTATGAGAAGGAATAATAATTTTATAATTTATTCTAAATAGATGTAATTTATTCCCAAACATTGTATTAATTTTATTTTTTTATATTTAAATTAAATGATTTATTATTTTGATCAGTAATTCAATGTAAAATTATTATTATTAATTGATTAAAATGGAATATCAATTCATTTATTGGGCTGCTTCGGCGGTGGCGTAGTGGTGAAGGAGAGGGATACAACAATGATGTTCTTTTGGAGGTACAGGGTTCGAATCCTGGGAGTCCGCTTTCGGGGCAAACCTCTCCCTCGGGATCCACTCACCTTGTCGAGTCACCCGGTTTCTAACTGGGTGGGAAAAATGAGGCGCAACTCACCCATGCTGACATATTGCTTGAAGAACCATCGCCGCCCGGGTTGTCACCCTCTGGGACGCTCTGCCAGCTCGACTGGCAATGGCTCCTTCCTAGTTGGGGCTCTCTCCGGAGTGACCTCTTCGTGGGGAGGGGGGTTTCATTTTGTGGAGGGTTCAAAAAGGCCACACAATGTAATTCCCTTTTTAAGAAATTCATATATTGGATATAAATATCATATAAATGAATATAAATTCATTAAAAGGGAAAAAAATTATTTTAGTAAACTATTTTATTATCTAATAGGTGTTTCTCACAAGAAATACCAAAATTAATCAGTTGTGATGAATGGTTTGAGTGAAATGTATTGAAAATATAACCAATAAAACAATTAAACGTTCTTATAATGGTTTTATTATGAAATTAATGAGAATAAAATTATTAATATTCTTAACAATACATTTCTTATTTTATATGGGTTTTATAAAAAAATTTACATCAATATTAGAGTTTTTTTTCTTATACCATTATAAATATAATATGAACATATTTATTACAAATTTTAAATTATTATTTAAATAAATTTTTCTTAGTTCCATTATTTTATATAATTAAAATCTAACATGGTAAAAATGTTATGTTATTATTGTAATATATAAATGGAGTATAAAGTGATTAATCTATTGGATATGGCTTAAAATATAACAGAAAATTAATTTTATTTAAATATAGTAAGAATTTTCCCACCTCCCTTAAAATTATCTTAATATTTTTTAATATGATGGTCCACTTATCTATAATGGTTACTTTATATTATAACATTTTTAGTGTTATTTACAATTGTTCCACTCCTTTCACATATAATAGGGAACCTACAGAATTAAAATATTCTCATACATTGAATTGTATATATTTAAAATTACCTTCAAGTCACATTTAAACTCTCCAAAACATCTCATAGGTGTTACTATTCTTACAATAATCCATCCTATGATGAATTAATGTGTCCATAAAAGCATGATACTTAGGGAATACATAAATTTTTAACTGAGATCATCTAAGTTTTCCTCCAATTTTATATCTTCTAAATCAATTATATCCATAAAAATATTATGAAATTAGTATAATGAATTTTACTAAATGTTATAATGATTATACAATAAACATTATAAAAATATCATCCATCCATTGGAAAATTAATTCATCTTTCATCCACATATACATACTATGACCTTAGTAGAGAGATGTATTTCATTTTTCATAACTTCCTATCTTTTATGGTCATTTATATGAAATTAACGAAAATATATATCATTTATCAAGTAATTATTATTATTTACTAAAACATTATTATTAATCTTCAAGACAAATGTGTGACTATTGAAAAACTGGATGGCCTTGAGTTATTATTTATATACATATGTTTATTAAAAAACCTATACCATGTTCTTAGAATATTACCTAATCTCTCATGATTAATTATTAATGTTTCTGAATTTTTATGACATAGGTATCTTATTATAAATAATAAATATTCTATGGAACATGAGTTATGTTATATGACTTCTTATTGTATGTTTTATTATGATATAATCATGTTCACATACCACTATGAATATCATATTCTCAATTATGATCTTTAATTGATATCATAGAGGTTTATCCTCATTTAGTATCCGAGGACAACATTTGTTTTGTGTAAATTTTCTTATTTTAGGAGGATTTTTTAATGAGGATATATATATATATATATAAAATGTCTCTATAGGAAAATAAATTTGTTAGAGTTATTGAAAAAAATCAAGGATAGAATCTATAATTTATCTAGTCACAAAAGGCAGTATACCATTATGAAGCACCTGTTTTTATAATTTAAAAACGTATGCAATCTACATCTAAAATTATATAATATTAATATAATTGATAACCATGTCAACTCATAATATATCAAATAAGATAATACATTTTTATGTATTATATTTATACCACCCCATCCTGAATCATTGGTTCCCTTAAGGAATTCATTTTGACCTCATACACTTCTCGCCACATGCAATTGGTTGCCATGTAGCTGTGATGTTCTGAGGTCATCAGTGGGGAGGATATACCATAAATAACTTTTCATTGGATCATTAGTGAACAATAAATGATATAATAAATAATCCGGATAAATTTATGGAAACCTAATTATAGAATACCAATAATAAAAATAATATATCTCATATAACTCGTAAGAATATCCATAATAAATAATAAAAATATTGTAAATAAGTAAATAGTGGATACTCTAGAGTTCTCCATGGTCATTTACTAGATTTGTTCCCCTCTGTTATGTTTTCTACTATAGAGACCATTCCCTTCACCATATCCCATTTTCAATCTATATGTTCATTTAAATACCTGGGTATGGTGCGAGTACACGACTCAATAGTGCACTAGAAAAGAATCCCTAACCTAGCGTGATCAAGTATACAATTGTCTTCCATATGAAAATTAATTACCAACAGGCATAAGAAGATGTAATCAATAACTGGACGATTCCACGCTCACCAAGCCTTTGCAAACCCCTTATTATACATGATTCTAATCCATGCCCTAAACTATAATTTATATTGATAAAAATAAAATAACACCTGCAAGTCTGTTGGAGAGACACTCAGAATAAACAAAGCATTGAGAGAAAACAACCTAGGCATAATCCACAAGGCATCTGGTAATTCTCAGAATCCATAATTCATCATGCATCGATATCCTACACTAAATAAAAAAGGCTTCAAGTCAAATAAAGTCCATAAGTAGTCAACTTTAGGCCATCTAATCAGAATCTACATTACATAATATAGATTCATGGTTACATGTTTATCATTATGTGTCATCATCTTCGCCTCACATAATGAATATGACCCAAAAATAGTAATTAAACTACAACGAACAACTTTTTAGTATACTCATGCAAATTCTCTAAAGGAAAATTTGATAATCCAATGAATTATAACAACCATAGAAAACATTATGAGAAACATTACATCATCTTATATATCAACATGTGAGTCAATCATTATCAAGAATTCAAGATATCACATCAATATCATGGAAATAATACATATTATACAATGACACACACACACACACAAATATGAGATCACAGGTTAGACATGATATCAAGTGATCCAAAGTATTAATTAAATATAAAACATGGTTTAACTTGAGCACAAAAATATAAGTATCATCCTACATCATGGTCATTATCATCTGTGATAAGGAGAAACCACCATGTGTGGCTCAAAACACCATATCATAGCAGAATAAACACATTCATGAACACATTAATGTTTGACATTCGTCAAGGGTTCCCAAAACCAATTACATTTATTTTATACCAAATATAAATAAAATATCATAGATAGTGATTCAACATCTCTCTTAGAAAATTTATATTTTATCATTGTATAATTATCTATAAATAATTTCTCTTTAATTTTACACTTATAATTATATTTTTATTGTTTCTCTTAAATTAACATTTTAAAATTATATTTTTTTTAGTAAAATTAAACTTCTATATGTATTTTTTGATAATTTTTCTTAAAATTTATTTTATAATAATATTTTTATTACTTTCCTTAGTTAACTATTATAACTGTTTTTTATTATTTTAATGAATGTTATCATTTTCTGATTCTATTTATATTTTATTTCAAATTATATTTCGTAATTATATTTTGATATTTTGTTACAATTTTGATCTTTATTATTCTATTGGATAATTTTTATCTTAAATTAGACTTTAACATAATTTAAATATTTATATTTTTATATTTCATATAAAAATCCTAGGTAAATACTGATAAATGCTCAAAATGGTAATTACATCACCATTATCCTTTAACTAATTTAATAAAATTATCTCAACAATTATACGAAATGTAGAATTGATAATTAATATTGATTATTATTCAATAAATTGATGAAAATTTCTTTAGATAATTTTTATTTATGTTATCTTTCAAAAATAATGCATATATTATCTTTAATAATTCGTCGTAATTATAATATCATAATTATTACCAATTATATTTTGATAAAATCCCAATTTTTATCTTTTGAAAATTCAATTTCTCATCCCTCAATAATTTATTTTAATTGATCCATTTAAAATATGAAATATCATATTGAAAAATACATTACTAGATTCAAATCCAAAATAAAACAAAGGTTCTTCACTTTAATACGAATCCAATGATATCAGTGGAATTCCAATCTGATCAATAATGATCATTTAATAGTAGAGAGAAGTTTGAATGGAATAATAAAATAAAATAAAAATAACACAAATAAAAACAGAACCTGGTACACCCTCACAAACGAAAGAATAGTGGAGCATCTTGTTAACTGAAGAAAAGGCCATGATAATAAATAGTGGTTTCAAAAATCACCATCAAAGATTCTTAAAACACATAACTCAAAAGGATCAACCATAAAATATGGGTTTCACAAATATAAAATATTGAACAATGTATTCTACCATTAATTTACAAAACCCCAAATTAGTCAATAGTTTGAAATATATTATGATCAAATTCATTGATTTATCATTATTATGGAGGTTCTCAGATTTTTATCAGTCAAAACTGTGATAAATTGTGGTTTTTAAAATAATGGTCTGTCAAATATGGAGGTTCCATGACTCAAAAAGAGGTAGATGAACAATAAATGAATTTTAATTTAATTAATAATTTTTTTTATATAATCTTTGTTTTTTTTAACACGAAACCCCCCATTACATATAAATGTTATATGCGGAATAGGGTAAAGCCCCCATTCCAAACATAATGGTGGTCTTATAATTCCCATAGGACACAATTTATGTCACATATTAATTATTTATTATATTAAAATATGATGAAATTATTAATTAAACACAAAAAGGTTCATTTCATGATCATGTAATCCAAATATCTGATTACTACAAATTTTATACCCTTCCAATGGTAAAAATCACACTTTCGACTTATCGATGGTATCAGGTTTTCCAGCAGATGCATCTTTTTTCAGTTATTTATTTATATTTATAAAATTTATCAAGATCAATAGAATATTTTTTGTAATTTTATTCTATCATTGTTGAGCCACAGTAGGACTTGGAATCTCATAGTACCTCAATATATTACATGAAAAAAATACCTATTTAATTATCTATAATGTAAACTATATTGTTACATTTCAAAAAATCATATATCGCATTTCATGTTAATTTTTATAGATAAATTATTTTATTCACATATGAAATTTATAAATTTTCAAAATTATTTCTAATAAAATTATAGTAAAAATTAGTATATAAGAATTTATTTATGAATTAGAGGATATAACCTATGATAATGTTTCCAAACCAATGAAATTAATAATGATTTTAAAATATTTTAGGTTTATGAGAATTATTCTTAATCACAAAAATCATAGGAATGATTTTTTGTCCTAAAATTTCTGACATGGATTATCGATTCATGTTACTCAATGTATGCTATTTCGTATTTGGGAATGGATCAATCTAGGATAAAATATGTTGAAAAAATATTTTAAAGACAACCGAATAAATATCTTCATGAAATAAAATATACATTTATATTATATGGGAAATCATGGGATTATAAACCCTGAAATCTTTGATGATATTAATGGTATCATGAATCATGAAGTGCATTAAAAAATTAAAGAGTGGAACAAATAAATATTGAGTAGTTTGTGATTATATTTTTTACTTATTAACATGATTGAATTTATCTTTTTATAGATATAAAATGCATAAATTTTATTGAAAAATCTATTTCCATTTCCCCATACTCAAACCATGAGATACTTGTTTTAAAAATATTTCATTTGAAAGGTGACACTAATTAGTGGATAAAGGTTTATTATGAATATAAGGAAAGTAGAGTAATGTTACTATATTATATGGGTAGTGTTTAATAATTTAATTCTCATCATGTATTTTCATAAAACCAATACCAAAAATACAAATTTATTAGAATAAAAACAAAGGGACAATGAATCCACTAATACATATAAGGAAAATATCATGATACTTCCATGGGTTTCATTTGGTTTTATCATCACCCATATAATCAAAATTAATCAATTCCTTATTGAATTATAAATAATTGAATTTATTTTTATATCATATACTTTGATAGAATTGAAAAAAATCACTTAATGTAATCATATGGATGAAATAAAAAATCAAGAATAAAAACACTATAATATTTTTTAGAGAGAAATATGGGAATGAGTTTGTATTGAGTGTAAAATAATAAAATAATTGGAGTAATGAAAATTATTCTTCTTTTATTCACTAATATATGATTATTTATAGGGGAAATATTCGCCCATGTATAAGTAAAATTATCTTATGTATAAGATTAGGCCATCAGGTACCTGAAGAAATAGAAGAGATTAGTTAACATGAATCTCCTAAAAATGAACCAACAATAACAGTATGAAATTATTTAATATAATATGATAATTTTTCAAAACAATATCTCACAAACATAGGTCCAATGAGAATCATTGAAATTCAAAACCTCTTCATTTAATGTTTAATATGAGGGATTATACAATAATAACTATTATTGTGGGTCATGAGAATAATGTGGTAAAAAAATGTATAAACTTATCTAGATATAGAAAAGTCTAATTTTAGATAGTTTTTAAGATAATTTTATTTACGAAGAATCTGTTTACAGATTAAAATACCTACAAAAACATTTATATATAATTTTATTATTAAAAACTATGAATGGTATGATTATTTCATCTCACATCTATTATTTCTATTCAAAAAAAATTCTTAGAATTATTTTAAAAAATATATTAATATTCTTTATAGATAATCTGTCAATATAGATATGACATATCAATTATAGAGGATTTATTGAAAAATTTTAAAAAATAAAACACTATATAATCACTCATCGTTGTGGGGATAAACCTGAACATCAAATTGAATTATTTTCCATTATATTACTTTTATAAACTATTTATGAAATTAATTTTTTTAAATGGTTGTGGACAAAATCCACATTGAAAAAATTTAAATTAATTTGGAATATTAAGATATATTACTTTGAGAGATTCGTAATCTAATTATAAATAATTATGTTGAATTTTCAAAAAAAAATTAACAATGTGTTATCCAAAAATATAGGAATGCTTATATAATGTCCCTAATTGTGTTGCGAGAATTGATATTTAAAATATAGGTGAAGATATAAAAGGAATTAATACACCCTTGTGTACCAATATATGGTTAATAGGTTTTAAAATAATGATTTATATATGAATCATTTAATTAATTAATAAGAACTTATCTGGATCACTATATATAACAAGTATCCTCTACCTAAAAAATGTGACTTGATTTATCAACGGTGAGGATTAATTGTCTTTTCAATATTTATCATTTTCATCAAAGTCCTTATTTAATTTTTAAAAAATATTTCATATATAATATACCATTTCATATAAGTTATGGATACTATGAACTTATTGTGATGCAATTCATTCATGCCAAATCCCCAATATAATCCCAAATCTAATAAAAACATTATTTTGATTTTATATTGTCATGTTTTTGGATGTATTGTAGATGATAAATCCAAAAAATATATGTTCATGAACTATGATTAATATCATTTGAATAAAACATACAATAGCTTAGGGAAGCACATGGTGAATAAAAAATACAGCAATTGAGAATTGTTTTTTATAAAATATCATATATGGATAATGTAATTATAATAAAAAGTATAAAAATTGGTATTTCAATAAAACGGGTTATTATGTAATGGTCTATAGTGTATGATGTGAATTATAACCATATTATTCTTGAATTCGATGTATAATATTGACTATTTTTTAGAAAATTCTCATTGCTATCAATTCCAATAACCAGGTTGACTAATTAGGGACCCATATTCCATTGGGAATATGAACATGATGATTATTTCAAGGATAATAAGACATGTTTATTGAAGAAAATTATTCATAAAATACCCTACCATGTTGATGGGTTTTTTATATATAGTGTGGAATCACATTTGTGGATGGTATATATTCTCAACAAGATTAACAATATACTATCAAATATATTCTAAAAAGTGAAGGACTACAGAAAAAATATAAAGAATCATGTTTTGATGTGTTATATAGAATATTTTAATTTCAATAATTTTATGTAGTCATATTTATAGTTAAATGATTGACATATACATTCATTCTAAAATACTTATGTATAAATAGAGAATTAATGTGTTGAATATGTAACAAAGGGTATAGTTTGAGTTGATTATATATTTTGACTAATCATTACATTACCTCCCTATAAAAGAGTATATTATGGATAATAATATATATTAGAATGACTATTCTAGTTTTCCAATGATGATGATTGATAGAGATAGAATATTAAGAAACATTTTGAAGTGGAACATTGGAATCATGATGAAATTCTATAAATCTAATATTGCAAAAATAAATATTAAAAAATACATTCATGTGATGAATAAAGTGTCACCATAGGTAATTTTAGATCTAAATATGATCACAAGGAATAAATGAAATTTTCACCATGAACACAGTGGAATGATAATTTTAATTTAACATATATGTTTTCCATCAACATCATAATTGAAAAACCAACAATTAGATAAGGAAAACAACTCCTCATTAATTATTCATCATGGAAGAAAGAACATTTGTTGAGGTAGCATGGATTATTTATATTGGGGAATTATAATGTTGAATATTAGAGACTATGTTTCTAAATTTTTGCTTCATATGCATGTCATTGATGAACATCATAATTAAAATAGGATGATGCCATTTTTACCAATATAAATATGAAAATTGGAAATGTAGCAAAATATTACAACAAAGAACATGAACTAATTATAAACATCATAATATAAATTGGGTTATATTTTATGGCGTCCTGGACTCACTAAAATCATTTCTATGTTAATTCATTTCTCACACAATCATCAGTACATGATAAAAATTAATGAATTGGTAAAGTTCCGTAGTGTTCTACTCTCAATTGTATCTAGTCCTGATCTGAGGTTTAACATTATATTATTCGGATGAATCAATTAAAAATTGAATACATGGAAGAAAAATTATACTAAATATCATTATCTGTTATACGGTTAATCAGAGAGGCCATTTAAACCATAATTTATTTTTGTATTATTTTTTATATATTTTAGATGTGGTTGGGATGAACACATTACTCTAGTAGAATTATCATAAAATTATTTCATTTAGTTGAGAGTTAAGACATCTCATTATCAACCCCTATATATAATTAATTCAATACAACCATCATGATGGGATAAAGTATGTGAATGAAGTATTATGGGACGTTGACTGTGAGAGGAAACAAAAGAGAATGTTAATGTCATCAAGCAAAAAAATAGATAAACTCAATAGTAATATAATTATAATGATGATGATCAATAAATTTATTTAAATATATATTGTAGATACAATGTATTACTATTAATAAATCATGGTTTTATAATTTTGATATTTACAAAGAAGGTGAAGTTAAGCCTGAAATATATCTGTCATTTGATTTTCATAATTATAGTACCATGGAATCATTTGTCATAGTTTTTAACTAATCCTATCTCAATAAAATAATGTGTCACATGTATTTATTTTATGTAATTAAATACTTCTTCACTAAAATTTAATGAACTATAATCTTTTATATTAGTATTAGGATCCTTCTATTGTGGAACTAATGAAAGTGATTCTGGATAAAAGAGATAATGTTACTTTGAGAAAAGAAACTCAACTAGTCAATGTTCTCTGATAGAACCATAAATATTTATTCAATTATAAAAACAGAGGGTGTAATTAGGTTTCTTTAATCTTATCAATATCTTCTAGAAAAGTAAAATTTGGGTGGTGAAATTATTTAATTGGGGTAGAATGTAACACCTTCAATATTTTAGAAAATATATCTCCATAATAAATTTTATGTGCTTGATACCATATGATTAAAATAACACCGGTCATGATTGAGTAATTATTTATTAAAATGTGAAATTAATTATAATTTCATATAAATAAAAAATTGCAATTAATTAATATAATTTAATGAAGATAACATTAAATTAAACTATACCATGGATTCTGATTTCTTATTTTACGTTGAATCAAGAAAATAAAATAATTCTCATTGTTTATATGAAAGATAAATGGAAAAAAATATTTATAAAATTTATATTAAATTCATATAAATTAGTTATTCAAATAAATTAAATGGTAAATTATTCATAAGTAAACATACTCTACGAATTATTGGTTAAATATAAATGAAATTTTTTTCAGATATATATATAGAGATAATTTTCCTTAATTTGAGTATTAAAAAAATTTAATATTAATTTTACTATAGCTATATAATCTCATAAATATTCATAAAATGATTATAATGTTTTTAGAAACAATGTTAAAATTATTTGATTGAAAAGACATTTATTTATCAAGACTATTTTTTTGTACCTTATATTTTTATATGAATAATTCAAATAAATTTTAATGAATGAATTATTTTAACAATAATTTAAATAAATAAATTCAATAATATAGGTTAACATTCATCCAGTTGTTATTACAAAGAATGGAAGGACAATAAAACCATTTTATGATTAAAGATAAATTTTCACTGAAGATGTTTTTAGTGACATAAATATATGGGTATTAGAATTATTTATAATAACATTTAAAATTTTAATCCAAGACATTTGGATTTCAAATTTTGAATTATCATTTTCGACAAATATAAGTAAACTACCATTTTTTCATAAAATTTGAAATAATCGTAAAATGGATATGTTATCACGGTAAATGTGAAATTGGTATTATAGGGGTTTAAATAAAATATAAGACATCAAATACAATGATATTTATTTTAATTGGATAATTTATTTTAATATGCATATTAATTATATTCGAAATTGGTATTATTTTTTCCTCTTTCCCATTAATATGACATTATTTTATTATAAAATAATGGAATTAAAATGGGCTCTACTCCCCCCATATTGAAAAGGGATCTTCTTGGATTAATTTCCCACAAACATTAACCATAATATCAACACATATATCCTAAAAACTCATATTAATATAAAATAGTATTTTGTATCACCTAAATAGTAGTCGAATAATGCTTTTGGCATTAACCAAAAGAAGATATCCATGATTATTATATTGCCTTAATAGAGTTATTTCAAGTTTTTTTTTGGTCTTCTATCTCATTGGAATCCATCGCATGAGTGATATTATGATGAAATTATTAACATAAATGTTGGACTCACCAGTTTTAATAATCAAAAATCATGTTTAAATATTGATCATAATATATTAAGTCAGTCTTTAATCCTTTTAATCTATATATATAACTATCTTATTCTCGACAATGTATATTCTTAAGACTCATGACCTTTCTGCATCAACATACAGTCCATATTTATCTAAATATAAGCTCGCTATTAATGGATACTAGTAAGAGCCTTCTTTTCAATGTCACGGTTATAGCTTACTATCACCTTAAGTCACTGTTGCTAGAAGATCACTGTTGAAGATTTACAGTCACTGTTGGAAGATACCGGTACACGGTTACTATCACAAATCTACTGATGATCTACTTTTCAAAGCTCACAGAAAAAGAGTTACTGTCATAAGGTCACTTCTCTTACAGGGCTTCTACTAAAGTCCACTGTTAGACTCTTTCTCAAGTCTTCTGTTGAGAACTTCTCTGTTCATGTCTACAGTTGGAAAGGTTACTATTGAAGTAGTCTGATGTTACAAAACTACCGATTAGAAGAATACTGTTAATGGTCTACTGTTGAGTCTACTGATGGAGTTCACTAATGAGGATCCATTGTTACAAAGAATAAACAGCTACCGTTAAAAGACTGCAGTTGATATCTACAGATAGAAAGACTACAGTTCACAGTTGGAAAGACCACAGTTGAATCCCTCAACTGAATAGTCTATCGATGAAGTCCACAGTTATAGAGATTTAAGTCTACCATGTGACATGCATCTGCTACCAGTCTAATGATATTCCACTCTTTTCGTTACCTATTTTATTAATACTATTATAATGGTCATGTCTGAACAAATTAATGCACCTAAAATTATTTAGTGTTATTTTTAGGGATAACAGGAGATAGTACGATGTTTGAGGTAGACCACACGTGGTTGAAATATGTCTCTTGTCGTCTACTAATGGAAAAAAACACAAAAACAAGAGACTATCTAAAAAACACAAGAGAGAGACACAATGTAGCTGTAGAACCCGAACATACTGGAAAGAAGAAGGTAACTCTAATGAACTCATTTAGAAGAACAATATCTTCACGAAGATCTATTGAAAAGAACCATCTACAATCTGTAGTAGTGTGATGAAAATAGTTTTTGAATCAGAGAATCTAATCATCTCTACATCTGGAAGTCACAACCTGGAAGTTTCGACACTTTTTTTTGGAGAAACTTTAAGAGAAGGACCAAAGATTCATTTCATTCATTCCAACAAGTCCAGAGCTTATCTTCCGACACAATAGTGCATTAAAAACTTATCCCTACTATCATTAGCTAGACTGCGTTTAAATACATTAAATTTTTGAGGAGACTGTATGTGTTACAGACACTGACTCTTGTGCTTTAACTGAGGGATACTAAAAATCCCCTTACCAAACTATTCTTACATTTGTTTCCCATGTATAAAAATGGAAGAAGCCTTTTGTGGCTTGGTTGTTTATTTGATTACCCACGTAGAACTATGGTAGAGGTTGAAAACCTGTACAGTTTGTGAAAGCTATTGTAAAGCCCGATACAGGCTGTGTATCTCTTTTAATATAATTGCTTTGTGGCAGGTGATCACCAAGTGGAGAGGATTAGGTCTTGAATTAAGACTGAACCACTTGTTTAAATTTTTTGTGTTCATCTTTGATTTACTCTATTTAACATCTATCCATTGTGATTATATTTTCAAAGATAGAAATATGTTTTTACATTCACTCTGATAGTTAGTTCTGGTTAGTGTGTATAACTAAGTAGTTTCGTAAACATGTTTCAAAAGTCGAAATAGTTCTCATACTGATTCAACTGGGGAGTAATCAACCTTTTAGAAACATTTTAAACAATAACTCTCTTATATCTCTACTGCCTTAATTGACTGGGTTGTTTTAATTTGGGGGATTTTACATAAAATATTTTTAACAGAAATTTTAATTGGAACTCAATTCACCCCCCTCTTGAGTATCCACTCCGACCAACATTTGGTGTTAGAGGTTTCATTCTTATTTATAAATAAAAGGTTTTCAAACCCACTTTTTTCAAACTGTGATTTTAGTTTTACATAAAGATCATAAATTTCTTTTAGTTCTAAATTTTCTCTCTCCAAACTATTTTCTAAAATCTAGTTATGGAAAATAGACTAGAAGGTGCTGCAACTAACATGCCACCTTTCGTTAATGGTGTGAATTTTTCTCAATGTAATATTAAAATGAAAATTCATTTGGAATGTATTGGTTTTGTTATTCGGTCTCCTATAGAATGAGAATATGAAATTCCCAAAACTGCTAGATCCACTTGGGATGATGCTACAATGTATGACTATAATAATACCTATAAAGCTATGAATGTCCATTACTTCTCTTTAGGAGAGGTGGAATTTAACCGAATTTCTGCAAGTAAAACAACCCATAAAATCTGGGACACCTTGGTTGTTTCTTATGAAGGAAAAACCAATGTGATGTAAATGCGATTAAATACATATACTATTAAATAAGGTAATTTTAAAATGAGTCATGATGAACCCATTTCTGATATGTATCTTAGGTTCAATGAGATTTTCAACACCATGAGTTCACTGGGAAAAACAGTTCTAGAAAAGGAGCAGATCATGAGAATATTGAGATGTTTTTGTGACATATGGAGAGGCACTACTGTGTCTATCAGAGAGTCATGTAACATTAGCAAGCTACCTGTTAAGGAATTGATTGGTAAGATAATTATTTCTGGAGAATAATTGAAGGTGAACAAAGAATAATAAGATGACCCCAAAATAAAATTTGTAGAATTTATGTCTACTGCCTCTAAGAGTAATGAAAAGGAGAAAATACTTGTACCTACTGTAAGTTCAACTAGTGAAGATTAAGATTTAGACAGTGATGAAGAAATGGATCAAATAGCCTGGAGATTTAAGAGGTTATATAGGAGGAAAATGTTTTTCAGAAAGCCAAACTACAAGGGTAAGTATGATCAACAAGGTAAGTGGAAGAAGGAGTGGAAGAAATCAGATATGAAAGATGATATAGTCTGCTATGAATGAAAGATGAAAGGACACATCAAGGATGACTTTACGGAGTTAAAATTCAAAAAGAAATTTGACTATAAGGACAAGAAATAATAGAAAGCCATGAATGAAACCTCAAGTGCTTCAGAGGACAACACAAGTGTATCCAAAGCTGCTGACTCTAAAAAGAATCATGCCAACTTGTGCTTCATGACTAACATATTCATGCTACATGTTTCCCCTATTCTAAACTATTATTATTTTTCAAATAATTGTGACTCAGATAATGATGCAATTATGTCTAAGTATGAACTGTTTGAATATTTCAATGTACTAGAAGATACCTGCAATGAACTAAAAGATAAATACAAACCTTTGAAGAAACAGTATTCCTTGACATGAAATATTAAAATAGATCCAAGTATAGAAAAAGAAAATAATTCTCAATTTTTTAAAGAGAATACTCATCTCAAATTATCTAATGAACAATTAATAAAGTATATTTAGAAGTTCGCTGCTGGTCGGGATACATTGACACAGTTGCTGGGAAGAAATATTGCTCCAAAATATACAACTGGTCTAGGATATAATCCTGGACAGAGACACATTTGCAAAACCAAATTTGTTCCAAAATATAGACAGTTCACTGCTAATTCTAGACAATCTTTTGAAAAACAATTTTGTAATTGTCCGAAATATAAATTTATGTCTCAAAATATGTTTGTTGATTTCATAAATTCTATAATGAAAATAGGGGTTCCCAAATTTTTGTTGTCTATTCTTTCTGGACCAAAGAAGATCTGGGTACCAAAATTATCCCGTGTTTAATCTGTTTGGCAGGGAAGTTGTTTAAAGAGTTATTGTAACACTCTATGGTATTTGGACAGTGGATGTTCAAGACATATGACAGGAGACTATTCGTGCTTTAAGAGTCTAATTAAAGTTGATGGTGGGAATGTCACCTTTGGTGACAATGCAAGAGGAATAATCATCTGCTTAATCCAGATTGGAAACCCTCATACAATATTAATTTCAAACGTAATTTTGGTTGATGGATTAAAATATAATTTATGTAGCATATCACAGTTATTTGATGATGGCCTTAATGTTAAATTTTATAATGATTCATGTAATGTTTTTAACACAATGAATGACTTAGTTTTCACTGCACGTAGAAATGAGAATATATATGTTGTTGATTTAAACTCCTTAGTTAAACAAAATGTTTCTTGTTTAAATGATTTTCATAAATAATCATGGTTGTGGAATAGAAGGTTAGTACACTATAATGTGAACTCACTTAGGATGCTATCTAATAAATGATTAGATAGAGACCTACCAAAATTGGAATTTCCAAATGATAAAGTGTGTAATCCCTGTCAAAAGGGAAAACAACACAATGTTTCCTTCAAACCAAAGAAAGAAGTCTCAAATTATTAACCACTTTAGTTGGTTCACATGGATTAGTTTGAACCATTAAGAGTTTCATGTTTAAATGGGAAGAACTATCTTTATGTTCTTATAGATGACTTTTCTATGTAAACTTGGGTATACTTTCTAGCTCACAAAAGAGAAGCTTGTTCGTACTTTTTCAAATTTTCTAAGTATGTAGAAAACCATAGTGGACTTAAGATTAAAACACTAAGAATTGATCGTGGCCTTGAGTTTTAGAATCATGAGTTTGAATCCTACAGCTCGCATAATGGTTATACTCACAACATTTATGCCCCTAGGACACCCCAAAAAAATGGAGTTGTAGAAAGAAGAAATGGGACCCTTCAAGAAATTGCAAGGACAATGCTTAATGAGTATGACATACCTATTTATTTTTGGGCTGAAGATGTAAATACAGCTTGTTACATTATTAATAGAGTCTTAATTAGACCTATTATAAAAAGGACCCCTTATGAACTTTGTAATAATAGGAAGCCTAAGGGTAATTACTTTAGTGTTTTTGGTTACAAAGTCATTATTCTTAATACTAATGATAATCTTGAAACATTTTCTCCCAAATGTGATGAAGGAATTTTACTGGGTTATTCTATTTCAAGTAAAGCCTATAGAGTGTTCAATAAGAAAACCAAATGAGTTTAGTAGGCGATTTAAACCAACAGAAAAATATGAAGACTATAGAGTGTTCATTATGTGTTGATTTTTCCAAAATGATGCAAAATGAGTTTGAAATGAGTTTAATGGGAGAACTAAAATTTTTCCTTGGATTTCAGATCTTTCAAAATAAAAATGGCATTGTTTTGAATCAAAAAAATATATATTAAGGATATTTTAAAACGTTTTTATTTGGATGGTAGTAAAGGTAGTGACACACCTATGAGTACCAACAGTAAGTTGGATACAGATGAATCTGGAGAACCAGTGTATCAAACCAACTACATAGGTATGATAGCGAGTCTACTCTATCTTTCTACTAGTAGACCTGACATCATGTTTAGTGTATGCATATGTGCTCACTTTCAAGCCAATCCAAAAGATTCTCATTTAACTGCTATGAAAAGAATTTTTAAATATCTCAAACATACTCCCAACTTAGGATTATTCTGTCCAAAATAACATTAATTTGATTTTTTGAGTTATTATGATGCTGATTTTGCTGGTTGCAATTTAGATAGAAAAATCACCTATGGGACATGTCACATTTTAAGCAAGTCACTAGTATCTTGGTGTAGTAAGAAGCAGAATTATGTTGCATTATCTACTGCCGAAGCTGAGTACATAGCTATTGGTAGTTGTTGTGCTCAAATTTTTTGGATTAAAAATACTTTGTTGGACTATGGATTTGAATTCAAACATGACTCTATAAAGTGTGACAATACAAGTGCTATTAAAATTTCTTAACATCCAGTACCTAATGCTAGGATAAAGTATATTGATGAGAGACATCACATTATGAGGGATCATTATCAAAAGGGTGATATCACACTTGATTTCATTGGCACTGAACAATAATTGGCTGATATATTCACAATGCCTTTGAATTATGAGAGGTTAAATTACATCAAACATGAATTAGGTATGATTAATTTCAGCATAGGGGACCTCACTATTAGACCACACAGTCGAACCTCACTGTTAGATCTCACAGTCTAACCACACTATTAGACCTCACAGTCTAACCTCACTATTAGACCTCACAGTTGAACCTCACTGTATGACCTCACAGTTGACCCTCACAGTTGGACATCACAGTTTGATCTTACTATTATACCTCACTATTGCAACTCACGAGTGCACCTCACTGATACATCTCATTGTTGTATACCTCGCTGTTTGTTTTTATTTATGTGGGAATTTGAATCATTTTATATATTTTTAATATTTCTATTTTATTTTGTTTTAATCCCTAAATGATAAAATCAAAGGCAACGAACACATTGCAATCCACCTTCCTCTCCCAATCTTGAACCTTGCTCTCGAAATTCCTAAACCCTAACCCTTCACCTAGGCCCTCGAACCTCACTCAATCTCAATGGCCAGAACCAAGCAACCCCCTACTGTCAATGATGATGCGCCACAGCCTAAGAGAACTCGGGCCGAATCCAGTGGCAACAGTAACACCCCATCGGGACCTGTAAACCGGCATATGACCAAGAGACAAATCTTTGCTGAGAAGGAGTTAAGTCAGGAATGGCTGCTGCCGAGCAAGTCATTAGTACTGAATGTACTAGATGCCCAAGGATGGACTGAATGCTTTGCCAACAAAAATGGACCTTACTACCCGAAGCTTGTGAAATAATTCATTGAATATATTTCAATCAAAGAGGAAGAGGATGTGGATATGCTAATGTATAGAGTCAATGGAAATGAATCTAGTTTCTCATCTACTGTGTGGGCTGCCTATTTGAGAGATCCTCATGAATGAATATTTTATTACTACTCTAGAGTGGCTCCTCCAGACAGTGCTATTTTTGAGTATGAAAAAGGTCTGGAAGAACTGACAGGAGATGGAAAATAAAGAAGGATTATTGCAGCTGAGATGAATGGAGAAGACATGTTATTATTCAAATTCATTCATCATGTACTTAGTCTGATGAGAGGGGGATTTTCTGTACTAAAGTCCCAGGACGTATTCTTGATGTACTTACTGATGCATGGACAGAATATTAACATATGTAGGTTACTGATGGTACAATTGGATGATATGACCAAGGCAAGATCGAATTCCAATGCCTTATTCCATGCCAAGATTATTTCAATTATGCTAAAAGTAAAGGGTGTGGCTGGAAATCAAGAAGAAATGATAGTAGCCAAGAACAATGTCTATATCTACAAGGTAATTTTAATGTTCATGAAAATTAAATTGAATACCTGGAAGAGGACATGGGTGAATGATGAAGGAAAGGTGTATGAAATGTTTGACTGTAGTTCTCATCCAACTAGGCCAAAAGTCAAAAGAGATCCAGGCCTGAAGCCTGATGATCCAGAACTGTTTTATTCTGATGGGGAGGAGGCTGAAAGAGTTGTGGACCCTCAAAGAGAGAACACCCCCATTGATGATGGGAGTGATCCTGATTTACCTCAGAGTCCTGTAAGTACTGTAGATTTTAGAGAAGCTAGCCCTCTAATGGAACTACCAAAGAGATAGACTATTCTGAAGGATAGTGATACTCAGACCAGTGAAGAAGTAGAAGTAGCATATTAGAATGTTGTCAAGGACACCTCTGAAGATTATGAGGCAACCGAGTCAGATCATTTTACTTGTGAAGAAAAGGAAGTTGCTGCTGAAGCAGATGATAAGGAAAATGAAGAGGAATAGCTCAGTTTGAGCCATCTGGTTGATAATACAGAAAAGATAGTGCCTGATCAGGAAGCAGGTGTGGCATATACTACCATTGATGAGAGTGTCATTGATGACTCAGAAAATGATAGGACTAACCGTACTGTTAAACTATCAAAGCAAATGGTTGTTTCATCTTCTGAAGTTGAAGAGGACGTTGTGGAGTTACCTTGAGCATAACAGTTAGAGGAGATTACTCAAGAGAATGATCTAAGTGAGGGGGAGAATCTTGGTTCATTTTTTGTGTTGTATGACATCGAAGTTTGGTCATTAGATCTAGGATATATGGTACTTGGACTCAATTATGGAGATTCTGATGAGGAAGAACAGCCCCAAATGGATTTAGTTATCCTACCTGTTGTGGCTGACAATTTGGAAACCAAGGAGGACCTTTAGTTTGTAAAGGATGAAATGAAAGAAGCACTATGAGATTCAGTGGAAAATTAGAGTAAAATCCTGGTTGAAGAGATGAGGAGTGTGCCGTAATACCTGCAGCTATATATGGGATGTGTTGTGTCTAGTCTAGTGAAAGAAATTATGGATGAAGTTAAAGTATTCCATACTCAAATTGAGAGTTAGACATGAGATGTGGTTTCTCTAAGACAATCGACTACTTCATTGACCCCCATGAACAGTTCTCAAACCCATGTGAATGCTGATATTAGATATATTAAAGAATTATTCAAGCAATTTGTGGAGGTATTTGAGGCTTTTAAGACATCAGTCAAAGAATATTTGTAGAGTCAAGATTCACTTGTTCAGAAGGTGGTTAGTAATTTGACACAGTCTTTCAAAGAGACAGTATCATTCTCGGTAAAACGCCTCACCTCATCCATCTCCACTGTGAACATTTACCAGATCAGAACTGTGATCCAGGACGAGTTGGCTAAGGCCAGTACCAGTGGCACCTCTGATACTCAGATTCTTCCTACCACTAGGGAAGTTAGTTGTTTTGTTCGTGATCACCTACGGACAGCTACTGCTTCTCAAGAGTCCATTAAGAATAAAGTGGATGCCTACTTTGAGAAGGTCTATACCAAGTATCAAATGACCAACCACATCAAGATCTTGATAGAGAATATGAATTTTCCTCCAGTGACTAAGGCATTCAGGGAGAAGGTCAGCAAGCTGAGAGAATTGGACCCTGCATTGGATATGTTTTTGGAGAATAAATATGATTTCTTATCTGCCATTGAAAGAGGAGGAAGCATTATTATGGATTTCAGAAACCTTCTTCTCCCCATTCTTCATGTGGACTGTACCCCTTTCATTATCCCTCATTCCTTACCTACATCTCTACCCAGTGGTTCTCCTTCTATCATGTCTCCTTCTAAAGCTATTAGAATACTTACTCCACTGATCCCTCAGTAATCTACCCTCTACAAACCCATAGGACGTTTTGTTGCTGCCCCTCCAGTCATTCCAACAACCCTTCCTAAACTTGTTGATCCTCAATCTTCTTCTCTATCTTCTTCTTCCAATGGGAAAGACCCCTTACCTACGGATTATGTGGATTGAGTTTGTTTATGTGTTTTGATAGGGACTTTGTATTATTTTTTGTCAGGAAATGCATTGTGTTATTAATATAAGCCTTATCAGTTTCATCTCATTTTCACTTCTTTTTTTCTAATCACAAAGGGGTAGAAATACTGTGCTTACTATGTTTACAATGCTAATTGAGAAACTAATATGTAAATACTATGCTAACTCTCAAAATACTGTGCTTATTAATCTCTGATACTTGAAAAATTTTAATACATACTGACATAATTTGTGATTACCAAAAAGGGAGATATTATTGGACTCACCTATTTTAATAATCACAAATCATGTTTATATGTTGATCCTAATATATTAAGTCAGTCTTTAATCCTTTTAATCTACATATAAAATTATCTTATTCTCGACAATGTATATTCTTAAGACTCATGACCTTGCTGCATCAACTTACAGTTTATATTTATCTAAATATAAGCTCACTGTTAATGGATACTGGTAAGAGTCTTCCGTTCAAAGTCACTGTTATAGCTTACTATCTCCTTAAGTCATTATTTCTAGAAGATCAATGTTGAAAATTTATCGTCACTGTTGGAAGCTTCCAGTACACGGTTACTGTCACAAATCTACTGATCATCTACTTATCAAAGCTCACAGACGAAGAGTTACTATCATAAGGTCACTGCACTAACAAGGCTTCTAATAGAAGTCCACTATCAGACTCTTTCTCAAGTCATCTGTTGAGAACATTTCTGTTCAAGTCTGCAGTTGGAAAGGTTACTGTCAAAGTTGTATGATGATACAAAACTACTAATTAAAATCTTACTGTTAAAGGTCTACTATTGAGCCTACCGATAGAGTTCACAGATGAGGATCCACTGTTACAATGAATAAACAGCTACCATTAAAAGACTACAGTTGATGTCCACATATGGAAAGACTACAGTTCACAGTTGGAAATACCACAGTTGAAGCCCTCAACTGAACAGACTACTGATGAAGTCCACAGTTGTAGAGATTGAAGTCTACCGTGTGACATGCAACTGCTACCAGTGTAATGATATTCCATTCTTTTCTTTACATAATTTATTAATACTATAATAACGGTCATGTCCGGACAAATTAATGCACAAGAAATTATTTAATGTTATTTGTAGGTATATCAGGAGATAGTACGATGTTCGAAGAAGACCACACGTGGTTGAAACATGTCTCTTGTCGGCCCCTACTGGACAAAAAAACACAAAAACAAGAGACTATATAAAAGACACAAAGAGAGACACAATGTAGTTATAGAACATGAACATACTGGAAAGAAGAAGGGAACTCTAAAGCACTCATTCAGAAGAACAAGAGCTTCACGAAGAACTATTGAAAAGAAACTTGTACAATCTGTAGTAGTGTGCTGTAAAGTGTTTTTGAATCCTAGAAGATATTCATATATACATCTGGAAGTCACAGCCTGGAAGTTGCGACACTCTGTTTTGGAGGCAACTTACAGAGAAATACCAAAGCTTCATTTCATTAATTCCAACGAGTCCAGAGCTGATCTGCCATAACAATAGAGAATTCCAATCTTATCCCTACTATCTTTAACTCTACTGTGTTTAAATACATTACATTTGTCAGTAGTGTGTATGTGTTACACACACTAACATCTGTGCCTGAACCGAGGGATACTAAAAATCCCCATATCAAACAATTATTACATTTGTTTCCCACGTATAACTATGGAAGAAGCCTGGTGTGGCTTGGTAGTTTATTTTATTACACACATAGAACTATGGTAGAGGTTCAAAAACCTGGACAGTTTGTGAAAGCTATTTTAATGCCCGATACAGGTTGTGTATCACTTTTAATATAATTTCTTAGTGGATGGTGATCACCAAGTGGAGGGGATTAGGTCTTGAATTAATACTGAACCTCTTGTTTAAATTTCTTATGATCATCTTTCATTTACTCTGTTTAATATATATCTGTTGTGCTTATATTTTCAGGGACAGAAATCTCTTTTTACATTAACTCTAATAGTTAGTTCAGGTTAGTGTGTATATATTAGTTTATTAGTAAACCTGTTTCAAAAGTCTAATTAGTTATCATACTAATTCAACTGAGGAGTAATCAACATTTGAGAAACCTGTTAAAAAATAACTCACTTATATCTCTAATGTGTTAATTTACTAGGTTGTTCTAATTTGGGGCACTTTAAAAATAAGTTTATAACAAAAATTTTAATTGGAACTCAATTCACCCCCCTCTTGAGTATCCACTCTGACCAACAATAAATAAACTAAAATTTTATCATTTTAAAGTAAAAATATATATATAATTCTCATACATCTAATTTAAAATGTAGGCATCACATATGCGTACATGCAAACTATAACCACTTTGAAATGATGCATTTAATTTTTCATCACCGACTATAATGAATTAATATGTATATGGATTTAATGAAGATATATTATATATTGAACAGAAATATATTTCTAGAAATATTAATTAGTATTTTCCTTTCATAAGATCTACTATAAAATGGATACATCAAAATTTTTTAGGTGTGGACTACCTTCTCCACGAACTGATGTAATTCATTTTCATTCAGAATATTACGAGGATGGTTATAAAGATTATATAATAAATAAAATTTATTTTAATTTTTATTCATTATTATTTATAAGATTATACCATTAACATGTATTAAGGTCCCAAATTGATGAAATACAATATATGTGAAAAAATACATTACTAAACAGCAAAATATTGATTTTAGTAAATATTTTTAACTTGATACCAAATTATAAATTATAAATTAATTAATTTTATTAATATATGTATAAATATTTTTCATTAATTTGTTTCTATAAATATAAATTTATTATAATGAATGTTAAATTAAATATGAATAATGTCATGATTTTATTTAATGATCTATGTTAAAATCTCACTTCTTATCAAAAAAATTATGTTATAATTTACATTATAATAAATACATTTTTATTTATATCATAATCCATATATATATTATTTTAACATGGATATTAATGTGTTACATTAATTATTAATTTTTTCCCTGATCGTTATTCAAATGTACCAAAAAATTGATTTCTAAAATTATAGCCTTATTTCTCCTTTTGGGCCCAAAACCATTCTCCACAATAAGCATGTTCATAAATATAATGATAGCCTACATTTAAATGTTTTTTATTTTTATAATATAAAATATTTTTATTTGAATGAAATTATATTTAAATTAATCACCTTTATTTTTCCTTCAATGTCATTTTTATACCTTATTTACAAAAGTTTGAATAAATTTTTTTAAAATTCATTTTGTACATATATATTTTCCCTTTCCATTTTACTTTATCCACAAAAAAAATTAATAATAAATCTTATTTATAAATTAATAACAATTCTCATTTAATGTTTTAATTCTTTTTATTTTAAAAATGATTAAAATAGATGACATTATTTTTACTCATTTTTCATATAATATCTCTAATGATTTTATAAAAGAATTTTTCATCCAAGAAAATATTCATTACAAATTGTTCTGTTAAATTTGGAATTATATCATAAGATATCATAAAAATAATTAATTTTAATGTATTATGATGATAATGTTTTAGTGGCGTCTCAATGAAACCTACGTCTTAAACACGAGCTAACAAGGTTATGGCTAAATGAAAAATGTTTTTGTGATCTTATGGAATATATATTAATGGACTATTATCATGTAATGTGTTGATACAATATATCCATCAAATAAATTATATAATTTATATATCTTATTTGATCAATGAAAACTCGTGAATTTATCGAATGATAGATAGGATATAATGGTTATTATCCCAAAAACACGAAGTTACACATATGGTTAGCCTTATACTATAATGTGACACATGTCATAGTGGGAAGGCTTTGTATAAGATTTCAATGACTAACTGTGTGAAAAAATATGTCTTATTTTTATGATAGTATTTATTTGATCATGATTGATTTTGGAAGAATCTGAAATATCAAGTCCTATTGTTATGTTTTTTTAATAATTTGTATTCTATGAAACATGAATTATTGTCAATGACCTGTACGGTATAGTTTTTATGTTATTACCATTCTCTAATTCCTTTATTATTTTATTATGATCAGCTATTATCGTTGAATAATATCTCCTCACTATACACTTACCAGTAATCTGAGATGACCTTTTTTATGTTTTCATTTAACTAGGATGTTAATAATTTTTTAAAGAATCATATGCCTCACAAGGTTATTATTTGTGAGGAACATTATATTGGTTGTTAATGACACTTCAAAAAATATGGTGGTGATATATATAGACTTTAAATACAAAAAATATTTATAATTATATTTCCTAATTATAGTATTATATATTGAAATCTTATCTATAATTATATAATCTTTTCTTATATGGTTCTTTGGTCTCCAAAAAATCACTATTCCAATGTTAAATATTAGGGTTAAATATATCCATCAGCCAAGTATGTAGTAGAATTTTTTAAAATTATGTGTGTATATGTGCTTTTAGGATTTTAAATTTCTACCACATCATATTCATGATATAATATGTATATTTACTACACATAAATTCATCTCATGTGTTATGTGTTTTTAATAATAGGATCGGGTTTATTCCATGAATGTTTTTAAAAAAAAGTGGTCTGTGGGAGATTATCTGGTGTGGTGAAAGAGTATAATATTTTTTATAGAAATTATATAATAAAAATAGGATCAAATTATATTATAATTTTACAACAAATAAAACATAAGTTTATAATGTAGTATGTGATTCATTAATGAATGGTTTGATAAACAATTTTATTCAGATAGAGAAGAATGATGGAATTTTTAATCATCCTTATTAGCAGTTTTTTTATCGTAATTAGACTTTTATTTGAAAATACCTTAAGGATTTATTTGTGGAGTAGTCTAAATATTAATTGTAATGTCAAATGGGGATTATATTTTGATATAACGTAGTAGTATGTTCCCACAATACTTCGTTGTTTTTTTTTCAAAATGATATATAGATATTAGAAACATAACCAACATTGATTGGAAATATTTATTAATGACCTAAAATTTTTCAGTGGCATATATTAAAGCCTATAGGATTTTAAAATTCCTCAATGGAATGGATATGTTAGAAAATAACCCAAAAAAATATTTGATCTCAAATATAGGATGACTTATCAACATTATGAGGTTACATGCATTGACTGAGATATACACAATCAATGACTCTGCGTCCAAGGTTGGGTTAGATCCCCATGGTGAGTTAAAAATTATTTTTTTATATCGAGAAAATATTATGTGATATTTTTTGGTGGATAGGATGATAAATACCACAATGATGTTTTATTGAAAAAAAAATATAAAACAAAAATACATTTTACATCCTTTTACATGGTTATATATAACATAATAAATATAAATCACACAATCATAATAGAAATCCGTTGTTCCATTAGTGAGTTTATACATATTTTATCGTATAACATAAATAGAATTTAATATTTACATAAAATCACTATATTTTAATCAATGATAAAAATAATAATGTACAATTAATCATATTGGGATGATTTAAAAATAAATGGGACATGCAATACCACATTAATGGAATAATATTGGATATTAATAAGAGGTAAATAAATTATCATTATGAATGACATTATAGAAAGACAATTTTGTAAAATTCATGATATTAAACCATTGATATATGACACCATTCATATTTATAATGTGTTATTCTAATCAAATTATAACTAAAACATAATTTTGTTTTGGATATTTAGGGTTTATTGAGGTTTTTGTATAGTCATAGGTGTCTATTTTAGAAAAGGTATGGTATGATAGGTATATTTGTATTTTGACTGATGCCTTTATTTTTATGGTGGATTATTACCAGTTTTGATGGTCCATGAGGAGATAAAGTAGGTCCCAATGTTTAAATAGAACTATAGTGATCCTACAGAATGTACCCTATAGAGAATTGTTCACTTGGTGATGGGTGATGACATATCTGCAAGAATACATTTATGTTTTTAATATATAATGTTAAGTTATATATTTAATTATAGTTTCTATTATATTATGGTTTCTTAATCATTTTTTTAATTTAGTAGATCAAATTCAAACCCCACTATTATTTGTTATTCTCTCTCAATGGAATGATATATATTATTTTTAAACATTTTATTTGTTCGTGAGTCCATACCAGTCACTATGCGATTCTCTATTAATCCTATCTGATAACATTGTTCAATAATTTTTGATTTTAGATGTTTTATTAAATTATTCATAAATTTAGACTTTTTTAATTTTTTTAATAATTTGTATTTAATTTGATGGATAATACTCATTTAGTGACCTTATTTTAAAATTGATAGATTGTCCCTAATTGATATAGCTGGTTTTTACACAATATTTGATATTATTTATACATGCATTGAATACACTTGTGAAATTTAACATAATATAATTTAAATGGCCTTCCATAACCCTATTTTAGTTGGGTAAAGTTGTTTATAGATAAATGCATCATTTGGGAGTTATAAATTAATATATTGTCTATTGATGGCCATGATCTTGACTTAATGAATGGGGATTCCCTTTTTTAAAAACACTAATAGAGGTTCCATTGGCTGAGACGATATAAAATAGATGAAAATTATTTCTTTTGGCCTCTATAGACAATAGAAAGATATAGAATTAAAATGGTTAATCACGAGCTTAGCAAATATGTAACTAGTGAGTTTCCCATTAGCATTTGTAAAATTGAATTGTTTTTTATTATTACTCCCCTCAAGATTATAATATCATGTTAGTTATTCATTGTTCATGTCATTGAATTTTGGTTTACTATAAAGTGACCAACCAAACTACAACATAATGAAGTGGGAATAATATTCTGACATAAAAAATAAATGTTTTGAATATAATTTTTTTTATACATTCCTTGTTTTGATTTCAATCAAATTTCTTGGATGATATACTTTGAATTATAATGATGGATATAACTGATGTTGGTTTACCTCTTATATTATTTATTTCATGATGAGAGAAACTACACAAAATTTTTCATTTGTTTCAAATTGGGATTCATTTCCAATTATAATTAGTGGTTATGCATATCTGACTGTGATTTACCTTTAATGTGGGATGTACTGACAATGATGATAATCTTCCATGGATGTGTATGAGATTCCCCTATGATAAGAGTATTGTTTCGTCATTATTCCACCCTCTCATGTGATGTGGTAAAGGACTATAGTGTGTTTTACTAAATGATATTATGTATATGTATATCAATAAAATATTATATATAGACGGTCAATTTTATTCATGATTACCAATGAATAGGAATAAAAATATAGTACTGTTTATTTATTATAATATTAAAATAATGACAAAAAAAATACGATTTTTTTCCCAATGTTGATCAATAAATATTAATTAAAGATGAATAAAATCATTATAGATGAATGTATTGGAATAATTGTTAAATTTTATGATGAAATTAGAAGAAATAATGTTGAAATTATTTAATTTACATATATTTAATGTATATTTATTTATTTATGTGAATGTCTATGGACAAGAAAGATAAATTTCATATTGAAAGTGTGGTTAATAGCAGGGTTCCCATTAAATTAACTCTAGATTTTATGAGCATTATCTAACCCTATATATAATATGGATGGGGTTTTAAATAAGTTAATAATGAATTAATACTTATTTTTTATTTTATTTAACGGTAAGTATATTTATATATTTTTTTTTACTTTATTTATTATTTATTAGTTAAATATCCCTTGACAGTCAACCATCCAAAAATTATCATATCTACATTGGTATGTTGAATATAGCAATTATTTTATTTTAATGAGTTTATCATTTATATAATAATCACTTTTAATAAATCATGATGATGTAAATGTCATGAACCAGCCTGGGTCGACCCTGAATAGCTCAAACAAGTTAGTCTGCAACATGGATTGAAGGGTGTTATTAATCCCCACAGACAGGAAACTAGTGTCGTGCATCAAAATAATATGGTTGGGAAAGACTTGTCCCATGAACCAAAGGGAAAAACAAATAAATATTGTCGATAAAAATATTGCTAACATCAGAAAGCAAAATAAACTGTAAACACCAGATTGTGACATTTTAGGTCACCACACAACTCCAAACCAAGCCTGCTCCAACATTGAGAAGCTAAACCAGACACCTGAACAGGAAACCGATGATGCAACAAGAACTATATAATAGGGGTGATCCCTGAGATGCTCTATAGTGATTTTAATTACAATCATCTAAATCGAAAAGTTATTTTTTTATGATGTAGTCCATAAACACGAGTTTGAAAAATTATATATAAAATAAGTTATATTACATTTTAATATAAGGATCATTTTTTTCATATTTAAAAATAACATCCAACACACACTATAGAGCATTTCCAAACTATTTTCCATTTTATAAACAAAACCAATACATGAATACAAATGTTACACTAAATTATTTAAATAAACAATAAAAAATAAAATTAAACCAACATGTATAGTGGAAAGTAAAACAAGAAATATAAAAATTAGGTGTCCTTGGTTAGTCATAAACATCCATATAAACCCCCTAGTCAAACTTAGTTGGAAACCACATACCAGCGTGTGGTGAAGTAGTTATGTCTATATCCTATTGGCCGCCCAAAACTGAACAAACCCAGTTGAAAATCCTTCCTGGCCTAACAACAAATCTAGGTGGTACTGAACTGTCTAAATGTTGTTGATCAACAACCACCACATGATCATCTAAGATAAACCTATGATCCCATGGTTGTTATATCCCTGTGTATGTCAGAAGCCCTTGCACATGTGAGTCAACTCACAAGACATCATTTTACTTGCCCTCCATAAATACGGATTCCTCATGTACATTCACCCAGAAAGGGATACCTAGATATAAACTTCCCATGTACTAATATATATGCATAAATGTAAAAATTAAATATTACCAACTCGTCCTTTAAATCATTTGATTATCAAAATAAATATATAAAATACGTGGATTTTTCAATCGGGCCTTTAGTTTTACATAAAAAATGAATATATGAAAATATCGCACAATCTCTTTTAAAACAACTCTAAAAACCACTTTTTTATTTAAAAATATGAAAGGGCCACTAGGATACATTATTAAAATAATTACTATAATGATATTTTGTAATACTATGTTCAATTACATAAAAACAAACCAAATGATCCCTTACACAACACACCCAAAAAACATACACTAAAAGGGAAATGGGCATATACTCATGGATTTAATTTCAAACTAATTTTAAGAGACACATGAATAGACAAACAACTTTTATAAAACAAGAACTTATTAGAAAAAAATATTTCATGAAAAATACCATTTTATATAACCATATTCATTTGAGGGAATGTCTGTGGGTACATCTAGTGCACCCATGGATGTTCCAACATCTAATGGCTCAACGACCCTCCAAAGAGACATGAAAAAAAAATTCCACAAAAAAACTACGATCTATAATACCAACCAACATAGAAAAAAACGTTCCATATAATTTTTCTACAAGGATACACAACCCAAGACATCCAACAATACCATTTTTAGATAAGGGAATTTAGTTGCAACCATGTTATTAAGGAAAAAATATTATCATAAATAGAGGATAATCCAAAAATCCATTAGTAATCGAAAATTTCAATATGAAAATACTACCATAAGGCAGATATAAACATAATAGAGGTGAGAAACATAATATAACATTTAATTTATAATACAAAAACATTAAATAGATTAAAAGTAGGAGCAAGGGCAAGGAAACATCAACAAAAAATCAAATAACTATTTCAAATCTATTTTTAACAATTCTAAATGTCATCAAAAATTGAAATGAATTAACTATAATTGTTATAATGTTTTGAATAATATTTATTAATTAATTTAAATCATGAAAGTGCATATGTGTTCCCCACGCCATGAGGGAACATGCACAATTATGATACATGTATCTATACATATCCAAATAGGGAATATGTAGGTGTGCCATCGAAACCGACCGCAACTCCCAGCAATAAATCCCCGTGACTCAAAAAGGCCACAAATCAAAAAAATATATTTAATCCCAACAAATAAATCTAGTTATGATTCAAAAACCAACCATAAAAAATCACAGAGATTACAATTAAAACTCATCTCACATTATAATCATTTTTATAAATCAAATGTGGTAGAAACAACCCAAGATCACTCCACATCACATTAAATGATCACATCACATTTCATCAACACCCCAAGTTCATAAACACATAAACTTAATTAAATAGTCACCCAAAGGAACAGTTTTAACCAAATACATCAATGAAAAAACATCACGAAAATATAGACAAGGATACCATAGGGATGAAAATAATATATTAAAAAATTTTCAAATCCTGATTTAAATCTTAAACAAGCACATAATCACAAAAACATGTAGACATAATCTAGGAACTGAGTTAAAAATTAGTTTTATCCAATAAAAAAAATTATGAACATTATAGATTGATAATGAAGGGAATAACGAAGCTACGAATCATGTTTTAAAACTAAATAAAAGTGTGTATGTATTATAGGGGTGATCCGGAAATGAAATGTGTGAATTTAACTAACAAAGAGGTGCACGAATAAAACCACGCTTCAACTGAAGGGAGAAAATAACATCATGGATGCATCACACAACCTATAAATTGATGAACACACACAAATGAAAATCCCATGATTAGGGTTTCTCTAACAAATAGGAAAACTCTCATCAAAACTATATAAATGATGGACCATATACCGGAGAGGGAAATGGAGAGGCCGAATATGAGGCTGGTTTTAGTGATGGTGAAAAAAGGTGGGTGTGTCGAGATGGAGGTCACCAAATGATAGAGGGAAAACACATGGGGTAAGGCACTGAGGATATTCATGGTGCATGGAGGTTGTAACATGAGGTGTGGTAAGGAAAGGATTGGGACAACCGAATTGAGGCTACCACACAAGAGGGTAGGGGGGAGAAGGTGGCCTCAAGGAGCTGGTTGCAGGAGTATGATAGACATGTTGCAAAGTGAGGTGGGAGGGAATGACCCCATAGACATCAACCATATTTTATAATAATAATAATAATAATTATTATTATTATTATTATTGAATCATAATGTCAATACTTATAAAAATATTAATAATTATATAATCAAAATGATATCATTAATTCTAAAAATGATATTAATATTATTATTATTAAAAAAAATATGTTAATAATATTCATAATTTAAATAAATTTCTTTTAAATAATAACAACATTAATAATAATCATTAATTCAAACCAAATAAAAATTATATTTATATCAAAATTAATGGAAAAAATATTATAAAAATTTTATAATATAAAAATATTTTTATATATAAGATATTATTATTATTATTATTATGATTTAATCATTTAAATTATATTATTTAAATGAAATTTTATTTATTTTCTCAGATGAACAACCTCATGTGACCTGGGATAACCGCGTTGTTACCATCAATTGTGTTGTGCCCAAGCATGGGTCTTAAATACAATAAAATTTTTAATTGTAAAAATTTTTAGATTAGAGCTCCCCTCGTGCCTTAACGAGAGGGTTATCCCCACCACAAAAATTCACTATCACAGATACATTAATAACTGAACACAACACCCCCATGGGAAATCACAGTAACTCAAAAACATAAATAATTAAATTTCCCCACATGGAAAGAACGAAACCCTTCATATATTGATGGAAATCATACAATAAAAACACACAACAACATGATGATGAGGAATTAACTCAACACTTCTCACAATGTGTGAGTATAATTCTCACCATAACCCAAGACGAAGTAATTTCTAGCATGAATTCAACCCACATTCATAATGTTAACAGAACAACTCCACGAGTAGGATTAACACAATTATGGGGAAAACATGAACCTCATGAAACTAGGAAATATGAATCCATTATAAAACATATACACACTACATGACAACCATCAGAGATGAAACTAAACTATGAAAGTGTCACGAAACACAACCAATTAGTTTCCCAAAACCAAATATTCACCAAAAGAACAAAACTATTAAAAACTGAAAATCAGAACGAGTTTTTCTGTTCCTGCACCAAATATCATTTGAGGAAAATTGACTATTTTATAGCAACAGTAGGAGTATATATGGGCACTTGAATTATGGAAGAACGCAGTTATCACAACTCTACAACAAGGATGAAAATACAATGTTGATAAAAATAGAACAATTAAATTTTGGATATTTCATCCCAAGGATGAAAACATCGACCAGACTAAGTTTAAAAACAACCTCAAAAACTCTTGTTGTGCACGTGCTGCACCTCATGAACTGTGGATAGGGCCTTGAAGGATGAAGCATCTCCTGTTTCATAGGAATCCATTTCCGACGTTCATTCCATAATGTCATTCTCTTCTCAATGATTCAAATAAATACAATGATGGTATATCTTCCAAGGATGCAACATAATGTCATAGAATGACCAAAATAGCCATACCAGTGGCGCACAAGAGAGATCACTGAAAAACTAGGATCTAGTACTGACGACGATACCTTCATAGAGGCAGGTTCTTCTGGCATTCACACATTTTCCATTTGGTATCCTTTGCATCATCCAACCACCAATAACTACACCCTAAACATCAACGATGGTGGGAAATCTTATATTTACTATTGATGATCTGGAACCTCAAATAAACCTGAGAGAATAAGAACCTTAACACCCTGGGGAGTTTCCTGAAATCCAAATACACACTCTATATCCATATACCAGAGAACTACCTCTAATAGATATCTATTTACTTGATAAATAAAAAACACAACAAACAATCTGGGATTTGGGCATAGTTCACTAATGAAATTTGGATACTTTTTGGATAGTGTATTTAGAGAAAAATGAAAAACTAAATCAAAACTAGAATCAACAAAAATAATAAAAGAAAAGAAACACCTCGAGCTAAAGACAACTTACTCAAAATCTATACAATCTCAAGAACAACCAAAAACACCCTTTCAAAATCCAATTTCATATAAATTTTGAAAATTGGAACATTTTTTTATGACTCATTTGAAACCAATTTCAATTCCCAAAATGAAGATTCCCTTTCCATAAACACCATTCCAAAATTAATATTTATACCTAACCTATTCTATTCTGAGAACCATCACATATGTGTTCACCCAATATTGCTAACACCGTCCATAGATAATTTTCCCCATGCACTCTCCATTCATATACTTGAGAATGTGACCTTCCATAAATAATATCAGGTGCCAAATAAATTTTTTCCTTATAAAATCCAAACACTTAACTGAATTTCATAACTGATACCCTTTCACATTAAAACCAGAGTTTACTATTCTAAAATAAAAGTAGATGAAACCATCTTTATTTTCATATCAAAACCACCTTCATTTTTAACACACACTCATATCATCTGAAATCCAAACAGAATACCACTAGTAAATAACCACCAGAATAAAGAACTAATTTCTATGAATAAACTGGAGACATGGTGGTGATCTGTGCCCCAAGTAAGTCATAACACAATGAGGTCCTTAATCTAGGAACATGGAATCTAAATAGGGCACCACCCCACGTTAGGCAATGACTTAACTTGAGTCGTCTCCGTCATCACCCCCTAAAAAACAACCCAAGAAAAATATCTCAAATCTCTGACTACCCATGGAAAATCAAGTATCCTTGCAATAAAGATTTTGGGATGCAATTTTAAAACTTACATGAAAATTCCCAACATTACTAATCTCCATCTACTAGACACCCCAAATAAGAAGGACCTCCTCTAATATTATTTTTTCATAGACTAGACCAAGTAAACCCTGAACCGATTATCAAAGACGAGACACAGCATGGACCGAGGTGTGTTACCGATCCCCATTGCTATAAACTATTGTTAGATTCCTAATATAACCACTGGTAATGATTTCTTTCTAAACAAATGTTATCCAAATATATTAAAACTGATGATAAAATTTATAGAATTAGAAAGAAAATAAACTGACCTCCTACTGCCCTTGTAGGACACTGACCCACTCCTAACCAAGCCTTCTCAAACATTGAGAAGATGAACCAGGAACCTAAACGTGAAACATAACATATAATTGAAAATATATAATAGTCTTGAGCACCAATATTCTCAGTACGAGTGCCAAGAATTAACCATTGAATCCAAAAGTTCCCTTTTTTTGAAGCAATCAATAAACACTAGTTTGATATACAAATATAAAATATTGGTTTTATATTTTAATATATAGAACATTTTTTTAATATTTAAATGAAAAATACATCACACACTATATGTAATTTCCAAAACCATTTTCTATTTTATAGGAAAAAAATTCAGGATTATCAATGTTGTTCTAAAATAAATTAATAAATAGTAAAAACTAAAAATAAAATAACAGGTAAATTTGAAAGTATACAAAAAATGTATATCATTATATATTCATGGATGATCCGAAAAATCACTAGAAAATAGAAAAATGTACTCGGTTCTAAACTACCTATCGGAATATGGTGATTATTTTCTGTCCATAACCAATTGGCCCCCCAAAACTGAACAAATATCGTGGTAGACTCTGCTTGGCATAACAACAATACCAGAGGGTACCAACACATCTAATCAGGTTTGATCATAAAATGTCACTAGATCATCTAGAAAACACATAAGATCCCATTTTGGATATATCAATATATAAGTATGAGGCCCTTTCACATGTGACTCAACTCACAAGTCATCACAGCACTTGCCTACCATAAAGACAGATGCATCAAATAAATTCACACATAATGTGTTACCCTTGATTAGAGATCCCCATTTACTGAAATATATTTTTATATAAATACATTTCGAACATAAATATTTCTAATCTGGCCATCATATCATTTTATTAACAAAATTACTTTATTAAACACTTGGATATGTCAATCAGGCCTTTAGTTTTACATAATTTAATGCCTTTATAAAAATATTTCCCAAGATATTTTAAAAAAACTCTAAACAATAAATTTGTATTTAAGAATCCCAAAGGGACTCTAGGATCAAAATTTAAAAGAATTACAATAAAAATATTTAGTAATACTATGTTAAATTTCATTATAAAAACTAAAAGACACATTCCACTAAACAATAAACAAAACATACAACAACAACGAAACAAGAATATATGCATGGATTTCATTTCAAAAATTTTAAAGAGCTGCTAAAAGATACCAAAATTAATTTGAATACAATATCTTCTTCAACAACCAAGGATTTTGGAAAAATACAAATTCAAAGCAGCATCTTCATTTGAGGTCACATCTATGGGTGCCACTAGTGCAACTTTGGATGTGCCAAATCCAAAGACGCATAGATCCTACAAAGAGGCAAAAAAACATTTCCAAAAAAACACTATGTTTGATAAAACCATCCAACATAAGAAAATAATGTTCCATAAAATTATTCTACAAGATAACACCACTCAAGACCTCCAAAAATACCATTGGAGGATAAAGGCATTTAGTCCCAGCCTTTTGGGCATGGCATAAACATGTGGGTAAATGAAGAAGCATAAAAAAATCAATTTTAATAAAATATTTCAATAAGAAAACACCAAAATAAGTTATCTGTAAACATATCAGAGGAGTAAAACATAATATAACATTTAATGAATAAAACACTGTCAATAAATGGATTAAAAATTAGAGAATGTGAATGGAAACATCTTCACATAATCAAGAACTATTTCAAAGTTGTTTGTACCAATTCTAACCATCATAAAAACACTACAAAAAATTTTATATCATCCTTATAAAAGCATGAATAATATATATAAATTAATTGAAATCATAGAAGTTCATATGGAATGCTCTGGAAAGATGGAAAGGATAGAAATTCCTACCTCAACAACGGTTACATCATGATTTCTAACTTAATTAGAAGCTTGTTCGCATGCACAAACTCTTATATATATATATATGTATATAATTAAACTGATTCATGTGTTACAGGCACCATGAGGGTACATGTACAATGAGGTTTCATATATCCATACATATATGTGCCTTGGAATATGCATCCGCACCTTCAAAACTGAGGGCAACTCCCTAGGACAAATCCATGTGACTTAAAAAGAACACAAATACATGTAATAAATTTTATGCCAAATAAATAAATCAATATACAATTCATAAACCAACCGTACAAAAATCTCAATGATCCCATGTTAAATCCAAATCACATATTCATAATTTTTATAAAAAAAACTAAGGGTATGATCCATAAAATGACTTTAATTTTCCTTAAAAGATCATATCACAATTTATCAACAGCCCAAGTGCATAAACACATCAGAATAATTAAAGAATCACTAAAATGAATATTTTTAAACAATTCAATCAATTACAATATATTAAAAAAAAGTTAGAGAATGATATCCTAGGTTTGAAAATTATATTTTTGAAAATTATCAAAACTAAATTTGGAAATTGAAAAATTACATCAACGCAGACACATACAGGCATAAACTAGAAACTATCTGATTTGTCCAAAAAATAAATTACAAAAAAATATGGAAAACTATAGTAGGAAAGGTAAGGGATAAATGAAGATGAAATTAATGTATTACAACTCAACGAAAGAGAGAAATTATTATCAGAGTTCCCAGGAATGGAAATACATGAGTTTAGCTACGTCAGATGTGTGTGAATACAATAGTGTGTCAACCGAATGGAGAAAATAATTATGCGGACCCTTCACACACATAAAAAGTTGAGGAAAACACAGAAATGTAAACACCATTATTAGGGCTTGGCCAAATAATATGAAAACTCATATCCAATCCCTATTAATGATGGAAAACATATCAGAATGGGAAGGGGAGAGGCTGAATGGGTGACTTTCTGGGGTGTTGGCATAAAAAAGTGGGTGCACTAAGATGGACTTTACCAAATAAAGGATTGTGTAACGCATTAGGGTGAGGCCCCCTGGAAAGGGCGCGACTCATGGGGTTCGGTGTCGGAGGTGTACATGAGAAAGTGTTTGGATGTCTTATGTGAAGTTGTTGCATGAGAGGGTGGGCGGAGCAGAGGTCCGATGTGAGTTGGTAGAGGGAGCAGGCCAGACGGGATGGAATGTCGGGAGGAGGGCCCCAATGTTTAATCCTATTTCCCATTTAATTATAATAATAATAATAATAATTAAATCTTAATGAAAATATTTATAATAATATTAGTAATTATAAAATCATAATGACATCATTAACTTCCATAATGATAATAATAATAATAATAATAATAATAATAAATAATGGTAATAATATTCATAATTTTGTTAACATTATTCAAAATAACAAAAACATTAATAACCACTAAATAAAAATCATGTTTATAAAATTTTGATGATGAAAATATAATTAACTATTTTAAAAAATAAAAATATTTTTATCTACCCAATATTATTATTATTATTATTATTATTATTATTATTATGAATTAAGCATTTAACGTATTTTATTTACAAGAAATTTTATTTTTAAAAAACACTAGACAACTGCACGGTACTCCGACTTACCGTGCAGCTAACTCTATCAGTGTGGTGCCAGCGCACGGGTTCGAAACCCACTAGAATTATTAATGGTGAAAATATTATATCAGCACTAAACCTGCTCCTAGATGATGATAACTGAATTTGAGATATTATAAAATGAAATAAAATTACATAAATAGTGCTGGGGTGTGCCAATAAATATTGTTGGGGTCTTATATATTAAATAATATATATATATATATAGTAAATAAGTTTGAATAAGTTATCTATCGATTTCTATGTGAATGATGACTTGTTTTCAAAATTAATTAATAAGATAAAAATTAACTTCTTTTATTGACCTTACAAATAAATAATGATAAAATAAAATTATTTTTTTTGATAACTAGTGTATTAATGTATTAATAATTATTGTTAATAGAAGTGATTATAATGTATAATTGAAGATGTATATGGTGAGAGAATCCCAAAATAGGTCATTTTGAAAGGGGTATAAACTCATTATTTCATTATTATTGAAATAAAATCAATGTATAATAAAATTTCATTCTTTTTTGAAATTTTTAGGATTTGGATTGTCAATGAAGATCATATAAATTAAATATATTAAGGTGAATATATTTCTAACCATGATGAATAAAATATTTACATATAGAACTTATTTATATTTTGTCATTTCAGAATTTTTGTAGTGATTGGAGTTGATAAAAATGAGAAAATTTTATAATGTTATTTTGTTAGATGTAAGAGAGAAAATTTAACAAGTGTTTTTTTTTGTTATAGTTAGTAGTGGATTTCATTTAATGTTAAGGTTAATAAAATTACATGTGGGACTCTTATGATTTATGTTAGTTAGTGATTTGTGAATTTTAGGATAGTTTTATATTTTTTTCTTGATGAGATGAAATTATCTTTTTTATATTACATATTCTACATCACATTACTTTTTCATAGAAGTATAGTGAAATATATCTTATAGTTTTGTATTACATGTCTTGTATTTCAAAAACCCAGATTTCTATTTTAAATAATTAACAATTAAAATTGTGAATTTAGTGTTTAAATAGTTAAATTATTGAAGTTATAAAGGGACATTACACGAATCATGATTAAATGGATAAAATCATGGTTTATAGATAAAATGAGTCCTAATATTATTTAATTTATTTCATATTCACTCATAAGGACAATATTAGTTTATATATTAGAGTATCAATGAAGACTAATATTGTAGGGAATAATATTTTAGTTCCTATAGTATGTATTGAGCATGGATAACATTAGCCATATACATACATCATTGACAATTTAAAGCATTATAAAGTTGTTTTCTCATGGTAATGACACTCATTGTGTAGAAACGAATGTTAATCATTTTACCATATTAATTGTCACAATAATATATTTTATAATGTCCTAAATTCCTAAAATGTGATATCATTCCCAAATATATTTTTTAGATAATATTCTTTGAAATATTAGATTATATAAAATAATCGATAAAATATTATGTATTTGATCTTATGGTATTTAGATAATATAATAGATCTAATTGGACAATATATATTAAATTAGTAGAAAAAATTAGTAAAAAATTAGTATTTTTTACTAGTTTGTAAAATAATTTCATTTTTATGAATTTCAAAATTTACATGTGTGACAAATTTTTTTATTGTTGGATTTAAAATAATTTTAAGGAAATTATTTAATCATAATAAAATAATTACAAAAGTAGACTATATAATTCATCGTCTATCAAATCACTTCATTTTGAACATAGCAAATGGATAATGGGAAATATCTTTCAAGTGAAAGGGTCCTGGATGACCTGAAATGTCACATGACCAAACTTGACACGAGGTCGGAAGGGAATTATCGATCCCAAAGTGGCTGGTAACTAGTGCTTAAGAATTTGGAATATATATTTAAGATTATTTTTACCTTTGATATATGTTTTAAATGATTAGTGTACACAATATATAATATTTAATGAAAAATATATATTATTGATGGAAATGCATAAAATAAACTTATTACAAATATATGTTACCACTATATAGAGTAATTTCAATATAGGATTATAATAAAGAGAACTTATGAGATACATAAATATGTAAATATCATATAATTTTTAAGTCACCTATATTAAAATCCAATGTAATGATCCATGTTAGTGCGACCAATAAATAAATATCCAAACAGATCAATATAGTAAACCCACAATCAACCTTCTCAATGTGATCCACTATCATGCACATCATCCTGAATCCGTCAAAAAATTAAAAACTCTACCATTAAAAATTAAGTATACCATAAATTGGGATCTCGGATAAATAACCAAGATATTCTTTCACCTAATCATTTATGTACTTTTTGAGATAAACAAACATATTAGAATTTCATCATTGAATATACGAAATTAAATTTTAAAATTAATTTCATTATTACTATTATGAATATATATAGTATGTATTTTTTACCAATTGGATATAATGAATCCAATGAACTTTTTTGTAAATAAATTTTATAATAATCCTCTATTATTATAATATTAAAGGATATAACCACAATATTATTATAAAAATACTACAATAAAAATGATGTGTGATTGTTTAATAGTTTTAAAAAAAATCATCCAAATTACCTATACTATATAAAAAATATTCTTAGAACTATGGTGATAAAAACAACATCACTTGGAATTATAAAATCAATTCATAAATTTTTTAAACCATTTTTATTGTAAATAATGACCATAAACAAAAATAAAAAGAAAAATAGAACCAATATATCCATATATCACATACACATGAAAAACAAAAGTAGTGATTCCATGTATGAAAATGAAATGTTTTGGGATACAGACATGGTGATTAATGATATACCATAAATAATCCCTTTGATGAACAAGGAATTACCTAGGTTTCCGGATGACAATGGTAATATAGATCTGAACTAGCGACTTTAACACCAAGTTAGCACAGAATAATATTTAGTAATCTCAATGTTACTAAAACAATGGTGGGTCTATTGAATCCATTCTAGAAGATATCATCATCCATAGGCCTAAATCCATCATAGGAACACTATGTATCCAATGATATAATTCCCATGAATTAATACATTTGTTATTAATGTAGTGTACACATCCAAGTCATCTAACTACTTTTAAAAATAATGCGAAAAAATTTATCTGTGGTGAAAAATAGTACTGCGAAAAAAAAAATTCATAAATAATTTAATATTTTTATCATCTCAACTAATACACACCCATATGAAACATACTATTTTTAAATACATAAAATTAAATCAATATTACATGAAAAATATATTTCTCATCAGTGTTGCACAATTAATAAAAAAATATTAAAATAATGAACATAATCTAGGGCCTCACCAACATTTTTGGAAAATATACAATGCTATAAAATAATAATTGTATTCCATAAAATATCAAAATGATTAGCTATTTAAAAAATTTGTAAATAAAATTTAAATACAAAACATAAAATATTATTTAAAATAATAATATGTGAATAAATTTTAAAATATTTTATTCAAATACCTTTTGAAATTAATAAATCATAATTATAATAAAAAATACATTTTGAAAATAATGAAATTCAATTTTCACATGAAATATATGGGAGAAAATACCATTATTAATATTGTTTATATTAAACAATCATCTAAAACGTCTTTCAATACACTTGTTATATAAGAAATAAAACTAAAAATAAAAGATAAATTTAAAAAAACATTATTTGACGTGAGACATAATTTATTTTTTTAAATATATTAACACTATCACATATAAATTTCATTAAAAATATAAAAAATTTTAAACACTATGAACTCAATGATATTTTTTAATATAAATCCATATGAATTATTTAAAAAATACAATAAAAATATCTCTCATGAGTTTTAGTACGTTTATATTGATGAGTAATTCCCATATGATCCAAGAATCCTAAAGACCAATCCAATAAAAAAAACTAAAACCCCTAATTATAGGCCACCAAAACCCTATATGTAACCACAAAATCCATTTGATTTACAAGTGGAAAGGAATCCAATAATATTTAAATGATGGGAAATGAGGAATACACTTATTATTTAATATTTGTGATATAAAATGGATGTAACACAAGAAATTGATTATATATGGAAGGAAACGGGAGAGAAGATGTGGCTAGGATACCCGCAGATGAGAATATCCCTAAATTAATATACATTTATTGTAATATTTAGTAGGGTAGTATTAATTAGAAATGTAAAATATAGAATATAATGTTTTTTAGAAAACCTAGATGGATACATTGTATGTTTTCATGGTTATGGTAAACTACACACTAAATGATTGGTAGACACATGTTATAATTACAAATCATAATTTTTTGGATATTTTTCCATACTATATTCCAACCATGAAAACAAATACTTCAAGAAAATACTTCACAATCATATTTTCATATTGACATTTTCTCATATCCATTCAATAATAAAGAAATTCCTGAATGGACCTCACATATTTTACATTAAATTTAACACTATTTAAACCAAACCATGAGCCAAATTGTACACCTAAAATTACATTCTTCAATTTTAAATAAGTTGAAAAAGAAAACATTGAACAATAATAATAGAGGTAGGATGGGTCAAGAAAATATAAAATAGGATTTTTAGTAAAGGAACACCATACCCACAAAAAACCCTCCAATACTGCATACATGATATTAAAACATTAATAAATAATTCAATGGGAAATAATTCATAAGAATCCCATAGATATTTCAATGAGAATATATAGTTACCATAGGATTCACTAGCATATATAATTCATCTAAAGCGGAGTTATAGGGAGCAAGAACCACCAAGAGAGAAGAACTGAAAACAATACACAATGAATAAGAACCAAATGAAAATACAAAATATTCATAGTCATCTGTATCAACTGATGAATAAATATCAACTTCATGAAAAATAACATCATAAATAATGTAAAATTTATTATAAGAAAATACAAACCTAAAATCACCACATCCCATATCACCCATTATTACAAGGAAACTTAACCAAATGCATGAATTAATATGTAATTTAAAACTCCCTGGTTCTAGGTCAAAAAGATAGCGTAAGGGGATATTTGTTTCTATATAAATGGAATTAAAACTCATAATTAAATAAAATCGAATCGGGTGAACAAAATCCTATTCATAATATAAAATAGTTTCATGCCAGTACTAGTCACCCAATGAATGTACATAAACTATTAATAAGTCTAATAAATCTAAAATATACCTGAGAAAGTTTCTCAAAACAACACATGATTAAATCAAGTATTAATGTTTTTGTGGAACCATGAAAACAAAATTACATGGGTGAGGATATAGAAAATTACCATGAATATAACTAGCTTTAAATTAACTCAAGGATATTAAGAATATATATGATCCAAAATAAAATCTCCATAAATAATAAAACTCCTAAAACTACATTTGTTAATTAAAATTATAAAAATTATAATATTAACCCAATCATATAAATATTTATATAGAGAAAATAATCACTATTAAATGAAAGGTAGTTCCTTAAGTGTTTTAATATAAATAAATTTTCAAAATCACTCATTCATCACAATGTTTTGGTAGAGTAAACATCTGTAAAAAATACACATAAATTTCAAAATGATTCACCTCAAAACAATCAACCAAAGATATAATTGATATACTCATTCAATAGCTTGTTGATATTTATAATTTACAATCACAATTGATGAATCAAATCCCTTAATATTATTCATATAAATTCTATGTGTATCGATAATCTAATTGAATTTCCAAAAATACATTAATTCACCAAGTAAAAAAATGGTAAATTTTAATTAAAAAATATGTTTCCTTTAAATTAATCACCTTTCCATAGAGTTTGTAAAATTTTATTCTTAAATTCCAGGAAAAGTTTGGAAAAACACAACATTATTTATAAATATTTCAACTCAATTAGGAATGTCACATAATATCATTTTATTTATAATAACGAAATATTAAATGAGTCTAAATTTTTTTTTCCCAAAATAGAATATAAGACATTTAGTATAATACTCCAATACAATTAAAGTCCCCTTTCATTTTATCAGGATATCTTCTATTTTTAACATGTTATTGTGGACTCATTATAAAATTCCATCATTAGTAAATATGTGCTCAATTTTCAAAAAAAAATTATGAGGTCCCACCTTCACATCACTACATTTTGATAAATCATTATTCCAATTCAAAAAATATTCTCAAATAAATTAATTCAATTAAAATAAAAATAAATATCAATTTATAATCGAAATATTATATTGGTTTAACAATTTATCTCGTCCTTTAAATAATATTATATGAAATAATAATTTAATTTTCAAACAAATTTCCCAAATCCAGATGGAAGAGGATGATTAATAGTTCATTAATAATTTAATGTAAGCTATTTTTTTATTCAAAATTTATTTGTCAAAAATAATGTGATAAGATATAGTTTTTCTCTAAATTTGTTTTTTAAACACAAAAAACATCTTTAAAAACCAATCCCATATTAATAAATTCACAACAAATCTATCAATTCATTATGGAATGAAAATAATTACTTAACAAAAATAACCTAATTTATTCTCATAAAAATAGTAAGTATCATTTAATTCAACATTGAATAAATTAAATACAGATCTATAAGTACCCGACCATATAGTGTTACATATTATTTAGTTATTTTTAGAATTTTTCATTCTTTCACAATAAGGATCTTTTTAGGTTTAGAGTATTATAGAACAATTAAATAACCCATACATAAAAAACAATAAAATATAATGTGGAAACCTATGAACATTATCATTTTCTTACATTTTCTGGATATTTTAAAATCAATAATGACCACTTTCATGAAAACACTTCAAGACTATCAAGATGAATTATTCTAGTCAATTTCTCGTACTTATATTTTTTTCTAAAAAATAAATAACATTTGATGGTCATAAAATTATCTGTTAGGGAAATAAAAATAGGTCAACTATTAGTCCATTTATAAAAATTAAAAACATATAAAAACATTAATATGATGTAATAATTTTCCCCTTGATAAGTAGTAAAAACGTTCAAATGATATTAATACCATCTAATTAATTTTTTTATAAAATGATTACCATAAAAAATAACAAATTAAAAAAATACATTAAGGTAACATTGAACATCATTGTACATTCCATTATTATAAATCGAAAGTTAATACAATATTCTTCTCTACATGTCACTCTTACAAACGGAATAACCATATGGCCTAATTTTGTAACCAAGGTGTTAAGGGGATATCATGAACCCTCTCATAATTAGTTTATCATGGACCCCCTTTAATTAGATTATTATTTTACCTCCCAAAAAATTTCCTGGTATAATTTATATTTTCATAACACCAAAAATATTTCAATTGTGAATATTTCATTCATGAAATTCAATTTTCAATCATAAAAAATATTTCAATATATTGGAATACTCAATATATTTGATTCATTTGTTTGAGTTACTAATAAAAATTATGGGTTTTATTTTAGGGAATCACATAGTCTTGAAAAATATGAAGAAAGTAATATAATTCACATGATGGTGGAAAACATTTTATCGTCCTAAATGTTATCAATAGAACAATCCTTTTTTGGGTTTGTAAAAATATTCCATATAAATAATGTAATAATATTCAATTTCTGAAATATATTAATGATATTAAATAAAGACATTAAATTTTCATTTTAACCACTTTATATCCATATAAATTAAATATGTCATATAATATACTAAATACCAACATGAGGATATGATTACATATTTAAAATTTAAAATCCTCTCATACAACATTGAAGATTTAATCCACAATATACATAAACATAAACATTTAATTTAACAATTAATTACATTAGAACTGAATAAATTTTGATATAATATTTCAATGGTGTTGTATATACACCTTACTAAATTATAAAGTTCAAATAAACATAAAATATCTCAATAATGGGGTTTGAGGCCAAATACCTCACATTGGGCATGACATGCCTCATTTTTACTTAAAATATATAATATAAATATATATTAATTATCATCATCCATACGATAGATTTCCAATTTTATTTTAAATTTTATTTTAAATTTTATTTCACTTATTACAATTATTTACAAAGGCACATAAATAAATAATTTTACATCGTGTGATTTGAACATGTTAGGTTTATTTGTTAAAATAATTTGGTATGTCAGATATGTTCAAATAAGGTTTGTTTTAAAAATATCTAGATTAATAATAATATAATAATTAACATTTATATAATAAAATTACATATTCAAAACAAATCATGAAATAATGTTACGGAAAATGAACTAATGTTACAATCATGGAGATGATAGGCCATACGTACAAATGCGTAATGTTAAAATTTCTTCATTGAACATAATAGAATGAAATGAAATAAAAAATTAACATCACATAATGATCATTATATAATATAAAAAATATAATTAAATCATATAAAAATATATATAAAATTATGTTGATGTAAAACGAATCACATCTATTCGAGGAGGTGGTAGGGCACATGTCCACGAACGATGTTATCGCTATTCAGTTTGTGTGAATGTGTTAAATAAATTGATGTGTTTATTTAAATAAAGGTAAATATTTCATGAAGATAATATATATTTTATGTATGTAAAATATTTTTAATTAAATACAAACTCAATATTTTCCATTTAGTGTGTAAACATATCACATCACTTTGAAGATTTGGTAGCCCACATTTCCACAAATGATGTTATCGTATTATCAAAAAAAAATTATAAAGGTGGTTGTTATAAAATAAATAAAATATTATATATATTATAAATATAATATATATCATATATAAAAATCATTTCAATCATAATTCCTTACTATTAAATGTTGTAAAAGAAAAATTAACAGCATTGTTTCGTGTGGCGGTATTTCTCCATACATCGGAACAATAGTTTTTTTAACGATTAGATGGATGTGTGTGTCATTTTCTGTATATATATTATCACCAAAAAATTATACTATATTTAGGATAATTATTTTATTATTTATAAATGTAATGATTATATTTGATTATGTGGATAATAAATATAAAAAAATATCGTCAGAATGGGTGTAACCATTTATTCAGTTAACTACTTTTAGATGACATCAATGGGATTCCTTGGATTGATTTGGGCCCAAGGTGATGAATATATGTTTTTTGTTGGTATTTTTAGGGTAAATTTTTTTATATATTTTTTGATCCATTGTGTCATGTCATCTTTCAGGATGTGGGAGGGATGATTTCATTTTTATGAAAGAGGATGACTGACACACGTAAAATAATTGAAGTGGGAATTCCACCCATGTTTTCCAATGATATGTGGATCAATTAATTGTAATAATTCTATATATATGATTATAGGCACTATATATAGCCATCAAATGGATTTTTCAAATATTTTTTGATCATTTTATTCTTCATGATTATTGATTAGTCCTTGGATAAGATAATTTTTCTTTTAATCATTGTAATTAATTATTTTACATTCACTTATATTTTTTTTTAAAACCTCTGTTGATGTTATTATAAATTCTAAATTATTTTGAGTCAAAATATATATCCCATTTTTATAATCCTAAAAATACTAGTGGCATAGATTAATTTAAATTAAATCTCATAGATATATTTGAAAAAATGTTTTTAAAGTTAAAATGTTCTAATGATTTATAAGTTTTTTTAATCAATTTCAAATTGAAATTAACTTATCATACAAAAATAGGGTTAATTTATTTAAAAAATAGTTTAATTTAACATTAAAACCATTTAAAAATATAATTTACCCCTATAGTTAAACATAAAGAATTTTTTTTGAATTGAAATGTATTATTTTTAATTATTCATTTTTAAATTATTCTTCTTATAAAAATAAAAATAAAATTAAAATTAGCACATTTATTTTGTTTATATTTTTAAAATTATGTTTATTAGTTTATAATAAATTAGTAAATTTTTTAAAAACTGGAATTAAAATTCATTCTCTTGTAAAAGAATGTAAAAAATAAAATTTTAAAATATACATATTTCTATGATTAATATTGGTCTTATTATTATTTTAAGCATACCAAATTTATTAGATGAGTGTAAAAAATTAAATTTAAATATATAAAAATAATATATAAAATCCTATTCAACTATCTGATATAATGACTAGGCAATAACTAACTCTTAAAATAATAATATTAAAACTATATAATTATTCGTTATAACTCAGTCTGGCGTTTAATTCAATATTTTGGAAATAATCTTTGTTTCAGTTCAGGTATGTAATCAGAAATAGAATTTCACCTAAGTTAATATTACTATTTAATTAATAAATATTAATAAAAATGTAAAATTATTACTCTATAATTACCTGGGATGTTACAACCGTCCCTCTTTTGATATTTATGTCTTCTTAATTTTATTCACAAATAAATATGGGAGGATATTTTTCATTCATAGTAGTTTCAGATTCCCATTTTCCTCATCAAAAATATGGTTCTTCCATAATACCAAAATATTTTGACTTACATTATTTTGCATCAAATTATCTATGTGGTTAATAATCTAAACTGGTTATTCCTCATATGAAATATTATCTTCTAGTTAAACTAGTATAGGTTATAAAATATTAGATAGTAAATTACATACATCCTTAACATTGAAACATTAAATACATTGGATAACATCCTAGGTAAATAAATATTCTAATATATTCATATTTATTAAAATTTGTGAATTAAAAATATTTTATACTTTAGAGGGGAATCTATGTATGATTGAGTGCAAAATACAAAACAACATTCTTGGAAAATATATGATGCACACAACGTTGATCTATACTAAAAAATACTAATATAAATTTATAATTTTAAGACCTAGTTTACGTATAACAACAGTATTGGAAAAAATGAACAAAACTAAACATATTATTATTAAATAGGTTTCATAAATTTTTTTACATTTACATAATTAAATATAGTCTTTAAATGAGAAAGAATCCAATATTAAGCATGAAATGCTCTAATATTCTTTAAAAGGTCGTTTTACTGCATTTTGATGGAGATCCATTTTTCAATATAGTTATTGTCACTTTTATATGTTCTATTTGAACAAATAAAATTCTTATTTAGAAACTGGACATAAAAATTTAATTTGGATGAAATTTTGGAATTTTTCTGATAATTTTCATTTTTAATGAATAGTGAAAAATACATCATTTTAATACAAAACCCCCTTTCAAATAATATTTATTTATATGGATATATTATCATTTTAAATGGTTATAAAGTTTAATAATATTTTAGTTTTACAATTTAATCCAACTATGGTCATTGGAAGTAATTTCACTGTTAAAATTGACATAAACAGATGTCAATCTTTTGATAATTATTATTTCTTAATAACACACTTTTTTGTTTTAACAACGAAAATTCCATTTTAATTAATTATTCCTACTTAAATGTTTTTAATTTGTTAAAATATACATAATTATTGAATTTTTAATATCAAATATATCTTAGTATGAATTATTGGTTTTTTCTAAAAACCTTCATTTTTTGATGAATAGAAAAAACACTAAGTAGTAGTAAAAAGCCCAAATTTTATATTTAATTACAATTATATCGCATTTGGGAATTGATTTTCAAAAATCCTACATACCTAGTAGTTATTATTAATCAAAATTTGATTCAAGAAGATGCAATTTTTTGGTGAATAGTTAATTTTTACTTTTATTTACTTTAGTTAAAGGTAAATATGGTAATTCAAGTTAAACTATATTATAATAATATAAAATTACCATAACACTTTCCTTAAACTTATTGGATGATTAATATCATACAATGGTCATATTTTTGTCGATTTAGGGATCCCATGGAGCCACTTATGTTTGATAATGAAAATTTATATTAATTAATTTCATGGAGTGATAAAAATGACGTAAAAATATAACTTTTCATAAATAAATTTTTTCATGGGGTTATATATGTTATATATTAAACTATAAATATTAATTTTAAATCTAAAACAAATTCTTATATCATGGTATTTTTTTATATGTTCAGAAATCAAATAAATAAAATTATTTATGAAATAATAATGATGTAGTGCTTACCACATTAATGAATGATTTAAATAAATAATATTTTAATGATTTAAACAATATCTAAAACCTATCTAATTATTATTGGGTGATTTTATTTTGAGCATGATTAATATTTTATTATTATTCAAGTAATTTTTATCATTTAGAAACCCACAATAATTTTATTATAAAACTACATTTTAAAAAATTCCCAAAAATCCCTTCGTCCCCCTTTTAAAAAGACGTCACTTCTAACCCATTCCTCACAACATTCAAGCCCCTTGGATCATCCAACATCTTCCCAATTAATATTCCTAAATCATTGTATTCATCGTAGAATCTTTTCCTATGCATAAGGTAATGCATGTAATCCTTTGGGTTCACACCAAATTGAGTTACTCGATTTAAAGGTAACGCCTTCCCTTTAGTTATTTTATTTTATTTAACTTATCCATCCCCCAAAACCATCTTTATTTCATTTTTTATAATAACACCACTAACTTCAATATACTAGAATATTGTTATGAAAATGATAAAACAATACTTACACACACCTCCAACTAATGGGTAATGAACATACTGTTTCTGTGGACGACAAACTAACGCCTCACGAAATGATGACTGTGAAATTACCTCATACCGCCTCTAATGGTGGCCATTAAAATGGAACTATATTTATATGTGATATATATTATATTTATATTGTTCCCTTACTTCTATATTTCACATTTATATAAATCTTTTGTGGTTTCCATAATTGTTAAAAGCGATAATTTCATTTGAGGAAGTGTGGCCTACTACCCCCTCAAAGTGATATGACTCGTTCATGCCAAATGTGGGACATATAGAGGATAGAGTTAATGAAAATATATATGATATTATACTGGAAATATAATATACCTATGTATAAATTCATTTTTATTCCAGTAAAATACAAAACTGAAATGAAAGTAGCATTCATGCTGACATACGGATGAACATCTCCATGAATGGTGGATTTTATTTCCAATATAAAAATGTTATTTACTGTTATAAATATATATAATTTCTAGATATATATGTTATATATGATATCTAAACCACGAATAACATAATAGAGATAATGTTCTTTTGACCACTGGGACAATTTATAATAATAACAAGTTCACTTTTAACTCTTGTTCCGAACAACGACAAAATGTCTCATTTAAACTCAAATAATTAACTAATTGTTATTGAATGGTAATAAGTAAAATAAAATTATTAATAAACATGAAAAAAGTTCTTAATAATGTATTAATTAAATTAATTTTATTTTTCAAAAAATTAAAGAACGTATGGGTCATGTTAGACAGGAGATAAGGGACAACATATCAATATCCTTTCATTGAGGCGTACATTTATTTATAAAAAACATTCTTTTATACGGTATACAATAATAACATATGAATTTTAATTTCATTCAAAGGGAGACTTTTTCTTATGAAGAGATTTACTAAATGAAAAATGGAAATTTTTTAACGTTTGCGGCGATAAAGACCTCTCTGCCACCGTAATCGATAGGTTCATTCTTATATAAGCCTTAATGTTGGTTAAATGAAAAAGAAACACCTTATTCTGTATTTTTGGGTGTTCTAGTATTGAAAATGGGTTTCTAAAATCGATTTTTATTTGAATATCTTGAAATGATTTATTTTCATTGAAAAGAATATGTTCTTAGTGAACTAATTTTATTTACAATATTTTTTGTGTTATGATTATATAATGTCAATTATACATTTTATGGGTGGTTACATGATAAAACAAATGATAAGTGTTACCGTGATAAACCCAGGTGGGTGGAAAGATTTTAACCTCCAATTCATTGGGTATGTAAGTCGACCGTTTGGCTATTCCTTTTAGTGATGTGTGTGGAATTCGACCCTATGGTTATTCCATATAAGTATGTTTATGTACCAAGTTACCTTTATATGTTATGTGTTCTTTCGATGGGTTTTATGGTAATATTATGGATTCAAAAAGGGTAAGGAATGAACTTTAATTTAATGAAGAGTATTTACATCTTCATAAAGGTGAAATGTATTACATATGATAAATTATTCATGGTTTACATGTTGTTTCAAAAAAATATCATTTTTCCATATTTATGTAACTTTTAATGAGGTTTTTATACTCATCTAATGATTTTATTCAATTGTTTTTCATAGAAATTAAAGTTGATTATTTTTAAGGATGGGATCAAAGAAAATTCATTATGTCTAGAATATGGAACTATACATGACACATTTTTTTGCAGAGTTTTATATTTTATTTAGTAGTGGAAACTAGGTAGAAATGTCTAAAGGCAATACTAAAATTGTTATGTATATGTTATTAAATAATTCTCTAAATCAATAAACATGAAATTATCCATAATTAGAATTTTTTATTTAATTAATGATTATGTAATGTTTTAATTCCATGTCCTTACTTTTGGTATAATAGGTTGGTTTAGATAAATTCATAGGTTAGGGTGTTATTTAGTCATATGTGACATGTCCATAATGATTAGAATATTAGAAAGAGTCGTAGTTAATTCTGATAAAGTAACTGTGTTTATGAAAACATAAATACATCTATTTTAGTATTTACCCTTCCCATAAGATATTAAATGTTGATCTTATTGAAATACTAAGACTAACCTTTTTGGTTTTTGTAAATTTATAGATCAATAAGGCACCAATGTAACAATGGATTTGATGAAAACTATGAAGGTTTTCTGAATAATCAAGAGAATGAAGTGGGATATGTAATCATAAAACTTATGGATATTTTCAACCATCAATTTGGAGTCATGATTGACCACCTGAACATTAGTGATTTTTAAAAGGCATCATATATGCGAGGAAAAAATCCCAAGGGAAGTTCATGTAACAATAAAAAATGTATTTATATTAAAAAACCTAGTTTCCAAAGATGTGAAAAGAAACGCCTTGGAAAATGCATCAAAGGGACAATATTATGATTCAAATGTTATAAGGAAGGTCATAAAGAAAAAATATGTCATGGAAAATGGAAGCATCTAGTTGACTCTATGGAAGGGAATATCGTTCTATCTAAAAGATCAATTTAATGTTTTAAATGTGGGGTTTATTGTAATTACATTAATAAAAGTCCTATGATGAAGGTTAGTGAATGAGAATAGGAGGATCATACAAATATATGTTTACTAATACAAATTCCCATTCCAATTGAAGATGAAATATTGACAATAACCAATGAAGGGTAAGGGTTATTTCATATATCATGTTTTTGCATTACCGAAATCATAAGACATTGTGCATGATTTTGTTTTTAGGAATAAAGTATTAAAGAATAAGATAAAAAACATAGATAAAGGATCCAGAAGAATAGTTGATGATAAATATGTCTACATTTTTGGAATTAATGAGTTATGTTGGATCTACAGATGATGATATGCTTCAATGTATTAATGATAGGATTAAATTGGAAGACTAATTATTGAATTTTTTAACCTAATGTTTGATATGAAAAAATTTTATTCATAGAAGAAATACCTATTATTTTGTGGATATATTTATAAATAACCATTTTTATTATATGATCTTGAATTTGAGGCAATTACATTTTATTACTTTTTGGGATGAAAATTTGAGGTATGAGATTACATTTGTGGTTAAAATATCTTATGGTTTTTTTGAGGAATTTATATCAATTTCATAAATGTTATTAAATTATATGGTATTTTAAAAATGATAACACATAGACCATGTGACAACCCATCATGTCAGACAATGCTGTGAGAATCGAACCCACAACAAAAGTGTGATTGGGATTTATCACCTACCACATGACTACGTAAAGTCCCTCGTTAATATGACTTATTATTTTTATTTAAATAATTTTATGGATCATGAATAATTTGATTTTGTTAACTTATGTTTAATAATATATATATATATATATTATAATAAAATGGTTTAGTGATTAAGTGAGAATGGTTATTTTGGAGGACGTTCTCTTCTTTTGGGAAAACCCTAATGGTATAAATATTTTTTTGGAAGACTCTTGTTTTTATTGTGGAAATATGGATATTAAGGTTATTTATGGAAATTAATAACCAATCTTTGAGAATATGTGACTAGGATTATTACAATTTTGTATGAGACATTAAGTGTAAAAAATATTATTTAGAGATAAATATTAATATTTTATGGATGACTCTATGATCCAATCACTCTAAATATTTGTTTTCTATCTTATTTTGGAATATTTTGAATAATTATAAGGATGTATATTTATTGATTGGTCATTGTTGACCATTATGTATTGTTTGTAGAATTTTGGAGATTAAAAGTATTATTTTTTATAAAGTATTATCCTTTCTTGGGGATTATCTAATTTTGTACTGACCATTTTGGTTTTAGTTAAAGTCTAAAGACAATGGGTATATTTAGTACATCTTTTTTGATTTATGTGATTCACTAGAAGGTGATTCTAGAATTTCAGGTGTGACCAAGTCTTCATTAACACTCATTTTTTGTATAAAAGTTTATTTTTTGGTAGAAAATTATTAATGGATGAAACTCAACATGAAACGTAGGTATATTTATTTATGTTCAAATCCAATATCTTAAATAAATTTTCCAACTTTACAAAATGAAGAAAAACATTGCCTGTTTTATTTTCCTACTATGAATCCAATGACCATTTATCCTATCAGATGTTTTTTGTTTTCTTGTGGGTAACATTATCCTGGTCATGTTTTCTATAACTCTCTATTTGAACATGACACTTTGTTTCTCTTCAATGTCCATGTTTTCACACATAGAATCCTAGTATGTGTTATGTATGGTATCCTTTTTATTTTTTAATGTGATATTTTAATTGACTCTTTTTCCGATATGAGGATTTCAATGAAGTTTCCCAGCCCAATTTTAAAATTACAAGGATGCAATTCCCAAAAGGGGGGAGGATGTAACATCGTAGGTAAATAAGGAATATAAACTTTTAATATTTATTAAAATTTTTGAATTAAATATTAATTTTACTTTAAAGGAGATGTTATGTTAAATGGTGTACATAATACACAACAATGGGTTTCTTAGAAAACTTATGTTGCATAAAAAGTTGTGTTATAATGATAATAATTAATATAATAATATTATTTTAAATAGTAGTTAACAGAAAGCTGTTTTATTGGCAGGAATGAACAAAACTAACCATATTAAGATTAAATACGTTTCATAAATGTTTCTACATTTCCCCAAGAAATATTAGAGGCTTAAAATGTGAATGAATCTAGTATTAAGAATGAAATACTCCTATATATTTTTAAAGTTCGTTTTACCACCTTTTGGTGGTGAAGCCTTTTTAAAACCAGTTTTTTCACTTTTATATATACTATTTGAAAAATTAAAATTTTTCAATAAAATTAGGACATCAAAATTTACTTTGGATGAAATTTTAGTATTTTTCTAATAATGATCCTATTTTAATGAAGAGTAAAAAATATTGAGTTTTAATTCAAAAATGCATTATAATATAATTTTTTTATATGGTGAGATTATCTTATTTATTTGATTTAAGGTTTAATTGGATTATAATTTTACCATTTAATAAAATGTGGTTCATTATAGTAATTTCACTTTGAATTTGATCATAAACAAGTGTCAATCATTTGATAATTTAAAACAGGCCTTTTCATTTGACAATAGGGAAATAATTTTAAATTAATTAATGAAACTTCTATGTTTTTTTGTAAAATAGACATCATTTTCTAATTTGAAATATCTAATACAACTTAGGATGCATTTTTAGTTTATTTCTGATAACCTATAATTGTTTATGAATTTTGAAAACACAGTGTAATAGTTTAAAAAATGGATTTTTGATTTAATTGGAATTTTACTGCTTCTATGAATTGAATTTCAAAAATCTATCGAACATGTTTTTTATTAGTATTTAAAATTTGGGTCAATAATATGAAAATAATTTTTGGTGAATAGTAACTTTTTATATTTATTTACCGGGGTTTATGTTAAATAGGAAAAATTAAGGTAAAGAGAATATTATAATAATATAAAATTACCTTTACACTTATCCTAAACTTATTTTATTAGTCATGTCCAACCATGGGCAATTTTTGGTCAATTTTGGCACCCCATGGATCCATTAAATAGTGTTAATGACGATTTATATTAATTAATTTAAAGTAATGAAATAAATAAATTAACTATATTTATTTTAGTAAAACAGTTTTTACATATGGTTATATAAGTTATCTCATATACAATAAATTTTCTTTAGAAACCTAAAACTATTTTTTTCATCATGGTATTTTTTTAATAATTATTAGACATCAAATACATAAAATTATTTATGACATAATAATGAAGCAGTGTTTACCTCATTAATGAATGATTTAAATAAATAAGATTATAACGATTAACAATTTATACAAAAATCATTCCAATTTTTATAGGATGATTTTATTTAGAACACGAGTAATCGTACCTTTTTCATTAATGAGTTTTGTATATTTATAAGCCTAAAATCATTATATAATAAAATAATATTCCCAACACTCCTAACAAGCCCCTTCTCCCCCTTATAAAAATCCCCCTCTTCTAACCCATTACTCACACCTCTCAAGCCCCTTAGATCATCAAACCTCTACCCAATTGATCTCTCTACATCTCAATATTCATCCCAAATGCTTTCCCCTAGTTAAAAGGAAATTAAAGTAAACCTTTTGGTTCAAACCCAAGGAAGGTGCCCGATTTAAAGGTAACGTCTTCCCTTAGGTTCAATTATTTTATTTTACTTATCCATCCCCCTAAACTCACTTTATTTATATTATATAACAAAAACTATATCCCAAATATACTAGTATGTGTTTACATGAATGATTTTAACTACACATACACACACCTCTATCTAATGGGTAAAGAACGTACAGTTTCTGTGGATGGAAAACTAACGCCTCACCAAATGATGATTATTCAATTATATCATACCTCCTCTCATGGTGGCCATTAAGATATAACTGTATTTATATGTGATATAAATTATACTTATATTGTCTCCTTAATTCCTCATTTTATTTTATATTATACATTTTTGGATTCCATAATAGGTAAAAGTGATAATTTCATTTGAGGAAGTGAATACTACCACCCACTCAAAGGGATATGACTCATTGATGATAAAAGTGGTACATATAAAGGATGGAGTTAAAGAAAATATATATTATATTATACTAGGATTATAACATACCTATGTATAATTACGTTTGCATAACATTAAAATAAGAGATAGAAATGAAAGTAGCATTATTGCATACTTACGGCTTACCGTCTCCATAAATGATGCATTTCATTTCTTATGTCCAAATGTTATTTACTATTATAAATAGATATAAATATTTGATATATAGAGACTCGGTTTTGGATCCTGTCATACTTTTGAATATTTCTATGAATAATTCAGAGCTGGGCGTGAAGACGGATTGCGATTATGAGGACCGGTGTGCATGGAAATAAATTTATAAAAATATTAAGTATTTCTATACTATACACGTGGAGGGGGTGTGATATCTCCAAAATGATAGCTCCGAACGGGAATCAGAGGGCATAGTAGAGTCCAGAATGTGCAGTTTACCCTAGGAGGGGTGTAAACATTGTGGATGCGGGACTGTTGCGGAAAGCACCACCAGGGGAAATTTCGTAAATATATGGAAATGTTTATTTATGAGATTCGGCTCGAATAAATTCTGAACTGAGTCTTGGATCAAAAATGTGAGTCCGCTGTTGCATTCAGAACGGCACGTTTACCATAAAGAAGACCTTACTTTTGATGGCATAGGACATCGGGCGGAGGTGAGTCGGAGCCAGATATGGGATAGTTTATAAAAATATCTTGTTCTCCCACCCCCACCCCCCCCACCCCGATTTTGACATTCGGTGCTTAGAGGAGGAGTTCATCCTTCCTCTTCATCCTCCTCCCCTTCTGGAGGTGAATCGACGACCGAATAGTGCAGTCAAGGTGTTGTTGGACTCAGATCTTGACGGCGGGCATTCCTAGATCGTGCAACGGAAAATACGGGGTGGGAAAAGCTTCAACATTCTGCCAGAAGTTAGTTGGTTTGAGTCTTAATCCCATAATCCCGTGTTTTCGGTGAATTGCTTTGTTTTGTCATCGTAGCATGGAAGATCGTGTCCCGAGGGTCGCACAGATGCCTCTAGATCAAAAACCGACCACTGGGGTGGTCCCGAAGGTCCACGAAAGACTCACTGGCGTGGACCCGGTGCAGCGGCACCCACGCTGGTGAATGGCGGCCAGCCACAGAGGGCGGACGGGGCAAGGTGGCGGAGGCCCGGAGGTGGCCGGGTCGGCCAGCGCATGCCGGCCCAGGCCCTTTTTTAATTCACAGTGGTTTTAAAACCCTCGTTTCTTGTTCCCTAGAGGTCAGATACATGTTCTGTCTATGGTGACGCGACCCTAGAGATAAGGAGAACCCTTCGGTGTGGTTTAGATAGTTTTAAGTTTTAATATTGTGGCTGGTCAGTTTCAAGTGTTGAACAAAATAATAATATTTTATTATTGTTCAACTTCGGGCCGTTGTATCAAATACCCGGAGCGTCTGATTGATGTACTGTCAGTGGTGTTGAGACCAAGATTTTATGGTGAAATTTTATGGATGGTTTCTAGGTGTTGGGACCGAGTTTGGGTTGCGGGCCCATGAGGCTAGGTTTTGGTGTTTGCGGACAAATGCAACTTTCTCACAAGGAGTCCAATTTTAGAAGATGAATAGTCGAACATAATTGTTTTTCTGAGAGGATCACAATGGTGCAATCTATTTGATGAGTTTCGAGATTGAGGCATGGGGCCCACCATAGCTGGATTTGGTGAATAGTGTGTTTTTCACCGGGGGTCTTTTTGGGACGAATGAGTAGTGGATCCCATGTGTTTTTTCCGAGGGGATCATAGTGGTATGATCCGCTTTATGGGTTTCAGGATCATTTTATGGGCCCTGAATGGGCTAACTAAGGTGAATAGTGCCTTTCTTCACTGGTGTTTTGTTACGAGCTAGTAAACAGCTGATCCTGTCTATTTTTCCACATGGATTGCGATTGTGTCATCGGAATTGGCCTTGGTGGTGCACGGTGTGGCGTTTTGGACGATCACTCGGGTTAGCGATGTTTGGATAAATAGTGGCTAAGGGTACTCTCTTGGTTCATCCCTACGAGGGTTCATGTGGATCACAACCATCAATTAGGTTTGTGATCTTCTTGATGGGATGTTTGGCTTGTTAGAGTTGTGTCATCCCTCTGGTGGGCCCAGAGCAGGATCCTCTAGCATCATTTCCCTGGATCAGGTTCTTTGTATTGCTATGAATGCTTATCCACGGGCGGCGATCTACTGTCTTGGAGGTTAACCCAGTAGTGTTTGTGGCATCATCGGGAATATAATCCCCTACACAGAGGGATGTGCTCAATAGGGTTCGGGAATCGTTGGGTATACCATCCCCTGTTCATCATGAGGTTTATAGTAGGGTTGTTGTATCGTTGGTTATACGATCCCCTAATCAGCACATGGTGATGGTAGGGTTGCGACATCATCAGTTCGATCCCCTATAGGGAGAGATGTACCAAATATGGTTTTAGGTATCATTGGGACCATCGTGACACAGGTGACGATCCTCTATCTGAGCGACATGTTTCTGTAATCCACCAGATCAGGTTGTGGTATCCCCCAGTGGATCCTATGAATGATCCCCAATCGGTGAGATCGACAAATGCCAGATCAGGTTGTGGTATCCCCCAGCAGACCCTGGGAGTGATCCTCTATCTACATGATCTTCGTATATCAGCGTGGGTTCTGGTATCCCCTAGATGTCCCTAAGAGTGATCTCCTATCAGAGGATTTTGGTGTTCATGTTCTTTCAGCATCGTTACCTCGGTGATGGTATCCGATGTGAGCGATCTCTTGGGTGATAATATGAGATGTTTGTGTGGGACCTGGTGGAGTGTATCTCTCGGACGAGTGTCGTCTAAGATGATATTGATCATAGGTTGAGTCCTCATGGTAGCAGATATTTTATGGTGATGAGGTCGGTACCACAAGTGTCTTGGTGCGTGAGATGAGAATATCTGGATGTTAAAGATGTATGTATGAGAATACATCGGGTTTGATCTGACTAGTTGTGTTTAGTCGAGGATGGCCATGAGATGGGGTTTTTCTCTTGTCTGGGTTTCCACTGGCTGGGATGAGCAGACTGTTGCATTTCAGTTTCTATCTTTTGTTTTGGGTTTTTTGGGTGCAAACTGTGTATTGTTATACTCACCCCTGTACAGGCTTTTCCCACACATGTTTCTGTCACGTGCAGACCACATGCCTTTCATGGGAGTACCAGGAGGACCCAGAGCTGTGGGAGCTTAGTGAGCGGGTTTGACCGGGGTGTTTACCGGTGTTGTGCTGAGGATCATACCGGTAGGTGTTTTACTAGTGTTTTATATCCTTCTGAGTAGGTTGGACACTTTTGTAGATTTATTTTGGTGGGCCCTATTTTTCCCTTTTGTACTTCTGTTGTACTCTGGTTGTGGGATAATTGTATGCATGAATTTACTTTTCATTTTTATATATCACTGCACTGTTTCATGGAGGTGTATGTGGGTACGTGTGTATAAGAACCATAAGCTAATGCCTCCCTAGTGTGTGATATCCTACTCGGGACTAGAAGCTAGCCCCTGGCCTATCAGACAAGTGCTTGGAGTGTCACGGAGCGAGCCCTATTTGGGTTGGGTTGTGATATTGTGGTATCGGAGGAGGTTCAACCTTTGGGATATCAGAGCGTTGTTGGACTAGCTGTGAGTATGGTTTAGGTTTCATAGAAGCAAGGCATTTCAAGTTCACCTTTCAGTCCAGGGACTCCAGTGTTGGTACGACGACCGACATATCCATACACCAGGACTCTGATGACTTTACATTCTACTCAGCTCATTTGTACACTGGACGTAGGGGAAAAATTGTACATTCATCATATAGGACTGAGTTTAGCGTTTTTCCTTTTCATTATTATGTCAGATCTCTAGATATACTCTTTTATTGTGGTGAATATCTGCCGCGTGTAGAGCTTGTGGACCAGGGTGCAGGTTCTGAGGCTCGACCTCCTAGTCGTCTACTAGTTGATCCACCACCTATCGAGTTGCTGGTTGTTCCATAAGTGCAGGAAAAGGTTGTTCATATGCTATGTGTGCTGCAAGAGTTCCAAAGGTAGCGAATATTTAGGTTCCAGGGTGATCCAGACCCCCAGGAAGCGGATGACTGGCTCGAGGCAGTCACCCGAGTTTTCCGCCCGGTGAGGACGCCCCCGGATCAGATTTTTCTCCTAGTAGAGAGCCTTATGTGTGGTTCGGCTGGGTGATGGTGGAGTTTTTTTGATGAAATCCCATTATGAGGAGAGCTCATGTGGGAAGATATTGAGAATCTCTTTAGAGAAGAGTTCTATCTGGTGATGCTGAAGTCAGTACAGATTGAGGAGATTCTACAGCTTCGATAGAAGAGCATGACCTCGTCGGAGTACTCAGTGAGGTTTACAGACCTGTCATGCTATTCCATGGATATGGTTCGAGACACGTTCATTAGGGCTTGTACCATTGAGTAGGGCCCATGCAGGGATATCCGAGAAGGTGTGGTTTCATTGTGCTTGCCCACCTATGCTAGCATGCTGGAGCTGGCCAGAGTGGTGGAGAACATTTAAGATGAGTAGACCCCACCTATTGGTGCTGGGCACACAAGAGATGAGACTTTATTAGTTGGATCGGAATTTGGCAACCGACGACAGACTCAGGGATTGGGTGTGGCCAACGTTTGAGGAGGGGACCCCAGGATGGAGGCTCTGAGGCTCAGGGCTCACAGGGATCGTAGGCCATTTTTTCGGCCACAAGAGAGACGGTGTTACGCTTGCGATGGTCAGGGACATATTGTTATAGATTTCCCAACCTGTTGTGCTGCTGAGAGGGAGACGGACGGTAAACCGCCTTAACAGAGGATGCATCTCGAGCAAGGAGGTTCGCAAGGTGGTGAGAGTGGAGACATAGCTGTTGCAGTAGGAGGTGGTGGTAGGCGGTATGATTTGCCACCACCCCCACCCCCATGCGGTCCATGCCAAACCTAGGGAGATGGGGGATGAGGGTGCAGACAGCTGCATACCTTTGAGGTTTTTGACCCAGAGGCCCCGGTGATGGATAGATTCATTCCTTCTGTCCATTCTGCTTTCTTTAGTAGTATTTTAGAAACTATTTAGTGGTACCCTTACATTTCTATTGCTTTCTGGAGTTTTGTTCAGGGCATTGGTAAGACCATGTGTGGGTGTTGTTCAGCGTGATTCAAATGCATGTGGAAGAGGGATCATTTCCCCATCGAGACGCGTTTTTGTGATGCGATTAAAACCATGTGGGCAAGACAATGCCTCCCAAAGTGGATTGTATTGAGGTGTGGTGGAGTAATCCCTCTGACTTATGTGTTTGCACATGGATGTTTGATGGTGAACTAGATGGCGTGGGAGACCCAGTTGAGAGTGAAGTTGCGTCCCTTGTTCTTAAGGCTTTTCAGGGATGAAATGTTCTAAGGTGGGGAAGATGTAGTGACTCGGTTTTTTGACCCTGTCAGAATTTGGAATATTTCTATGAGTAATTCTAGAGCTTGGAAAGAAAACGACGTGCGATTCTGAGGCCTGGTGTTCCCAGAATTAAAATTATAAAAATATTAAGTATTTTTATACTATTCACATGGTGGCGGTGTCATATCTCATGAACAGTAGCTCAGAATGTGAATCTGAGGGCACATTTGAATCTGGAACATGCCATTTAACCTAGGCGGTGTGTATACATAGTGAGTGCGGGTCTTCTGTGGAAAGCGCCACCAGGGGAATTTTCGTAAATAAATGGAAAAGTATATTTATGAACATTGTCTTGAATAACATCTGAATAGAGTCTCAGATCAAAAATTAGACTCCACCATTTCGTTCAGAATGGTGTGTTTACCCTAAGGGTGGTTGTTCCATTGAATGCATCAGGCATCTAGTGGAGGCGAGTCGGGAGCCCGATATGAGAGAGTTTTTTTATCAAAAAAAAATATCTGGTTCTCCCCCCCTTTTAATGTTCGGTGCGCAATGGAGGAGTTCGTCCTTCCTCTCCCTCCTCTTCTCATTAGGATGGCGAATCGGTGACCGAATCATGCGATCAAATTGCCGTTGGACTCATATCTTGACGGTGGGAATTCCAGGATCATGCAGCGGCAGCTACATGGCATGCGAGGCATCATCGTTCCTCAAAAAGGTAGATGGTTTGAGTTTTAATCCCATAGTCCCATTTTTTCTATGGATTTCATTGTTTTTTCATCGTAATAGTGAAGATCCAGTCCCGAGGGTCAAGCATACGCCTTCGGATTGAAAAACAGACCAACAATGTGGTCTCGGTGGTCCGCGGAAGACTCACCGGCACGGCGGTGCCGACACCTACGAGGGGCGGCCGACCACAGGGGGGGTGCACTGGCCGGTTCAGGCTGGTCCATCCCCTTTTTAATGCATCAGGGTTTTAATACCGATGTTTTTTTCTCCCTGGAGGTTGTATTTTGTGGGCTATTTGTGGCAATGCGACCCTATAAAAAAGTTGAACCCTTCGGTGTGGTTTCATGAGTTTATGTTTTGGGATTGAAGCCTGGGAGCTTGAACCGTCGAATAAAATAATCATATTTCCTTATTATTCAGCTTCAGGCTGTTGTATCATCTACCCGGAACGTCTGATTGATGTTTCGTTAGTGGCATTGAGACCCTGATGATACGACAGAATTTTTTGGATGATTTCCGGGTGTTGTGACCGAGTTTGGGGTGTGGGCCCCTCGAGGCAAGTTTTTGGCGTTTGTAGAGAAACTCAAATTTCTCACCAGGAGTCTGATTTTGGCTGATGAATAGTCGATCCTGAGAGTTTTTCTGAGAGGATCGCAATGGGGAAATCTGTTCGATGAGATTCGAGATTGAGGCGTGGACCCCACCCGAGCTGGCTTCAGTGAATAGTGTCATTTTCACCGTGGGTCAGTTTTGGACGAACGAGTAGTGTATCCCGTGTTTTTTTCGAGGGGATAATAGTGGTATGATCCTCTTGATGGGTATCGGGATCATTGTGTGGGCCCCACACGGGGTAGCTATGGTGAGTGTGCCTTTTTTCACCGGTGCTCCATTTCGGGCAAATAAACAGCCTATCTTGTGTGTTTTTCTACGTGGATTGAGATGATGGCATTGGTATTGGCCATAGAGGTGCAAGGTGTGGCGTTGTGGCTAGTCTCTCGGGTTTGTGATGTTTGGACCATCACTGGTTGAGGGTACTCTCTTGGATGGTCCCTACAAGGGTTCACGAGGCATCACAACCTCCGTATAGGTTCATGATTAACTCTATGGTATTTTTGGCTTGTTAGAGTTTTGGAATCCCTCTGGTGGGCCCGGAGTGGGATCCTCTAGCATCATTTCTCTTGATTGGGTTCTTGGTATCGGTGTGACTACTTATCCACAAGCGGCGATCCCCTATCTTGCAGGTTAACCTGGTACGGTTTATGGCATCGTTGGGAATATGATCCCCTACATGTTGGGTCATACTCAGTAGGGTTCTGGAATCATCGGGTATACAATCTCTTACTCAACATGAGGTTTAAAGTAGGGTTGCGATATGTTTGTTATATGATATCCTACTCAGCTCATGGTTTTGGTAGGGTTGCGGCATCGTCAGATCGATCTCCAATAACGCGAGATGTACCTGAGAGGGTTTTCAATATCGTCGGGACCGTTGTGACACAGGCGGCGATCCTCTATCTGAGTGTTGTGTTTCGGTTGAGCGGCAGATCTGGTTGTGGTATCCCCCAGAGGATCCTATGAGTGATCACCTATCTGTGTGATCTACGAATGCCAGATTGGGTTATGGTATCCCCTAGAAGACCATGGAAGTGATCCCGTTTTTGTGAGATCTCATATACCGACGTGGGGTCCGGTATCCCCTAGCAGACCCAAGGAGAGATCCCCTATCCGAGGTATTTGGTGTCTATGTTGTTTTATCATGGTTACCTCACTAATGGTATCCGACAAGCACAATGTCTTGGGTGAGTGTCTAAGAAGCTTGTGGGGGACCCGATGGAGTGTATCTCTCAGACGAGTGTCATCTGGGATGACAGTGATCGTGGGCTGAGTTCTCCTCGTAGTGGAATATTTCTTGGGGATGAGGTTGGTACCTCATGTGGCTTGGGGCATGAGATGGGTATATCTGCATTTTCAAGGGGTATGTATGGGAATACACCTATTTTGAGTTGACTTGTAGTGTTTAGTCGAGGATGGTCACGAGATAGAGTTTCGCTCTCATCTGGGTTCCCTCTAGCTGGGATGAGTGGACTTTTTCCTTTCAGTTACTTCTTTTGTTTTGGATTTTTTGGGTGCCTACTATGTACTTTTATACTCACCCCTACACGGGCTTTTCCCGCACCTGTTTGTGTCTTGTGCAGACCACATGCCTTTCGACGAAGTCCCATGAGGACTCTGAGAATTTAAATCTTTGTGAGTGGGTTTTAACAGGATTTTTATCGAAGTTGTGCGAAGCAGCTTATCGGCATGCATGTTGGCATTGTTTTCCCACCTTCTGAGCATCTTAGACACTTGTGTAGCTTTCTTTTGGTGGACCTTGTTTTTCTCTTTTGTACTTGTTTTGTACTCTAGTTGTGGGATATTTTTATTCATGCATTTATGTTTCAGTTTTATATATATTTCCACTATTTCATGGAGGTTTATATATATATGTGTGTGTGTGTATAGGTACCTTAGGCTAATGGCTCCCTTGTGTGTGATAGCCTACTCGACGCTAGATGCCAGCCCTTGGCCTATCAGAGGCGGGCCTGGGGAGTCACAGCACGATCCCCGTTAGTTCGGGTCGTGACATGATATATATGATATATGTGATATCTATATCATGAATATCATTCTTGAGATAATGGACTTTTGACCACATGGACAATTTATAAATAAAACAATTTCACTTTTAACTAACGTTCCGAACATCGAAAAAATGTCTCATATAAACTAAAATAATTAACTAATTGTTATTTAAATGTAATAATTAATATTAAATGAATAAAAAAATTGAAAATTTTCATAATAAACTAGAAATAAAATAAAGTATAATATTCAGTAAAATAAATAATGAATGTGTCCTATCAGACACGAGGTCAGGAACTCCATCTCAATCTCACTTCATTGAGGCATACATTCATTTATACATTACATTATTCTATACTATAAATAATAAACCCCTTTTTACTTTTAATTTCATTCAATGGGAATCTATTTTCCAATAATATTTTTAATAAATGACCAAAGGAATCTTTTTAATGTTTTCTGCGATGATAACCTCTCCACCACCCTAATCGTTATGTGGATTCCTCTATAAGACATAATGATTTTAAAATGAAAAGAAACCCCTTATTCTGTTTTTTTGGGTGTTTGTGTAATGAAAATTATTTTTCAAATCAATTTATTATTTCAATATCATGAAATGATTTATTTTGATTGTAAATGAAATTTTAATAGCGAAATATTTATATTTTCCATATTTTATATGTTATGGTTTTTTAATGGTACATGGAAAATTGATGGGTGGTTATGTAATAAACCAAATGATGGGTGGTGATATGATAATCCAAGACAGGTGGTTATGTTATAACCTCCAATGCATTAGGTATGGAATTCAGTTGTATGGCTATTCTATTTAGTGATATATGTGGAATTTGATTGCTTGGTTATTCCATTTATGTATTTTTATTTTCTGAGTTACCTTTATATGTTATATATTCTTTTTATTGGTTTTATGGTAATATTTTGGTTAAAAATGGTATGAAATGATATTTATTTTAGTGAAGAGTATTTACTACTTCATAACGGTTAAATATATTACATATGATAAAGTATTCATGGTTTAATTTTTGTTTTAAAAAACTATGAGTTGTTCTTCTTTTTGTATCCCTTTTTGAGTTCTTTATGCTCATCCCAAGTTTTTCATCATAAGTTTTTCATAGGACATAAAATGAATATGGTCAAGGATGTGATCAAGGAAAATTCATGATGTCTAAAAAATGGATGTAGACATGACCCATTTCTTCAAGAGTTTTTTAATTTATGAAGATATGGATACTCAGTAGAGATGACTACATGGAATATAAAATTTTTTATGTATATGTTATGACCTAATTATCTAATTCTCTAAACCTAAAAATATCCATGATGTGAATTATTCATTTAAATTAATAATATGTAATGTTTTAAGGCCAGGTCCTTACACTTTGTGTACCAAAGATAATATTGTTGGCAAGTCTACTCAATGGGAATAATCTGATTTTTTTCTATAATTTGGTATTTTCCAATAATTTATAGAATCATATTCCATTTCATACCAAAACGCATCAAATATTTCCATCGATAATCATTCAAAACAACTTGGTGAAGTACATAAAAATAATGTTCATTTATCAAGTTAACCACATAACTATTATAGCTACTTTGATCTATCCTTAAGTGTCACTGAATCACCTCAAATTTCTATTTTCATTCATCTATGATATCTAGTAACTTTATCTAAATTTATCCATTCTCATCCAAAAATGATATTATCCTACATTTGTTTTACATATACATCCTCAAATGGATCCATCTATATACTTGAAGGAAAACAATTATTATTAGAAAACTCAACAACAGATAGTTATTAATCATAAATTCAATGGTAATGTATTTAAAAAAAATTATAATATATTATAATGTATAAATATTCCACTCATATTTTCGATCTGATTTTGGATAAATATATGTACTGAATTTTAACTAATTACACAATGTCATATGAAGTCCATTCCAAAAATTTATATGTCAAACTATTATCACTGTCTTATAAAATTGGCATAGGAACTCCTTGTAATCTCATAATATCCTTTAAATATATTATATAATGATTATCTAAAGACAATTTATCAATAATTGGAATGAAATTTCCATATTTAGTATATAGATCAACAAAACTCTCAAATAAAATTATTCCCTTGATATTTCATTGGAATTCCCACCATGAAATTTACTCATATATTCTCCCATTTTTATTTTATCACAATAATATGTTGATGCATCACCTTTAGTAACCATATAATTACTATAACTAGTTGACAAGTCAATCACTTCATGGTAAATTCATAAATATATCTCTTTATTCTAACACTATGGTAATAATATTGACGGTATTAATAATTCATTGTACTAACATGATAAATAGAAAATATAAAATTGAGACATTCAGTCCACAACTATTTCAACAACTGTGAATCACAAGTGACACATAATACATTATGAAATCATATAACACAATATTCATCAAAATTTAAATTATTAAACATTCCATTCATAACATATTCTAACAGTACGTGAAGATATTGATCCATATTCTAGGATTTCATATTTATTTATGAAAAACACGATTGAACATATACCTAAATCAAAATAAGGGTTTTCCTTGAATCCAAAAAATTTAGGAAAACATTTATCAAATTATTTACCAAAGGGTCATGTTCCAAATATTACATGGTTGATGTATCACTTTTTTTAAAATTAAAGCATCTTCCACCTTGTTTTATTTTCTATGAATATAATGAATAAATAAATCATAATAAATGATTAGTTCCAACCATCCCCTCAAATTTCATGTTCTACTATTTTTGTTTAATATATACTTCAAAAATTTGTGATCGTTATATATTACAAAAATAAATCCGTATAATTACTGCATCCAAATTTATAATGATGAAAAACAACAATAGCTACTCCAAAATCAAGTGTAGGGTAATTTAACTCATGATTTTACAACTAATGTAAACAATAATAAATTTAATATGAATTTTTTATCAAGAAAAAACCATGTCCTTTTTTGGAAGAATTATTTTAGATGATGAATTACAAATTTCATGATGGAAATTTCAAAAACTGAGAATTGGATATTATTATTTTCATTTTTGAAAACAAAACTCATATTATACAGTCTAGTACAACCTATCACATTTTGAGTTAATGTTGTCAATGGGATAGTTAACCACGAAAATGTATCCACTATTCATTGACAATAAACCTCTAATAAAATAAAACCAATAATCTATGTGAAATTAATAACATATTCTAAATTTCATATTCCACTATCCAGTTGAACGTTACACATAAAAAATATTACATATAATTTCATCCCATTTAATTTATGAAAAATATTCCTTATGTTCCACGCATATACATCATTGAATATAGAATATGAAAAAAAATTATCTATTAAAAAAATCTACCAAATTATCAAAAAAACAATTGGAAAACTCTATTATTAGGATTTATATATATATATGGTGTCCTAGATAACCATAAGTTAAAAATATATAAACTCATAATACCCATATCTCATTCGAAATTCTTTCCTTGTAATGTCATCATACTTCACCTTCAGATCATCGTAGTTATACGTCTGATCAATCTTCATTAAAACACTAACCCCCTTGAGCATTCACCACTACATTAGGTGTCCCATAATAATCTAAATAAGTATAAATATATTTTTCCACACATTCTGGTTTCCACCAATGGTAATGAACATTGCGCACACCTTGGCGTACAAGCGTAACTCATTTTAAATAAAACATCATATATTTGTTCATTCATTCCATTCCCAACTATCGTACGTACAATAATAAATCATTTGACTAGTAATACAACATTAATATTACATCACACACTATTAATGAATTTTTTTGGATACTTTTTAACAATGATAAAACAAGATTGGTATTGGGTTTTTATATAAGAAAACTTTAATAATTAATTCATTCTCATTTTAATCCAACTGGATCTCTTCTATTTATTTTGACATGGGTCAGATTATAATAAAAAAACACCATTTTAGCTTACCAAGGCATAAAACATTTTTCCTATAGACAAGGAACTCAAAAATATCCAATACCCTTCTATATCATGAAATCACTCCTGATTAAACCCTATTTATATGACAATTAATATATAAGATAACATTTGAGAGACACTACACCCATCAAGTGATGTTTTATTTATCTGAATTTACCAAATCATCTTCCTTTTGGTGGATTCAATTAATTTATTATCCATCATTCCTTAATGAAATTGAGAAACAATTTCTTAAAAAAAATTATAAAATTCATCATGTACCAAGGAATCAATATTTTTACATTCCCTGAGGTTTTTAACCATTGGCCACCACTTATCAAATTCACCTACAAAATGATAAACCGATATATTTTCATTATTTATGATATGAAAAAACAATGAATATCCTTTCTTGGGATTCAATCCATCCTTCATCGATCATATTGTCAGATGATATTCTAAATTATCAGGGATTTTGTCTTGTAAAATGATTCACTATTGTCATATTCATCCTTATTATATTCAATTTCTTTTATTCAGGGACACCAACACTAAGTATATACTGATTCAACTGATACATCAATACAATAAAACTATTTAGTTTATATTCCAAATTTCTTGCGATACTAATATGAAAGGATAGTTTCATTTTAGTGCATTCCCACTACATTTTATTGATTACTATGTGAAAAACCATTCTAAAAAACATTAGATGATGTAACATGTTAATTATATAAATATATAAAATGTTGAAAAAACTATAATGTAAAATCTTATAAGGTGATGTCAATAATATTATCCTAATCACATATTTTGTTTAAACAAATTATTTGATAAAATCTATAAGGACATAGCCTTAAAAAAATTACATAATATTTAGTGAGGTAAAAGTTTTTAAATTATTTTATTTTGAGGATCATTCCTGGTTTAGATTTTTTTGAATAATTCCATAACTCATATAATAAAAAACAGTAAAATTCAATATGGACAATTATGAATAGTTATCATTTTTTCTATAATCTGAATCTGCTAAAATAATGCATGATCACATTATTAAAAACTATTCATAAATACTAACTTGAATTATTCAAAAAATAGTAAATAAAAAAAATTAATAAATATGGGATATGTATAAAATATTATGTAGGGATATAGAATATGTAAATTATTAGTTTATTTTTAAATATTAGGATCTTATGACAACTATAGACAAAAAGTTATAATTTTCACATTGATGTGTAGGAAATACATTCCATAGAAAATGACCACATTTTAAAATAAAATTAGAATCACAATATTACCATAACACACATAAAAATAATTGAAAATACAAAATGGTTACTTGGAACATTATTATACATTAAACTCATATAAATGGAATAACGATATGGTGGAATTTAATATATGTTACTCATGTAAATGGAATAGACATAAAAATAGATGTATACCAAATTCATTGAAGGTTTGTCATATACAAAACAATCATTTGTTTATCATGGAACCGCATAATATTTTTTTCATTACAGAATATCCCATAAAATGTCCATGTATAATTCATAGAATAATAACATATAAAAGATTGAAATTTTAAACAATTCACTCTTGAATTTTTTTTCACTCAAAATAAATCATTTCAAGATATATAAATAAAAAATAAATTTATATAAAATATTATTAATATTAAAATATAGAAAAAAGGTTTTTAGTTTATGATTACATGAAATGTAGTTGTTTAATATAAATTTAAAATAATTACCATAGAGGTTTAAAATTCATTGTGGCCATGTATATTAATATTTTATCATTCTTTATGTCGTCCATCAAAATGACCCATAAAAAGAATTTGATAAGTTTAATTTAAAAAAAATATTTTAATGAAATTAAAAAGGGGCATAAAATTACCATTATAATCATTTTTATATCTATACAAAATAAAAATGAAAAATAAAATCATGAATATCAACATGAGGAAATGATTATATAATTATAAATTAAAAGCGACCCTTACAGATTTTAACATTTAAATGATCCTATACCTGAAATAATAAAATTTAATATAACATTAAATAAAATTAGAAATGAATAAAAAGAAATATATTGTCAAATGGTATATAAATACACCAGATAAAATAATAAATTTGTATATAATGAAGAAATTCCTTAACGAAATTAGATTCAAACAAGGTCACTTAGTACGGGTATTAATGTTCGTGGTTTCCTTAAAATTAATGAATAATAAACTTATATTAGTTATGTAAATTAATGAGATCCATTTTATGGTTTTTTATCAATTTTAATTCTCTTGTTATATCATTTTATATGACTATTTATATAATTAATTTTAAGATGGATGCTTTTCCCATATATGGTTTATGTGCCAAAATGTATTTAATTGATTATATATAGTCATATGAGTTATTATATGAAAATATAAATAATAATAATAATGACATAATTATAATTTATATTCATCAGTTACACTATTAAAACCAAACCAGAAATATTGTTATGAAAAATGAATCTACATTACAATCATGGAGACGGTAGGTCATATGTACGTTTGAGTAACATTCTCATTTTTTGTGATTGTGATAGAAAACTTTAAATCAAAATTGAACATTAAAAAATTATAATTATATATTATTTACCATATTATTTAATCATTAATACTTATATATTGAATTATGGTGATGTTGAGGGAATAACATTTCTTCAAGGGGGTTTTAGTACACATCTCCATGAATGACATTATCACATTTTAGTTTCATGAAAATTGTTAACGAAATTGATGTGTTAAATTAAAAGAGTTTATTAATTCAATAATATCATATATATGTTATGTATGTTGCATATATTTTATTAAAACTAACTTGAAGTGTTTGATGTATTGAGTTAATGTATTATATCACTTTGATGAGGTGGTACTATAAACATCCACAAATTATGTTATAATATTTAGACAAAATGGAATGTATAATGGAACATGTTTTAAAGAAATTAGAGTATAATAAATACATAATAAATTAAATATATTTAAAATAATCATTTCCATCATAATTCCCAATAATGAAAGGTGGGGATGGAAAACGAATAACATCATTTCTTGAGGCGGTAGTTCACCGTACATAAGAATAATATGTTTGATAACCATTATATGGATATGTGTCTAAATTTATGTCGAAATATTATCAATAAAACAATAAAATATTTTTATCACACATATATTATTATATATTCATCTAATAATATCATTTTAGGATCTGTAGAAAGATAATAATAAAATATAGCATAAGGAAAGGTGAAACCACTTATTTGGTTAAATACATTTTGTTTTCACTAAAAGAATTCATTGGATGGATTTCATCCAACGGAAATGATTCTAGGATTTTTGGGGGGTGTGTTGGAGTGATATTTAAGAAGATCTCATTTTTTCTAATGTGCTTTGAGAGTTTTGAGGATATGGGTGGGATGAGTAAAATTTTACAGTGGACTAGGAGTCTTACCCTTGTAATTTTTTGAAAAGGTAATTTTACCAACTTTATTCCCATGTAATATTAATCCAATAATTGAATAAATATTATTCTCGGGTTTATATACTATAAATTAGTCAATTCATTGGATTTACGAAATTTTTTCAGTCATTTTGAACATTAAGTTTAAAGACTAGTCCCTTATAAATCAATTTTTTCTCATAATTATTTTAATTACATGTAGTCACATTCAGTAATAAATGTTTCGAAAAATAAGTTGAACAGGTAATATATTATTAATTAGATTTATTATATATATGGAATTTATTTTTCCAAATAAAAATCATCTATGTGGAAAAAACGAAAAAACATTTAATCATGTAAATTGTATGAGACTACTTGTTTTTAGTATAATTTTTTTAATTATTTGGTATATTTTTTATATTAAATTTAAAATTTAAATTTATTAGAATTACCTAAATAGAGTAAATTGAAATATATAATAAAATTTTACTTTAATTACATTAAAAAATATAATTTATCCCTTTAAGAAAATAAAAAAAAAATTGAATTAATATTCATTATTTCTTAATATTAAATAAATATTTAATGATTATAGTAAAAATAAAAAATTATTCACACTAAATTAATTTTAATGTTTCTATTTCATAAATAAATTCTATTTTTACATATTAAATCGATTAATGTGAAAAAATTGGAATTCAACAGGGCTAACCATTAAAAGAAGTTAACAATATCTTTTAAAATAATATTGGTCTTTATGATTAAAATTTGATTTATTATTATTTGATTATTATATTATTATTTGGATGAAGGTAAAAAATTAAGTAATCATGTGTAAACATAATATAGTTATTCATATTCATTCACATTGATATAATGGATAGGAAATTAATACCACAAAAATTATACTATAAATAGTATATTTTTTCCATACAACTCATTATTGCATGTAACCCCTGATTTCACAATCAATAATTGTTTTGTGTTTGGTATGTTATCATAAACTCAATTAATTATAATATAGAATGCATATTTAATTAAAAAATATTAATAAATATGGTAAATAATACTTCTATAATTACCTTGATAGTTATAAATAATTTAATGTAGGGGATAAAAAACTGGGTAAGAACATGCACCATTGGGTGATAATCCATGAATCAATAATGCAATAATGTTGGAAATGGATCACAATGTCATATGTGAAGACACTTTATTATATTATTGATATTACATGATAATAATTTATCTATTTTTCAACTTTCATTTTAAACTATATAGTCAACGTTAACCCCCAAAATCCCTAATATCCCCATTAGGGATCAAAAGACGAACATATTATATGAAACAATCTAAAAAATGTTGATAAATACCATGAATGAAATATTAACATACAAATAATGTAAAAAATTCTTAGAATGTGAAATATTTTGTTAGAATCTCTCACTGAAACCATTTTATTCTATGCATTCCAAAATATATATTTCTTAACAATCCAAAATATAAAATAATGTATCAAGAACCAAGAACCATGTTATGAACATAGTGTCTACTAAAAATCACAATTTTCTGGCCTAATATTGCATTACAAGTCAGTAGGCTTGATGGACCAGTATGTCAGATTATAATTGTTGATAGTGAAATAAAACAAACTAGTTTCTCGGTATCGAAAAAAATATGATTAATAGTGGTTTCATCCTTGATATATTATAGAATCTATTAGTCGATACAATGTAGAAAAAAATAATGATCTATATACCAAATAACCATTAATAAAATAAAAAATTAAATAATTCGAGGCTGAACTAAATATATTAACATATAGAATTGGAATTAATAAGGATTTGTAAAAAGTCATCGTTGTATAAACTGATCATATTTTAAAAATTGTATTTAGAAAAATCCCATAAAATGATCCCTAATGGATAATATAGTAAATTAATAATTAAAATTGAAACCCAATTCAAACAACTAACATTTATATCAATGTCCCCAATGATCATTGTCCATATCCTAACACCATCTTCCATTAGGAAACCAGATCACAATACCCAAATGCTTTTAGTACTTAAGAACTAAATTTAATAAATGAGAGATCAACACATGCAAATGTGTATGCGGGGTGTGATCCTCACACCACATATAAATTCACATTCCTTTCTATAATTCCTTTAAAATAATTTTTTTAATGTCAGTTTTAATTATAATAAGAATTTATTTTTTAATCATACATATAAGTGCATACCAATTAACATGCTTAAAAAAAATTTATAAAATAACCACATACTTGGAGTAATAATGATTGGAACTAAATCTATATTAGTATAAAATCTTGAATATAATAGGGAGGATCTTTTGTTAAATTCATAATAACCAACCAATATCTAATTAATCTTTCAATATAATCATATATTACCCGTTATATAAAATAAAAATATAATTAATTTTTAAAACATTATTTTTAATCAATTTATAAATTTATATGATTGTAAAGAATTACTATAACCAAAATAAAACAAAACAATATATAAATCCTCATATCCATAGTGTTATCAATTCAAACCACTAATGTAGTGGTTCTAGGTATAAAAAAATAATCTTAAGAGATACAACAAAGAAATTATCAGAACCATCTAAATGTAATCATGATTAATGGGACATAATACAAAAGTAAAATTATTTGTATAACATTTATATAGACAAGGTATTATAACCCCAGTTCATCAATAATGTACTAATTAATTTCATATTAGTCATACTAATTTAGTCACTCTCAAAAATCAATCCCAGGAGATTTAAACATCCACAATCAAAAATCCATTTCAGATGCACTCATTATAAATGATTGCAATCCCTTATGTACTATTAAATAAAAATATTATGGGTTCATATCTCATGGTAATCTACTTACTCTAAGGATTCCAATGAAAAAATGAATGGAGTTGAGATAAAAAAGAACAACGAATAATTATAATGTATTTATAATCAGCCACATTAACCCTCTCACACTATCATATGTAAAATACTATTTCTACCTTCACATGTGTCAAATGATATTATATGCATAAAAAATATTACAATTGTTTCCAATAATTTATATCATATAATACAAATATGATTCCAAAGAAAATTCCTCAATAATTTTTATTAATATATCATAAAATTGTCAAATGTGAGTTTTATAGAAAATCATTTTGAAATGAGAATACATTCTAACCATTTCATGTTTTCAAAAAACTCCCATAAAACCAAATTTTGAGTAATCATACTATAGAATAAACTAAAAAATATATCCTTATTTTTTAAAATTTAATTAAGATATAACAAAATATCATTCTTTTCAATCAACTTTATATTATCCCTTACATTCTATTTAGAATGACTCAAAAAAGTTCATATACCATTACTAATCAATACAAGCTTAAATAAACCTCCTATAAATCTATTAAAACAATCATAATTAAAAAAAATTGAAATTTCATAAGCATTGAATAAATTATGAAAATTTGGAAAACATTCAATATTTTGTAAAATCCATTTATACTACACATATAAATTTATTTTTTCGAAATAGGAAAATTTAAAATCAGTTATATGGAAATTAATTCAAATTCATAAACCATGTACATTATTCCATGTAATTGTCCCTCTAATGAAATGTATAATTTCACAGAAAAATGATAAATACCCAAAAATCCATCAAACATTAACCCTAGAACTAAAATACCAAAACTCCCATGATTGGAATATCCAAATGCTAAATTTGACCAAGAAATTACATATGTTTCCTAGGTGTAATGAAAACTAAAATTAATTAAATGTAGGTATAGGTATATGTTGTGAATAATGGAATATGATAGATTTACCCTGGAAGAACCACTTGAAACTAAAGAAAGAAAGATTAATCCATGAAAAGAGTGGTTCCGAGAAGCTCCAACTAATGATTCCATCCTTGGATAAATAGAATGAGAGTGAAAAAATCAAAATAAGGGTTATATTTAAAATCATGAACATGGAATATAACATTTTAATGAAACATGATAGGACACATAATTGTGAATCATATTTACATGAAATAGAGTGAAATCCAGGCGACATCTACTAGATGGAAGTGGAAACTCTTAAAGCTTGGCCACATGGTTTCCCAAACCATGGTAGGGACATGATAAAAATGTATTTCTAATGATAATTACACGAGTTAATGATCACATTCACGTTTTCATCATACCATTTACCAAAACTCCCAACATAAAAATAGATCTTACAGTTTATTTTATATGTCATGTGATTTAAAAATATTAACATGATGTCTATAAATACTAACAAATAAGTAATAAAAATAAAAACATAATATACATATGAAATAATCTGTCATATCCTCATATACATATATACAAAAAGACATGTAGAAAAAATCCTTAAAAATATTTGGCAGACATCATTGAAAATTCATAGTTTCCACAAAAAAATTAAATATAATATAATAATGACATACTTTTGTGTCAATACCCCACCTTAAACTCTCTTTATATCAATATATGTATATATTTATTCAATGTATTCTTCTTTTTATATTCTTCAACATAAATTACTCATATTATCCTTCTTCTTATTGATTTTCCCATGTAACTTATTTAATACTGGAATATGTGTCACTTGGGATACACCATGATAAAGAAAAACTCCAATTATAAATGAGGCTATTTCAATTAGTATTATTATAAAAATTATGATTTCCATCTATACTTAGTTGGATTCTAATAATCAATATTTTTTATCACTTTTTAGTTTTCTCACCCATAAGCTAGTGAAAAGTTGACTAATTTATTTACTCCTAGGATTATAAATTATTTATTATGATTCATTAAGTCGGTATGGGTGGTATTATATGAATATTAAATAATTAATTTTTTAATGTTTCATAATGAAGATGGTGAATATATTTTAATTCTATAAATAGTTATTCACGACATCTATTTTGATTTATTAAAATATTTTTCTTATAGATGATGGAGTTTGGATTCCTATGACACTGGTTAGTATTTATATTTCATTAATTTTATTTTCACAAATAGTTTTGGAAATAAGGATCCATTAAGGATTATATAACTCTAAATAAATTATAATTTTCCATTATGATTTTTTTAAATTCCTAATCTTGCTCTCAAAAAAAAACATCAAATATTTTAGGGAATTATTTTTCATTAATTTTTTAATGAATTATCAATTTTATTTTATTATTCACAAACTATTTTAATTATATTCCCCTTTTTTATATCATTTTATACATTACATTGTAATTCCTTATGGTTTAATGAGTTATATGGTTAATATGTGAACTATTATTGAATATGAATTATAAGAAAATGGGCAATGTTCAAGGGAACCCATGGTACATTGGTAAGAAACTATGAAACCTACCATTAATGTTATAAATTCCTTTCTAACAAGATCTATATTGTTTTTATAACTCTAGTTATGATTCCACATTAGCTTTGGATTTCATTATTTCAGAATTATTTAATGACATAAATCTGGATATTGGATAGATCATTTGATTATAATTCATATCTCACAGTATAGAATCATGATTATGATGTTCATGGGATTACAAATATGTTATCAACGGAATTATATGTTGTCAATACCATTATTTACTAGGTAATATGCTATTATGTTGGGTTGAAAATATATTATTGACTACCTCTTTGACATAAAGGATTCTTTTCCTTTACGTATTATTAATTTATATTTATATATGATACTTTTTGCCTAAAAATTAAAAATTTAAACCCATATAATAATGTTTTATATATTTTTATATGGATTGTTTTATAAGGAATTAATATTCATTAGATGGTAGTATTAGACATTGAATGTTATTCCTGAAATATAAAAAAATTATCTTGGTGTTTTAAAATCATGTTTTTCATAAATAATTCATTTTTATAAAATAGAAAATTACCATTTGTTACCCAGAAAATGGATCATTTTGAAAGTTTATTGATTAATTGATATTTTCAAATTTGGAGTTTTATTGTTTCATTAAGAGAAAATGTTTTATTCGAATTATATTTTAATGTATATTCTAATATTTTTTTTATAATATTATTATTCTATTTACATTTTTAGAACAATTATAAAATAATTTATTATATTTCATGTTATTTAATTTTAATGTTCACATATTATTTTTATTTTCTGAAAGGCATAAATCCTTATCTAAATGATTTTTTTCTCAATTCACTATCACTAGGTTCCTGCCTTTGGGTTCTGGTAATTCATTTTAGGCAAATAGATGTGTAAGAATGGGTTTCAATAAAGGATATTTTATTTTGGATCATAGTAAAATGGTATCATATTATTATTAGTATTTTTTGTTAGTTGGTGGAGGTAGTTGGATAATCATGGACTGAAATGTAAACCATAAAAAAGTTAAACCACTAAATTTATCACCATTTCACAAGATATTAGGTTATTCGGGTGTAGATAAATGTGATTCAGTCTATAATTATGCTTCTTATAATTTTTGGAACTTTTAAGAAATGTTGATTTTATATGTCAGTGATGAATGGTGATTTTTTCTATCATATTTATTTCATCATTATTTACAGGATTGATCTACTATCTAGAAAATTAATCTATTGTTTCCCCTAATATTTAATGATGTAAATATGGATTTTAAAATACATAAGATGTTTTTGAGGTTTTTTGATGTGTTTTGAAATGTAAATTTATGATATATATATATAGTATGAATACATTGTTAAATTAATAAATATTTTTGAATAGTTTTCATGTATGATTGAAATGAATTTATTTCTAAAACATTTATTTTTTAAGTTAGAATGTAATGTTTTTATACATTTTAATGATGTTTTTTTAATGATGGAATAGGAAATGGTCATACAAGATCATGTTCTTAGGAAATTTTTAACTGACAAAGAGTGATGGGAAATCAATGAATAAATGATTTTAAAAATTATTTACTCATTAAAAGAGTATATTATATATAATTTATTTTACTAACTCAATTTTTGATTATTATACTCATTTTTGTATGTCTAAAGTAACAAAAAAAGTTATTTTTATATAGTTCATCCCCATTATGGTAAAAATAATATTTTACATGATTTTTTATTCTCCTTAACCATGGATTATTCACTATATTCAATAGAAGGTAACAATTATAAAATGTGGGCATAGATTTACATTATTTTTATCCACAGTTTCACCAAATTATTTAATTCCCTTATATTTATATAATGATTATTTTACTAGAATATAAAGCATCATCTTGATAGTTTGGATTATTACGAAAAATATCTATAAATTTTTATCCATGGGTCTCCAAGATATTTGAAAATACCTATTCCCTTTATAAGGATCTAAATTAAAAGATTCTTCTTAATCTCAGCCTTTGAAGAACTCATATAATGCTCTACATCAAATAGATGTAGATGACAAAATATAAACCTCATATTTCGATTTATATAAATCATTCAAATTTTCAATTCTATATTTTTTTAGTATCTCTACAATATCATTATCCCTCTTTAACATATCCTAATATTTGGGGAAAAATAACACAAGAATTGGTTTCATGATATTAAATTAATTTCCATTTTATCATTCATGATTATTTTTAATTTAATATTAAACCATGAACTTCCTAAAATATATAAGTTGTTAGGATTTTAATCAAGCAACATGAATGAATTAATAATATTATATTTTGAATAAATATTGGAATTTATTCATTTTATACCTAAATTATGAGGATCATATTTCTTATCTATACTCTTCCCATGAGAACAAGGTTGATTTGCCATCTGATTTTCATATATTATCGACCATTGCTTCATTTTTTTGATGGTCTTGAGATGATATATTCTGTACTACATATAATTTATCCTAGTACATATCATCATGTTATTTTTGGATTATTTCCCATGGCCACTCCCTCCGCTTCTCATGTTGATCCCCGGACAGGTCCCCACTTCGAAGATTCCATGTGTGGTTTGAATCTTACCCCTTACTATCCCTTCTATCTAGAGATGAACCTTCCTCTACCAGTGGTACCATGAAATGGTTCTTTCCTTTCAGTTGATGAAACATAAGAGGCCTTTGAGGCCGATTAATCCAAGATTCTGTGGACCCTGGTTGTGTGGTTTGGATAATAAAAATTCCTAATCTTAGACCTCTATCATTTCAATGGATCTGGGGGTTTTAACTCTCTTGTAATGGTCTTGGACATCCATATGAATGCGTTCTTATAATTCCTTAGCATGGAATATAACATTGTTCAGTTGTGTAGCAGGGGCCATCTCTCCCCTGGGCATTGGCACTTCACCATATTGTACTGGTCTTTAGATGTCCACAAGTGTAAAAAGAGTTCCTCAATGACAGTTTGGATCTATCTCCCCAGTATCCTAATACCATTTTAGAATGTTGGGTTTCCCAAAACCACTTTTTATTCCCTGTGTGGGTTCCTCAACTTAGATGAACGTACCCATTTCGGTTATGACTCTTTATAGGAACACATTTGTGTAGAAATTGATATAAAAACCCCTACTGGATAGGATATTCCTCTGGGTAAAGGATTCTTTCTATTGGTCCCAAGACATCATTGACCTTGTCTTCCAAAGGTTCGAATCCTTTTTCCTTCTCACAGTCCACTATGTAAATGTTTTTAGGACAGTTCAGGAAGGTAGTTTTCATTGGGCACTTTTAGGTGGAAATCATTATAGACTAGAACACATCAGTACCCATGACGTCACTAAACTCTTAGGTTATTCCACAATGAAAGAAAGTGTCTTCAACATCAAATCATGATACTACTTTTTCATGTTACAGATATCTCAATGGCTACCCTTTCTATTAGTGACGTATCAACTGAGTCAATTTTTCCACTCCATAGGATCCCATCAGCTTCTCTAATTGGGTCTTATGCTTATCACTTTATCAAACTCGCCATGGATCGTGATATTGGCTATGTGGTGTGAATGACAAGACATCCTTTATAGACCCAACCTCTCCTATCATTACCTTTTTTTCTCTCAGGTCCTTCTCCCATTCCCTTAATTATCTATGTGGTTGATGTCGAGGTTCTTCCTCTCCTCACTACACATACTAATGATCCTAGTATTAGGATCCCCTTAGGTTCTCCCAATTAGACTGAGGTTTACGCCCCAATACATGATATTGGATGTTCGGACATAGACCCATTTTCCTCTATATGTGGTTTGATAGTGGTGTCACCACACTCCTTGGAGGAATCAACCCTTACAAAACTGACCCCATACAAAAGTGTATGCATGTGTACTATATCCCAAACAAAAAAGCAAAGTGGTGTTCCTCCTAATATCATATTAAGGCTAAGTATCATAGGCACTATTTTGGGGAACTATTTTCTCAATGATTACCATTATTTTAAGTGATTCTAGAGGCCTTAGATAGTAGGTGAAAATGGATTTCCTTGACACTAAATTTAGTTAAGAAAGGATTTTATTATTCATATCCTTGGACATAAGAAAAATATCTCCAAAATCAGGTATTTTTCAAGAAGGATTAAGATCAATGACTCTATTATTGTAGATCCAAAAAATATACATATTTGGTATTTTTGGAAAATATTCATATCTGCGGATCCTATTCAAGTTGGTTGTAAAATTATTACAACCAATGATACACATGATATTGTATTATTCTTTTCATTGTTTATATATGGGATCAATGAAATCCATCATAGAGAAACCCAATGGAAATATCTCATTGATTTTGATCCCAATAACAAAACCTGATTACATGAGGAGAATACAATGTTATATGTGACTCAAAGTAAAATAAAAGGTGGAGACCCTTTCCAAAAAAATGCTAGCATGTAGTTTATCCATATCATGGATGTCAATGGTCTCATAGTCCTTCACAGCTGAGTTGATCGGTTCCCATTGTGAAACAGTCACCGTGAGGCTCAATGATCATGGAGTCACATGGACTGATGCACTTCCAACATGCATTACATCTCTTGATTCACCAACATAGTAGATATCCATTTGATGAATGGAATCATGGAAGACTCTATACTTCTTTTCTCCATTTATGAGAGTATGGGAATTCCTGAAACCTTCAAAATCTACAAGCATTGGACCAGCTATCCTTGATATCATCAATTGTTTAGAGACTTCTAAATCGATCCTACACAGTCATGTCTGTGGATTTCCATTCATAATAAATTATGGTGTCATAAAAATAATATTCCAGACTGTGAAATAATATTCCTCTATTTTGTTGGGAAATGTATGATGTCCTGAAATATATTAAACATAGAAAAACTAGTCTAGATGGTTCATGGGATGACTTTTTTTTTATGAACATTCCAAAATGAAGCTCATATTAACAGACATGATCCTTCCATAGGAATGAATGGTGAGGGAGACATAAAGGATCTTATGTCTTGGAAAGGGTTATAGGAATGTAGCATATGTACATGCTTGTATTAATTCTTGAAAATACATAGTTTAATCCAACATTCTACTGGATGATTTGTTGTATTGAAATGACAAGGATGTTGTGGGGAATAATTGTCACGACCCAACCCAATGGGGCTCGATCCGTGACTCCCCAAGCCCACCTCCAATCGGCAAGGGGCTGGTATCTAGCGCCGAGTAGGCTATCACACACATGGTTGGAATTAGCCTAAGGCACCAGTACACATGCACACACATACACCTCCATGAAATAGTGTAGAGATATATAAAACAGAAAAGAGAATGCATACACACAACTATCCCAAACCAGAGTGCAACAGATGTACAAAAAGGGAAAAACAAGGCCCACCAAAAAAGAACTAAAAAAGTGTCTAACCTGCTTATAAGGATGGAAAACACAGCCCAAACACCTGCCGGTAAGCTCCTTGGCACAACATTAGTAAACTCCCCGGTCAAACCCGCTCGCAGAGCTCCGCTTACTCGGGGTCCTCCTGGGAATCCATCCAAAGGATTGTGTTCTTCACAAGACACAAATAACTGCAGTCAAAGCCAGTGCAGGGGTGAGTATAACAATACTCAGTAGGCACCCAAAAAACCCAAATCAAAAAGTGAAAATGAAAGGCAACAGTCTGCTCATCCCTACAAGAGGGAACCTAGATGAGAGAGAAACTCCAACCCATGACCATCCTTGTCTAAACACAACCAATCAGCTCAAATAAGAAGTATGGCCATACATTACCATGAACATCCAGATATAACCATATCACACACCAAGCAACACAAGGTAATGAACTCATCACCAACAACCGTCCACAACTAGGAGAGTAGACTCCATGATCACTATCATCCCAGATGACACTCGTTTGAGAGATACAATCTGTCTGGTCCCACACAAACATCTTAGACCCTCACCTGAGATATCATGCTCGCCATAAATCGTCATTAAGGAAAACTCTCTGAATCAACATAAACACCAAAATCATTGGATAGATGATCGATCATAGGGTACTCTAGGGGATACCAAAAACCACACCGGTATACGTAGATCTCATGACAAGGGATCACTCCCAGGTTCTACTGGGGGATACAACAACCCGATCTGGAATTCATAATTCTCACAGATAGGGGATCACTCCCAGGATCCACTAGGGGTTAATACCACCCGATCTCGCACTCGATAAAAACATGTCACTCAGAAAGAGGATAGTCACCCGTGTCATGATGGTGACGATGATACTAAAACCCTATCTGGTACATCTCGCATTGCAGGGGATGGAATTGATGATGCCACAAACCTATAGAAAGCACATGCTAACTAGGGTATCATATAACCAATGATACTGAAACCCTACTATAATCCTCATGCTGAATAGGGGATCGTATACCCGAAGATACCGCAACCCTACTGTTCATGGCCTGCTGCGTAGGGGATCATAATCCTGATGATACCACAAACCCTATGGGGTAAATTTTTAGATAAGGGATCACCGCCCATGGATGAGCGGTCACTGCGATACCAAGAACCTGATCTAGGGAAACAATGTTAGAGTATCTAGCTCTAGGCCCACCGGAGGGATGCCATAACTCTAACAGATTAAACATCCCACCGAGAGGATCACAAAACTGTACAAAGGTTTTGATATCATGTGAACCCACATAGGAATGAACCAAGGGAGTACCCCCAACCACTAATGGTCCAATCATTTCTAACCCAAGCGACCTGCAACAATGCCACACCACGCACCTCCGAAGCCGATATCAAGGCCACCATTGCGAACAACATAGAAAAACACACATGAGAGAATTTTTACTCGCCCAAAATGGACAACCGGTGAAGAAGGGAATTCTCACCATAGCTATCCCATGTGGGGCCCAAACTACAATCTTGAAACCCATCAATCAGATCTTACCACATCGCTCTCTTCTGAAAAACACACGGGATCGACTACTCGATTGTCCCAAACAGACACTCGGTGAATAACGTACTATTCACCAAATCCATCCTGGGTGGGACCCAAAAAATGATTCTGAAACACTACAAATAGATCTCACTATTGCGATCCTCTTGATAAAACACAAAATATCGTCTATTCATCGGCCTAAATCGGACTCCTAGTGTGAACGTTATGTTTCTCCGCCAACGACAAAACACATCCTCGTGAAGCCTACACCCCAAACATTGTCCCAACACCCAAAAAACCTCATGAAAAGTCATCTGTATTATCAATGTCTCAATGACACTGACGGCACGTCAATTGGACGCTCCGGGTAGAAGATACAACGACCCGAAGACGAAAAATAATAAAATATCATTATTTTATTCGACATTTCAAGCCCTCGGGCCACGATCCCAAACCATAAATCTCCAAAACCCACACCAGAAGGTTTGACTCATATCCATGGTCGCAACTCTTCATAAAAAACATGAAACAGACTCATTGATTGCAGGATACAGTGGTTTAAAACCCCCGTGTAAAAAACAAGGGGACGGACCGGCCTGAACCGACTGAGTCGGACGGCTTGGACTGGACTGCCACACCCGGTCCGCCCTAGACGGCAACCCTCCACCACGCAGCACCCTACACTACCTTACTATACCGGCGGGGCTGGTGTGCTGCTTCCCTGGGCAGCCGGCCACCAAGATCCTCCACAGACAGCCGTGCCGGCGGAGCTTCCGTGGATCGCAAGGGGCACCCCGGGGGTCCATTTTGTGTTCTTAAGGTACCGACATGACCATCGGGATGAGAGCTTCCCTAATACAACATCAAAACGAATCAATTATCATAAAAAATGTGATCAGGGGATTAAAAATCAAGCCGCATACCTCGTAGGAAAAACTCAGACATTTTGGGTTAGATCTGCACTCCAAATACTATGTTGCACGATCCTAGAACATTCGTCGTCGAAATCTTCGTCCAACGGAACCTTGATTGAGTGATTTAGTTTCCGATTCACTGTCGGAATTGGAGGATGAGGAGGAAATAGAATGATTTTTTCCTCTTCTAAGCATGACATGTCCAAGGTGGAGGGGAGATAGAAGATATTTATTTTTTTTTTAAATATCTCCGGCTCCTGACTCGCCTCCACCCGAGGCCTAATGCAGACGAAAGTACAATAGACATAAGGGTAAAAATGAAAGTTTGAACTCAACCAAGGTCTAAGAATTGTAATATGAGACTCTATTCATATGTTATTCTAGCCGACGCTCGAAATTAATCTTTTCCATTTATTTATGAAAATGCCCTTGGTGGATTTTTCCAAAGAAGACTTGCGCCCGCACGGTTTACACCTTTCCTAGGATTAATGGCACGTTCCGGATGCAATTATGCCATCATAATACCATTCCAAGAAATCTTTTAGGAGATATCACACAAAATCTATGTGAATAGTATGAAAATACTTAATATTTTTATAAAATTAAATCCGGTCTGACCGTGTCTCAGAATCGCACACCATCTTCATTCCTAGATATGGAATTATTCATAGAAATATTCCATAGTCTGATTGGGCCATGGCCCGGGTTGCTACATCATACCCCCTTAGAACTTTTAATTATTGAAAATCCATAAGTACAAGGAAAATTATAAGACTCTCAACTAGGCCTCCTATGCCATCGAGTTCACCAAAAAAAACCCATGCCCGAACACATATGTCATAGGTACTCATCCACCACACATCCAAACTATCCCTGTTGGGAGGAACTAAATTGATTGCATGGTTTTAATCACATCACAAATGTGTATCTCAGTGGTGTGGAAGGATCCCTCTTCCTTATGCATTCGATGCCCGCAGAAAAAAACCCACACAAGGTCTTACTAAGGCCATAAACAAAACTGAAGAAAGCAACAGAAATTGAAGAGTACTACTACATAGTGTCTATCTAAGTAATTCAGAAATTAAAAAGGACACAAGGCATACCTCTATCCATCCTCATACCCTCTAATTCAATAGCCTCCAGGGCATACATCTGTTCTTTCCCTCGACCACCAACTCCATGAGCTTGGAATGGACCATCTGTTGGTGGGGGCGGTGGAAATTGATAACCCCTATCACCTACTGCTATTGTACCAGCTCCATCACCATGTATGCCGCCCTATAGACCTCTTTGCTTGAGACACTACCTCAGCCAAGGCAGTGTGTCGACCGGCTCCCTTTCACCAGCACAATAGGTTGGAAATCACTAGCAAGAGGTCCCCGTCCGTCGCAAGCGTAACACCGCATCTCCTGTGGCTGACCAAAACTGGCTTGCGATCCCTGTGATCCCTGTGCCTCATATCCTCCATCCTTGGGTCGCCTCTTGAATCTTTTCCCATGCCTAGTCCCCAGCGCCTGTCATCGGCTACCAGATGCTGATGTATCCACTCTTGTGTTCCCATCACTAAGAGTGGGCAGCTGCTCAACCAGAAAGCTCTCCACCACCAACACTCGCTCTGGCACTCCAGCATAGGTGGGTAGATAGAAAGAAACCACACCTGCCTGGATGTATCTGTGTAGGATTCTCAAAGGTATGAGCCCTAAAGAAAGGGTCTGTAACCATATCCATGGACAAGCGCGATAGGTCTGTAAACCTCGATGAGTACTCCGACACAGTCATTCCATCCTATCAAAACTAAGAAGCTCATAGATCTGAACTGACTTCTGTGTCAGTGGATATAACTCTTCCCTGAGGAGCCGCTCAAACTCTGTTGATGTGATCATCTCCTCATCGTGGGACTGCTTTACTAGGCTCCACCATCGCCCAGACGAACCATGTAGAAGTCTCACTGCTAGGTCTAAAATCTGATCTGAGGGTGTCCTCTCCATGCGTAAAACTCAGGTGACTGCTTTGTGCCAGTCATCAGCTGGCTGAGAGTATGGATCACCTCGAAACCTCACAATTCGCTACCTATGGAACTCATGCAGTGCACTCAGCATGCGCGCAACCTCGTCCAACACTACTGGCACAACCAGCTGCTCAACAGGTGGTGGCTCAACTGGCGGACCACCTGGAGGTCCAGCCTCAGAAACTGTGCCCTGGTCCACAACCTTTACATGGGGAAGATCCCCTGCATAACCCTACTGCGGAACCCTCACTGGCAGTCATTGTGGAGGCACCCTGAAATAAATTCAAGACGCACCATAGTCAATAGTATATCTAGAGAGCTGACTCAAGATGGATAAGGAAAAACCCAAAACCCAATCCTATATGATGCATGTACTGCTTTTCCCCCTACGACCAGTGTATGAATGCCCCGAGTAAAATGCCAGGTTATCAGAGTCCTAGTGTATGGATACGTCAGTCATCGTACCAACAGTGGAGTCCAAGCATGAAAGCCGAACTCGAAACATCCTAACACTTCCGCCATGAAACCCAATCCAAATTCACAGCTAAACTAGTTACGCACTAAGATACCAAAGGTGGAACCTCCTTTGATACCACTCTGTCACGACCCGACCCAACGAGGATCTAGCCGCGACTCCCCAAGACAACCTCTAATAGGATAAGGGCTGGCGTCAAGAGGGGAGTAGGCTACCACACACATGGGAGGCATTAGTCTAAGGAACTTGTACACACATATCCACATACACCTCCATGCAACAGTGTATAGATATATAAAACTGAAAAGAGAATGCATGCGCAGAACTATCACAAACCAGAGTGATACATATGTATAAAAAGGGAAAAATGTGGCCCACAAAAAGAAATCTACAAAAGTGTCCAACCTGCCCAGAAGGATGGAAAACACTGCCAAAACAGCTGCCAGTTAGATCCTCGGAACATTTCTGGTAAACACCCCAGTCCAACCCGCTCACTAAGATCCTCCTTCTCTAGGTCTTCCTAGGACTCCGTCAAATGGCATGTGGTCTGTACAAGACAGAAACATGTGTGCGAAAATCTCATGCAGTGGTGAGTATAACCATACTCATTAGGCTCCCCAAAAACCCAAAACAAATGAAAAGAATTGAAAGGCAACATTCTGATCATCCTAGTGAGAGGGAACCCAGACGAGAGACAAACACCATACCGTGACCATCCTCGGCTAAAAACAGCCTGTTTTCTAAAATATAGTGTATTCCCGTACATATACCATGAACATACAGATATACACAGCTCACACACCAAGTCACATGAGGTAACGACCTCATCACTAGAAACTATCCACAACTAGGAAAGAAAACTCTAGGATCACGGTCATCCCAGATAATGCTTTTCCTAGAAAAACACTCCATCGGGTCCCACACATTCATCTCAGATTCGCACCTAAGAAAAGATAGAAATTGGATATCGTAACTGAGGAAAACTCGGTGAAACAATATAAACACCAAACTCATCGAATAATGGATTGATCATAGGGTCCGCTAGGGGATACCAAATCACACACCGGTATACAAAAATCTCACAGATAGGGTATCACTCCCAGGGACCACTGCGGGATACCACAACCCGATCTGGAATTCGTAGATCACACAGATAGGGGATCAATCTCAGGTTCTATTGGGGGATACTACTACCCAATCTAGCTCTCGATAGAAACATGTCGCTCAGATAGAGGATCGTCACCCATGTCATGACGATACTAAAACCCTATCTAGTACCTCTCACAATATAGGGGATCGAACTGATGATGCCACAACCCTATAGAAACCACGCGTTGATTATGGGATAATATAACCAATGATATTGAAACCCCTCTATAATCCACATGGTGAGTATGGGATCATATAACCGATGTTACTGCAACTCTACTGATCATGGAATACTGGGTAAGGGATCATATTCCTGATGATACCACATACCCTATGGGGTTAACCTACAATATAGGGGATCACCTCTCGTCGATAAGCGGTCACAACAATACTAAGGGCCCAATCTAGTGAAACGATGCTTGAGGATCCATCACCAGGCCCACCAGATAGATTACATAACTCTAATAGATTAAACATCCCATCGAGAGGATCACAACCCTACACATATGTTGTGATGATGTGCAATCCCTCGTTGGAATGAACCAAGGGAGTACCCTCAAACACTACTTTTCCAAACATCGCTATCCCGAGCGGTCCACAACAATGCCACACCACGCACCTTCAAGGCCGATATTGAGGCCACCATCGCGATCCACGCGGAAAAACACGTACTATAGGCTATTTACTCGCCCGAAACGGAAAACCGGTGAAAATGGAACTATTCATCATAGGTAGCCTGTGTGGGGACCACACTACAATACCGCAATAAATCAAGAGGATCATTCCATAGTGATCCCCTCTGAAAAACACACAGGATCGACCACTCGATCGTCCCAAAAGGACACATAGTGAAAAGGTACTATTCACCAAAGCTAGCATGGGTGGGGCCCACACCACGATCTCGAAACACATTGAATGGATTGAACCATTGTGATCCTATCATAAAAAGTCAAATGATCGACTATTAATCTGCCAAAATTAGAGTCTTGGTGTGAAAGTTGCATTTCTCCGCAAATGCCAAAACCCGGCCTCGTGGGGTCCACACCCCAAACTCAGCCCCAACATCTGAAAACCATCCAGAAAAGTATGATGTGTCATCAGGGTCTCAACGCCACAGATGGCACGTCAATTGGACGCTCCATGTAGGAGATAAAACAGCTCGAATTTCAATAATAATAAAATATCATTATTTTATTCCACGATTCAAGCCCCCGAGCCATGATCCTGAACAATAAAACTCCCAAAAAAATTGAATGGTTCACCTCGTTTCCTGGGTCACATTTACACAAACATAATGTTATGCAGACTCATGGATTGCATGATATGGGGGTTTGAAACCCCAGTTTAAAAAGAGGGGGCCGGACTGGCCTGAACTGGCCTGAACCGGCGAGTCCGGCCGGCCTAGACAGGCCCGCTGCCGCCGGCCCTCCCTAGTGGGAGAGCCTCTGCCACGCGCCTCCCTATGCCCCCATGCGTTTCCGGTAGGGCCGGCACGCCACATCCCCAGGCGGCCAGCTGCCGCGCTCCCCCGCGGACCGTCGCGGTTCCGCCGTCGTAGTTTCCCCGGCGCCAGTGGAGCTTTCACGGACCGTCGGGCGCACCCCAGCGGTCTGATTTGTGATCCGAAGGTACCAGCGCGACTCTCGATATGAGATCATCCCTTCTATGACATCAAAATTACGAAATTTTCTGAAAAAATGGGATTGGGGGATTAAAACTCAAACTGCCTACATCGCGGGTGAATGGTCGACGTTCTGGTTTAGATCTGCGCTCCAAAACATCTGATGCACGATCATGGAGCTTCCGCCATCGAAATCCAAGTCCAACTACTCCTTGATCGTTTGATTCCGTCACCGATTCACCGTCATAAGGGGATGATTAGAAGGAAGGAGGAAGAGTTCGGCATCTTCTGCGCACGACACATCCAAGGGGGGGTGATATAGAAGATATTTTTTTTTAAAAAAAATCTCCAGCTCCCGACTCGCCTCTACCCGATGCCCAATGCAGATGAAAGTAAGTTCTCCCATAGGGTCAACACGACATTCTGAACTGAACCGTAGTCTTAGAATTGAAATATGATACTCCATTTAAAAGTAATTCGAGTCGACTATCGAAATTAGACTTTTCCATTTATTTACAAAAACGCCAATGATGGCATTTTCCACAACAGGCCCGCGCCCGCAAAGTTTACACCTATCCTAAGGTAAATGACAAGTTCAGGATGAAACCATGCCCTCATATTCTCGTTCGAAGATTCCGTTTAGGATATATGACATCCATGTCCCCTGCATAGTATAAAAATTCATAACATTTTTATAAAATTAATTCTTTCACATCGGGTCTCAGAATCTCCACTGTCTTCATGCCTAGCTATGAATTATTCATTGGAATATTCCAATGCCTGACAGAGCCAAAACACAAGGTGCTATAATGATTCTAACTCCTTCTCCAACATTTATTTATCCAGTACAAATTCACACAAGTTGATGGCTATTTGAGCTGAGATGAAGGGTTCTAGGAGGTTATATCAAATCATGTTTCTCCTAGGACAAAGATTCTATGGGGATTAATCCTAAAAAGATAGAAATTATCAAAGCTATTATGAGAAATAAAGTAGATCGAACCTAGGGAGTAGATGATTTTCTAGGTACCTTTTACAGGTACACTTGGGACATAGTAAATAATGTCTTGACTAATTTTATAAAACATTTCTTCTGGGGGGGCTTAACAATGGTTTCTTGTGACACTACCATTGTATATTTTTTCAAAACCACGAACCCCTCCTCCATTTTACACTGTCTACCTATTAGTATGTGTAATTTTCCATAAAAAATTCATACTTGAACCATTGATTAATGTTTATCAATCCCCTTAATATGGTGGTCTCCATTGGGAAACATTTATTTCTAAAGTTCCACTCAACTCAGGGGGATATTGGAATGGACTAGGAGATGTTTAGGGATAACAACACCAAAGATAAAGGATAAAATATTGATAATTAATTCTATATGAACAAGGATTATGACATAATCTAATAGATCATCATCAATAAGGTTCATTCCGTAATGTGATTCTCCCCTTGGTTGATCGAAATCATTTTTATATTCCTTAGTTTACCCTATCTTTTTTTAATTATATAGTAAATTATAATGGATTATTCAATGTGAATCATGGTTTATGGTAGGGGAACCAATATTAATGAGTATATTCATCCTTAACCAAGGAATCCATAGACACATTATCCATAGAATAAAGAGCAGTGGAGAGACCCTCCCATATCGAATAACGTTGATCCTTCCCTCTATTCCCACTTCAAGTTTGTAGATGATACCTTGTTCTTCTTGAATTCGAATAAGTTATCAATTTTCATCCTTATCACGTTGTTAGAATATTGTTTCCATTGGAACATATTCATCATCACGAATAAAAAAATAAATCTTTACATCTCTAAATGATGTGACTCCAGCCATGATTCCCCTCTTTGTAATCTCCTGGAAATGAAAAGAGGAATCATTCCAAAGGATTTACTGGGAGCCCCTATATCAACATGTAGGTTTCTTATCATCAACATTGATCACATTGTTTATAAAATCATATATCAGGTCCCCATATAAAATAATATATACCTTTCATTTGAGGGTCATATTGAACTGGTTAATAGTTTTCTCATGGACACCACTATTCATGACCTCTATTCTATTAATGTTCCTAAAGGATTTATCAATAATATTGACAAAATCCATTATTTTTTATATGGTATTTTCATGGTGAAGGTCCACACCATTGGGTTAATTGGGGGAAATATTTTGAATTCCATTTAGGAAGGTGAGAACTATGTGCATAGACTTGATCACCCCATAGTATTAATGCATGAATTGATTTGTTTGGAAATCTACGAAGAACATACCTTATGGGGAAATGTCATGCTCAGCTCATATGTTTGTAGGTTTCTAATGGAGGAATCCCACATATCTCGTTATTTATCAATATGGTTTCCTCTTTTCTCAACTATCCAACCCCACATCCAATAGATTATCAAGGATGGAGATTTGTTTTTGGAATTCCAACTAGTTGATAAATGATCATTGTTTTTTTGGATTTCAACCAACATATATCATGTTTTGAGAGGCACATAGATTCCCCTACTTCATCAAGGTTGTTCGGATTAATTATAAAAAAGATTCCATTAATATCATTAAAATTATTATGGACCCTGAGAGGTTCTTGTCCCCTCCACCCAACCCGGGGTCCGTCTACACTAAGGACATTCTCTAGACTCTGGAACCCTAGGAATAGTGTGACTATTGAAATGATGTCTTATATGTTTACAGACTTATAACTATGATAAATTTCACACATATAGGTTGGTAAATAATTGTATTTACACCTACGAGAATAGAAGAAGATAGAGTATTAACTTGGTGTCATTATGCTCCTGCTATAATAATCATAATGATGGATTATATAACTAAATTTCATAGAGGGAGAATGAGAATGTGATGTCTAGAAATTTTTCAGTGTGTTTATTGCTTTCTAATACGAATCCCTTCATGAGGAACATTTCCTGATTTGATGATTTCATGGACTAGGTGATAATAATGAGTAATACTATATGGAATATAGGTTTTTGGTGCATATGGTAGGCTAGTAACCAAGTGAGGTTTTACAGGGTCCACTCTCATTGGAGGGCTAAAATTTCTAAAATATGGAACCTCCTTCTTTACCATTTTAGGATAATCAGTAATTTTTAGGAAGATCCTTCTATCCAACTGTTGAAAACATGTACTCAATTATAAAATCCTAGTTTCTCCATTAGATGTTAATGGGATGATGGAAACCACCCTCTATGGGATTGAAAATTAATTAAATAGGTCATGTATCTAGGACTTCGTGAGAGGAGGAGAGGTTTTATGTTACTCCAGGGGCGCGGTTATACTAGTTTACACTACCAAACTTGGTTGTGTTTCTTCTCTCCAAAAGTGCCTCATGTTTTTCGTAGTAGTCATAACCTTTTCCAAAGAGGGGAATATCCATACCTGGGAAGATGAAACTGATTCTATGTTCTTTCATAATTCTCATTATAGTTCTAATTCAACCATTGGTCGATTACTAACTACAGTATGAAATTTTGAAGGATTCATTCAAATAAAATATATTCATGAGTTACAAATATCCCAAGGAGTATAAAGATACATACTATTTTTATTCACTAGTGGTTTAAGACTTCGGATTGTCATACATTTATAAATTTATCTTTCTAAAACCAGATATGGTTAATATTATAAGTGGGGATTACCTCTTGTTATAATAAATTAGTCTCCAGTAGGTACATTCGTTCTTTTTTCCCATGTTCTTTCCATTATCCAATTTTATAAAAATGCGATTATGGTAAATATATTATTCATCTAACACTCATATTTATGGGAATCTGACAAAAATATAATTAAATCCTCATAAATAATTCACATTATATATATTTTTTGTATCCTTTATTAAAAATTTTCTTGAAGTTATTTCTTCTTGAACTCATCATATTTTATCCATCCCTATAATGATATTCTCTACGATACCAACTTTATATATGCATCATATTGAACTTCCCCAAATGATATCATTAGATAAAATAAAAATATATTCAGATTACATAGATTATTCAAAATCCATTTTGTCATAGACTTACTAAATTATCATTACATATATAATTTTTTTACATTATCCAAACATAGACAAATCATTGATACACATCTCAAATTTAGGTTGACAAACAATTGATTGATAAAAATTTCAGATAGAGTGATCACTATTTATTGAGATCTCTATTTAATAGACATGAGTAAAAATATTATTTCATTATTTTTTATTTTTAAAAATAGATTTAGAATTATCATGTTTTATTTATTTAGAATATTAAAATTTATGAATCCCATATGTTCATCGTTGTAGCTTCACATAAATTCCAATAAGTTCATAAATCATATTCTTGATGAAGTTATACACATCACTGTGTATGTTTATAATATAATATGAATTTAATTTTTTTGAAATTGAGAATTCAACCACTTATCAAAGTCATATGAATGAAATTGAAATATACCTATGATGAAGTCTAACACTGAAGTTAAAAAATCATGTCATATTATAATGTTTGAAGATGTAGGGTTATAGGCAAGCTCAAATACATACAATCCATGTTGAATTATTACGAAATAACCAAATAGATATGTTTATATGTTATAATGTATAATTAAACTAGGAAATAATGTTTTATTATGGATATAATGAGAAGCACTTAGACAAGAATGTCATATGAACATCCCACGATCACATTCCTATCTCTCATAAAATAAATACAATTATTACAATGATGAATGAATATGGTGTTTCATGATAAATATATATTCTTTGATCCTAGTTCATATTAAGTAAAACAATTAATCATTTAACTGAAAAAATAAAACATCACATCAATCAAAAAGTGAACATATTAAATATCTCTCTCAATATATTTTCAACAACATAAGAAATAACCAATTAAATTCACAAACACACTAAAGAAATCTAATTATTAATGAAAGATCAACATTCATGTTAAAAAAATATTAAAACAAACAAAAAATCCTCCCATAACTACATTATCACATCAATATATATCTTTATTATTTTTACCAAATTAATCTTCTAATAAAATAATACTAGTTCAATATCTATAATCTTTAAAAATTCATTATAGTCATAAATTCTTAGATAATATCTTGTGAGATGTTTATTCAACTTCACAATAAGACAATGTTATGTTTTAGCGAGAATTAAACTCCAAAATATTTATAAAAAGATTATTGTACGTGACTTAAGTGTATACCACATTAATGATTCTATTCATACCAGACATCCAAAAAATAAATTTAACAATTTACAAAATTAAACCTTAACAAAACGTTATAACTATATATTAGCGAGAACACCACCTATTAACAAGAATTATTTTATATTTGTTAATGGGTTGTTTCAAAAATTTCTTCCCCTTTATCAACAGAACCCAAAGCCTAATTTGGACACATTTTATAGATTTTTATGTTATAGGAAATGACTGAACATTATGTTTCAGCCTCAAATATATAAAAATTTCATATGTAATATTTTATATTAGAATATTTGGGATATATATTTGGGATTAATGATATTTCCACTTGATATATCAATTGGAAATGCATTTTTTATTTGAAAAATATGTTGCACGTGTTTTGATATATAAATATTCAAAGTTTTTTTTAATTTATATCTTAATCATTTATTGACAAATATAATATTTAATATACTCTCATTATCAACCTTTAAATATAATAATATTAATTTTATTCATAAATTATATGTATATGGTAGATTAGTAGACTCATTTTCATTCTCATTTATGTTATGTTTAACATATCTCTATTTCCTTTAATTCATGAATACTGTGGCATCAAAAATAATTAATTTAAACCTAATGAGGGTATTTTATTTATATAATAATCATCCCAATCTATATATGTATGTCCAATTATGATAAAATTATTAATTTTGCTTTACGATAGACTATATTTTGTTGTTCCTTTAATAAATTTCAATAATTAATTTTTTATAAGAATATAGAACACTATTATACACCATTATAGACTAATAAAATGTTTCACTATGTAGGATATATGATTTTGGGAGGGTATCTAATACAAAATGATTCTAAAAAAGTGCTATAATTATATTGTTTATACTTCCTTATATTAATATCGTTAAATTGTTTTCTTCCAATTGAAAATAATGGCTTTAAATTTTTAGACACATCAATATTAATAAATTTAGAAACTCCCTTGAATATTTTCCTTGAACTGAAAATATATAAAATTATCATCTCTAAATCTATAAACCTATAATATGGCTGATCATTACCGATAATGATATTTCGAACATATTCATCACATTCTCATGGAATCCCTCACATAAAAATTCATTGGAAAGGAATGTTTTTTATCAATATAATTAAGGAAAATAAATATACATGAATAAGGATACTTCAGAAATAAATTTTGGTCTACCCTTTAATTTATAAAACCCATCTTCCACATGCTGCCGACATGATTGTAATGATAATACATTTGATATTTTTAAATAAATTGTTAACCATTTTCCAAAATTCACACAATAAATCCATCAATAACCATATCAAAATCATCATGATTCTCTATAAATAATTATTAATCAAGATCACTGTTAAATAACAATGATTTCACATCAATATAATACTCATTATTGCGATAACCTGCAACCACATCCAAATAAAATACAATTTTTTCACGTCTTACTACTGGGTGATGGGTTTCCCGAAATTCCATTTCATTCAATTTATTATATCATTTACATACCACTCTATCTTTATCTCCTATTGAATCTCCTTTCCTATCCAATATGTGTCATAATACCAACATAATTTCAAGCATAGTTTTAAATTATTACACGATATAGATTCTAATGTGTAGTTAATTTCAATTTTATTTATTTTATAATCCATTTTAATAATCCAAACACTATACTCAGTAGATTTCCAATAGATTGTTGATAAATCTATGGTATACAATATTTTTTGTTTTTTATTAGTAGTTTTCATTTTTTTCATTTTTATATCTTTCATTACAATTATATTACAATTTTAATCTGATTTATTAATCATTTGATAACATTCACATATATTTATTGAATCCATATTATTAATAGTATGATAAAAATATATACCAAAATCATTATTCATTTATTATTCTTATTCTATTTAGATTTTTGAAAAATTATGTTATTTTTTATATTGTACTTCTTGAAGTAAAACCTTATGAATCAAGTTAGTGTTTTAATAATTTTCAAATAGTTTAACATCATAACATCATCAATATTCTATATCCTATTTTTCTAGAACACATTCTCCCTACCACTGGATTTGCAAGCCATATAGATTACATCAGTATATTTATCATCCAAAATTCATAGTTTACTAAAATTGATGAATCATAAATATATAATCCAAAATACATTGAGTTTATTTATTATTTCATTCATTACGTAGCATATCTAATTATGTATCCTAACATATGAAATTCATTAGATTAATATTTTTGTAGTAACAGTAAAATATTCCTTAAAAAATATTTTTTTATTATTTTCGACTGATATTATTATAACCATATCAATAATTCATATAGTATTCGACTCAATAACCTGTTTTTTAGGAGTGTATGATATTTTTTGAATTAATGCATTATATCATTTTTAATGAAATATTTTATATTAATAAAATTTATATTACAACATATTATCATATATCAATATGACAGTGAAGGATTACATCACCTTTTCAACGTGTCACATTAAAATTTTACATATTGCAATTTATCATTAATTATACTTGACTAACATCACAATAGAAAATCATGTAAACATATCAATGAATGTGATTAAATAAAAACTAAATATTGATGAATTTTTCCTTATGTATACAGATGATATAGTGTGAAATAATTACAATGAGATGGTAGAGATAATTTCAATATTATAAAAAATAAATCCTATCCATTGTCCATTTATGACATGTTGAAGAATGTCCTTCTTATTATTATTTTATGGAGATCTACCACAATTTCATGTTTAATATTTTTTATTAATTTTTTTTGGAAGAGATGAATTTCCCACTTAATCTGTAGAATGAATCTATTTTTCAGTCAAATAATAAAAATTGGTGTGATCAATCATTAAAATGTATTTATTTATATATATTTTACAAGAGTAATTCTCATTCCGTACTTAATTATTTTATTTATTTTGGATCCCTTTTTATGAATAACCTCTTACCAAAAATATAAATTTATCTGACACATAAAATAATGTGCTTCAGTATTTATTTATACAACACATCATGTAATTTATGGTGATGATATTTAATTTTATTAGTTATAATTACATTAAAATTTAACCAAAAATCATCACCAATGGTGGTTAATCATCCTTCATATAAATAAAAATCATTTTTAGTCATCTAATAACATATCATATGGGAATAAATACCACATTCAGTAAACCATAACATTACCCTTTTTATAGCCTCAAATTAAATATAAAGAAGGCATGAATTTATCCCTTATGATTTTGAATATAAATTCTATTATTCACATAGGAAACCTATTTTATATAGCTTTTCATAATATTCTTTACATTATGGACATGCTACTAAAATATTCCACACAATTACTTAAAAAACGGAAAATAAATTTTTAGATTTAATTTTTTTTTGTATTTTACTTCATTACTAGTATTAAATGAGAAGTATAGTTACACACTATTAACTGTGTCTCTATAAAATTATTTTTCATTCTAGGTCATGACATATTGTCACTATCTTGGTATGAATTCTTCCTATATAATTTATATCACTAGTAGTAGTCTTAAAATCTAAATTATCTAGGATCATAAAAATTATGAATTAAAATGTCAAATATTATACATTTTCATTATTTGGGAATGAATTTTCTTCACATTGTGAGTCACATAGATTCTATATGTATTTAATTATTCTATTGATATTTCTGAAAGTAGAACTAAAATTTTTATAATCAATACATGCATTTATTTTAATTATGAACCCACATTTTTATTCAATTATAAATATAAGAATAATTAAATTCATTACATTAAAATTAATAAATTTTTTCATTACCCCATGGGTGAATTAGTAGATTTATTGTTCAATTCAATATAATGTTTTGATATTCAAAAATAGAATCTTTAGTTCATTCTCAAAATTATGATAATTGCATAATATCATTGTTAATTATAAATCATTAAAAGAAAATCAATCTTCAACATATTTCATCATCTTCTCATGTCCAAATAATATTATCCTATGTTTTCTATATAATAATTAAGTGGTTCTACTTTATATTCAATCCCACTCCTCTCATCATCCAATTACATAATTTCATCAACAATTATTATTTTCTCGTTCTTAGGAATAATATTCATGTTCTGATTAGAAATATTATTAGTTGTATTCATATTGACCTTTAATTTGATTTCATAATAATCTTATCCACTATATAAAGTGTTAAATAATTATTCAACATGATCCATTAGTGGGATAAATTAAAAAAAATATTCACATTTATATTCACTACGACACATTGGATCATCTCGTTAATCATTTATCCCCAAATTTCATATAATATTTCTAAGAAATATGTTACTTATCTTTTGATACATATATGATTATTTGGAACCATTTAATTTCTTCTTCTCTTCATGTGTTTCATTTACATTAAAATAAAAATCAATACCATTATTTTATTTATAGTTAATGTAAATATTACTAATCATACTATAATTATATCGTCTATTTGATAAATTACATTTTCTATTTCACTTTATCATCTTAAAACTCTATTAGATATGAGAAATGATTCTTTATTGGTGTTCATTATCCTATTAGTTATCAGATCCAAATGAATCTCCATAACCAATATTTTTTTTATTTTCATCATTCCCAAGGCCTAAAAACCCATTTCTGTACTTTAAATTTTTTCAATAGTTATATAGTTATTCTCCTTTAATATGTTATGAAAATGTTATTCAATTATTCATTGAAAATATAACCTCCATATTATAGATCAATGATCATATGATCAAAAATGAAAAAACAATTCCTTGATATTTTCTAACAATAATAACATATTTATGTTTACTAGAAAATGCCCCCTATATTATTACCAGCATCAATGCCCAATGTAAATAGTCATAAATGTTCCCTTCCATATCCATCCCGATGTTTTTTAAACCTGATTATCAATATCTATAATTTAGACTACATGAAATTCATATTTTCTTCAATATTACATTTCTTCTTGTCCTAGATTATTCTAGATAATTGATCCCCCCTATCCTTTTTATAGATTTTTTTAGTGAGGGACATTTCTGTAGCAATTTTTTCCGTACCATGAAACAAAATATTTCATATATCAACTATGTTCACCCGATCATTCACATAAATATATTAATATTAAACTAGTGAAGTATATATAATATAAATATCTGTGGATAGTTAGTATGAGATCATTATATTCATCCATTAGTTATAATTTTTTAATCAAATATAGGTACAAAGCTAATTTTTATATGGGTAATATTTAACTTTTTTATAATCTGGCTTAATCTAACCCATATACCTCAAGTTGTTACATATTTAATTTCTTAGAATTAGATTAATATATGTAGAATTGTGGATTAATATTTAGTGACATGATCTTTCAAATTAATATCATTTTAATACAACATCTACTATAAGACAATGTTGGATTCCGAAAGTTTTTTATTCTCAATCTATCATCTGTGTAGAAAAAATAAAATAATAATTAAAATGTGAATATTAACAATGTTTTCCCCTTGAATTGAATCCAACATAATTTTCGTTATAATTTAGTCAATTAAACCATTTATTTCTCTCAATAAGTATAATTTTATTGAAATATGGAATTATTTTCATTTGGTTTCATTAAACATGTGAAATGTGAAATAGTACTATATAATTTCACACATCCACTAAAAAAATATTCTTAGTATAAAACGAAATTCCTGAGAGTTAGTTAACATCATCAAATACATATATAAATCATTATTGATGAGCCTCCGGGATATTGAAGAATAAATTCCCACTTTATGGTAATCCATTAATAGAAATGATTAAATACCATATAATAAAATGAACTCACTTAATAATCAAGATCCAATAGGTTAATTGATAACTTATAAAAAACAGACATCAGGATTAATTTATAAGTCAATATTAAGATTATCTTTTATTTTTTGACTATCCAGTACCATTTGATATCCCTCTGATAACTACTTATTTTTATAAAACACACAATACTAGAATTATTTAAATTATAATATTCAACTCATAATTTACAAATAATATCAACCAAAACATACTAAATATTCATACTAATTTCTACATTCAATTGGAATTATTATCCTACAGAAAAATATAATAAATATTATCCTGTACTAATAACATCATGTATACTAATAAATTCATCATCCAACCATATAATTTTTTAGTCGCATTCCAAAAATAAATTTTGTGAGAAGAAATAAATCAAGAGGAATTTTTTCCTAAATTACATCATTACGTATCTCTTTAATCTGATTATAACATCACTATCGTTACTTTTTTTAGATTATGGTGAGAAAAACATCAGTACAAAACATAACTATTATACATGTAATCTTAAACTTTTAGACATTGACATATAATCTATATTTACAACATTATTAGATTTTAGTTACAATGAGAAACAAAAAAATAGTCTTCCCTCCATTCCACTAACATTCAATTTTTAATATCTACTAATTCCTCATGAAAGATCTGCCATATTTTACAATTATAGGTTTTTAGTTCAACTTTACATCAACAATAATACAAATATGTATATTAATTAGGGAGGTGTTTCACCACTTAAATTTATTAGTTTAATTATTGATAATTATTTTAATATTATTAAATCTTTGAAAATAACCTTAATTAACCGGTTAATATCGAATCCAGTATTATGATAACTCATACAATCTCAATTTTTGTAAAAAATAAATTCTATAGTAAAAACATTTGATAAATTATTGGACTTAATTTGACCATACGTGTTTCTATTAGTGGTTCAACACCCCTGTAAAGACCCGTAAATTTCAAGGGAAATTTTTTCTTAATTTTCATTGGAATTTTACAAGAACGTGGTTTCTGACGGCACCTAATTCCGAGGTCCGGTGTGCGCAAAATCAATTTCCGAAGATTGGCTCGGGTACGTTCAGTGAACGAACGAGCGGGTTTTCCTATCTTTTGAACCGGTGCTCGGAATTGAAATCTGATGGCAGTGATGAACTCGCAACGCCGGTAATCTCTTATGGAACCTTTACCATATTTGCGTTTGTTCGGGAGAAGAAGTTAATTAATGGGGTTTAATTAAAAAGTAAATAAAATTGTTAAATCAGTTTTATTTCTTTTTCAAGGTGGTTAGTTTCTCCCATGGAAAGTTGGTGGTGGGGCCCACATCCAGCCAAATTCCCATGTGTGGATAATTAAAAGGGTGGGGACCACATGAACACCCCCACCTTTTCAATTTTTCCCTAACTCCCTAACCCCTCTTAACCCCTCAATTCTTAACTCCCCATTAACTCACCTTCATTAATATTTGACAACTAGTTGTAATTAATTTGGTGAGTTACATGTAATTTTTTGAAATTCAAACAATTGTATTTCAAATGCTTTGTTGTGTTAATAAAATAAGTTTAGAACTTATTTTATTATGGTTTGGTGTTGGGTTGTTTGAGAGATTTTTGGAGAAAAAGCTAAGGAACACCTTCTTCCTCGATGAAGAACGCGAAGAACACCGTTCTTCGACGAAGAACTTCTCCGCTGAAGAACACTGTTCTTCTGCGACGCCGTATCTGTGATGCGACGTTCTTCTTCCTCATCGTCTCTTCCGCGATGGTTTTACACGATGAAATCGCCGTCAACGACTTCGAATCCTCGCTTCGCGATGTCGACATTCTTTCCCCGCGATGCCCGACCTCCGCGACGCTCGTCTTCCGTGGGTCGTTGACGAACACCGTTTTTGAACCGAGGTAGGGGATTATTTTTATTTATTTAATTATTTTCCGTTATTGATTCTAGCATGTTGAACTTTATGGTTAATCATCAAAATGTTATTGTTTAATGAGAGGGGGTCGGACCACACAAACACGGCCTAACCACATCCTATGTTCATGATTGTTTCTTTGTGAATGGAATGTGATGGTGTGGTGTCGTCGCACCATGCAAAAATCGCTTGGCAAGTATTACGCGATGCCGTCGCGCCGCGTCGAAGGAAATCGAAGGCGCCGCGGCCGGAGCGGGACCGCGGCAGAGGGGCGCGGTGCCGGCGCACCGCGCCTGACAACAAGGGCCGCAGCCGGTTCAGGGCCGCGGTGGAGCATGGTGACCGGCGGCCAGCCGGGCTGTCGGTGTAGGAGCCGGAAGGGGACCGGCCACTGCCGGTCCCGTTGGGAAGGAGCCGGACGGCCAGGTTGAGGCGGCCGGAAAGGGGAAAGCCGGTGTAATTAAATTCCCCCGGCCAGCTTCAACGACCCCCCATAAATGAGGGGGGGGGGTTACACAGGGGGCAGGTGCCCCCCTTTGCCGAAACGGCTCGGCCAAAGAAACGGGCCAGATAGCGCACTGCACGCGCTTTCCCCAGCCGGGCCGCACCGGGCCTGGCCGATCCAAACCTGGGGCAGGTTGACCCGGTTCGGGCCAACCGGGGGGGGGGGCTCGGGCCGGGTCGGTCTCGGGACCGAAACCCCCGTTTTCAGACCGTTTGGGTTCAATTGCCCATATCTCGGGCTACGGACCTCCAAACGACGCGCCGTCAGCGGCGACAAGATCCATAGAACGAGACGATCACTTTGACATATCTCACTCAAGGTTTCATAATACTTTGAGTTCGGCAGGGTTGGTTCGTACACGAAACCAACCGGGCCCTCGGAGGAGAAATTCTCCTATCTTGAGCTACGGACGTCCGATTGATGTGTCGTCGACTTTGTTGAGTTCCTCTAAGTGAGACAGATATTTTGGAATACTCCGTCCGAGGTTTGGATGCATGTGGAGTATGGTCATGTTGGTTTTGCCTTAAAAACCAACTAGGCCCCTAGGACGAAAAAGCCAATAACTCTCAGACCAGGCGTCCGATTGACGCGCCGTCTGTTGCGTTGAGTTCCTGTTGACGATACAGATCTTTTGGATACATCAAATCTAGACTATGTGACAGTTGATGTATCAGCCTCTCAGCTCGTGGAGCGGACCCTCCCGAACAAGTTTGCTGTGTGCGGGAACCCTAGTGCTGGCTGCGTTTGCTAAAGTGACTGCAACGACGACTGTGCAGAGATCCTCAGTGGATTCAGCGACGATGACTACAGCACTCAGCGATCCTATGTGGATCAGTGCTATCGATCCTATGTGGGTCCGATCCTGTGTGGGCCAGCGCTCAGCGGTTCTGTGTGAGACAGCGCCTACAGATCCTGTGTGGGTCCGATCCTATGTGGGTCTTTGCGGGGGTTAGTACCTATCGATCCTTTGTGGGTCCGATGACTTAGATGGATCAGGGATCATCTCTATCATCTTCAAAGAAGTATACCTGTGTGAGCTGAATCCTGTTTTCTTTCATGTGTGGATTGTGTTGTACTATCCTATGTGGATTAGGTTTTTCTTTCCTGTGTGGAATACGTTTAATTTCCTATGTGGACTGAGTTGTACTTGGGCTCGGAGGTCGGAGCGTGTTGGAATTGATGACTTAGGTATATGTATGGGCATATACCTAAGTAGTGTCGGTTGTTACATCGTGATTGTATCTTTCCTTTGTGGTTTATCCTTTGTGGATTTTGGGAGACTTTCGGGGGTCTCGGGGTCCCTACTGAGTAGCTTATACTCACCCCTGCACGGGCTATGCCCATAGTACGTTGTGTTGGTTGCAGACGACGGACAGCGTTGATCGTGGTTGAGGCTTGCAGAGCAGGACGGTACCTGGAGGTGGACCACTAGGCGGGACGTACTCGGAGCGGTTGGCGGGACCCGAGGAGCAGTGGAGCAATCTGTACCCACCATTCAGGTGGCATTTCCAGTGGACAGCTCGGCGTAGCAGCTTTTACTTTTCAGCTGCTGTTTTCCCTTTCAATTTGTACTTTACATTCGGTTTGGGTTTGTATACTAGCCCATTTACTTTTCCACACATACTATTGTTCCATATTTTTACATAGTGTTTACTTTTCCACTTGTTTACTCTGAGGTGCTTTTTTACTTTACAAAGGCAATTCCTTCCCTTTTTACCGGGATTTACGCCTTGGTGCTAGTCGTCAGCCCCTGGCCTATGGAAGGCGGGCTTGGGGTAGTCACGGCACGGGCCCCGAGGATGGGTCATGACAACCCCTATCACATATCCTATAATATAATCACAAGTGGTTATCATATACATTTCTCCACTATCATAGAGTCCCATTAAGCTTTACAGAGTCCCATTGAAACCACAATTTCACATAGTGAGTTAGTTTTTTAGAAAATTGTAACATGAATTATATTTTTTAAATTTTAGCTACATCTTTAATAATTGATAAATTTCTTTCACTCATTTATGATATATAAGATCAAATATGCTTTATTTTGGAAAAAAATGATGGGACATGTTCTTCCTAAATATATAACTTATGAATTCTATAATAAATTTTTCTCATATAGTATATTTAATGACCATAATGTACATAAAAATATCATCACATTATAAACATATTTTTTTATCAAACTCCATATATAAAAAATAATTCTTATTTTCAAACTGATATAAGATTGAGTAAAAAACATTTTCATTATAAATTATTCTCCACACATCAGCACTGACACAAATGTCACAATTAATATTTTAGATCTGGTAATCAATTGAATATTAATAATTTATTATTCACTGGTTATTTTGGATTTAACCGCATGATAATTAGGCAAGTGGAGTATTTATCTAAATCATCTATGTAGTCTCCACATCACATCTTCACGTAGATTTTTTAAAACTTGTGTTCATATTTTTTTATTCATTTTCATGTACATTATATATAAAAATATTATTAATATACACTATAACAAAAATTTATATAAAAACAACAACATAAAAATATTATATAGAAACATCCATCTCTTCATTAAAAACATATACTACATAAATTTTTTAAACTCATCTACATGGAATTTTTAAAAATATTCTCACATACTACATAGAAATAATAAATAAATATATTTATATTAGAATCTTCAATTTTCTTCATTTGATAACTATATTTTAGTTCTCATTGAATTACATAACATTAAAATTTTCACATAAAAAACTACATGATGCAGAGAGTATGAAGAAAATCATACAAAAAAGCAGTTGATTCCTTCTCATCACATTACGATAGAGAAAAATCAACGTACTCCATAGATATCTTGTTTTCAACTAACATACTTCTTGGTTTTCCACTAGAAAATATTTCCTTATTCGAATTCATCACATAATTGTTTGTGATTCCCAAAAACACACCAATTGTTTCCACAAACAAATTAACTTTCACATTTCATGTTGAAATTTTTATCATCATTAAAATTGATATGTTTATTTTTCTAATAGAATTTCATAGAATCATAATATTTTTATCATCATAAATATTTAGTCATTCAAAAATAATAAATCCACCAGAAATTCCAGATCATATGAAATTTATATTAATTTTGGCAATTCAAACATGGAGTCATTTCAAACACAGATTATGGTGGGTTGATCTCATATAGTGTCTAAAAATTTTATGGTTTCATTGAACTGCATAACCTCAGTAAAAAAGGGCTTGATTGTCGGAGTAATTAAAATATCTATCACCTACATCAGAAAAAATGAGTTAAAATGATCTGTTAGATTAGATAAAAGATGTTATTTCAATATTTTAATGGATTGGTGAATAGTAACTATGAAGTGTTTGTCCCAAATTAGTTACACATTATGTTTTTTCTATTATTTAAAAATAATTTTATACCAATACTCTGTTCACATTGGATTTTGTTTCTCAACACTACACAATACTTAACACAAAGCATCATATAGAACCACATTACATAAGAGAATCGGTCCACTGGCACCAAAACAAGGACCATGTTTCCATCCTTTATCTATGTGGGCCTACACCCATCCCAAAAATCCACCCCTCCCAAAGGCATATATCATAGGTACAATATATATGCCCTAACTCATCATATTGGACCTAAGTTAAATCATTATGACCAACATTACTGTGGCTTCACTTAGGAACCATTGTCAAGCTAGATAGGATATATATTATATTTTTTAAAACACTAAAAACATATTTATAGAAATATATAAATGTAACGAAATATAAAAATAACTCTTAAAATAATTCCTTTCATAAATAATATGTCATAAAAAATCCACCATTTTTGTATTCTTTTTCCTGTGTTTATAATTAATTCATCATATAAACATAAATTAATGTTATCATCATGAAAAAAATTATTTTCATGGATTTCAAATTTGTGATGAAACTTGAAAAATCAAAATCTCTGGACTTTTTTAATTAGGATTACCATAACCATTTATCACAATCATCATGGAGAGCTATGCAAGCATTAAATATGATCAAATTAGTCCCATCGAGAACCATTATCTAGGAATCACCACATAATCCCTATCATTTGTCTAGGAATCAGAACTCCATCTAAAATCACAAAACACGTATTTATACACTTTTATGAAAAATGAAACACAAATGTTCAAAGGAATCTCCCTCTATATTTTTCTATAACACTTCATAAATATGTTAAATTGTGTTTTTTATATTTTCTTCCCCTTAGTGAAAATGAAATTAAATGGTTAACTGTTGTCTAATTATCGTGTATCTCTTCTCAATAACCTGTAATATTTTTTTAATAAAATGGGGAATTAATTCACATGATCCTTATTATATAGATATTTATTAATTTCCTATATTTCTAAATTAACATTTATGGTATAAAAATAATATATATTTTTATAATTGTATATAAGTTGTAATTTAAATTTATAGCCATGTAAAATCCTAATCAGATAGTTTCAAATAAAATATAAAATCATAGACACAATTTAATAAAAACAAAAAGAATATTTTGGGTAACATGAATATATTTCCCCATTTTTCATCATTTCATCATCAAGAAATCCATTTAAAAAAATTATAATTAGATATGAGAGTGTAACTGGTCAGTAAGACCTAATAAATTCATACCCCTCCTAAATTTTATATATGTTCATCATCATATAATTAATTAAAATCTATGAGGAGAAAAAAATATCATAAAATTCAATTAATTGTATTAATAAAACACGTAAATGATTAGGGAATTATGAGGTACCTCATGATATAACTCATGTGAGTGGATACATGTAAGATCCTAGTTTTTGAACTGATTTAAAATTACAAAGGTTTCTGATGTTCTTTTTTTCGGTTTATCAATAGACCGTTTTTTAAACCAAGCTCTAGAATTTTATTCCAAGTGTTAGATCACCTAAAGATGGATTTTTTTTATCTTTGATAGAAGTTTTGAGGTAAAGGGAATGTCATATGGGCGGCGTACGGTTTGTCTAATTGGGCGGCCAAACTGTACGTAGTTGGTCTTGGAGATAGTAGCTTCTGCACGAGCGGTGCATGGTTTGTCTAACCGTGCGGCCAAACCGTGCGAGAAGGGAGGCCGAGGTAGTAGCTAACACACTGTTAGCGCACGGTTTTTCAAACCGTGTGAACTAACCATGTGGGTAATTGAATGAGATCCTTTAATTGTGGGTCTCGCTCTTTTTTTCCATTAGATAGATCGTTTTTCCTCCTATGCGGCCATAACATGGTATTACTTTTCCTTGAAGGTAGGATAACCTCTCCCAAGCATTTTGGAGAAAACCCTAGGGCATATATTGGCGAATTGAAGCCAGTTTCTTGAGGTATGTAGATGTTCTTCTTTTTTCTTATTCATTTTCATAGTTCTACTTAGATCTACATCTCCTCTTCTTACGTTCGCTAAGATTTATGCCCGTTATTGGTAGAACTAAGTTTTTGGATTACATGTTTTATGAGCTTTGGTCTTTTTTTTAGGAGATGTGATCTATGGTTGGTTCTTGTAGAATCAAACTATTCCTCTTGAGGGTTCTTCGTTCATTGTGGTTTCCCTCGAAACCAGAGGTAGGGTCCCCAATCATTAACAATTTATTTTAGAATTATAGATTCCTTAAATAGATTAAAAATGTGTGTTTTTATTCATTATTATATGTCAATGAATGACTATTTTATGTTATTAAATAACTCCACCCACATGAGATAAATGAGGACTTGAGCATGTGTTGATTTTAAGAATGGGTTTCTATTTTATTTAAAGTGATATGATTAGACAATTGAATATTTGGAATGGGGAGATTGAGTATAAGGATAATTAATTGTATAATTAACTATCAAGTCATTAGTTGGAATGAGTTTGTGGCGTTCACTGATTATTGAGAATATTCTATATTTGAGATGTTCAGAAGATAACTTGGAAACTGGTAATAATTAATTGATGGATTAAATATTACATGTTAAATGGTAAATGGTTATCTAATTGATAATCAGTTAAATATATACGGTTTTATTAATTAATTTTTTAATTAATTAATTTTCTTTCATTAAATTAAGATTTTGAATTGACTGTTTCTTATGATTGTTGGCCAAGGGTACCTTTTTATGCATGTTATCATTCCACTCCTTCAGTTGTCTGGGATAGAGTTTTTTAGAGATATGATATGTTGTGTGAGATGGTCACTAAATTATCATGGCTTTTTTCAGAATGTTTTGAGATTATTATGGTGTTCTTGTAGATTGTTAAAGTCCTGGACGAACCATTGTTTGAATGGACATGTTCAACCTTGCTAATGAATTTGGATAATTAAGTGTTGAGTTAATGATTCAGTTGTCTTGATAAGAATAATTAATTGTTAATTAATTATTAATTAATGATACGGTGAATGGTTAATTAAGTGTTGAATTATCTGTAAAGAAATTTGTGTGGTTAAATAATTGTTGAATTAATTAACGGATTGGTTTTGTGGTGTTAGACATGGTATTCTACCCTAATGATAAATGGATATGATTGACTGATGAATGGTTAGTGAGATAGGGACTGATGCTCCAAATACTCATAGGGTGATAGACATGATGTTCTAAACCATTGATAGAGGTATATTTGAGATTGATAAATGGGTTGTGAGATAGGTACTGATGCTCCAAATACTCACGAGGTGCTATACATGGCGTTATACACCTAGCATGAAAGAAAATATTCTTTTATGGGACAGGGACGGATGCTCCAAATACCCATGGGTTTTGAGACATGGACTGATGCTCTAAATACACACGAGGGTGCTAGACATGACATTCTAGACCCATTAATTATCATTAGACTATGGATCAAATTTTTCATGCATGAAATGAGTTAATGGTTAATGAAGGATGTTGTGACATGATGATTTGTGATTTGTTTATGAGAAAGGGTTCAGGCATCTTAATGATTTCGGTGAACCACTATTAGTGGACAGACCCTAGAGCGAATCACTATTTTAGTGGACGGCCTGAGACATAATATATAAAAGATTAAATTGAATAACATATGAAACGTTATCCAATACAAAGCACAAGCATGAATTCTATCATTTATATTTTACTTAGATGGTCTTTAGAGACATCCGTGGTGAGTGACTCATTCAGAAGATGCGAGGAGTAGGATGAATCTCAAGACATGCATAATTTAATAAGATTTGAACAATAGTTAATTTATTATGAATGATTGTTGAGTATGCATGAAAAATGTATAATGCACATTCAGACATCAGTTGGGGCCTGAAGCAGGTACATGGGTTTATAGTTACATGTACTGCTTACATTATTATATGCATTCCTTCATGTGTTTTAAGTTATTTATTAAATGTCTGGATTTGGGGTAGACACCGGAGGTCCTGGTCTTCTGATATTTATATCTCACACCCTATTCGGGCCGCCATTGCACTGGGTACCCGAGTAGTCTCTTTTTGGTTGCAGGATAATGTTGATTGAATTTACTTAGGTGTTAGGAGAAGAGGACCGAGAAAAGGCTCGGGATTCCTTGGTAGATCTCCCTTGGGGATGTCAGTCCTTATTTACTTATTTTTGTATTGGAATATAATGCATTGTGTTTTTTTCACTTCATTCTCTTTTGTATCATTAACATGTCATGCATGCATCTACTGAATAATTTGGTTTTGGCCCCTTTTATAAAATGGGTAATATTTTTCTTCTGCAGTTTGTCATTTATGAGTTACTACTTCCATTTGTGTTTGTTATCTACACTGATATTCCACTGTGCAACTCTGATAAGAGGGTATAGTCTCCCCACTGAATATCTTTAGACCCTCACTGCTAGTCTACAGCCTCTGGCGTAATGTGAGACACGATTGAGGTTTTGTGGCAACTGGTCTGCCCACCGGTTTAGGGGTGTGCCGAGTCATGACATTACAAAGTGGTATCAGAGGGATGTTAGGGTTTCATTCTTTTCCTTTGTCTTACTGTTATGGGGTTGGTAGATAGGATACTAGTAATGTTTCGGCACTTGGGTTAATAGACGTTCTTGGGACTGATCACCTCATGTATGGGAAATGACCAAGTTGCCAGAGATGGAAATTTATGATTGTTCTATTGGAGGTTACAGTTGATATGATTTCACCTTGAGGGACTGCTATATTTTTTATTATTATTGATTTTGAGAATTTTGAAAAAGAAAATTTTATTGGCCGGATATGGTAAGAAATTTTCATAAATACATCATATTAGGCACTTATAGAATCACATATCATGCATATAACATTCCATGTAGTGGAATTACTAGGATTCCAGCTAATTTGGATTGTGTTCCTTGGGTGTAATTCCATGTTTGATCTGCTTTATCATGCCTCTCTAGATAGCATGATTCAGTGATAGATTTAACATGCTTGAATGATTATTTCCCATACTACCTCTGTTATTAGCATGTTTTATTGTTTTTCCATTCTTCTGTGATATATCATTTTGTTTTGTTTCTTCTTATGCTAACATCTTAAAGATGTTATTATATGTTAAAGGGGTGCTAATTTTAAAATGTTAAATGAATGTTGATTGTGTTAAATGGGATCCAAAATCCAATAATAAGTTGTATGTGTTCCTTATCAATTTGTAGGTTGTCACCAATATAATTTGGACTGTTAGGTTGATCATGTTAATTTCTTAATTTACATTAGTATTGATTAATGAGAGATAATTTTTAATCCATTGAGTGTATGGGCGCTTCCTGAATTGGGAAATGAAAACTCATATTAAATGAGATGACATGATGCCTTGTGAAATGCTTTTAAATGTGAATGATGTTTAATGTTGATATGAAATCAAATGGATAGATTTCAAAATGCAACTGGACCCAAGTAGGTCAGTCGGGGAGTGTATTTTTTGGATAACCCCTTTGGGTGTTTAAAATTTTAATACCTGTGGGTTTTCTTGGGATGCTTTATAGAGAACCCAGGTTGGATAAAATGGGATCATCATAGTTCACCTTATCTTCTTAAAAGTAATTTATTTTGATAAGTTTCCTGAAAATGACGGGGTTTCAACTAATGTAAATGTTTAAAAAAGGTAGTTTTATGAATCTTGCATATTCTTCCTTGGGGCGTTTTGAAAATGGTACTTTGATTTTTTGATTAATTTTTTTGACGATTGAAGTTTAAAAGTGATTAAATATAAGAGGCATGGTAATGGAACCTTTTGTGGTATCCACTATTTAAAACCCTCATGTAAAGGGTAGTTCAGAGTTCTCTTGAGTTTCCATGCAACAGAAGAATGATTACTTTCCATAGATGTTCCTTTCCGTCGTAATGGGATTATGTTTAGTTTTTGAGCCCAGTAACTTGCTTGAAGTGACCTGGTTTAGGGTTGTCACTTTTTCTTCGTAAGGGGTTAACATGTGGTCATTAGTGCCCCCAAAACAAAAATGTTTTGCAAGCACTATGGATTTTCTATCCATTTTGGAGTTTTTGGGTGCTGTCATCCCAGGGTGGACTTCCATTTTATTACGATACCCTTGTTCGAATGGGTGGTGATGGGTTTTTGGACCTTCTTGTGGGTTTGAGCATCGAGTAATTCTCTTTATCAGCTGGTAACATGTGCCTTGGGAATGGTTGGCTGGTTTTTTGATCGTTTGATCCTTTGTTCTTGGTAATGGATGACTGGTTATGGCGTCGTCTAGGAAAATGGTCATATGAGGCAATATGACTCTATAATAAGTCTCTTTGTACTGTTGAGTATGGTCTCAGGTCAACTCCATGTAGAGTAACGTCTGTATTAATGAATCAGTTTCATTTCAATGCATGGAAGTGTTTCGAAAGACCCAGGTGTTTTGAGATGCCTATCTTGTTGTTAATCTATCGCCCTGGTAAGTGGCTGATCTTTTCATGAGACGTCATGGGAAATCTTAAGAGGGGTATTGAAACTTTGTTCACGTTAAATGTGTGGGCAGGTGATGACAAGAATTTAGAACATAGTTGTCCAGTAACGGTTTGACTGATATTCTTCATGACCTTGGTTTTCTCTTAGTGCGCTCTTCTAGAAACGATGAGCATGTCCCCTATCTTTACATCATCATGGAGACACTAATATAGCATTAGTCTTACACCAAACTACATTTTAAATGTTTGTGGGCTTGATGAGTAGTTGTTATCTGAGTAGTATGTGGGATGGGTTGATTATTAGGGCTACTTCCTTATTCGTGTTGGGGCACAGTTGTTTGAAAATAGCCTTGCGATGGCTTGACTTGAAATTTAAACCAGATGTTGTGTAAAGACATTCTAATACTGTCAGATGGTTCTGGATAGTTTTAAAAGAACATCATTAGATAAAGGGAATAAGTGTATTTTAGGTCTGCGGCGTCTTTTTAGGGAAGCATGAAAAAATTGTTCCGTTGTTTGATCGAGGTTCAACCTTTTATGTTAATAAGGTCCTTCTAATGACCTAAGATATAAGGTCAGTATCGATGTTTGAGCTTTAGAGTAATCTTTGGATATAGTTAAAAAGGATTATACATCAGGTTTGGGAAGGTTTAAAGGTGTGATTGGCATTAGGAACACAACACATCACTTCTAAAAAGATTAAATGACCTTGGAATGTTTGTAGTTTTAGTAGTGGTTCCCGATGGCTTCATGAGGATGAGAAGTTTTTAAAGTAGGTATAATGTAAGATCCCATGTTTTGAACCAGTTTAATATTATGAATGTTTTTGAAATTATTTTTTTTCAGTTTATCAAAGGGCCATTTTTTTAAACCAAACTCCGGAATTTTATTCCAAGTGTTGGATCACCTAAATATGGGGTTTTTTCGATCTTTGATAGAAGCATTGAGGTAAAGGTAATGTCTCATGGGTGGCACATAGTTTGACTAACTATGCGACCAAACCATGCATTGTTGGTCTTGGAGACAATAGCTTCCACACAGGCGGTGCACGGTTTGTCTAACCCTGCAGAAAAACCATGCAAGAAGGGTGACTGAGGCAGTAGCTAAGGCACGGTTAGTGCACGGTTTGTCAAACCGTGCGAACTAACCGGGCAACTACTGAAATGAGATCCTTAAATTGTGGATCTTGCTCAGTTTTTCCTTTAGATGGATAGGTTTTCCTCAAAAGTTTCCATTACTCGATATTACTCTTCCTTTAAGGTAGGATAACCTATCCCAAACATTATGGAGGCGAAACGAAGGCTTCTCATGACGAATCAAAGCCGGTTTCTTGATGTTGGTATATTTTCTTCTTCGTTTTTGTTCAGTTTCATAGATATACTTAGATCTACATCTCCTCTTATTATGTTTTCTTAGATCTACGCCCATTATGGGTATATCTAAGTGTGTGGATGAGAATTTTTGATGGGTTTTAGTCTTGGTATTTCTTGGATAAGTGACCTAAGGCAGGTTCTTGAAGAATCAAACCTTTTCCCTTGAGGGTTCTTCGTTCTTTGTGGTTTCCATCGAAACCTGAGGTAGGGTCCAAAATATTTAAAAATATATTTAAGAATTATAGATTCATTAATGAGATTAAGAATGTGATTTTATTTCATTATGATATGTCAATGATTGACACTTTTTATGTTATTAAATAATGCCACCCACATGATATAATTGAGGACTAGAGCATGTGTCGATTTTAATCATGGGTTCCTATTTTATTTAAAGTGATATGATTAAATGATTTAATGTTTATAATGGGGATATTGAGTATAAGTATAATTAATTTTAGAATTAATTATCAAGTCATGAGTTGGAATGGGTTTGTGACCATCACTGAATTTTGGGAATACTGAATATTTGAGATGTTCAGGAGATAATTTGGAAACTGGTAATAATTAATTGAGGGATTAATTATTATATGTTAAATGGTAAATGGTTAACTAATTTATAATCAGATAAAGAAATAAGGTTTGATTAATTAATTGTTGAATAAATTAATTATGATGAATTAAATTAATATTATAAATTGATTGTTTGTTATGATTGTTGGACAAGGGTGATTTTTTATGCATGTTTCCTTTCCATGCCTTATGTTGTCTTTTATGTAGTTGTTCAGCGAAATGATATTATCTATGAGATGTTCACTAAATTATCTTTCCTTTTTTCAGCATGTTTTGAGATGATTATGGTGAGCTTGTAGATTGATAAAGTCCTTCACAAACCATTGTTTGAATAGACAAGTTCAGACTTGTTAATAAATTTGGATAATTAATTGCTAAGTTAATTATTCGGTTGGCGGGCTAAGAATAATTAATTGTAAATTATTTATTAATTAATGAGTTATTGAATGGTTATTTTAGTTTTGACGTAACTGAAGTGCAATTTGTGTTGTTAATTGATAGTTGAATTAATTAATGGATTGGTACTGTGGTGTTAGACATGGTATTCTACACCAATGATAAATGTATATGTTTGATTGATGAATGGGTTGTGATACAGGGACTGAAGCTCCAAATACTCATAGGGTGAAAGAAATATTGTTCTACACCAATGATAGAGGTATATGATATATTGATAAATGTGTTCTGAGATAGGGATTGATGTTCCAAATACTTACGGGGTGCTAGATATGGCGTTCGACACCCAACATGCAAGAAAATATTCATTTACGGGACATGGACTAATGCTCTAAATACCCATAACTGTGGATCCAATTGTTCGTGCATGAAATGATTTAATCTTTAATGAAGGCTATTGTGACATGATAATTTGTGATTTTTTTATGAGAAAGGGTTCGAGAATATTAATTATTTGTGTGAACCACTATTTGTGGATGGAAATAGGATTGAATCACTATTTGAGTGGATGGGCTTAGACATAATATATGTAAAACTAAATTGAATAACTTATGACACATTAACCATGCCAATGCATAAGCTTGGATTCAGTGTTTACTTCTTTACATAGATGGACTTTATAGACACCCGTGGTGAGTGACTTATTCGGAAGATGTCAGGAATAGTCTGAATCTCAAGACTTTCATAATTTAATAATATTGTAATAATTAGTAAATGTGTATGTATTGATTGTTGAGTATGCATGTCAAATGTATAATGCACGTTTAGACACCAGCTGGGGGACGAAGCATGTACTTCTATTTGTAGTTACTTTTACTGGTTACTTTATTTTATTCATGCCTTCACATGTTTTATGTTTTTTATTAAATGTCTGGATTTCGGGGAGACACCAGTGGTCCCTGCCTACTGAGATTTATATCTCACACCCTACTCAAGCTGCCATTTCACTGGGTACGCGAGTAGACTCTTTTTTGTTGCTGGGTTGTGCTGTTTTCATTTACATGGGAGTTAGGACCAGAGGACTGAGAGGAGGCTTGGGATGATCGAGGAGATCTCCCTTGAGACATTGAGTCATTATTTATTTATTTTTTTATTTCAATGTAAATCATAATGTTATGTTCACTGTTTTATCATCTATATCATTAGCATGTCATGCACACATCTTCTGTTTAATTTGGTGTAGACCACTTTTATGAAATGAGTATTATTTGACTTCCACTATTTTTCATTTATTAGGTACTGCTTCCTGTTTTGTTTGTTATCTACACTGACATACCACTGTGCAACTCTGATAAGAGGGGTTAGTCTCCCCAATGAATATCCATAGACCTTATATGCTAGTCGTCATCCTCTAGCATAAGGGGAGATGCGCTTGAGGTCATGTGTTGACCGGTCCGTCCACCGGTTCAGGGGTGAGCTGAGTCGGGACGTTACAATAAAACTGAATACGATGATTCACTTTTAACAAAAAAACCTATTTTTGGAATTACTTTGGAGTAAATATTTGTAAAAAGGATATTAATATAAAATTTTTCTATATTGATAACTCAACAGACCAAAATTTCATTTATAAAATGATAAATGATATTAATATTATTAAAACCGGAATGTTGTATAGTATTATTAGAAAATCCAATAGAAATTGGGTTATCAAATAATTTTTTTTGTTGTCTCTTGATCTTAATTTTCAAATTATCTAAAATAACATTCTCTTAAATAATATGTGTACATGAATATTTCTCTGTATCATATTCAGAATCCGAAATTAATAGTGATACTGAATCATTCATGTTTCTTTTCTAATTTATACTTCCTTCTACTATAATTAATTTTGCACTTGATGTTGATCTCATTTGTGTAAAATTACATTCCCAAAAAATATCTATAATGACCCATTGTTTTTAATCTACATTGTGTTTGTATATAATCCCCTGGTTCAGAGTTCCTTTCAAATATCTAGAAATTATCTTTGTATAAAAAAAGAAAAAAAAATTATATAAATTTTAAATCTAGAACATAGAGTCTCTATGTAACTTATATCCGGCCTTGGTGATATAAGAAAAATCACACATCCTATGATTTCAGTGAATTCTTTTTAGATTACACCATTTTCTAGATTCATCGCTAGATAATACAATTCCAACTAATATTTTTGTTAAATATTCTTACGGTTTTCAATGGGAACTTTTTCAAATCATACCTAGAGTAATTTTCCAATCATCAAAATATGTAATTTTGTTTTTCATCAACCACAAATACTAGATAATATTAGACCTGACCAAGAATGGAAATTTTTAAATTTCACATCATCTAATATGATAACACTTCACCGTGACTATCATTGTCACATGGAAACTAGATGTCATCAATATATACATTTACTAAGATATTACCTTTGGAAAAATATCTCATATAATGTATACAACTAACATTAACTTTAATGAACATCATATCCATTAAAAACAATCTAATTTAAAATACCATGATCATGGGTCTTATTTCAAACAATCAAAAACATTCCATAATTTTTATAAAATGGTTTTGTGACTTGAAAATAAAAAAACATGTTCGTCATAATTTATGTCAATGTCAAGATCACCATTTTGAATTGAGGGCCCCATTTCCATTTTATAATTGTTATAATGTTTTTCTACAACTAATAAAAATACCATTCTAATATTATCCAGATATACTAATGGGGATGGGTTTCATTAAATTCGTTTTCCATCTATTTCATAATATCCATCAAAGACCTGCACAACTCTGTTACTTGTTACTTCACAATTCTCATAGGGATTATTTCTAAAAACCCACTTATTAGTAATAAAATTTCTATATTTAGGTTTTCATACAATCCATAATGATGATTTATTCTCAAAATAGTCATCTTCCAAATTCATACCGTGTATCTAATAAATATTCCAAACCACTTTTGACACTATATGAGGTTCAATAAGTCTAATAATTGACCTTTAATCTTCAATTTTCAATCAATTTCTAGTTTTAATTAGAGCATGTGGGTTTGAAATGATATTTTCAGCAACAATAGGTTTCATAAATATTTCATAACATTTTACCTTATTTTTTATCAACTTCATAATTATCTCATGTATGATAAGAATATATAATAACAATGTTTTCTCCTTCAATATAACCATATCATTATTTTGTTCAATTTTTATATTCCTTTCTATTATTTCATTTTAATATGTATCAATTGAGATATAATATTTTTATTATTTTAAATAATTTTTACATCCCTAATTTCACCCATTTTTTCAGAAACTTCTTCCATAATCAATAGATTTTTCCATTTGATAGGTAGCCCATGAAAAATCATTATTTGGATTTTACTTCGAAATCTCATAGACTATTGTTCTTGGTTCGTATAATGTATGAGGAACAAAAAATTAACGTATTTAAATTCTAGATTTTTATAATACATTTCTTAAGTTATTGTTTTTTCTGGTTTCAATAGTCATTTATAATATATTTTTAAGGAATAATAGACATTTTCCCTCTATAATTACTCCACGATGTGTTGTTAATCTAAAGTATTATATCTCATCAATTCTATGCTTATATTCATGTTTTTACACACAACATTGGTTGTGTAGTATATGTTGTGGTGTACTGACACCTAATTCCATGTTTGTAATGATAATAGTGAGAAGAATCAAAATTAAACTATATACAAGAATATTATCTCCAAGTCTTGATATTTTGACTAATGTCTTTATATTAATTCATGATCATTTTTTAATAGTTTATGTTACTCTTACGTTTTCTTGTTAAATAAGACATTAGTAAACCACGTATTATAATAAAAAAAATGTAATGATATAATGAAAACCTCGTAAATATATTATTCCAAATTTTCAACATTGGTCAGAATGAATTAGATCATGGAGTCTAATAGGTAGAGTATCCTCCCATTTTAGAACATTGATAAAATTTTCTTCTTTTTTATGTGTCAAAGATATCATTTCATTATATATTTCTCTTGGGAATATCTCCCACATTATCAATATTTAATATATAACATATACTCCTTTGACCTAGGTGTCAGAGTCTTCTATTCCATATTTTGATTTCATTATAGGAACTTATGTAACAAGAACGAATTGAATAACCAAAATTAAATAGATTATTATGATTTCTTTTTCCCTGAGTCATAATTTTTATATCTTTTTTTATTTTGATTATACATGAATCATTGTTTAACTATACAGAATTTCCATCATCACATATTTTGATGAAATAAAGTGAAATATACATCATTACATCAAAAAATTATGCGTTATTATAAATTATATTTTAGGCTTAAATATGTAAATTTTCAACTCCATAAAATTTAAGAAATTATCATTACCAATAGTTACTACACATGAATCATCATGTTAATATTTTCAATAATTTCTTTAGAATTTAGGTTTTAATGAAAATCCACATTCCTGTGTACCAGACATGGGTATTCTTATATATTTCAATAAAACAACAAAGAAATGATATTTTACCCATTTATTTATATACCTCCCCATCAATTCATAATATTGGATCATATTTTCATGGAAAATACTCATGTTTATTAAATCAATGTGGTCTTATGGATCACATATAACACATATTTATCATAAAAGATAATATTTTTTTTATTTTAATGATAGGGTGAATTTATATTAACTTCGTTATTACATTGAATGTATTCTTTATTTTTCTGAAAATACTTCCCCCTTTTTTTCATCTCCCATATCAAGTGGGGACATTCTATAGAAAAACAGTTATGTATTATTCCCAAATAATCAACAACACTACTAGTGTCCCATAAAACATGATCATGAAAAATGATAAGAGGTCTATGTTTAATTTTTTTGTTTTCTTTCAACATAATATGCATTTTCCCACAATAAATAAAAAAATATTCAGGTTCCATTTCATTCTTCTTATTAATTGAAAGATGATTTATCACTATTATTTATACCCCATACATGCCTACAATTAATTATCATACCTTCATTGTTTTAGATAAAATATCTGTTTTTAGATTCTATGATAGATTTAATATCATTCAAATTTAAACCCTTCTTTGAACATTATTGTGATGATTCTTCCATGACCATAATAGCCTTACTACAATTTTTTCAAATTATTTTTCTGTTTTTATTTTATTGAATATTTGTATGAATTGGCATATACATTAATTTGACTTAAATAGATTATATTTAATCATATTCCATTATAATAATTTCTATTTCCTTTAAAATAATTTTTGGTGTTTTGATTGATTCATTATACATAATTCATTCCGCTTTATTGATTTTCCTCTATTATCTATACATTTTTATTCAATATCTATCTCATTTCTATTTTTAAGTCGGTTTTTTTCTATAGATAGGTCCCTAATTAATATTTCAACATGTTCTCTACCTCTGTTCATTCATACTCAATATCATTACTAATAGAGGATTAAATCCATTTTCCCACATGTGACAGGATTTTTTATCCCTCTAATGATTGTCTTAATGAGGGCAGTGTAAACATCCTATTGAATTATTACCAAGATAATTATATTAAATAAAAAAAAATATTCTTTATTAAATAATATTTTGTTTTTCTTTTTGAATAGAATCTCCATTACATTTTCTATGGATTATCATAATATGTCTCAGGTTGAATATACATAATTTGAAGAAAAATTTTAAAAAAATTAAAATTGTAATTACTGTTATATAAATATTGTAGTAAATAAATTTTTCCCCTAAAATTAAATTTTTGAATATTTATCATCCAATAAAAATTATAATACTTAAATATTCATCTTCATTTTTATCATCAGATTCACTAGATTCCTATATTTCATCTTCAATGATTCTAGTTATTTCATTGCCTAAACACCCACCTCATAATTGAATTATTTCTTGAAGATTGGAAAATTTCTCATTTCATGTGTAATAAAAATGATTATAAATTAATCAAGACTGAGATCATCTTGATAATCTAATTATTATACATAAGTATGAAACCATTCAAAATATTTTCTCATTTTAGATAATAGTTGATTCATACATATTATCTCACAAACCCATTATATTACTATAATATTTCACAACTCTTAAGAAATATTGATAAACAATTAATTATTCACTCATATATATATATATATATTTGTTTTATCATTCATATTATCAATTTTTCCGACAATTTCTTTTAAATTCATCCCTAATGACCTTGAAACTTTTAAGCCCCATAACCATTTTAAAAACCTTTTTTCGAATGATTATTCAGAATATAATTTTATCTTAACCATCAACATCCATATTTGTATTAATGGTATAACTAATAAGATAATATTATAAATATGTGGTAAAATAACAGTAGATTCATCATTAACTTAAATTAAAAATATAGATGATGTGGAATAATCCTTTTTTATCCAACTATTGTATTTATTTTCATAGAAAGTAATTAAAACACTACTATATATAGATTAAAAATTATCTCTCTCTAATTCAATTCTCATCCCGATATATGGAAACCATCTCTCTAATACCAAATGATGTTCCCAATGAAATTTTTAACCACTAATAGTAGGTTGAATTATTGGTGATTTTTTTACAATTATTCCTTATTTAGAAATTAACCTATGTAGACATATTCGGATCTGATCCCCTATTATGACAACCGATCCTCACCAATTTATGGAAATAATAATTTTCATTGGAACACAGTATTTTTAAATGGTTCGATCAAAATATGAATCAACTTCTTATAATTCATACACCCCAATCACACATTATCAATAATAATTACTAGAAATTACAATTTACATTTATCCAATAGCTGAAATTCCACAACACATTATAGATTCCTAATAGAATAGTATTAACACACTATCTATTAAACATGATAACAAAAGAAAAGAATGATAATTTATAAATATTTTCACATTCTATCAAAATTTATGACTATCATTTGATTTGATCATTAATGATAAATAAAAAATACAATCAATTTCAAAAAAACATCACTAAACTAGTCATTCCTTAAAAAAGAAGTCTAAATTATAAAATATATGCGCCTTCGATGGTATATAAAAATATCATTATTTAATTAAAATAATACGTGAATTTTTACATTATGTTGTAAAAAATTATCTACAAAAAATCGTTAGTTCTTTGAAAAAATTAATATGCATGAGATAAAATAAATTTTCATAGAAAATATATTCTTCACATGAGTTATCTCAAAAAAGTCACATATAATATTTTAATTGGGCATCTAAATATTTTATAAGAAGCAATTCACAGGTTAAAAATTTATTAATCTGTTGATAATTCAAAAAATGTGGAAAAAAAGTATAATGAGGTTCAATGATATCCAAATGTAATTTTATCCTATAATTTTTAAACACCTCATTATATTGTTTTTATTCATTCCCAAATTCTGTATGCGTGAAAAAATATTGATATACATATAAAAAACAACATTCCTAAGAATTTTACTAAATAAGACATACCTCACATAATTATTCATTTATTTAGTGTGAAATAACCCTATATTGAATTGAAATTCACATCTTTAATGTATTTATAAATCCATTCTCATGTACTACATTAGTATCTACAAATCATAATTACATAGCATCATTTTATGATGACTTCATTCATGAAATATTCTTACTATTCGAATTGAATTCCTTCTCAATGAAGTATCTACACAATATTCTCCCGGAATGCTGGTGTCTGGAAATTGATATACATTGAAACATTTGAATCATCAATATCTACTATATGAAATTAACCATCTATATAGAGAGAAAATTTCTATATAAAAATATTTCTTTATTTGTAGTCATGTAATACTTATTTATGATGAAAAAAATACACTGCTTATATCAAAAATATAATTAACATCTCCCTAGAATGTAAAACTTATTCTCAATATTGATAATACATTTTTCCTATTTATAATAGAAATTTATTACCACATAATTTTTTTGTCAACTATATTACGTAATAAAATAGAAATAATTAATCTAATGCATAATAAATATCACGTATAATATTTATAATTTTTTGTAATTTTTTCATAGCAACATATCCAAATCTCATAGATGTCGGATGATGTCTTGTGTAAGATGACTACAATGTAGATTTATCGATCTAAAAAACCACACCATCAGTGGAAAAATATGTGGGATAATGAAGATGATATCCTTCTTTAATCATATATCTCAAGATCAAATGATCTTTCAAATCATAAAGATAGAGTTATTTCAATCTTATTAATAGACCATTTAATAGAACATGCATAACATTTCTCACATACATGTTTCACCATCTATCTTCACTGATGTCTAACAATCATCTTCTTTCTCTATTATATTCTATTTAGAATCATGTGATTAATACCATAGTTCACTTTGCACCGCATACCATATGTTCATCATCCCACAAGTACACTAGGCACACACCATGATAACATCTTATATTATTGTGATACTAAACGAGGTCCATGTTCATTCCCTTCACATGGTAATGAACCATTGTGAATATACCCCCCTCATCCTCTAATATTTGATTAGGAAGGCCGTTATTCCCACCTCAGTGGTGGAAGAAAATGGTAACCTTGGATTAGCTTCATTGGTTGGAACACATTTTGTAGTAAATTATATCTAATGATTAATACATATATATATATGGAATACTGAAAATAATAAAATATTAAACCGCTTTCATTTTAAAATGATATATCAATTAAAATAATACTTTACTTTATTCTTCCTAAGGAATTTATCTTTTTAATTTTCACATAAACAACTTTTATTCTTTATATCATACGAATGACTATTTTCTTGGAATTACATTTGTTGAAGCATTATGAAAAATATGTAGAAAAATACATTGAATATTATAATTATAACAAGAAACAAAAATTTCCCATGGATAACTATCCATGACTGAAATCCAATTCCATAAGACAGATCCATATAATTTCACTATGCATCACCACTTCATCCATAAAAATTACTCATGCCTCACAACATCATCCAAACCCACCAAACACATATTATCAGACATTTACAAAAATTAAACAATGAGGTTCAAAAACAACATTCTTATGTCATTAATTCCATATAGAATTCAATTATACCATGTATAAAATTCATATTATTTTCATATCCACTGTCTTACATTGTTATCCTATATAAAATGAATATTATGAAAATATATGCACAAATTGTACTATAATTTCATATGATTCTGAAGAATTATTTTACTAAAATAAATAAACTATATGGTTATATATTATGAAATTTTCATTGAGAAATGGTGAATTATATTAATGACGACTTACAATAGAACTTAAAATAAAATAAATTTATGTGAGGATTAAATTTATTTCAAAAACCTAATATTCAAATGCCTTTATCACATTCCTTTATCTATGGTGTGTCAGAAGACAATTACAATGATGTATGAGTATGATTTTTTAAAATTGAAACATATTAAACGACCCAAAATCATATGTTCAGAATCAAATATATATATAGGACTCTATAAATTCAAAATGAACACAAACACTTACCAATCTTCTTCTTTCTCAGTATTACTATCATAAACAATTCCAAAACATAAAAAAATCAATAACATATCACTAGACTAAATAAATTTTCCAAATAAATTCAATAATGTTGAAAAAATGGGAACTAACAACAATTAAATTTATTATTCTAGGTGAATGTTTCATTTGATTAAAACATAGTTTTTATAAGGGTTCCATATATTCTATTTAAAAGTCATTGGACCCTCGATTGTTTGAAATTATATTATATGTGTTTGATCATTGTAATTAAAATTGGAAAGGGGAAATAATTTGAATTATTATTAACTAATTAATTATTGAATTTTAGGTGTTTCATTTTATAATAAAAATGATTTTTTGGCAACATTGGGTTTTAATTGTAATTCATTTAATGTTTCATATTTGTGTTTCTAATGATTTTATAGAAATATTGTTATATATTTTGAAAATATATAATTGTTTAAACCAATGTATTTACTCATTAAATATATTTCATTAGGTGTGTTTTTATTTTTTTATTTTTATATAGTTAATATAAATTTAATTTAGGAAATTAATATATAATTATAAAAATCCATAATGTTTAATGGAGAATATATTAATATAATTTTCATCATAAAAATTGATAAAACATGGATAAATGGTGATTTATTTTGGGGCCTAATTCATGAGAGGATGAAATTATAATTTTGGTGATAGTTTAATTTAGGCCTAAAAATATTGAATGTAATTTTTTATTAATCATGTTTATGATGATTAGATGGTATAATTTTATCATAATTGATTTCCCATTTATCCACCTCTATTATTTATATATGTTTTCAATAGTCCAATTTTGGTAGGATTATTTTGTTATTTAGACCATTGAAAAGTTATTTCCCTTGGAATATCATCTTAGTTCTTTTATTAAATGGCCTTACTAAGTTAATAGCATACATGACCTTGATGGGGTCATTAATTTTATACTAATTCATAATAAGTCTTTTAATTGAGACAATGAGTCCATTGTATGTTGGGAAGTTTTAATGTGGCTAAAATGAATTTATAATGATTCTTTGACATATACTATTTAAATTTTACCTTTTTGAAAGTTATAAATTTTGAATGTATAACTTTAAAATTTATTTTATGTTTTCAAAATGATATTGTATTAATTCTATATTAATATTGTGTACAATTTCAGTGAAATCTGTATTTAGTTCCATATATTACAATTATTTTAGTGATTTAAATAATATTTTTCTCAATTTATAATAAACTCATTTCTATTATATTGAAAAATATTATAAAGTACGGTGTCCTGTATTTTTTATTATAAATGGTCTTACTTCCCTGTTATTTTGATGATATAGATTAATTAGTAATTTTGGATTGAATTTTTAATTTAATTTTGGGATTTAATGTATCTAATTAAATAATTGTCCAAATTGGAATATATGAGAACCTTAAATCCATTAGTTTATTGAACTAGTTACTCCATGAATTTTGATTATCAAAAATACTTTTTTTGAAAATATTTTATATTTTAATGTTTAGTGAATTGATCCATATTTAATAAAAATAATAAATTCGATGTTTTTATTTTTTTCTGATTACATACACGTTATATACATCATGGAGTATGGTATGTATGAAATTATCATTAAATAAGTTTTCAGGTTTAATATTGGGTGGTTGTAATTGAATGATAAAGAAGCCTCTCAAGAGGATTTGTTAAATTGATTTAGTGATTTGTTTTGAGAAATTTATTTTAAAATAAGGATTTTTTTAACACATATTATATGTGAAATTTTGTATATATTTTATTTTTTTAAATGTATAGGGTACTTTATAATTATATATATTATTCAATAAAACAGGTATTTGAATGATTTCGATATGAAATTGTTTTGAAAATATAAGAGGGTTTTTTGAATATGAGATTTCATTGCATGTGGCTAATTGTAATAATATAAGATATTTTATATTTCATTTTTTATAATATATTGATAACGTAATAGAAAAAAAATTCAATTTTGAAATATTATTTGTAACAATATTTTCTTAATTTTGTATTATGTTTTTTATGGGTGAATTTATGATAAAGAATATTATGTTGAAGAGTTTGTTTTTGTATTTAGGATATGTATAATATTTCATAAAGAAATAATATAATAAAAGTTGATATATCATTCAAAAATGATTCCAAAAGAAATAAGTTTTCCATAAATTGTAGGTTTGGGATTTTTTCTAAATTATCGGGAATTGTTCGGGTGAATATTTTGAATAATTGTTACCAACTATGAGATCTTAAAACATTAATAGTTTCCATGGAATATGGAAGATTGTTAAGGTATATTTTTATTGAAAATAAGTAATAAAAATATAATAGAAATTGAAATATTGTCACAAATTCTACCATAATATGAAGGGTGTTTATACATGTAAGTAGAATTCCATGTATGGATTAGATCTCTTATTCTTGATTTGGAGTAAATTAACACTAACTATGTGAGGTAATGAAATGATTTTTTAATGATCATCATTATTATTGGGAACACTAATACATATCAAATATGTTATATATAAATTAATAATTTTTTAAGGGATGTGATAATAGAGACATAACTTTTTGTTCCCATGACATTTTATCAGGGCATGTCTGTTGTTGGAAAGCCATCAAATCAAATAATGTGATAAGATCAAAAAAAAAATTTCTGGGGAACCACATAAGTACATTACCTTATAAATAATTTATTTTTAATCCATTAAAACATTTATATAATTTTATATTCCATCATTTCCAGGTTCAAGATAAATATTTTATTTAATGAAATGTAAATTTAATTTTTAGCAATACAGTATTGATAATGTTCAATGGAATTTATATATAAAATGTTTATTATTTAAAAAAACATATGTTATCTACAAATTTGTTTTCCATTATCATAAGGTGAATTTATAAAAACATATGGGTATTATTAATCAAATAATAATTTTTAAATATTATATTTGATTATTATTAAGATCATATATGGAATATTGAATATGGATCAAAAAACATGTTATATGAGATATATAAGATTTCATTATGTATTGTATTGACACACAATGATATATTATAGAATATAGAATCCTTGAAAAACTATTTATATGCGTTTTTTAAATTTATTGTGATGTGTTATACTATGATATACAATATTAAATGATTTCAGTCTCTCAAAATAGAGATTTTTATTCCAAAAAATAGGAATAGGGTATTTGTAATATTTAATTATTTTCAAAAAAAATTATTTATAAATATTTTCATATATATTTTTTATATATAAAACCCATAGGGGGTAATCTATTGTGGGATGTGTGATTTTTGTAGAATAGTAAAACCCCACATACCTTTTTCAAAAACTGTGTTACAATAATAATAATAATGGATATAATATAGTTCAAAATTTGTTGTTTTCCTGAGATTTTATAAATTTTATGGTTTATTAGGATTATAATGTTATTAAAATTAAATGAATTTCCTTATCATACAAGGTGTACCTCCTAGTAATTGATTGGAATATGGTTAGCATAATGTTAATAGTAAACATTCTTAATTGTCAGATGTAAGGTAAAATCTTTGAAACTACAACATTATTAATTCATGTATCTAATTAATTATGTGAGGTTATTGTGCACCATTTTTTACAATATATAGTTGGTGAATCAGTTTTAGAATAGTATTTTTGTTACTATTTTACTTTATATGTTTTATTGACATTTAATATCTCATTTCCCAATATATCAAGATGTGTTTTAATTCAATATTTTTTTGTTATTAGATTATTTATAGAGATTAGAAAGCCTATAATTATGAAACATTAAATATATATTCTTTATATAAAAAATATTTCTACAAGTAATTTATATTTTATGTTTCAAATAATTTTAAAATATTTATTAATTTGTAAATATTAATTAGTATGTAATTATATTTTCAGACTTATGACATCGGTAAAATTTTTAGGGGATTAAAATATTTAATTTTATATTAAAAATAAAGTTTGTTAATTTATTACTTATCAAAAATATTTTTAAGGAATTAATTTATTTATTTTAATGGTTTTAAACTATATTTTATCCCATCATGTTATTTGAGACACACTTGAAAGGATGAAGGGAGGGCTTCATAACCTTCATGTCTCTTTCAATACATCTATTTTAAAATAAAATCAAGGTGTACTTATTCATTATAAATTATTATTATTCCTATATTGTATTTACTTATATATTTTTCACATTATTATTTATATTCTCAAACATAGTGTACATTGGAGGAATAGTTTTGTTCAAGGGGAAACACTCAAAAACCATCAGTCTCTTTCTCTTTAGGGTAAAAGAAACGTTCTTCTAGAATTATAAACTCAGAAATAATATTCTCTTCCAATTTAATTCTCACCAATGACTACTCCAACATTCTAATCCCTTGAATAATTTGGGAATTTTATATTTTATATTCATTACTTGTTTTTAAATATTATGCAGGTTTTTATGGGATGTATAACATGAATTATACCCCTCACATTTCATAAAGAAGCCATTGGAGTTAGGTAAATATATGATATATATATATATATAACTATCGATGATTTTTTGAGGATTAAAAAAAAATTCAATAATGAAATATTTTTAAAATCATTTTAGGATTGTTATTATTTGTATTTTCATTGAAATTATATTCCCTATTAGTTTGATAAATTTGTTAGACATCATGATTATATAATTGTATATAAATTTTATTTTTCAATTACTGTTTTTATTGAATTCCTAGGATATTTTTTTTCTTTAAACATATATTATATTTTTAAATTCATATATATAAATATTAATTAATTTTTTGAAAAAAAGAAAAAATATATTTTTTATGTGGTTTTTAGATTTTCAAAAAAATAATTTATATATTAAAACTATAATTTTTTTGTAATGAGTCATATGTATTATAAATATGATGTAGTTGGAGTTAATCATTTCAACTTTACATATACCTCAATAGATTGGAAATAAACTTATAATTCCTCTAAATCACACGATATAATGAGTCCACCACTAATGAATAAATCAACTCTGGCTAGTGGAAAAATGAATTTTTATGATAAAAGTTTTTCTATTTTCATTCACTATAAAGACCCGGAATTTCCATGTAATGCTTTTATATATGGAAAGTTTTTGATTCTGCTAAAATTTATTGTGCATGATTCAGAGGCCTTAACTGTCCGGAATGAATTTCTGAACATTTTTTCGAGTACTTTCAGTAAACATACGAGTTTGTTTTTGTAACATTTGAACCGATGCTCAGAATTGAAATCCAAGGGCACCATTGAACTCATAGTATCAGTATTCAGTTATTTGGACCTTCACCTCAACCGCAGTGGGTTGACAGTGGAAGATAATTTTTGTGCTTTTTGTGAAGGAATTAAATAAAATACAAATATCTAACATTTTTATTTTATAAACTGCTCAAAAAGGGTTATGGTTGGGGGGAACACCCAATCCTAAACCTCCCTTGTGGATGTTAAGAGGTGGGGACCACCACAACTAACCACCATTTTGAATTTAGAGTTACGGACCACCCGAACCACTTTATTGAGAGAAAACCTCTCAAATACCCCAACTATAATTATTCCAATTAAATGGGCTAATTAATGATGCCAATAGAGTACATTAATCATACCAACTTTGTTGTTCCAACATAATTTAATTTGATAATCATAAATTAACATGGGGGCTATTTTCACATTTTTCGGGAATTGAGAGAGGATAACATTTTGGAAGATTATTTTCTCCAATGAAGAACGCACTCCCCAATGAAGAACGCTCATGCCGGCAATGAACGTCTTCAACGACAATGAACCGATGATCACAGAAACACCAACATCACCGACAACCATCTATCCCATTTGACGTCGTCACATTCCTCAGAACCTCCATTGAAAATATCTGAGGTAGGGGTTTCATTATGTGTGATTATTGTTTCCCATGTTATTCCCTTATAAAACAAAGAACACGAATTAACTCTCTAACTTGTTGATATCCAGATGATTTCTTTTTCAGGATTTAGAAAAATCAATTCCGGGAGGTTTAAGGGATTTTTGTTTTTCATTCAAGTTTTTTTCGAGTGACTTGTTACCGCTCTAATGTGGAGTGTGTAGCCCAATAAAACATGGCCCGACCCCTCCTCCAGTATTTTTGAATGGTGTTTCCTCTGCAATGGAACAAGGCGGCTTTGTGCCAAATCGAAGAATGGATGAGGTGACCAGCACATTATCGGCTACAACGAAGGTGACAGCGCCACAACTCCTCGCCACCCCACATCCTCCAAGGTTCCCGACGGTCTCAATGCGCTGCGGCACTCTGCGCCACCCTACATCCCTCCAAGCCACCTTGTGGACTCTCCGCCTCATGGCACTCCTCGTCGCCCCGTGGCTTCTATGGCCCCCGTGGCCCCCGCGGCCTTACCGCCCCACGACCTCACCGCCCCACAGCCCACGTGGTCCCTCTCGGCCTCACGCCAGCCTCGATGCCTCTGCGGCCTCCGTAGCCTCGTGCCGCCCATGTGGCCTCCGCGTCGCCCAGCCTGGGCCGGGCTGATCCTAGTGGGATGGGCTGAAACCAGTGGGTCAAACCATACCTAGCGGATCAGGTCACCCGAATTGGGTCTTTTCGGCCCATAACTGGTCGAGTTGGATCGGACCAGACCCGGGACAACTTCAAACCTTTCGTGCTACCAGCCATAACTTTGCCAGAAGACATATGTTTGATGAACCGTCAGTGGTTCTGGAAACCATGGAGTGAGAAAATCCCTTTGATTATAGCCCACCAGAGATTTGGATAATGTTCGAGTACAGTTAGGTTGGATCGAGCATGAATCCAACCAGGCCCTCAAGACTAAAAGGCTAATAACTCAAAGATAGGGCATCTGATTGATGCACCGTCTTTTCCGTTGAGACCCCAATGGAGTGGCAGTCCTTTGTGATACATATTCATGGGACTTTGAGGCAGATGGATTATCAACCGATGTCTTAAGGAGTGACGCTATTGGAAACAGTCAAGCATATTTTGGGAACCCAGTAGCTGGATGTGACGTGAAGAATGAATAGAGATCCTGTGTGGGTAATCCACTAGCGATCTTGTATGGGTTAGCACCGAGAAATCCTGTGTGGTTCAGCACTGAGTGATCCTGTGTGGGTCAACACCAAGGGATCTTGTGTGGGTCAGTACCAATATATCCTGTGTGGGTCAGCACCGAGTTGTCCGGTGTGGGTCAACACTGAGCGATCATGTGTGGTTTAGCACCTACAGATCCTTTCTGGGTCAGCGCTGAGTGATCTTGTGTGGGTTATCAGTGGATCCTCTTAACAGAGTAATATTATTAGTAGTTACATCTAATCATCTCTACTACTATACTTATGTTATACCTGGTGGGAGCTGAGTTTGTACCTTTGTGGAACTTTTTCATCATTGTAATACCTTGGTGTTATTCTTCTTTGTGGCGTACTTGTGTGGTACATACCATTTTGGTTTTCCTTCCTCTGTGAAATAGTTGAGATATGAGATTTTGGTATGGACGAGGTTTTTCCACAAGATTGAAATTTGTATACTAGATTACCTAGGTATATGTATGGGCATATACCTACCTAGGGTTGACAGTGGACGTCATTCAATGTGGTTTATCCTTTCTAGATTTTGTTAGACATTGATGGTCTCGGGGTCCCTACTATGTATCGTTATACTCACCCATGTATAGGTTATGCCCTCACGTTGTGGTGTTTGTAGAAGATGAAGAACATCGATGATCGAGGCTAAGGGAGATAGGATAAGATGGGGCCTGGAGGTGGACCATACGGCGTGTCGGTACGCAGAGGAGATGGGCCGATGTGGAGTTCTGAGGATGTGATATGTACCTACCCTTCAGAAAATAACCACGGAGGATGACCCAGTGGCATCATTCTTATTTCTATAGTTGTATTGTTTTCTAGTGGTACTTGTACCATTACTTTTAGGCTTGTCTTCCGACCCTTTTTACTTTCTACCCTATTTTTACTATATAGGTGACTTGTGTTCATATCATTCTTTGTGGTGGGTCTCATGTGATTATTGGTTATAGAGGCATTTCATTCCAGATATTAGGTAATATGCATTTTGGTTCTAGTTTCCAGCCCTCTGGCCTATGGAAGGTGGGCTTTGGGTAGTCAGGACACGGGCCCCGGGGTACGGGTCGTGACAAATTGGTATCAGAGGAGTTTATTCTATCGTAGAACCTAGGACTCTTATCTTTATTTTTAATGGAAATAGTGTTATGTATAGTGAGTGTGGTTATCTGTTTAGGGAATCCACTATTGGTGCAACGGCCGTCATATCCACACACAAGGACCCTGACATCTGATTTTTGACTCATTGCACGAAAACACTGATTGCGTGTGTGTTTTAAAGAGTTTTCACTGTGATATCTTTGAGTCATCTCACTAGGAAAAACTCATTTACAGTGGTGCACCAATTTCGTTTCACGATGCATCCACGTAGACAGCCTACTAGGCTTCTGGATATAGTATGCACATATAGCCCATCGAGCGATAACGCATTAGTAATGGGACCTCTTCCATTAGAGGCACCAGCAGAAGCACCATCGGTACCACTGCCCATTGGGCCACCGATTCCATTATCCCTAGCATCGGAGGGTGAATGCTGCTTTAGCATGTTGCACGAGTTCTAATTCCAGAGTCCACCTAGGATCGGTGGAGAGATTAACCCACAGGCGGATGAGGATTGGCTGGGGTCCATGGTAAGAGTCTTTCAACTAGTAGGGACACTAGCTGATCTCATGGTGATCCTTGCCACCAATCTAATATAGGAAGAAGTGGGAAGATGGTGGATCCTGATGCTCCAAGCTCACGACGAGGATTCTCATCTCTAGAAAGACATCGATAGACTGTTTCGGGAAAAGTTTGTCCCAATGACTCTTCGTGCAGTAAACATATATGAGTTTCTTCATCTACAACAGGACAACAAGACTATGGATCAATACTCAGAGAGGTTCACTGACCTCTCATGCTACTCCACTGATATGGTTTGGGATCCATTCTTCAGGTCCTACACCTTTGAGCAGGGACATAGGTGGGAGATCCGAGCTTCGATGATGTCTCTCAGCTTCCCGATCTAGGCGGGGGTGTTAGAGCGAGGCCACATAGTGGAGATTTTTCTGGCTAATCAGTCACCAGCTGCGAGAGACACCACCAGATGTACCATAGAGGAGTCTTGTTTAGATGAAAGTAGAAAAATGTCACAAAGGACCACGAGGACCAGACCTACATGTGGATGACCGAATGATTCTTGGTCTGTTGTGTGGGGAACCTGAGACAGATCAATTCAGGGGAGGAGCGGGCATTGTTACGCATGTGGTGGGTAGGATCACATGGATCGTGACTATCCAGTATGCCATAAGGATGATCCGTAGATGGTCAAAGGACTGCCCATGTAGAGACAGAGGTTTTTCTGAGGAGTTCTGCAAGGAGAAGGAGGATGTGGAAGAGATGCTGGTTGTGCAGCTGGCGGTGGGTGACATTTCGAGATTTCACTGCCACCATGACCATGTGGTCCAGCCCGACTACAGGGATATGGAGGATAGTGGTGTCCTCAACTCCAGGCAGTTGAGGCCTATGATCACGGTTCTTCGGAGATGATATGATATACGATCTTTTTCTAATCCACCGTAGATGCAGTACATATAGACATAGGTTCCTATCATTCTATTATTACCACTGCCCTCATTCGTAGCTCAGATATTCTGACGGAGTCATTGGTACGATCCATAGGGCTACAGACTCCTACGAGAGCAGATTCCAAGATTATTCATTGGTTCTGGTAGTTCAAACATAAAGTTGAGATCTTTGGTTTTGAAATTTTAGTAGCAGCGCCGAGATCTTACGATGTCATCTTGGTTATGGATTGGTTATCAACAGTCCGTTCTCAGATTGAATGTATTAGGCATAAAGTGTGGTGTGTCCTCACAAATGGGACTAGTTTTACATTCAACGGAATAAAGGGACCATTTGTAGTACATGATAGACTTACCTAAATAAGGGTGCAGAAAATCCCTCATCAGTTGTCTAGCCTTAACCTCAGAGGGGTTAGAGTCCGTGAAATCTAATAGTGGGTGACCAGGACATGGATGTCTTCCTTGATGATGTATCAGGTCTACCTCCTCGCAAAGAGATGGATTTTTACATTGACTTGTCCCCTGTGACGATATCAATATCCACACCAGTATATCGGATGGCTCCCACGAAGCTTGGTGATGTGTGGGTATACCTTGAAGACATTCAAGGGAAGGGATTCATTCGGACAAGTGTTTCACATTGGTCAGGACCATTTTTTTTATCCAAGAAGTTGGATGAAGCCTGAGGCTTTGTATTGATTATTGGTGCCTGAACCAGGTGACTGTGAAGAAAAAGTTCTCACTCCCGATGATTGACGATCACTTTGATCAACTTAAGGCAGCACAGTGGTTCTTAAAGATAAACCCTAGATCAGGCTATCACCAGCTCAGAGTACGAGGCAAGGATGTACAGAAGATGACTTTCAGGTGTCTGTATGACAATTACGAGTTTTGGTAATGTCGTTGGGATGACCAAAACTCAAGTAGTGTTCATGGGACTCATGGAAAATATCTTTTAGTCATACCTTGATCTGTTTTTAGTAGTCTTCATTGATGAAATTATAGTCTACTTGAAAATGAGGGGGTGCATGCCTACCATTTGTAGGTAGTACTGGACTCATTCCGGGAGCACTATATTTATAGTAAGATCTCGAAGTTCCAGTTCGAGATATGAGAGGATCACATTCTGAGACATTTCATCTCGATGGCTGGAGTCGAAGAGGATCTAGAAAATATTGAGGCGGTATATTCCTGGGATCCACCCCAGAGTGTGACGGAGGTACGAATTTTCATGTGTTTGGCCGGATACTACAAGTTATTTTTTCCATATTTTTATAGAGTTTTGGCTCCACTATCTGCATTGATGAAAAAGTGGAAACCCTTAGTGTGGTCGGAGATATACTAGTGGAGTTTTTAGGAACTGAGGCAGAGACAGACTAGTGCCCCCGTTTTAGGCTTCTAAAGGAGGGCGTAGGGTATGTAGTCTATTGTAATACATCAAGGACCAGGCCCATTTGTGTCCTGATGCAGGAGAGAGTAGGGATCACATATGTTTCTCGATAGATGATACAATATGAGAAGAGCTATGATAACCATGACATGGAGATAGCAGAAATGGTATTTCCAGTGAAGATGTGGCGACATTATCTGATGGGTGAACATTTTACAGTCTACTCTGATCATAAGAGTCTCAGGTATATCATCCCTCAGAAGGAATTGATCCTGAGACAATGAAATTGGCTTGAGTTCATCCAGGAATATGACTTTGATATAGTCTATACTCATGGGAAGGGGAATGTTGTAGCATATGCATTAAGTAGAAGATCTGGTATACAACTGCTAAGTGAGGCGACAGAGCAGCTGGACGCTTTGCAGATATCCTTTGTGGAATAGGGTAGAGAAGCTTTTATTTAGTCTTATGTAGTCACTTACATACTTCATCAATGAGCCAGGGAGGCACAAGATGGGGATGAAGACTACGAGTCACAATGTGCTCAGATATCTACATGACATGCACTTGATAGATTTCATGAAGGTGGGAACACGTCATTTTGTTCAGAGGATGTACCGTGGTACCATTTTCACATCAGGAGGAAGTATTGATAGTGTTCCACACATCCCCTCTATTGGTATATCCCGTAGTTTCAAAGATGTTTCAGGATCCTCGAATATAGCTTTGGTGGCTGGGAATGATGAAATTAATAGAAGATTTTGTCTCATGATTCTTCACTTTCGAGCAAGTGTAGTTGGAGCATCATGTACCAGTAGGCTTGGTTCAGCGGTTAGAGGTCCCACAGTTGATGAGGGATGGGAAATCCATGGACTTCATGACATGACTTCCACTATCATCCAATGTCCAAGATTTTATCTGGGTGATTGTCGACCGACTCATCAATTCATCCCACTTCATACCGATAAGATAGTAGGGTTCAGTAAATATCTTGGGATGCCTCTTTTTCAAGAGATTGTAATGCTCCATGGAGTAACCCCAAAAATTGTCTCCAATCATGATTCACGTTTTACTTCTCATCTATGGAAGGGGTTATAGGAGGATTTCTGTAACGCCCCGACCCTAGTTACCCAGAGTCGGTGCATTATTACATAACATTTCCATGATCACAAGAAAGATCAAATCTCGAAAGACCGATTGGTTTAGTATCCTTGGAAACACTAGATATATTCATAAGTCTTACATTACATCATAAAATGAAAAACTACTACAAAAACATATTGTCTCCATAAACCACACTCATATCCCCACATAATATCCCTGGAGGTCATTCATAATTTACTTCTTCACTTCCTGGGAAAAATTAAACATAGAAAAGGGGTGAGCTCAAATTTCCAGTAAGGATAACAATATACCGGAAACATTCATAAATAAGAATAAACATTTAAGGCTATGTATAACTAAAACAAAGGCCTTTTAAACATGAACTTCAACATAGTATGGCAAAAGTAAAATGAAATAATGCCATTTACTTGTTCACATGGATATTCTAATAACCGAATAATCACATGCAATATCAATAACCACTTTCATAATGTTGGAATGCATAATGATGAACTTTAATTTCTTTTTCAAGGCCTTGTCCCAAGACCTTGGGGCTAACTATAACCGGAACCCAACCCGGAGTGCCTCTAATAACCGGACACCAACCCGGAGTGCCTCTAATAACCGGACACCAACCCGGAGTGCCTCTAATAACTGGACACCAACCCGGAGTTCCTCTAATAACCGGAGACCAAACCACAGTTCCTCTAATAAACGGAGACCAAACCGGAGGGCTTACTTTTACCGGTCCCCAACCCGGAACATACTTGTCTAACACATTCATCTGAATGAAAGGTTGAAATATAACATAAACATTTGGATTAAAAATAACTTATGAAATGTCAATACTTTAAACAAAAACCATGAGTGACATAAGAATAACGTATCCACTGTGAAAAATATCACAAAACCTTCAATAAAATATGGATGTTTTTTATCATAATAAATCAACTTCAAATAAGCTTAAACTTCATCAAAAGATGTTGACATAGATGAAATCAAAACTATTTTGGAGAAATATCACTTTTTTTAAGTCATTTTAAAAGTAACATAATTATAAAATAATAAATTCAATTTGAAAATATTCTTATAAGCTTTTAAGGGAAGCTTCGACAATTTTATAACGGCGGAAAATAACCGCACCCGCCGTATAAGTTAAAAAAACATTCTTACCTTAATTCTGTCAAAAAGGTTAAAAAGCACCTTGGTTGGAAAACAACGGAAATATTCCTTTATAAACCACTTATAAAAAGTCAAACAAGGGTAAAAATGACTTTAACCCATATTCTTGTAAATAGTAAAAATGTTTTGAAATACATTTTGAAGAAACATGGATGTGGATGATAAAGAGATCCCGGTAGATTATTACGTATAAACAACCTCGGATAATGAAGAGATTGTGAAATAACCCTTACCAATTTGGTATCTTATGAAACATAAAACCCATGAAAGAGGTATCATACAATGAATATGTAAATACACATAAATTAGAGTGTATTACACAAAGAATATAATTATGGGCAGTACATACAACACAGAAAAGGTAATGGTGGCAATATGGCATGAATCTCACAGGAATAAGGAGTGAGATGAAAACCCCTTACCTTGTACTTTTCCTTGGTTGGGGTAGGTTAACCTCCTGTATAATGGTTAAATAATTTTTATTAAATTATACAACAATCATATACATTAATATGATATCATATATGATCTTTTAATATTGATATGATAATAATATCTTAGTATTATCACTGTTTCGGGTGTTAACTTACTTGTTTTCTTTTATATGTTTTGTTACGTAAGACATGTTTGTAAAGGATAGGTTGTATATTATTAATATCCAGAATGATATCAAGTCCTTAAACATCATTTTTTAAATCATCAAATGATAATTATACTTGAATGGATACGATGGAGAATGAATCTCATCGCGTTCGTGGAGACGGTAGTCCGTATGTACACACGAGCGACAATATCATTCTTTTGATATTAAAATAATATATAAATGGATGGTATATCATATATAATGAATCATTAACATGTTATGTTTATTATTTACATGAGTTACATATCATTATTATACCCATCCAAATAATATTATATGGAATAACAATTACACCACGACGTGGAGACGGTAAGCCGTACGTACGCACGTATGGTGACATGTTATTCAAAGGGTGGATAGAATACTGAATATGGTTGTACCATATTTATAATAACTTCACAGTATATATATGATACTGGAGTTATTATATTAGAATGGTAACAACAAAGGAAGAAGAAGTGGAAGAAGAAATGAACTTGGAAAAAGGGTGGTGAAATCATTACCTCTTCTTCGGGTTCTTCCTTTTGATTTGATCAAAAGGGCTCCTTAGGTTGGATTTATGATCAAACTAAGGACTCTAGGTTGTATTGAGGGATGTTGGTAGAGTATTTGGGCAGAGTTTGGCCGAACCAGAAGGCTTTTAAGGTGTGAAGAAATGAGAAGGAGGAGTGCCCTTTTATAAGAGGGGTGAGGGGAACCTTTGGAAAAGCTAGAGATATTAGTTTATAATAAATTCATATTCGGTTTCCAATGGCTCCAAAGTTGACTATTCAAAGGTTAAGGTTGGGATGGGTCTAAAACAACTCAACCAATAGAATTTAGACAGGTTTGGGTGCTTATATTAACCTTATCATTAAGTATTAACTCTAAGTTAATTAGTTTCACTTTTACAATGTCTCTTTGTATTTTTATATAATATGGTTAATAAACTTACTATATACATCCAAGAGACCCCCAAGTGGTCCATTAATGATTAACCTATCATGATATATGACTCTTGGCCGATCCTTAGATTTTTAGGAATTTAATATCAATTAATAATATAATATTTGTTTTAAGAACTCTTTTATGTCAATTTTGACACTATTCAATAGTTTATTTTTTTGAAACTCATAACAGATTGATTACTTCAAAAAAAGTAAATTAAATCAATCCTAATATATCATATTATCCTAGAAAATTAGTTTAATTCATTAAAAGTTTCATATTATATTTATTTGGGTATTTATAATATCAATTAATTTAATTTTTCACTATTTTAGTAATTACTGCATCATCATTGTGTCATAAATAAATTAAATTATTTAATGTCTAAAAATTATAAACAAAATATAATTATGTAGGAAATATTTTTATATTTCTAATGAATATTTATAATCTAAAATCCAACATATATAACCCTATGTAATAATTGTTTTGCTAAAAGATATATGCTTGTGTCATTTTTGTATTCATTTTAACTTAATTAAAATAAAGTGTCCCTATCACCTACAAGTAGCACCATGGGGTCCCCAAATCGACCCAAATATGCCTATGGTCTAAAATGTATCAACCAATAAGGCTAGGACACGTTTTAGGATAATTTAGTATTATTATAATTTTATTTTTTAACCCTTATTTACCAGATTTACCCTTAACCATGGTAAATAAAATATTTACCACAGTAATTATTCAAAATGTCTAAAAATAAAAGTTTCCTATTTACACAATTTGGACATCCTGATTCCAAATATGGAATCCATTTTTCTAAATTCAAAACACAGAAGTGGCAGAAATTAATTTAAAATTAATTCCCGCTGTCAAAACAAAAAGCGTGTTTTTTAAGAGATAATAACTATCAAAAGATTGACACTTGTTTATGTTCAGTTTAATTGTAAAATTATGTCCAATGACCAAAATTATATTAAATGGTAAAAATATATCCTAAATATACTTTAAAACCACTCAAATTCATAATTTATCACTATTAATTATTTTGATTAAAAAAGTTGTTTTTAATTAAAATTTAGTAATTTTCACTATTCATCAAAATATGAAAGTTATCCGAAAAGTACCAAAATTTCACCTTAGGGTAAATTCGACACTAAGAATCCAAAAATGAAGTCAATTTTGAAATATAAAATATATATATAATTTCTAAAAGTAGGTATTACTATTCATAACGGCTAGTTTGATCGGTTGTGGTGTGTGTTAAAACTCGAAGTTGCGTACAACACACGCTACTGTATTATTCAAAGGAAAGCGTACCATGGAAGCTTGGGATGTTTCATTTTATATTTTTTGATGTCCCCATTTATACAAAAAGTTTAAAATATTTTATTTAAAAAGGGTTCACTAATAAAAGTTGATAAAAGTGCAATACTGAAAATGAATTTGTCTTGCATTATATCTAAGAAACTCATAATATGGATTCTAAAATTATAAGGATTATATAATGTTTAAAATTTAGATAATACTATTCATAACCTCTTTTGAATGGCTTTTTTTTAAGTCATGGTGTGATTGAACTCGGGGTTGCGTGTAGTGCAGGTTATTGAATTATTTTGAAGAAATAACACACTATGAAATCTTGGGGTGTTACATTCTCCCCTCCTTCAATAAATTGCGTCCTCGCAATTTGAAATTGTTCTTCGAAAATAAAAGGTTAAAAATAGAAAATATATTGGTGGGAAAACCCACATCGGAAATTGGGTTACTAAAATTTAGTCTTAATATGAGGAAAAGAGAAATGAAAGGGTCACCACCAAATTATGATCTCGATTAGGAGAACATTGGTGGCAATTAGAGACATATAATTGGAGGGAAAAGGTAAATACTTATAGGTAGTGATTGAGGTAATCAATAAAAAAAAGTATAAAATTGAGGTCCTTAAACTCATCAATCTATGATGATTTGAAATACCATCGGTTCAACAACACATAGGGTATTGGGATAACACATTTTTGACGTTTCAAAATATATTTGTTGAAATCCCACATCGAAAAATGAATTAATGAGGCCTCTATTTAAAACAAAGAGTGGAAAGTATGATGATTACCGAAAATAACACATACTAGGGTTCCATGTAGGAAAATATGGATATGGAAGAGAAATATAACCATCAATTATCTGATGGAGAGTGGTAGAGAGCATGGCTATGAAAAGGAAAAAAATCCCAAAGCCATAAAGTAGTGGTGACTTAAGGTACCATCTAGGACAACATTTTTGTTCTAGGTTCCTTTTATTAATGTTGAGGAATTTATTTATGATATTGGCTATGATCATAAGGATATATACTTACATTATAATTAGAGTTTTATCCATTAATAAATTTCTACCACAAACTCATCTTTCACTCTAAAAGATAATAGAATGTAATTTTTTTTTTCAATTTATACTATTCGTACAGGGTTCCAAAATAAATGAATTTACAATTAATCTACCAGATCTTTTAAAAAAACTACATTATTTAATCCAGGACATCTCTTGGGCCAGTGGTAGGTGATACACCCTTGTCGCCCTTCGGTTGCGTGTTCAAGTCTCACAGCCTTGCCGGACGCGACGGGTTGCCGCCCGACCTCCGGGATGTCCTTTTATGGCAATCCAAAATAATCCAAACTTGAACTATCCAAAATAATTCTGTCCAAACTCACAGTCCAACATTTATAAGGAAGGTAAACATAATATAGATCCTTTTTACCCCGTAATAGCATATGAATACCTTCATCATGTATTACTATATTCCTTATTGATTACATTCATGCTCCCTTATTCCATATAGAATGCTGGATATACTTCATTAATCCAAAAATGTTTTAAAACCCAACAATGATGGAATATACAAATCATTAATTAGTTCCAAGGTAGTCAAGAATATCCAATATAATTTATCCAAAACAATCACATATTATTCCAAAATCACTACCTCAGTATCAGAACTATATTATGATTTATCATTCTCTCAACCATATATTTTCCAAAAATTTATCCTGCTATTGAGTCACTTTTCTTTGTTCCACACAATCTCAAGTCCTTAATGAAATAGTACTGCAGTACAATCCTTATATACTCCATAATTATTATAACAAGTACATTGTTGATACAACACTCAATTGACATAATCAACATAAGAACTCTAATCATTCCTCTTCATCTGTGGTAGTATCATAACTTGATTATTATCCAATAATATCATTTGCGGCATAGTCTGATGACTGGGACATAGGTTCGCGTAGTGTCCAAACTCCTTGCAAATGAAGAATTGTACATTTGAAACCATTTTCTTACCCTTGCAGTCACGTACTTTGTGCTCTTTTCCACCACACTTATAACAAACTCTCACTCCTTTTAGTCATGTTCCAGGGTGTTTCTTTCCACAGTTACCACATATGGGAAAATTCTTCTTTTCCCTCTTCCCTTTATCCATCTTTCTCTCTTCCATCCTTTTCTTCTCTTGCTTCCCTTCAAAGCCATAGGACTCAGTAAACTCTTTACTTATCTTATCAACACATGATATTATTTCTTCATATGATGATAATTCAAGGGAGACTATTTCTCTTATAAATTCTAGCTTAAGACCATGAAAGATATGATCCTTCCTTCTCTTTGGATCATGTGCATTTCTGGAGTTCTCATTCCTTCTACTGGGCACCATTTCTAAACAATGGCATACACTAGATCAGTTTATGAATCAAAATACATAATCCCATACTTATAAAACACTTAACATAAATTGAACTATTTATGTATATAATCCATAATCATAAAAATGTCTCCTTTGAGGATGTATATACTCATAAACCCTTCATAATGGTTTGTAAAGAAAATGAGAATTATCCTAAGCATATTCCCCGGGAGTGTCGTAACCAAGAGTGCAGCAAGGACCGTTGTCGTGCACCAGTTCCCGTTCGAGTCTAGCTCAAAGCGGTGTTTTCGGGTTTTACCCCTAGGTACATCTGTGCCAGACCCGCCTCTACCTGCTCGTATCCAGACATGGATGTATTGCTCGGAAAACTCACAAAATCTCTACAATACCAAAATTCTAGGAAGTTCTTCTATACTAATCCTCAAAGTTCATCTTAGGTCTACGGGTTCTAATCAGAGTTTATCTAAATCTAGCTTCCAAGGTTTGTACTAAACCTTCTCTGATACCAACTGTAACGCCCCGACCCTATTTACCCAGAGTCGGTGCATTATTACATAACATTGGAATGATCACAAGAAGGATCAAATCTCGAAAGACCGATTGGTTTAGTATCCTTGGAAACACTAGATATATTCATAAGTCTTACATTACATCATAAAATGAAAAACTACTACAACAACATATTGTCTCCATAAACCACACTCATATCCCCACATAATATCCCTGCAGGTCATTCATAATTTACTTCTTCACTTCCTGGGAAAATAAAACATAGAAAAGGGGTGAGCTCAAATGCCCAGTAAGGATAACAATATACCGGAAACTTTCATAAATAAGAATAAACATTTAAGGCTATGTATAACTAAAACAAAACCTTTTAAACTTGAACTTCAACATAGTATGGCAAAAGTAAAATGAAATAATGCCATTTACTTGGTCACATGGATATTCTACTAACCGAATAATCACATGCAATATCAATAACCACTTTCATAATGTTGGAATGCATAATGATGAACTTTAATTTCTTTGTCAATGCCTCGTCCCAATACCTTGGGGCTAACTGTAACCGGAACCCAAACCGGAGTGCCTCTAATAACCGGACACCAACCCGGAGTGCCTCTAATAACCGGACACCAACCCGGAGTGCCTCTAATAACCGGACACCAACCCGGAGTTCCTCTAATAACCGGAGACCAAACTGGAGTTCCTCTAATAACCGGAGACCAAACCGGAGGGCTTACTTTTACTGGTCCCCAACCCGTAACATACTTTTCTAACACATTCATCTGAATGAAAGGTTGAAATATAACATAAACATTTGGATTAAAAATAACTTATGAAATGTCAATACATTAAACAAAAACCATGAGTGACATAAGAATAACGTATCCACTGTGAAAAATATCACAAAACCTTCAATAAAATATGGATGTTTTGTATCAAAATAAATCAACTTCAAATAAGCTTAAAATTCATCAAAAGATGTTGACATAGATGAAATCAAAAATATTTTGGAGAAATATCACTTTTTTTAAATCATTTTAAAAGTAACATAATTATAAAATAATACATTCAATTTGAAAGTATTCTTATAAGCTTGTAAGGGAAGCTTCGGCGATTTTATAACGGCGGAAAATAACCGCACCCGCCGTATAAGTTAAAAAAACATTCTTACCTTAATTCTGTCGAAAAGGTTAAAAAGCACCTAGTTTGGAAAACAACGGCAAGATTCCTTTATAAACCACTTATAAAAAGTCAAACAAGGGTAAAAATGACTTTAACCCATATTCTTGTAAATAGTAAAAATGTTTTGAAATACATTTTGAAGAAACATGGATGTGGATGATAAAGAGATCCCAGTAGATTATTACGTATAAACAACCTCGGATAATGAAGAGATTGTGAAATAACCCTTACCAATTTGGTAACTTATGAAACATACAACCCATGAAAGAGGTATCATACAATGAATATGTAAATACACATAAATTAGAGTGTATTACACAAAGAATTTAATTATGGGCAGTAGATACACCACACAAAAGGTAATGGTGGCAATATGGCATGAATCTCACAGGAATAAGGAGTGAGATGAAAACCCCTTACCTTGTACTTTTCCTTGGTTGGGGTAGGTTAGCCTCCTGTATAATGGTGAAATAATTGTTATTAAATTATACAAGAATCATATACATTAATATGATATCATATATGATCTTTTAATATTGATTTGATAATAATATCTTAGTATTATCATTGTTTCGGGTGTTAACTTACATGTTTTCTTTTATATGTTTTGTTACGTAAGACATGTTTGTAAAGGATAGGTTGTATATTATTAATATCCAGAATGATATCAAGTCCTTAAACATCATTTTTTAAATCATCAAATGATAATTATACTTGAATGGATACGATGGAGAATGAATCTCATCGCGTTCGTGGAGACGGTAGTCCTTATGTACGCACGAGCGAAAATATCATTCTTTTGATATTAAAATAATATATAAATGGATGGTATATCATATATAATGAATCATTAACATGTTATATTTATTATTTACATGAGTTACACATCATTATTATACCCATCCAAATAATATTATATTGAATAACAATTACACCACGACGTGGAGACGGTAAGACGTACGCACGCACGTATGGTGACATGTTATTCAAAGGGTGGATAGAATACTGAATATGCTTGTACCATATTTATAATAACATCAAAATATATATATGATACTGGAGTTATTATTTTAGAATGGTAACAAAAAAGGAAGAAGAAGTGGAAGAAGAAATGAACTTGGAAAAAGGGTGGTGAAATCATTACCTCTTCTTCGGGTTCTTCCTTTTGATTTGATCAAAAGGGCTCCATAGGTTGGATTTATGATCAAACTAAGGACTCTAGGTTGTAGTGAGGGAAGTTGGGAGAGTATTTGAGCATATTTTTTCCGAACCAAAAGGCTATGAAGGTGTGAAGAAATGAGAAGGAGGAGTTCCCTTTTATAAGAGGGGTGAGGGGCACCTTTGGAAAAGCTAGAGATATTAGTTTATAATAAATTCATATTCGGTTTCCAATGGCTCCAAAGTTGACTATTAAAAGGTTAAGGTTGGGATGGGTATTAAAAAACTCAACCAATAGAATTTAGACAGGTTTGGGTACTTATATTAACCTTATCTTTAAGTATTAACTCTAAGTTAATTAGTTTCACTTTTACAATGTCTCTTTGTATTTTTATATAATATGGTTATTAAACTTACTATTTACATCCAAGAGTCCCCCAAGTGGTCCATTAATGATGAACCTATCATGATATATGTCTATTGTCTGATCCTTATATTTTTAGGAATTTAATATCAATTAATAATATAATATTTGTTTTAAGAACTCATTTATGTCAATTTTGACACTATTCAATAGTTGATTTTTTTGAAACTCATAACAGATTGATTACTTCGAACAAAGTAAATTAAAGCAATCCTAATATATCATATTATCCTATAAAATTAGTTTAATTCATTAAAAGTTTCATATTATATTTATTTGGGTATTTATAATATCAATTAATTTAATTTTTCACTATTTTAGTAATTACTGCACCATCATTGTGTCATAAATAAAATAAATTATTTAATGTCTAAAAATTATAAACAAAATATCATTATGTATGAAATCTTTTTATATTTCTAATGAATATTTATAATCTAAAATCCAACATATATAACCCTATGTAATAATTGTTTTTCTAAAAGATATATGCTTGTGTCATTTTTGTATTCATTTTAACTTAATTAAAATAAAGTGTCCCTATCACCTACAAGTGGCACCATGGGGTCACCAAATCGACCCAAAGATGCCTATGGTCTAACATGTATCAACCAATAAGTCTAGGACACGTTTATGGTAATTTAGTATTATTATAATATTATTTTTTAACCCTTATTTAGCAGATTTACCCTTAACCATGGTAAATAAAATATTTACCACAGTAATTATTCAAAATGTCTAAAAATAAAAGTTACCTATTTACACAATTTGGACATCCTGATTCCAAATATGGAATCCATTTTTCTAAATTCAAAACACATAAGTGGAAGAAATTAATTTAAAACTAATTCCCGCTGTCAAAACAAAAAGCGTGTTTTTTAAGAGATAATAACTATCAAAAGATTGACACTTGTTTATGTTCGGTTTAATTGTAAAATTATGTCCAATGAAAAAAATTATATTAAATTGTAAAAATATATCCTAAATATACTTTAAAACCACTCAAATTCATAATTTATCACTATTAATTATTTTGATTAAAAAAGTTGTTTTTAATTAAAATTTAGTAATTTTCACTATTCATCAAAATATGAAAGTTATCTGAAATGTACCAAAATTTCACCTTAGGGTAAATTCTACACTATGAATCCAAAAACGAAGTCAATTTGGAAATATAATATATATATATAATTTCAAAAAGTAGGTATTACTATTCATAACGGCTAGTTTGATCGGTTGTGGTGTGTGTTAAAACTCGAAGTTGCGTACAACACACGCTACTGTATTATTCAAAGGAAAGCGTACCGTGGAAGCATGGGATGTTTCATTTTAAATTTTTTGATGTCCCCATTTAGTCAAAAAGTTTAAAATATTGTATTTAAAAAGGGTTCACTATTAAAAGTTGATAAAAGTGCAATACTGAAAATGAATTTGTCTTGCATTATATCTAAGAAACTCATAATATGGATTCTAAAATTATAAGGATAATATAGAGTTTAAAATTTAGATAATACTATTCATAACCTCTTTTGAATGGCTTTATTTTAAGTCATGGTGTGATTGAACTCGGTGTTGCGTGTAGTGCATGTTATTGAATTATTTTGAAGAAATAACACACTGTGAAATCTTGGGGTGTTACACTTTCAGGATATATCTTCATTTGAGCACCGCATTCCATCCTCAGAAGGATGGTCAAATTGAGCGGACCTTTCATAACCTCGAGGACATGCTACGTTCTTACGTAATCTTTTTTGGTTGCAAATAAGAGGATCAGTTTCCTTTGGTGGTGTTTTCCTACAACAACAGCTATTACTCCACCATTAGGATGGAACCTTTTGAGATGTTTTACGGGAGACCTAGCAGATCACCATTATGTGGGACTGACCCAGGGGATTCAGCAGTAGTGGGACCATAGAGGGCACGAGCTATCACAAAAAAGGTGCAGATCTTCCAGGAGCGGATGGAGAATGCACAGAGTAGGTAGACGACTAATGTTGACAAGAGACAAAGACCTATGGAGTTTGAGGATGGAGAACTTGTCATTCTATGGGTATCACCTCGATGAGGTTGACATAGCTTTGTCCATGGTGGAAAGTTATCTCTTAGGTTCATCGGACCCTTCTAGGTCCTCAGCAGAGGTGGCGAGGTGGTATATTACTTAGCTCATCCCCCTAAGTTTCACAGAGTGTGTGATGTCTTCCATGTATCCTAGCTGAGGAGATACATGCACAACCCTTCACACATCATTGACCATGGTGAGCCGGATATCAACGATGGGGTGACGTTTTCATAGGTTCTAGTGGATATTGAGGATCCACAGGAGTGGGTCCTTCTTGGGTGGTCGATACCACTGGAATCTGTTCGGTGGCAGCATGGGAACATCCATGAGACAACATCTATGTGGAAGGCTCATATGCGTGCTGAGTACCCCCACTTGTTACATTACATTGAGTTATGGCTTACGGGGACCCAATGCCCTGAGGTGGGGAGAATGTAAAGACCCATATTTTCAATGTAATTTTTAATATAAATATGTAAATTTTTTGAGTCTGGAAAAACTGACGGTGCATGATTCTGAGGCCCAGAGTGACCAAAATGAATTTTAAATTTTTTTTTTAGGTATGTTCAGTAAATGTACTGGTGGGTCTTTATAACTTTTGAACCAGTCCTCAGAATTGAAATCTGAGGTCATATTTGATCATACAGTGCTGATATTCGCTTAAGGGGACTTTCACCTCAACCATAGTGGTTCGAGAGTGAAAGACAATTTTTGTGATTTTTGTGAAAGAATTAAATAAAATAAAAATGTCTAATTTTTTTTAGAAACACTTCAACATGGGTTATTGTAGTGGGGAAAACCTGAGCCAAAACCTCCCATCTAAATGTTATGAGTTGGGGACCACATGAACTATCCCCAATTTTGAATTTAGAGGTGGTTACCACCCGGACCACTTTAATGAGTGAAAACCTCTCAACTCCTCAATCGTTAATTATTCTAATTAAATGTGCTAATTAATGGTGACAACACAATACATTAATTATGACAACATGTTTTTGCCAACTTAATTTAATTTGATAATAATAAATTAAAAAAGGAGTTATTTTCACATTTTAGTTGAATAAGGAGAAGAGAACCTTTTGGAGTATTTTTTTTCCAACGAAGAATGTGCTCCCGAATGATGAATGCTCATGCCGATGAGGAACATCTTCAATGACAACGAACCGACGATAAAGGAAATTCTGACGTCACCGATTACCATCTATCCCCAACGACGTCCTCTATTTCCTAATGACCTCCATCGAAAAATCTCCAAGGTAGGGGTTTAATTATGAATGATTATTGTTTCCCATGTGCTTCCCTTCTAAAATAAAGAACATCGATCAACTCTATAACTAGTTGATCCACTTATGATTTCTTTTGCGGGAATGGGAATAGTCAATTGCGGGAGGTTTTAGGGTTTTATGTTCATCATTCATGTTTTTTTGAACCGCTTGATATAGCTCTAACACGTAGGGTACATGCCAAACAAACATGGCCCGAACCCTCCATTATTATTCTTAAATGGTGTGTCCTTCAATATTGAAGAAGGCGGCTTTGTGCCATGGCGATGAACGGATGTGGTGGCTGTAACATCGTCGGCCACAACAATTTCTATGACCCGACGACTTATCGCTGCCCCATGGCCTTAGCGGCGCCCCACGACCTCGCCTCCCCATGGCCCTCCATGCCGCCCCGTTGCTCATCACTACCCCACGACCCTCCGTGCGGCCTCGCGGCCTCTCTGCCTCGTGGACCTCCTCACTGCCCTGCGGCCTCGTGCCGCCCTCGCAGCCTTCGTGTCCCTCACAACCTCTACTTCCCTCACAACCTTCGCGGCCCTCCCGGCCTCAGTGGCCCCTATGGACTTAGCGGCCCCCGTGGCCTCGCTGTCACACGACATTTCTACCCCATGGCCCATGCTTCCCCCTCGTGGCCTCAAGCCACCCTCGTGGACTCCGCGGCCCCAGTGGACTCATGGTCTCCGAGCCACCCTGCGTGGCCGTGCGAGACCAGAACCGGTCCTAAATCTAACTTTTCTCCCTATCAGCCATAACATTGGCAACATGCATCCATTTGATGAACCATCTGTGGTACTGGAAACTGTGGAGCGAGATGGTCCCATTGAGTATACCCCACTGGAGATTTGGATAATGTTAGAGTACATGGAGGATAGTGGTGTCCTCAACTCCAGGCAGTTGAGGCCTATGATCACGGTTCTTCGGAGATGATATGATATACGATCTTTTTCTAATCCACCGTAGATGCAGTACATATAGACATAGGTTCTTATCATTCTATTATTACCACTGCCCTCATTCGTAGCTCAGATATTTTGACGGAGTCATTGGTACGATCCTTAGGGCTACAGACTCCTACGAGAGCAGATTCCAAGATTATTCATTGGTTCTGGTAGTTCAAACATAAAGTTGAGATCTTTGGTTTTGATATTTTAGTAGCAGCGCCGAGATCTTACGATGTCATCTTGGTTATGGATTGGTTATCAACAGTCCATTCTCAGATTGAATGTATTAGGCCTAAAGTGTGGTGTGTCCTCACAAATGGGACTAGTTTTACATTCAACGGAATAAAGGGACCATTTGTAGTACATGATAGACTTACCTAAATAAGGGTGCAGCAAATCACTCATCAGTTGTCTAGCCTTAACCTCAGAGGGGTTAGAGTCCGTGAAATCTAATAGTGGGTGACCAGGACATGGATGTCTTCCTTGATGATGTATCAGGTCTACCTCCTCGCAAAGAGATGGATTTTTACATTGACTTGTCCCCTGTGACGATATCAATATCCACACCAGTATATCGGATGGCTCCCACAAAGCTTGGTGATGTGTGGGTATACCTTGAAGACATTCAAGGGAAGGGATTCATTCGGACAAGTGTTTCACATTGGTCAGGACCATTTTTTTTATCCAAGAAGTTGGATGAAGCCTGAGGCTTTGTATTGATTATTGGTCCCTGAACCAGGTGACTGTGAAGAAAACGTTCTCACTCCCGATGATTGACGATCACTTTGATCAACTTAAGGCAGCACAGTGGTTCTTAAAGATAAACCCTAGATAAGGCTATCACCAGCTAAGAGTACGAGGCAAGGATGTACAGAAGATGACTTTCAGGTGTCTGTACGACAATTACGAGTTTTGGTAATGTCGTTGGGCAAGACCAAAACTCAAGTAGTGTTCATGGGACTCATGGAAAATATCTTTTAGTCATACCATGATCTGTTTTTAGTAGTCTTCATTGATGAAATTATAGTCTACTTGAAAATGAGGGGGTGCATGCCTACCATTTGTAGGTAGTACTGGACTCATTCCGGGAGCACTATATTTATAGTAAGATCTCGAAGTTCCAGTTCGGGATATGAGAGGATCACATTCTGAGACATTTCATCTCGATGGCTGGAGTCGAAGAGGATCTAGAAAATATTGAGGCGGTATATTCCTGGGATCCACCCAAGAGTGTGATGGAGGTACGAATTTTCATGTGTTTGGCCGGATACTACAAGTTATTTTTTCCATATTTTTATAGAGTTTTGGCTCCACTATCTGCATTGATGAAAAAGTGGAAACCCATAGTGTGGTCGGAGATATGCTAGTGGAGTTTTTAGGAACTGAGGCAGAGACAGACTAGTGCCCCCGTTTTAGGCTTCTAAAGGAGGGCGTAGGGTATGTAGTCTATTGTAATGCATCAAGGACCAGGCCCATTTGTGTCCTGATGCAGGAGAGAGTAGGGATCACATATGTTTCTCGATAGATGAGACAATATGAGAAGAGCTATGATAACCATGACATGGAGATAGCAGAAATGGTATTTCCAGTGAAGATGTGGCGACATTATCTGATGGGTGAACATTTTACAGTCTACTCTGATCATAAGAGTCTCAGGTATATCATCCCTCAGAAGGAATTGATCCTGAGACAATGAAATTGGCTTGAGTTCATCCAGGAATATGACTTTGATATAGTCTATACTCATGGGAAGGGGAATGTTGTAGCATATGCATTAAGTAGAAGATCTGGTATACAACTGCTAAGTGAGGCGACAGAGCAGCTGGACGCTTTGCAGATATTCATTGTGGAATAGGGTAGAGAAGCTTTTATTTAGTCTTATGTAGTCACTTACATACTTCATCAATGAGCCAGGGAGGCACAAGATGGGGATGAAGACTACGAGTCACAATGTGCTCAGATATCTACATGACATGCACTTGATAGATTTCATGAAGGTGGGAACACGTCATCCTGTTCAGAGGATGTACCGTGGTACCATTTTCACATCAGGAGGAAGTATTGATAGTGTTCCACACATCCCCTCTATTGGTATATCCCGTAGTTTCAAAGATGTTTCAGGATCCTCGAATATAGCTTTGGTGGCTGGGAATGATGAAATTAATAGAAGATTTTGTCTCATGATTCTTCACTTTCCAGCAAGTGTAGTTGGAGCATCATGTACCAGTAGGCTTGGTTCAGCGGTTAGAGGTCCCACAGTTGATGTGGGATGGGAAATCCATGGACTTCATGACATGACTTCCACTATCATCCAATGTCCAAGATTTTATCTGGGTGATTGTCGACCGACTCATCAATTCATCCCACTTCATACCGATAAGATAGTAGGGTTCAGTAAATATCTTGGGATGCCTCTTTTTCAAGAGATTGTAATGCTCCATGGAGTAACCCCAAAAATTGTCTCCAATCATGATTCACGTTTTACTTCTCATCTATGGAAGGGGTTATAGGAGGATTTCTGTAACGCCCCGACCCTAGTTACCCAGAGTCGGTGCATTATTACATAACATTTCCATGATCACAAGAAAGATCAAATCTCGAAAGACCGATTGGTTTAGTATCCTTGGAAACACTAGATATATTCATAAGTCTTACATTACATCATAAAATGAAAAACTACTACAAAAACATATTGTCTCCATAAACCACACTCATATCCCCACATAATATCCCTGGAGGTCATTCATAATTTACTTCTTCACTTCCTGGGAAAAATTAAACATAGAAAAGGGGTGAGCTCAAATTTCCAGTAAGGATAACAATATACCGGAAACATTCATAAATAAGAATAAACATTTAAGGCTATGTATAACTAAAACAAAGGCCTTTTAAACTTGAACTTCAACATAGTATGGCAAAAGTAAAATGAAATAATGCCATTTACTTGTTCACATGGATATTCTAATAACCGAATAATCACATGCAATATCAATAACCACTTTCATAATGTTGGAATGCATAATGATGAACTTTAATTTCTTTTTCAAGGCCTCGTCCCAAGACCTTGGGGCTAACTATAACCGGAACCCAACCCGGAGTGCCTCTAATAACCGGACACCAACCCGGAGTGCCTCTAATAACCGGACACCAACCCGGAGTGCCTCTAATAACTGGACACCAACCCGGAGTTCCTCTAATAACCGGAGACCAAACCACAGTTCCTCTAATAAACGGAGACCAAACCGGAGGGCTTACTTTTACCGGTCCCCAACCCGGAACATACTTGTCTAACACATTCATCTGAATGAAAGGTTGAAATATAACATAAACATTTGGATTAAAAATAACTTATGAAATGTCAATACTTTAAACAAAAACCATGAGTGACATAAGAATAACGTATCCACTGTGAAAAATATCACAAAACCTTCAATAAAATATGGATGTTTTTTATCATAATAAATCAACTTCAAATAAGCTTAAACTTCATCAAAAGATGTTGACATAGATGAAATCAAAACTATTTTGGAGAAATATCACTTTTTTTAAGTCATTTTAAAAGTAACATAATTATAAAATAATACATTCAATTGGAAAATATTCTTATAAGCTTTTAAGGGAAGATTCGACAATTTTATAACGGCGGAAAATAACCGCACCCGCCGTATAAGTTAAAAAAACATTCTTACCTTAATTCTGTAAAAAAGGTTAAAAAGCACCTTGTTTGGAAAACAACGGAAAGATTCCTTTATAAACCACTTATAAAAAGTCAAACAAGGGTAAAAATGACTTTAACCCATATTCTTGTAAATAGTAAAAATGTTTTGAAATACATTTTGAAGAAACATGGATGTGGATGATAAAGAGATCCCGGTAGATTATTACGTATAAACAACCTCGGATAATGAAGAGATTGTGAAATAACCCTTACCAATTTGGTAACTTATGAAACATAAAACCCATGAAAGAGGTATCATACAATGAATATGTAAATACACATAAATTAGAGTGTATTACACAAAGAATATAATTATGGGCAGTACATACACCACAGAAAAGGTAATGGTGGCAATATGGCATGAATCTCACAGGAATAAGGAGTGAGATGAAAACCCCTTACCTTGTACTTTTCCTTGGTTGGGGTAGGTTAACCTCCTGTATAATGGTTAAATAATTTTTATTAAATTATAAAACAATCATATACATTAATATGATATCATATATGATCTTTTAATATTGATTTGATAATAATATCTTAGTATTATCATTGTTTCGGGTGTTAACTTACTTGTTTTCTTTTATATGTTTTGTTACGTAAGACATGTTTGTAAAGGATAGGTTGTATATTATTAATATCCAGAATGATATCAAGTCCTTAAACATCATTTTTTAAATCATCAAATGATAATTATACTTTAATGGATACGATGGAGAATGAATCTCATCGCGTTCGTGGAGACGGTAGTCCGTATGTACACATGAGCGACAATATCATTCTTTTGATATTAAAATAATATATAAATGGATGGTATATCATATATAATGAATCATTAACATGTTATGTTTATTATTTACATGAGTTACATATCATTATTATACCCATCCAAATAATATTATATTGAATAACAATTACACCACGACGTGGAGACGGTAAGCCGTACGTACGCACGTATGGTGACATGTTATTCAAAGGGTGGATAGAATACTAAATATGGTTGTACCATATTTATAATAACTTCACAGTATATATATGATACTGGAGTTATTATTTTAGAATGGTAACAACAAAGGAAGAAGAAGTGGAAGAAGAAATGAACTTGGAAAAAGGGTGGTGAAATCATTACCTCTTCTTCGGGTTCTTCCTTTTGATTTGATCAAAAGGGCTCCTTAGGTTGGATTTATGATCAAACTAAGGACTCTAGGTTGTAGTGAGGGATGTTGGTAGAGTATTTGGGCAGAGTTTGGCCGAACCAGAAGGCTTTTAAGGTGTGAAGAAATGAGAAGGAGGAGTGCCCTTTTATAAGAGGGGTGAGGGGAACCTTTGGAAAAGCTAGAGATATTAGTTTATAATAAATTCATATTCGGTTTCCAATGGCTCCAAAGTTGACTATTCAAAGGTTAAGGTTGGGATGGGTCTAAAACAACTCAACCAATAGAATTTAGACAGGTTTGGGTGCTTATATTAACCTTATCATTAAGTATTAACTCTAAGTTAATTAGTTTCACTTTTACAATGTCTCTTTGTATTTTTATATAATATGGTTAATAAACTTACTATATACATCCAAGAGACCCCCAAGTGGTCCATTAATGATTAACCTATCATGATATATGACTCTTGTCCGATCCTTAGATTTTTAGGAATTTAATATCAATTAATAATATAATATTTGTTTTAAGAACTCTTTTATGTCAATTTTGACACTATTCAATAGTTTATTTTTTTGAAACTCATAACAGATTGATTACTTAAAAAAAAGTAAATTAAATCAATCCTAATATATCATATTATCCTAGAAAATTAGTTTAATTCATTAAAAGTTTCATATTATATTTATTTGGGTATTTATAATATCAATTAATTTAACTTTTCACTATTTTAGTAATTACTGCATCATCATTGTGTCATAAATAAATTAAATTATTTAATGTCTAAAAATTATAAACAAAATATAATTATGTAGGAAATATTTTTATATTTCTAATGAATATTTATAATCTAAAATCCAACATATATAACCCTATGTAATAATTGTTTTTCTAAAAGATATATGCTTGTGTCATTTTTGTATTCATTTTAACTTAATTAAAATAAAGTGTCCCTATCACCTACAAGTAGCACCATGGGGTCCCCAAATCGACCCAAATATGCCTATGGTCTAAAATGTATCAACCAATAAGGCTAGGACACGTTTTAGGATAATTTAGTATTATTATAATTTTATTTTTTAACCCTTATTTACCAGATTTACCCTTAACCATGGTAAATAAAATATTTACCACAGTAATTATTCAAAATGTCTAAAAATAAAAGTTACCTATTTACACAATTTGGACATCCTGATTCCAAATATGGAATCCATTTTTCTAAATTCAAAACACAGAAGTGGCAGAAATTAATTTAAAATTAATTCCCGCTGTCAAAACAAAAAGCGTGTTTTTTAAGAGATAATAACTATCAAAAGATTGACACTTGTTTATGTTCAGTTTAATTGTAAAATTATGTCCAATGACCAAAATTATATTAAATGGTAAAAATATATCCTAAATATACTTTAAAACCACTCAAATTCATAATTTATCACTATTAATTATTTTGATTAAAAAAGTTGTTTTTAATTAAAATTTAGTAATTTTCACTATTCATCAAAATATGAAAGTTATCCGAAAAGTACCAAAATTTCACCTTAGGGTAAATTCGACACTAAGAATCCAAAAATGAAGTCAATTTTGAAATATAAAATATATATATAATTTCCAAAAGTAGGTATTACTATTCATAATGGCTAGTTTGATCGGTTGTGGTGTGTGTTAAAACTCGAAGTTGTGTACAACACACGCTACTGTATTATTCAAAGGAAAGCGTACCATGGAAGCTTGGGATGTTTCATTTTAAATTTTTTGATGTCCCCATTTAGTCAAAAAGTTTAAAATATTTTATTTAAAAAGGGTTCACTATTAAAAGTTGATAAAAGTGCAATACTGAAAATGAATTTGTCTTGCATTATATCTAAGAAACTCATAATATGGATTCTAAAATTATAAGGATTATATAATGTTTAAAATTTAGATAATACTATTCATAACCTCTTTTGAATGGCTTTTTTTTAAGTCATGGTGTGATTGAACTCGGGGTTGCGTGTAGTGCAGGTTATTGAATTATTTTGAAGAAATAACACACTATGAAATCTTGGGGTGTTACATTCTCCCCTCCTTCAATAAATTGCGTCCTCGCAATTTGAAATTGTTCTTCGAAAATAAAAGGTTAAAAATAGAAAATATATTGGTGGGAAAACCCACATCGGAAATTGGGTTACTAAAATTTAGTCTTAATATGAGGAAAAGAGAAATGAAAGGGTCACCACCAAATTATGATCTCGATTAGGAGAACATTGGTGGCAATTAGAGACATATAATTGGAGGGAAAAGGTAAATACTTATAGGTAGTGATTGAGGTAATCAATCACAAAAAAGTATAAAATTGAGGTCCTTAAACTCATCAATCTATGATGATTTGAAATACCATCGGTTCAACAACACATAGGGTATTGGGATAGCACATTTTTGACGTTTCAAAATATATTTGTTGAAATCCCACATCGAAAAATGAATTAATGAGGCCTCTATTTAAAACAAAGAGTGGAAAGTATGATGATTACCGAAAATAACACATACTAGGGTTCCATGTAGGAAAATATGGATATGGAAGAGAAATATAACCATCAATTATCTGATGGAGAGTGGTAGAGAGCATGGCTATGAAAAGGAAAAAAATCCCAAAGCCATAAAGTAGTGGTGACTTAAGGTACCATCTAGGACAAAATTTTTGTTCTAGGTTCCTTTTATTAATGTTGAGGAATTTATTTATGATATTGGCTATGATCATAAGGATATATACATACATTATAATTAGAGTTTTATCCATTAATAAATTTCTACCACAAACTCATCTTTCACTCTAAAAGATAATAGAATGTAATTTTTTTTTTCAATTTATACTATTCGTACAGGGTTCCAAAATAAATGAATTTACAATTAATCTACCAGATCTTTTAAAAAAAACTACATTATTTAATCCAGGACATCTCTTGGGCCAGTGGTAGGTGATACACCCTTGTCGCCCTTCGGTTGCGTGTTCAAGTCTCACAGCCTTGCCGGACGCGACGGGTTGCCGCCCGACCTCCGGGATGTCCTTTTATGGCAATCCAAAATAATCCAAACTTGAACTATCCAAAATAATTCTGTCCAAACTCACAGTCCAACATTTATAAGGAAGGTAAACATAATATAGATCCTTTTTACCCCGTAATAGCATATGAATACCTTCATCATGTATTACTATATTCCTTATTGATTACATTCATGCTCCCTTATTCCATATAGAATGCTGGATATACTTCATTAATTCAAAAATGTTTTAAAACCCAACAATGATGGAATATACAAATCATTAATTAGTTCCAAGGTAGTCAAGAATATCCAATATAATTTATCCAAAACAATCACATATTATTCCAAAATCACTACCTCAGTATCAGAACTATATTATGATTTATCATTCTCTCAACCATATATTTTCCAAAAATTTATCCTGCTATTGAGTCACTTTTCTTTGTTCCACACAATCTCAAGTCCTTAATGAAATAGTACTGCAGTACAATCCTTATATACTCCATAATTATTATAACAAGTACATTGTTGATACAACACTCAATTGACATAATCAACATAAGAACTCTAATCATTCCTCTTCATCTGTGGTAGTATCATAACTTGATTATTATCCAATAATATCATTTGCGGCATATTCTGATGACTGGGACATAGGTTTGCGTAGTGTCCAAACTCCTTGCAAATGATGAATTGTACATTTGAAACCATTTTCTTACCCTTGCAGTCACGTACTTTGTGCCCTTTTCCTCCACACTTATAACAAACTCTCACTCCTTTTAGTCATGTTCCAGGGTGTTTCTTTCCATAGTTACCACATATGGGAAAATTCTTCTTTTCCCTCTTCCCTTTATCCATCTTTCTCTCTTCCATCCTTTTCTTCTCTTGCTTCCCTTCAAAGCCATAGGACTCAGTAAACTCTTTACTTATCTTATCAACACATGATATTATTTCTTCATATGATGATAATACATGGGAGACTATTTCTCTTATAAATTCTAGCTTAAGACCATGAAAGATATGATCCTTCCTTCTCTTTGGATCATGTGCATTTCTGGAGTTCTCATTCCTTCTACTGGGCGCCATTTCTAAACAATGGCATACACTAGATCAGTTTATGAATCAAAATACATAATCCCATACTTATAAAACACTTAACATAAATTGAACTATTTATGTATATAATCCATAATCATAAAAATGTCTCCTTTGAGGATGTATATACTCATAAACCCTTCATAATGGTTTGTAAAGAAAATGAGAATTATCCTAAGCATATTCCCCGGGAGTGTCGTAACCAAGAGTGCAGCAAGGACCGTTGTCGTGCACCAGTTCCCGTTCGAGTCTAGCTCAAAGCGGTGTTTTCGGGTTTTACCCCTAGGTACATCTGTGCCAGAGCCGCCTCTACCTGCTCGTATCCAGACATGGATGTATTGCTCGGAAAACTCACAAAATCTCTACAATACCAAAATTCTAGGAAGTTCTTCTATACTAATCCTCAAAGTTCATCTTAGGTCTACGGGTTCTAATCAGAGTTTATCTAAATCTAGCTTCCAAGGTTTGTACTAAACCTTCTCTGATACCAACTGTAATGCCCCGACCCTATTTACCGAGAGTCGGTGCATTATTACATAACATTGGAATGATCACAAGAAGGATCAAATCTCGAAAGACCGATTGGTTTAGTATCCTTGGAAACACTAGATATATTCATAAGTCTTACATTACATCATAAAATGAAAAACTACTACAACAACATATTGTCTCCATAAACCACACTCATATCCCCACATAATATCCCTGCAGGTCATTCATAATTTACTTCTTCACTTCCTGGGAAAATAAAACATAGAAAAGGGGTGAGCTCAAATGCCCAGTAAGGATAAAAATATACCGGAAACTTTCATAAATAAGAATAAACATTTAAGGCTATGTATAACTAAAACAAAACCTTTTAAACTTGAACTTCAACATAGTATGGCAAAAGTAAAATGAAATAATGCCATTTACTTGGTCACATGGATATTCTACTAACCGAATAATCACATGCAATATCAATAACCACTTTCATAATGTTGGAATGCATAATGATGAACTTTAATTTCTTTTTCAAGGCCTCGTCCCAATACCTTGGGGCTAACTGTAACCGGAACCCAAACCGGAGTGCCTCTAATAACCGGACACCAACCCGGAGTGCCTCTAATAACCGGACACCAACCCGGAGTGCCTCTAATAACCGGACACCAACCCGGAGTTCCTCTAATAACTGGAGACCAAACTGGAGTTCCTCTAATAACCGGAGACCAAACCGGAGGGCTTACTTTTACTGGTCCCCAACCCGGAACATACTTTTCTAACACATTCATCTGAATGAAAGGTTGAAATATAACATAAACATTTGGATTAAAAATAACTTATGAAATGTCAATAAATTAAACAAAAACCATGAGTGACATAAGAATAACGTATCCACTGTGAAAAATATCAAAAAACCTTCAATAAAATATGGATGTTTTGTATCAAAATAAATCAACTTCAAATAAGCTTAAAATTCATCAAAAGATGTTGACATAGAGGAAATCAAAAATATTTTGGAGAAATATCACTTTTTTTAAATCATTTTAAAAGTAACATAATTATAAAATAATACATTCAATTTGAAAGTATTCTTATAAGCTTGTAAGGGAAGCTTCGGCGATTTTATAACGGCGGAAAATAACCGCACCCGCCGTATAAGTTAAAAAAACATTCTTACCTTAATTCTGTCGAAAAGGTTAAAAAGCACCTAGTTTGGAAAACAACGGCAAGATTCCTTTATAAACCACTTATAAAAAGTCAAACAAGGGTAAAAATGACTTTAACCCATATTCTTGTAAATAGTAAAAATGTTTTGAAATACATTTTGAAGAAACATGGATGTGGATGATAAAGAGATCCCAGTAGATTATTACGTATAAACAACCTCGGATAATGAAGAGATTGTGAAATAACCCTTACCAATTTGGTAAATTATGAAACATACAACCCATTAAAGAGGTATCATACAATGAATATGTAAATACACATAAATTAGAGTGTATTACACAAAGAATTTAATTATGGGCAGTAGATACACCACACAAAAGGTAATGGTGGCAATATGGCATGAATCTCACAGGAATAAGGAGTGAGATGAAAACCCCTTACCTTGTACTTTTCCGTGGTTGGGGTAGGTTAACCTCCTGTATAATGGTGAAATAATTGTTATTAAATTATACAAGAATCATATACATTAATATGATATCATATATTATCTTTTAATATTGATTTGATAATAATATCTTAGTATAATCATTGTTTCGGGTGTTAACTTACTTGTTTTCTTTTATATGTTTTGTTACGTAAGACATGTTTGTAAAGGATAGGTTGTATATTATTAATATCCAGAATGATATCAAGTCCTTAAACATCATTTTTTAAATCATCAAATGATAATTATACTTGAATGGATACGATGGAGAATGAATCTCATCGCGTTCGTGGAGACGGTAGTCCTTATGTACGCACGAGCGAAAATATCATTATTTTGATATTAAAATAATATATAAATGGATGGTATATCATATATAATGAATCATTAACATGTTATATTTATTATTTACATGAGTTACACATCATTATTATACCCATCCAAATAATATTATATTGAATAACAATTACACCACGACGTGGAGACGGTAAGACGTACGTACGCACGTATGGTGACATGTTATTCAAAGGGTGGATAGAATACTGAATATGCTTGTACCATATTTATAATAACATCAAAATATATATATGATACTGGAGTTATTATTTTAGAATGGTAACAACAAAGGAAGAAGAAGTGGAAGAAGAAATGAACTTGGAAAAAGGGTGGTGAAATCATTACCTCTTCTTCGGGTTCTTCCTTTTGATTTGATCAAAAGGGCTCCATAGGTTGGATTTATGATCAAACTAAGGACTCTAGGTTGTAGTGAGGGAAGTTGGGAGAGTATTTGAGCATATTTTGGCCGAACCAAAAGGCTATGAAGGTGTGAAGAAATGAGAAGGAGGAGTTCCCTTTTATAAGAGGGGTGAGGGGCACCTTTGGAAAAGCTAGAGATATTAGTTTATAATAAATTCATATTCGGTTTCCAATGGCTCCAAAGTTGACTATTAAAAGGTTAAGGTTGGGATGGGTCTTAAAAAACTCAACCAATAGAATTTAGACAGGTTTGGATACTTATATTAACCTTATCTTTAAGTATTAACTCTAAGTTAATTAGTTTCACTTTTACAATGTCTCTTTGTATTTTTATATAATATGGTTATTAAACTTACTATTTACATCCAAGAGTCCCCCAAGTGGTCCATTAATGATGAAACTATCATGATATATGTCTATTGTCTGATCCTTAGATTTTTAGGAATTTAATATCAATTAATAATATAATATTTGTTTTAAGAACTCATTTATGTCAATTTTGACACTATTCAATAGTTGATTTTTTTGAAACTCATAACAGATTGATTACTTCGAACAAAGTAAATTAAAGCAATCCTAATATATCATATTATCCTATAAAATTAGTTTAATTCATTAAAAGTTTCATATTATATTTATTTGGGTATTTATAATATCAATTAATTTAATTTTTCACTATTTTAGTAATTACTGCACCATCATTGTGTCATAAATAAAATAAATTATTTAATGTCTAAAAATTATAAACAAAATATCATTATGTATGAAATCTTTTTATATTTCTAATAAATATTTATAATCTAAAATCCAACATATATAACCCTATGTAATAATTGTTTTTCTAAAAGATATATGCTTGTGTCATTTTTGTATTCATTTTAACTTAATTAAAATAAAGTGTCCCTATCACCTACAAGTGGCACCATGGGGTCACCAAATCGACCCAAAGATGCCTATGGTCTAACATGTATCAACCAATAAGTCTAGGACACGTTTATGGTAATTTAGTATTATTATAATATTATTTTTTAACCCTTATTTAGCAGATTTACCCTTAACCATGGTAAATAAAATATTTACCACAGTAATTATTCAAAATGTCTAAAAATAAAAGTTACCTATTTACACAATTTGGACATCCTGATTCCAAATATGGAATCCATTTTTCTAAATTCAAAACACATAAGTGGAAGAAATTAATTTAAAATTAATTCCCGCTGTCAAAACAAAAAGCGTGTTTTTTAAGAGATAATAACTATCAAAAGATTGACACTTGTTTATGTTCGGTTTAATTGTAAAATTATGTCCAATGAAAAAAATTATATTAAATTGTAAAAATATATCCTAAATATACTTTAAAACCACTCAAATTCATAATTTATCACTATTAATTATTTTGATTAAAAAAGTTGTTTTTAATTAAAATTTAGTAATTTTCACTATTCATCAAAATATGAAAGTTATCTGAAAAGTACCAAAATTTCACCTTAGGGTAAATTCTACACTAAGAATCCAAAAACGAAGTCAATTTGGAAATATAATATATATATATAATTTCAAAAAGTAGGTATTACTATTCATAACGGCTAGTTTGATCGGTTGTGGTGTGTGTTAAAACTCGAAGTTGCGTACAACACACGCTACTGTATTATTCAAAGGAAAGCGTACCGTGGAAGCATGGGATGTTTCATTTTAAATTTTTTGATGTCCCCATTTAGTCAAAAAGTTTAAAATATTGTATTTAAAAAGGGTTAACTATTAAAAGTTGATAAAAGTGCAATACTGAAAATGAATTTGCCTTGTATTATATCTAAGAAACTCATAATATGGATTCTAAAATTATAAGGATAATATAGAGTTTAAAATTTAGATAATACTATTCATAACCTCTTTTGAATGGCTTTATTTTAAGTCATGGTGTGATTGAACTCGGTGTTGCGTGTAGTGCATGTTATTGAATTATTTTGAAGAAATAACACACTGTGAAATCTTGGGGTGTTACACTTTCAGGATATATCTTCATTTGAGCACCGCATTCCATCCTCAGAAGGATGGTCAAACTGAGCGGACCTTTCATAACCTCGAGGACATGCTACGTTCTTACGTAATCTTTTTTGGTTGCAAATAAGAGGATCAGTTTCCTTTGGTGGTGTTTTCCTACAACAACAGCTATTACTCCACCATTAGGATGGAACCTTTTGAGATGTTTTACGGGAGACCTAGCAGATCACCATTATGTGGGACTGACCCAGGGGATTCAGCAGTAGTGGGACCATAGAGGGCACGAGCTATCACAAAAAAGGTGCAGATCTTCCAGGAGCGGATGGAGAATGCACAGAGTAGGTAGACGACTAATGTTGACAAGAGACAAAGACCTATGGAGTTTGAGGATGGAGAACTTGTCATTCTATGGGTCTCACCTCGATGAGGTTGACATAGCTTTGTCCATGGTGGAAAGTTATCTCTTAGGTTCATCGTACCCTTCTAGGTCCTCAGCAGAGGTGGCGAGGTGGTATATTACTTAGCTCATCCCCCTAAGTTTCACTGAGTGTGTGATGTCTTCCATGTATCCTAGCTGAGGAGATACATGCACAACCCTTCACACATCATTGACCATGGTGAGCCGGATATCAACGATGGGCCGACGTTTTCATAGGTTCTAGTGGATATTGAGGATCCACAGGAGTGGGTCCTTCTTGGGTGGTCGATACCACTGGAATCCGTTCGGTGGCAGCATGGGAACATCCATGAGACAACATCTGTGTGGAAGGCTCATATGCGTGCTGAGTACCCCCACTTGTTACATTACATTGAGTTATGGCTTACGGGGACCCAATGCCCTGAGGTGGGGAGAATGTAAAGACCCATATTTTCAATGTAATTTTTAATATAAATATGTAAATTTTTTGAGTCTGGAAAAACTGACGGTGCATGATTCTGAGGCCCAGAGTGACCAAAATGAATTTTAAATTTTTTTTTAGGTATGTTCAGTAAATCTACGGGTGGGTCTTTATAACTTTTGAACCAGTCCTCAGAATTGAAATCTGAGGTCATATTTGATCATACAGTGCTGATATTCGCTTAAGGGGACTTTCACCTCAACCATAGTGGTTCGAGAGTGAAAGACAATTTTTGTGATTTTTGTGAAAGAATTAAATAAAATAAAAATGTCTAATTTTTTTTAGAAACACTTCAACATGGGTTATTGTAGTGGGGAAAACCTGAGCCAAAACCTCCCATCTAAATGTTATGAGTTGGGGACCACATGAACTATCCCCAATTTTGAATTTAGAGGTGGTTACCACCCGGACCACTTTAATGAGTGAAAACCTCTCAACTCCTCAATCGTTAATTATTCTAATTAAATGTGCTAATTAATGGTGACAACACAATACATTAATTATGCCAACATTTTTTTGCCAACTTAATTTAATTTGATAATAATAAATTAAAAAAGGAGTTATTTTCACATTTTAGTTGAATAAGGAGAAGAGAACCTTTTGGAGTATTTTTTTCCAACGAAGAATGTGCTCCCGAATGATGAATGCTCATGCCGATGAGGAACATCTTCAATGACAACGAACCGACGATAAAGGAAATTCCGACGTCACCGATTACCATCTATCCCCAACGACGTCCTCTATTTCCTAATGACCTCCATCGAAAAATCTCCAAGGTAGGGGTTTAATTATGAATGATTATTGTTTCCCATGTGCTTCCCTTCTAAAATAAAGAACATCGATCAACTCTATAACTAGTTGATCCACTTATGATTTCTTTTGCGGGTATGGGAATAGTCAATTGCGGGAGGTTTTAGGGTTTTATGTTCATCATTCATGTTTTTTTGAACCGCTTGATACAGCTCTAACACGTAGGGTACATGCCAAACAAACATGGCCCGAACCATCCATTATTATTCTTAAATGGTGTGTCCTTCAATATTGAAGAAGGCGGCTTTGTGCCATGGCGATGAACGGATGTGGTGGCTGTAACATCGTCAGCCACAACAATTTCTATGACCCGACGACTTATCGCTGCCCCATGGCCTTAGCGGCGCCCCACGACCTCGCCTCCCCATGGCCCTCCATGCCGCCCCGTTGCTCATCACTACCCCATGACCCTCCGTGCGGCCTCGCAGCCTCTCTGCCTCGTGGACCTCCTCACTGCCCTGCGGCCTCGTGCCGCCCTCGCAGCCTTCGTGTCCCTCACAACCTCTACTTCCCTCACAACCTTCGCGGCCCTCCCGGCCTCAGTGGCCCCTATGGACTTAGCGGCCCCCGTGGCCTCGCTGTCACACGACATTTCTACCCCATGGCCCTTGCTTCCCCCTCGTGGCCTCAAGCCACCCTCGTGGCCTCCGCGGCCCCAGTGGACTCATGGTCTCCGAGCCACCCAGCGTGGCCGTGCGATACCAGAACCGGTCCTAAATCTAACTTTTCTCCCTATCAGCCATAACATTGGCAACATGCATCCATTTGATGAACCATCTGTGGTACTGGAAACTGTGGAGCGAGATGGTCCCATTGAGTATACCCCACTGGAGATTTGGATAATGTTAGAGTACATGGAGGATAGTGGTGTCCTCAACTCCAGGCAGTTGATGCCTATGATCACGGTTCTTCGGAGATGATATGATATACGATCATTTTCTAATCCACCGTAGATGCAGTACATATAGACATAGGTTCCTATCATTCTATTATTACCACTGCCCTCATTCGTAGCTCAGATATTTTGACGGAGTCATTGGTACGATCCTTAGGGCTACAGACTCCTACGAGAGCAGATTCCAAGATTATTCATTGGTTCTGGTAGTTCAAACATAAAGTTGAGATCTTTGGGTTTGATATTTTAGTAGCAGCGCCGAGATCTTACGATGTCATCTTGGTTATGGATTGGTTATCAACAGTCCGTTCTCAGATTGAATGTATTAGGCATAAAGTGTGGTGTGCCCTCACAAATGGGACTAGTTTTACATTCAACGGAATAAAGGGACCATTTGTAGTACATGATAGACTTACCTAAATAAGGGTGCAGCAAATCACTCATCAGTTGTCTAGCCTTAACCTCAGAGGGGTTAGAGTCCGTGAAATCTAATAGTGGGTGACCAGGACATGGATGTCTTCCTTGATGATGTATCAGGTCTACCTCCTCGCAAAGAGATGGATTTTTACATTGACTTGTCCCCTGTGACGATATCAATATCCACACCAGTATATCGGATGGCTCCCAAGAAGCTTGGTGATGTGTGGGTATACCTTGAAGACATTCAAGGGAAGGGATTCATTCGGACAAGTGTTTCACATTGGTCAGGACCATTTTTTTTATCCAAGAAGTTGGATGAAGCCTGAGGCTTTGTATTGATTATTGGTGCCTGAACCAGGTGACTGTGAAGAAAAATTTCTCACTCCCGATTATTGACGATCACTTTGATCAACTTAAGGCAGCACAGTGGTTCTTAAAGATAAACCCTAGATCAGGCTATCACCAGCTCAGAGTACGAGGCAAGGATGTACAAAAGATGACTTTCAGGTGTCTGTACGACAATTACGAGTTTTGGTAATGTCGTTGGGCATGACCAAAACTCAAGTAGTGTTCATGGGACTCATGGAAAATATCTTTTAGTCATACCTTGATCTGTTTTTAGTAGTCTTCATTGATGAAATTATAGTCTACTTGAAAATGAGGGGGTGCATGCCTACCATTTGTAGGTAGTACTGGACTCATTCCGGGAGCACTATATTTATAGTAAGATCTCGAAGTTCCAGTTCGGGATATGAGAGGATCACATTCTGAGACATTTCATCTCGATGGCTGGAGTCGAAGAGGATCTAAAAAATGTTGAGGCGGTATATTCCTGGGATCCACCCAAGAGTGTGACGGAGGTACGAATTTTCATGTGTTTGGCCGGATACTACAAGTTATTTTTTCCATATTTTTATAGAGTTTTGGCTCCACTATCTGCATTGATGAAAAAGTGGAAACCCTTAGTGTGGTCGGAGATATGCTAGTGGAGTTTTTAGGAACTGAGGCAGAGACAGACTAGTGCCCCCGTTTTAGGATTCTAAAGGAGGGCGTAGGGTATGTAGTCTATTGTAATGCATCAAGGACCAGGCCCATTTGTGTCCTGATGCAGGAGAGAGTAGGGATCGCATATGTTTCTCGATAGATGAGACAATATGAGAAGAGCTATGATAACCATGACATGGAGATAGCAGAAATGGTATTTCCAGTGAAGATGTGGCGACATTATCTGATGGGTGAACATTTTACAGTCTACTCTGATCATAAGAGTCTCAGGTATATCATCCCTCAGAAGGAATTGATCCTGAGACAATGAAATTGGCTTGAGTTCATCCAGGAATATGACTTTGATATAGTCTATACTCATGGGAAGGGGAATGTTGTAGCATATGCATTAAGTAGAAGATCTGGTATACAACTGCTAAGTGAGGCGACAGAGCAGCTGGACGCTTTGCAGATATCCTTTGTGGAATAGGGTAGAGAAGCTTTTATTTAGTCTTATGTAGTCACTTACAAACTTCATCAATGAGCCAGGGAGGCACAAGATGGGGATGAAGACTACGAGTCACAATGTGCTCAGATATCTACATGACATGCACTTGATAGATTTCATGAAGGTGGGAACACGTCATCCTGTTCAGAGGATGTACCGTGGTACCATTTTCACATCAGGAGGAAGTATTGATAGTGTTCCACACTTCCCCTCTATTGGTATATCCCGTAGTTTCAAAGATGTTTCAGGATCCTCGAATATAGCTTTGGTGGCTGGGAATGATGAAATTAATAGAAGATTTTGTCTCATGATTCTTCACTTTCCAGCAAGTGTAGTTGGAGCATCATGTACCAGTAGGCTTGGTTCAGCGGTTAGAGGTCCCACAGTTGATGTGGGATGGGAAATCCATGGACTTCATGACATGACTTCCACTATCATCCAATGTCCAAGATTTTATCTGGGTGATTGTCGACCGACTCATCAATTCATCCCACTTCATACCGATAAGATAGTAGGGTTCAGTAAATATCTTGGGATGCCTCTTTTTCAAGAGATTGTAATGCTCCATGGAGTAACCCCAAAAATTGTCTCCAATCATGATTCACGTTTTACTTCTCATCTATGGAAGGGGTTATAGGAGGATTTCTGTAACGCCCCGACCCTAGTTACCCAGAGTCGGTGCATTATTACATAACATTTCCATGATCACAAGAAAGATCAAATCTCGAAAGACCGATTGGTTTAGTATCCTTGGAAACACTAGATATATTCATAAGTCTTACATTACATCATAAAATGAAAAACTACTACAAAAACATATTGTCTCCATAAACCACACTCATATCCCCACATAATATCCCTGGAGGTCATTCATAATTTACTTCTTCACTTCCTGGGAAAAATTAAACATAGAAAAGGGGTGAGCTCAAATTTCCAGTAAGGATAACAATATACCGGAAACATTCATAAATAAGAATAAACATTTAAGGCTATGTATAACTAAAACAAAGGCCTTTTAAACTTGAACTTCAACATAGTATGGCAAAAGTAAAATGAAATAATGCCATTTACTTGTTCACATGGATATTCTAATAACCGAATAATCACATGCAATATCAATAACCACTTTCATAATGTTGGAATGCATAATGATGAACTTTAATTTCATTTTCAAGGCCTCGTCCCAAGACCTTGGGGCTAACTATAACCGGAACCCAACCCGGAGTGCCTCTAATAACCGGACACCAACCCGGAGTGCCTCTAATAACCGGACACCAACCCGGAGTGCCTCTAATAACTGGACACCAACCCGGAGTTCCTCTAATAACTGGAGACCAAACCACAGTTCCTCTAATAAACGGAGACCAAACCGGAGGGCTTACTTTTACCGGTCCCCAACCCAGAACATACTTGTCTAACACATTCATCTGAATGAAAGGTTGAAATATAACATAAACATTTGGATTAAAAATAACTTATGAAATGTCAATACTTTAAACAAAAACCATGAGTGACATAAGAATAATGTATCCACTGTGAAAAATATCACAAAACCTTCAATAAAATATGGATGTTTTTTATCATAATAAATCAACTTCAAATAAGCTTAAACTTCATCAAAAGATGTTGACATAGATGAAATCAAAACTATTTTGGAGAAATATCACTTTTTTTTAAGTCATTTTAAAAGTAACATAATTATAAAATAATACATTCAATTTGAAAATATTCTTATAAGTTTTTAAGGGAAGCTTCGACAATTTTATAACGGCGGAAAATAACTGCACCCGCCGTATAAGTTAAAAAAACATTCTTACCTTAATTCTGTCAAAAAGGTTAAAAAGCACCTTGTTTGGAAAACAACGGAAAGATTCCTTTATAAACCACTTATAAAAAGTCAAACAAGGGTAAAAATGACTTTAACCAATATTCTTGTAAATAGTAAAAATGTTTTGAAATACATTTTGAAGAAACATGGATGTGGATGATAAAGAGATCCCGGTAGATTATTACGTATAAACAACCTCGGATAATGAAGAGATTGTGAAATAACCCTTACCAATTTGGTAACTTATGAAACATAAAACCCATGAAAGAGGTATCATACAATGAATATGTAAATACACATAAATTAGAGTGTATTACACAAAGAATATAATTATGGGCAGTACATACACCACAGAAAAGGTAATGGTGGCAATATGGCATGAATCTCACAGGAATAAGGAGTGAGATGAAAACCCCTTACCTTGTACTTTTCCTTGGTTGGGGTAGGTTAACCTCCAGTATAATGGTTAAATAATTTTTATTAAATTATACAACAATCATATACATTAATATGATATCATATATGATCTTTTAATATTGATTTGATAATAATATCTTAGTATTAGCATTGTTTCGGGTGTTAACTTACTTGTTTTCTTTTATATGTTTTGTTACGTAAGACATGTTTGTAAAGGATAGGTTTTATATTATTAATATCCAGAATGATATCAAGTCCTTAAACATCATTTTTTAAATCATCAAATGATAATTATACTTGAATGGATACGATGGAGAATGAATCTCATCGCGTTCGTGGAGACGGTAGTCCGTATGTACACACGAGCGACAATATCATTCTTTTGATATTAAAATAATATATAAATGGATGGTATATCATATATAATGAATCATTAACATGTTATGTTTATTATTTACATGAGTTACAAATCATTATTATACCCATCCAAATAATATTATATTGAATAACAATTACACCACGACGTGGAGACGGTAAGCCGTACGTACGCACGTATGGTGAAATGTTATTCAAAGGGTGGATAGAATACTGAATATGGTTGTACCATATTTATAATAACTTCACAGTATATATATGATACTGGAGTTATTATTTTAGAATGGTAACAACAAAGGAAGAAGAAGTGGAAGAAGAAATGAACTTGGAAAAAGGGTGGTGAAATCATTACCTCTTCTTCGGGTTCTTCCTTTTGATTTGATCAAAAGGGCTCCTTAGGTTGGATTTATGATCAAACTAAGGACTCTAGGTTGTAGTGAGGGATGTTGGTAGAGTATTTGGGCAGAGTTTGGCCGAACCAGAAGGCTTTTAAGGTGTGAATAAATGAGAAGGAGGAGTGCCCTTTTATAAGAGGGGTGAGGGGAACCTTTGGAAAAGCTAGAGATATTAGTTTATAATAAATTCATATTCGGTTTCCAATGGATCAAAAGTTGACTATTCAAAGGTTAAGGTTGGGATGGGTCTAAAACAACTCAACCAATAGAATTTAGACAGTTTTGGGTGCTTATATTAACCTTATCTTTAAGTATTAACTCTAAGTTAATTAGTTTCACTTTTACAATGTCTCTTTGTATTTTTATATAATATGGTTAATAAACTTACTATATACATCCAAGCGACCCCCAAGTGGTCCATTAATGATTAAACTATCATGATATATGACTCTTGTCCGATCCTTAGATTTTTAGGAATTTAATATCAATTAATAATATAATATTTGTTTTAAGAACTCTTTTATGTCAATTTTGACACTATTCAATAGTTTATTTTTTTGAAACTCATAACAGATTGATTACTTCAAAAAAAGTAAATTAAATCAATCCTAATATATCATATTATCCTAGAAAATTAGTTTAATTCATTAAAAGTTTCATATTATATTTATTTGGGTATTTATAATATCAATTAATTTAATTTTTCACTATTTTAGTAATTACTGCATCATCATTGTGTCATAAATAAAATAAATTATTTAATGTCTAAAAATTATAAACAAAATATAATTATGTAGGAAATATTTTTATATTTCTAATGAATATTTATAATCTAAAATCCAACATATATAACCCTATGTAATAATTGTTTTTCTAAAAGATATATGCTTGTGTCATTTTTGTATTCATTTTAACTTAATTAAAATAAAGTGTCCCTATCACCTACAAGTAGCACCATGGGGTCCCCAAATCGACCCAAATATGCCTATGGTCTAACATGTATCAACCAATAAGGCTAGGACACGTTTTAGGATAATTTAGTATTATTATAATTTTATTTTTTAACCCTTATTTACCAGATTTACCCTTAACCATGGTAAATAAAATATTTACCACAGTAATTATTCAAAATGTCTAAAAATAAAAGTTACCTATTTACACAATTTGGACATCCTGATTCCAAATATGGAATCCATTTTTCTAAATTCAAAACACAGAAGTGGCAGAAATTAATTTAAAATTAATTCCCGCTGTCAAAACAAAAAGCGTGTTTTTTAAGAGATAATAACTATCAAAAGATTGACACTTGTTTATGTTCAGTTTAATTGTAAAATTATGTCCAATGACCAAAATTATATTAAATGGTAAAAATATATCCTAAATATACTTTAAAACCACTCAAATTCATAATTTATCACTATTAATTATTTTGATTAAAAAAGTTGTTTTTAATTAAAATTTAGTAATTTTCACTATTCATCAAAATATGAAAGTTATCCGAAAAGTACCAAAATTTCACCTTAGGGTAAATTCGACACTAAGAATCCAAAAATGAAGTCAATTTTGAAATATAAAATATATATATAATTTCCAAAAGTAGGTATTACTATTCATAACGGCTAGTTTGATCGGTTGTGGTGTGTGTTAAAACTCGAAGTTGCGTACAACACACGCTACTGTATTATTCAAAGGAAAGCGTACCATGGAAGCTTGGGATGTTTCATTTTAAATTTTTTGATGTCCCCATTTAGTCAAAAAGTTTAAAATATTGTATTTAAAAAGGGTTCACTATTAAAAGTTGATAAAAGTGCAATACTGAAAATGAATTTGTCTTGCATTATATCTAAGAAACTCATAATATGGATTCTAAAATTATAAGGATTATATAATGTTTAAAATTTAGATAATACTATTCATAACCTCTTTTGAATGGCTTTTTTTTAAGTCATGGTGTGATTGAACTCGGGGTTGCGTGTAGTGCAGGTTATTGAATTATTTTGAAGAAATAACACACTATGAAATCTTGGGGTGTTACATTCTCCCCTCCTTCAATAAATTGCGTCCTCGCAATTTGAAATTGTTCTTCGAAAATAAAAGGTTAAAAATAGAAAATATATTGGTGGGAAAACCCACACCGGAAATTGGGTTACTAAAATTTAGTCTTAATATGAGGAAAAGAGAAATGAAAGGGTCACCACCAAATTATGATCTCGATTAGGAGAACATTGGTGGCAATTAGAGACATATAATTGGAGGGAAAAGGTAAATACTTATAGGTAGTGATTGAGGTAATCAATCACAAAAAAGTATAAAATTGAGGTCCTTAAACTCATCAATCTATGATGATTTGAAATACCATCGGTTCAACAACACATAGGGTATTGGGATAGCACATTTTTGACGTTTCAAAATATATTTGTTGAAATCCCACATCGAAAAATGAATTAATGAGGCCTCTATTTAAAACAAAGAGTGGAAAGTATGATGATTACCGAAAATAACACATACTAGGGTTCCATGTAGGAAAATATGGATATGGAAGAGAAATATAACCATCAATTATCTGATGGAGAGTGGTAGAGAGCATGGCTATGAAAAGGAAAAAAATCCCAAAGCCATAAAGTAGTGGTGACTTAAGGTACCATCTAGGACAACATTTTTGTTCTAGGTTCCTTTTATTAATGTTGAGGAATTTATTTATGATATTGGCTATGATCATAAGGATATATACGTACATTATAATTAGAGTTTTATCCATTAATAAATTTCTACCACAAACTCATCTTTCACTCTAAAAGATAATAGAATGTAATTTTTTTTTCAATTTATACTATTCGTACAGGGTTCCAAAATAAATGAATTTACAATTAATCTACCAGATCTTTTAAAAAAACTACATTATTTAATCCAGGACATCTCTTGGGCCAGTGGTAGGTGATACACCCTTGTCGCCCTTCGGTTGCGTGTTCAAGTCTCACAGCCTTGCCGGACGCGACGGGTTGCCGCCCGACCTCCGGGATGTCCTTTTATGGAAATCCAAAATAATCCAAACTTGAACTATCCAAAATAATTCTGTCCAAACTCACAGTCCAACATTTATAAGGAAGGTAAACATAATATAGGTCCTTTTTACCCCATAATAGCATATGAATACCTTCATCATGTATTACTGTATTCCTTATTGATTACATTCATTCTCCCTCATTCCATATAGAATGCTGGATATACTTCATTAATCCAAAAATGTTTTAAAACCCAACAATGATGGAATATAAAAATCATTAATTAGTTCCAAGGTAGTCAAGAATATCCAATATAATTTATCCAAAACAATCACATATTATTCCAAAATCACTACCTCAGTATCAGAACTATATTATGATTTATCATTCTCTCAACCATATATTTTCCAAAAATTTATCCTGCTATTGAGTCACTTTTCTTTGTTCCACACAATCTCAAGTCCTTAATGAAATAGTACTGCAGTACAATCCTTATATACTCCATAATTATTATAACAAGTACATTGTTGATACAACACTCAATTGACATAATCAACATAAGAACTCTAATCATTCCTCTTCATCTGTGGTAGTATCATAACTTGATTATTATCCAATAATATCATTTGCGGCATAGTCTGATGACTGGGACATAGGTTCGCGTAGTGTCCAAACTCCTTGCAAATGAAGAATTGTACATTTGAAACCATTTTCTTACCCTTGCAGTCACGTACTTTGTGCCCTTTTCCTCCACACTTATAACAAACACTCACTCCTTTTAGTCATGTTCCAGGGTGTTTCTTTCCACAGTTACCACATATGGGAAAATTCTTCTTTTCCCTCTTCCCTTTATCCATCTTTCTCTCTTCCATCCTTTTCTTCTCTTGCTTCCCTTCAAAGCCATAGGACTCAGTAAACTCTTTACTTATCTTATCAACACATGATATTATTTCTTCATATGATGATAATACATGGGAGACTATTTCTCTTATAAATTCTAGCTTAAGACCATGAAAGATATGATCCTTCCTTCTCTTTGGATCATGTGCATTTCTGGAGTTCTCATTCCTTCTACTGGGCGCCATTTCTAAACAATGGCATACACTAGATCAGTTTATGAATCAAAATACATAATCCCATACTTATAAAACACTTAACATAAATTGAACTATTTATGTATATAATCCATAATCATAAAAATGTCTCCTTTGAGGATGTATATACTCATAAACCCTTCATAATGGTTTGTAAAGAAAATGAGAATTATCCTAAGCATATTCCCCGGGAGTGTCGTAACCAAGAGTGCAGCAAGGACCGTTGTCGTGCACCAGTTCCCGTTCGAGTCTAGCTCAAAGCGGTGTTTTCGGATTTTACCCCTAGGTACATCTGTGCCAGAGCCGCCTCTACTTGCTCGTATCCAGACATGGATGTATTGCTCGGAAAACTCACAAAATCTCTACAATACCAAAATTCTAGGAAGTTCTTCTATACTAATCCTCAAAGTTCATCTTAGGTCTATGGGTTCTAATCAGAGTTTATCTAAATCTAGCTTCCAAGGTTTGTACTAAACCTTCTCTGATACCAACTGTAACGCCCCGACCCTATTTACCCAGAGTCGGTGCATTATTACATAACATTGGAATGATCACAAGAAGGATCAAATCTCGAAAGACCGATTGGTTTAGTATCCTTGGAAACACTAGATATATTCATAAGTCTTACATTACATCATAAAATGAAAAACTACTACAACAACATATTGTCTCCATAAACCACACTCATATCCCCACATAATATCCCTGCAGGTCATTCATAATTTACTTCTTCACTTCCTGGGAAAATAAAACATAGAAAAGGGGTGAGCTCAAATGCCCAGTAAGGATAACAATATACCGGAAACTTTCATAAATAAGAATAAACATTTAAGGCTATGTATAACTAAAACAAAACCTTTTAAACTTGAACTTCAACATAGTATGGCAAAAGTAAAATGAAATAATGCCATTTACTTGGTCACATGGATATTCTACTAACCGAATAATCACATGCAATATCAATAACCACTTTCATAATGTTGGAATGCATAATGATGAACTTTAATTTCTTTTTCAAGGCCTCGTCCCAATACCTTGGGGCTAACTGTAACCGGAACCCAAACCGGAGTGCCTCTAATAACCGGACACCAACCCGGAGTGCCTCTAATAACCGGACACCAACCCGGAGTGCCTCTAATAACCGGACACCAACCCGGAGTTCCTCTAATAACCGGAGACCAAACTGGAGTTCCTCTAATAACCGGAGACCAAACCGGAGGGCTTACTTTTACTGGTCCCCAACCCGGAACATACTTTTCTAACACATTCATCTGAATGAAAGGTTGAAATATAACATAAACATTTGGATTAAAAATAACTTATGAAATGTCAATACATTAAACAAAAACCATGAGTGACATAAGAATAACGTATCCACTGTGAAAAATATCACAAAACCTTCAATAAAATATGGATGTTTTTTATCATAATAAATCAACTTCAAATAAGCTTAAAATTCATCAAAAGATGTTGACATAGATGAAATCAAAAATATTTTGGAGAAATATCACTTTTTTTAAATCATTTTAAAAGTAACATAATTATAAAATAATACATTCAATTTGAAAGTATTCTTATAAGCTTGTAAGGGAAGCTTCGGCGATTTTATAACGGCGGAAAATAACCGCACCCGCCGTATAAGTTAAAAAAACATTCTTACCTGAATTCTGTCGAAAAGGTTAAAAAGCACCTAGTTTGGAAAACAACGGCAAGATTCCTTTATAAACCACTTATAAAAAGTCAAACAAGGGTAAAAATGACTTTAACCCATATTCTTGTAAATAGTAAAAATGTTTTGAAATACATTTTGAAGAAACATGGATGTGGATGATAAAGAGATCCCAGTAGATTATTACGTATAAACAACCTCGGATAATGAAGAGATTGTGAAATAACCCTTACCAATTTGGTAAATTATGAAACATACAACCCATGAAAGAGGTATCATACAATGAATATGTAAATACACATAAATTAGAGTGTATTACACAAAGAATTTAATTATGGGCAGTAGATACACCACACAAAAGGTAATGGTGGCAATATGGCATGAATCTCACAGGAATAAGGAGTGAGATGAAAACCCCTTACCTTGTACTTTTCCTTGGTTGGGGTAGGTTAACCTCCTGTATAATGGTGAAATAATTGTTATTAAATTATACACGAATCATATACATTAATATGATATCATATATGATCTTTTAATATTGATTTGATAATAATATCTTAGTATAATCATTGTTTCGGGTGTTAACTTACTTGTTTTCTTTTATATGTTTTGTTACGTAAGACATGTTTGTAAAGGATAGGTTGTATATTATTAATATCCAGAATGATATCAAGTCCTTAAACATCATTTTTTAAATCATCAAATGATAATTATACTTGAATGGATACGATGGAGAATGAATCTCATCGCGTTCGTGGAGACGGTAGTCCTTATGTGCGAAAATATCATTCTTTTGATATTAAAATAATATATAAATGGATGGTATATCATATATAATTAATCATTAACATGTTATATTTATTATTTACATGAGTTACACATCATTATTATACCCATCCAAATAATATTATATTGAATAACAATTACACCACGACGTGGAGACGGTAAGACGTACGTACGCACGTATGGTGACATGTTATTCAAAGGGTGGATAGAATACTGAATATGCTTGTACCATATTTATAATAACATCAAAATATATATATGATACTGGAGTTATTATTTTAGAATGGTAAAAACAAAGGAAGAAGAAGTGGAAGAAGAAATGAACTTGGAAAAAGGGTGGTGAAATCATTACCTCTTCTTCGGGTTCTTCCTTTTGATTTGATCAAAAGGGCTCCATAGGTTGGATTTATGATCAAACTAAGGACTCTAGGTTGTAGTGAGGGAAGTTGGGAGAGTATTTGAGCATATTTTGGCCGAACCAAAAGGCTATTAAGGTGTGAAGAAATGAGAAGGAGGAGTTCCCTTTTATAAGAGGGGTGAGGGGCACCTTTGGAAAAGCTAGAGATATTAGTTTATAATAAATTCATATTCGGTTTCCAATGGCTCCAAAGTTGACTATTAAAAGGTTAAGGTTGGGATGGGTCTTAAAAAACTCAACCAATAGAATTTAGACAGGTTTGGGTACTTATATTAACCTTATCTTTAAGTATTAACTCTAAGTTAATTAGTTTCACTTTTACAATGTCTCTTTGTATTTTTATATAATATGGTTATTAAACTTACTATTTACATCCAAGAGTCCCCCAAGTGGTCCATTAATGATGAAAATATCATGATATATGTCTATTGTCTGATCCTTAGATTTTTAGGAATTTAATATCAATTAATAATATAATATTTGTTTTAAGAACTCATTTATGTCAATTTTGACACTATTCAATAGTTGATTTTTTTGAAACTCATAACAGATTGATTACTTCGAACAAAGTAAATTAAAGCAATCCTAATATATCATATTATCCTATAAAATTAGTTTAATTCATTAAAAGTTTCATATTATATTTATTTGGGTATTTATAATATCAATTAATTTAATTTTTCACTATTTTAGTAATTACTGCACCATCATTCTGTCATAAATAAAATAAATTATTTATTGTCTAAAAATTATAAACAAAATATCATTATGTATGAAATCTTTTTATCTTTCTAATAAATATTTATAATCTAAAATCCAACATATATAACCCTATGTAATAATTGTTTTTCTAAAAGATATATGCTTGTGTCATTTTTGTATTCATTTTAACTTAATTAAAATAAAGTGTCCCTATCACCTACAAGTGGCACCATGGGGTCTCCAAATCGACCCAAAGATGCCTATGGTCTAACATGTATCAACCAATAAGTCTAGGACACGTTTATGGTAATTTAGTATTATTATAATATTATTTTTTAACCCTTATTTAGCAGATTTACCCTTAACCATGGTAAATAAAATATTTACCACAGTAATTATTCAAAATGTCTAAAAATAAAAGTTACCTATTTACACAATTTGGACATCCTGATTCCAAATATGGAATCCATTTTTCTAAATTCAAAACACATAAGTGGAAGAAATTAATTTAAAATTAATTTCCGCTGTCAAAACAAAAAGCGTGTTTTTTAAGAGATAATAACTATCAAAAGATTGACACTTGTTTATGTTCGGTTTAATTGTAAAATTATGTACAATGAACAAAATTATATTAAATGGTAAAAATATATCCTAAATATACTTTAAAACCACTCAAATTCATAATTTATCACTATTAATTATTTTGATTAAAAAAGTTGTTTTTAATTAAAATTTAGTAATTTTCACTATTCATCAAAATATGAAAGTTATCTGAAAAGTACCAAAATTTCACCTTAGGGTAAATTCTACACTAAGAATCCAAAAACGAAGTCAATTTGGAAATATAATATATATATATAATTTCAAAAAGTAGGTATTACTATTCATAACGGCTAGTTTGATCGGTTGTGGTGTGTGTTAAAACTCGAAGTTGCGTACAACACACGCTACTGTATTATTCAAAGGAAAGCGTACCGTGGAAGCATGGGATGTTTCATTTTAAATTTTTTGATGTCCCCATTTAGTCAAAAAGTTTAAAATATTGTATTTAAAAAGGGTTCACTATTAAAAGTTGATAAAAGTGCAATACTGAAAATGAATTTGTCTTGCATTATATCTAAGAAACTCATAATATGGATTCTAAAATTATAAGGATAATATAGAGTTTAAAATTTAGATAATACTATTCATAACCTCTTTTGAATGGCTTTATTTTAAGTCATGGTGTGATTGAACTCGGTGTTGCGTGTAGTGCATGTTATTGAATTATTTTGAAGAAATAACACACTGTGAAATCTTGGGGTGTTACACTTTCAGGATATATCTTCATTTGAGCACCGCATTCCATCCTCAGAAGGATGGTCAAACTGAGCGGACCTTTCATACCCTCGAGGACATGCTGCGTTCTTACGTAATCTTTTTTGGTTGCAAATAAGAGGATCAGTTTCCTTTGGTGGTGTTTTCCTACAACAACAGCTATTACTCCACCATTAGGATGGAACCTTTTGAGATGTTTTACGGGAGACCTAGCAGATCACCATTATGTGGGACTGACCCAGGGGATTCAGCAGTAGTGGGACCATAGAGGGCACGAGCTATCACAAAAAAGGTGCAGATCTTCCAGGAGCGGATGGAGAATGCACAGAGTAGGTAGACGACTAATGTTGACAAGAGACACAGACCTATGGAGTTTGAGGATGGAGAACTTGTCATTCTATGGGTCTCACCTCGATGAGGTTGACATAGCTTTGTCCATGGTGGAAAGTTATCTCTTAGGTTCATCGGACCCTTCTAGGTCCTCAGCAGAGGTGGCGAGGTGGTATATTACTTAGCTCATCCCCCTAAGTTTCACTGAGTGTGTGATGTCTTCCATGTATCCTAGCTGAGGAGATACATGCACAACCCTTCACACATCATTGACCATGGTGAGCCGGATATCAACGATGGGCCGACGTTTTCATAGGTTCTAGTGGATATTGAGGATCCACAGGAGTGGGTCCTTCTTGGGTGGTCGATACCACTGGAATCCGTTCGGTGGCAGCATGGGAACATCCATGAGACAACATCTGTGTGGAAGGCTCATATGCGTGCTGAGTACCCCCACTTGTTACATTACATTGAGTTATGGCTTACGGGGACCCAATTCCCTGAGGTGGGGAGAATGTAAAGACCCATATTTTCAATGTAATTTTTAATATAAATATGTAAATTTTTTGAGTCTGGAAAAACTGACGGTGCATGATTCTGAGGCCCAGAGTGACCAAAATGAATTTTAAATTTTTTTTTAGGTATGTTCAGTAAATGTACGGGTGGGTCTTTATAACTTTTGAACCAGTCCTCAGAATTGAAATCTGAGGTCATATTTGATCATACAGTGCTGATATTCGCTTAAGGGGACTTTCACCTCAACCATAGTGGTTCGAGAGTGAAAGACAATTTTTGTGATTTTTGTGAAAGAATTAAATAAAATAAAAATGTCTAATTTTTTTTAGAAACACTTCAAATGGGTTATTGTAGTGGGGAAAACCTGAGCCAAAACCTCCCATCTAAATGTTATGAGTTGGGGACCACATGAACTATCCCCCATTTTGAATTTAGAGGTGGTTACCACCCGGACCACTTTAATGAGTGAAAACCTCTCAACTCCTCAATCGTTAATTATTCTAATTAAATGTGCTAATTAATGGTGACAACACAATACATTAATTATGCCAACATTTTTTTGCCAACTTAATTTAATTTGATAATAATAAATTAAAAAAGGAGTTATTTTCACATTTTAGTTGAATAAGGAGAAGAGAACCTTTTGGAGTATTTTTTTCCAACGAAGAATGTGCTCCCGAATGATGAATGCTCATGCCGATGAGGAACATCTTCAATGACAACGAACCGACGATAAAGGAAATTCCGACGTCACCGATTACCATCTATCCCCAACGACGTCCTCTATTTCCTAATGACCTCCATCGAAAAATCTCCAAGGTAGGGGTTTAATTATGAATGATTATTGTTTCCCATGTGCTTCCCTTCTAAAATAAAGAACATCGATCAACTCTATAACTAGTTGATCCACTTATGATTTCTTTTGCGGGTATGGGAATAGTCAATTGCGGGAGGTTTTAGGGTTTTATGTTCATCATTCATGTTTTTTTGAACAGCTTGATACAGCTCTAACACGTAGGGTACATGCCAAACAAACATGGCCCGAACCCTCCATTATTATTCTTAAATGGTGTGTCCTTCAATATTGAAGAAGGCGGCTTTGTGCCATGGCGATGAACAGATGTGGTGGCTGTAACATCGTCGGCCACAACAATTTCCATGACCCGACGACTTATCGCTGCCCCATGGCCTTAGCGGCGCCCCACGACCTCGCCTCCCCATGGCCCTCCATGCCGCCCCGTTGCTCATCACTACCCCACGACCCTCCGTGCGGCCTCGCGGCCTCTCTGCCTCGTGGACCTCCTCCCTGCCCTGCGGCCTCGTGCCGCCCTCGCAGCCTTTGTGTCCCTCACAACCTCTACTTCCCTCACAACCTTCGCGGCCCTCCCGGCCTCAGTGGCCCCTATGGACTTAGCGGCCCCCGTGGCCTCGCTTTCACACGACATTTCTACCCCATGGCCCATGCTTCCCCCTCGTGGCCTCAAGCCACCCTCGTGGCCTCCGCGGCCCCAGTGGACTCATGGTCTCCGAGCCACCCAGCGTGGCCGTGCGAGACCAGAACCGGTCCTAAATCTAACTTTTCTCCCTATCAGCCATAACATTGGCAACAAGCATCCATTTGATGAACCATCTGTGGTACTGGAAACTGTGGAGCGAGATGGTCCCATTGAGTATACCCCACTGGAGATTTGGATAATGTTAGAGTACATTGAGGTTGGATCGATCACAAATCCAACCGAGCCCTCAGGACTAAAAGGATAATAACTCAAAGACTAGATGTCCGATTGACGCACAATCTATTATGTTGAGTCCCCTATGTCATGGAAGTCCATTGTGATACTTATTCATTGGATTTCATGGAAGTTGGAGTATATAATGGTGGCATGAGAAGATAACCCTCTCAGAAACGATAAGCCTTAGTGTGGGAACCAATTAGCTGGATGTGACCTGATGAATGAATGGTGATCCTGTGTGGGTTAGCACCTAGCGATTCTCTGTCAGTCAGCACCAAGCGATACTATGTGGGTCAGCACCGAGTGATCCTGAGTGAGCTAACACCTAGATATCTCAAGTGGCTCAACACTAAGCGATCATGCGTGGGTCTGCACTGAGCGATCCTCTGTGGGTCAGCACCGAGCGATCCTGTGTGGGTTAGCACCTAGCGATCCTTTGTGGGTCAGCACCGAGCGATCCTATTTGGGTCATCAAGAAATACTCTTAACAGAGTCAGATGATTAGTAGTAACATCTAATCATCTCTACAACTATATTTAAGTTATACATGGTGTTAGTTGAGTTCATAACTATGTGGTATTTTCATTCGTGGTAATACCTTGGGGGTATTCTTCTTAGTGGAATACATGTGTGGTACTTACCTTTGTGGTTTTCCTTCCTTTGTGAAATAATTGATCTTGGGGTTTTTAGGTTGGACCATGTGTTTACTTTTTATTGAGATGGGTATACATGATAACTTAGGTATATGTATGGGTATATACCTAAGTATGGTTGAAAATTGACTTCATGCTTTGTGGTTTATACTTTGTGGATTTTGTAAGACCTTGAGGTTCTCAGGGTCCCTACTGAGTATTTTTTTACTCACCCGTACATGGGTCATGTCCACTCAATGTTATGTTTCATAGAGACAATGGACAACACTAATCAAGGATGAGGCTACCAAGACTATACGGGCCCTGGAGGTGGAACATACGGCGTGTCAGCACGTAAAGGAGACATGTGGACGTGGAGTGCTGAGGAGGTGATCTATACCTACCCTTTAGGTAGGAACCTCGGAGGATGACCCAATAGCTGGTTTCCTTTTTTCTTCTATTGTACTGTTTTCGGTCGTACTTGTACCTTTATGGTTGGTCGTGTATTCTGGACCTTTTTTCTTTCAAGACTCTATTTTCTATATAGTTGACTTGTGTTCGCATCTTGTTCTATGCTTGGTTGCATGTGATTACAGGTTATAATGGTAGTGCCTTCACTTTTTTAGTTAATACACCTTTCAGTGCTAGTCGCTAACCCCTAGGCTATGGAAGGCGTGCTTGGGGTAGTCATGGCATGGGCCACGGTGGACGGGTCATGACATTCACATTGATGGTTCCCTTTATAATTTGATATGTGTTATTAAAAGGATCTGAGCATTTCATGACCAATGTTACTAAGTTCCAACTCATGATGCTATGAAAAATAGTTTTAATGATATTCTATTTAAATTATTGTTTAACTTTTCTAAATTATTTTTTCCATGAAACTCATTATCTATCATCCCATATTAAAATTTTATGTTCACATTTATATCATCATTTGAAAACTAGAGGGAAATGGATAATTTTATTTGGGATTCCCATTTATTAAATGATTAGATAGTACTGTATTTTTTATTTGACAATAAATAAACAATCTAGGTGTATATATATCTCATTTTTATCATTTAAAAAACCTGAATATAGGGATTTTGCCTTTCTATCCATAGATATTGGACCATTTTATCATGTATAGAGAAAAGGAGGTACTAAATTATAATGTAATCATGTTACATGAGATGTTAAGGGTGTCTTGTATTTCTATTTATTACTATATTTTGATATCATTAGTTTTATCTATTCAGTCCTTTATCATTTCTTTGAATCTTTTATATGATAATTTATTGGATTTCATGTTTTTTAATTATCATATTCAACACTTTTATATTCCAATCATAAAGGGAAAAATCATTAACTAGGTTCTTGTCATTACTTACCTTGAACATGTTTTCAACCAATAGGGTTTAGTAATCCCAAATGGGCCTTACTTATAGTCATCAGGGGTTCTGGGATAGGATTGGCTAGGATCATTAATTAATGTTTTCATAACAATAGTCAATCAGAGAATGCGTCTTTTATAATATGAAGGAAGAACATTATGTTTGTATTTTTTTAGGATTCATCTAATATATGGTTTTGTATTGGTTGATTGTAAATCACCATTAAAATACACTTGTATCTACTAGAATACATTTTAATATTTATTTGAGGATAATGGTAGAGTATGAATTAGATATTGGACTCACTACATACTTTTGTATACATCATTGGTTTTAATTTAATGGAAGATAAATTTTTGTTTCATTATATTGATAGGTTTCATATTAGGGATAATTTTACCTCTTAATTGGAGTGGGTTTATATATATAGGTGAAAGAATACATGAATTACCACAATTGGTATATAGGATAATGGATTTATTTTATTATTATTCAATATTAAATTATGAGACATGGATAAAATGAATATTTAATTGTAGATTAATTATCAGTTATTATGTCAGATTACTAGGAAATTATTTATGTGTGATATATAAAATTTTATTATATATTCTGGGATGTGGTATGGATCGTTCTACAACATTTATCAAATAAATTGGTTGGAATTTCTTACAGTAAGATGCCCTATAATAAAATTTTTTGGTTGTGGTAGGCTTCATCTTTATGGGTTATCATTGTTGTAGTATTCTATTAATTATATATTTATGTTCAAATTATTAATCTAATTCATATATAGTATAAAATTTTGGGGTTTAGATTTTTTTGTACCCCAGAGTAAGTTATATACATGGGTACATATACTACGGTTTGATATAAAATTATATTATAGAATTTGTATTTTGGGAATGATTTTGTAAGAGGAAGTGATATGTTTTCAGTATTCAAATTTTAGGAAATGATCATTCCCAATTAAAATTTATATAATTTAAACACTCTCTTCTACGGTATTCCCTCTAAACAATATAGGTAGTTCATTTATGAGTTCTATTTTTTCCAATCATTTTAGTAACAGAATGGATGAAATTCAGGATGGCATTTATATATCTAAGAGGATATGGAAACTATACTGTTCATATATCCACATAAAGATATAATTAGATCCTACTATAGTTTACTAAGGCTAATATTGTATAGTATAATTCAAGGACTATATTTAATATTAAATATGAATCAGTAATAATATATTAGATAATTTCCCAAATAGATTACTAGTGGTGAATTATTTACTTTGAGTTGTATGAATGGGTTGATTGATGACATTAATTATGAAATTATTATTATGCTTCTAATATATGAAAATTATTATTGTTTATATAATATATCATGGTGAAAAGCTATGCTAATAATTTAGAATAGGTATTTTCTATTTTTTACGTATATAATTAAACTATCACAAATTATATTAAGTTGTCTCATTTATTTTATTAACAATTTTTTTTAAAAATCCAAATATAACAGTATTTATATATGATAAAATTTTTGTGGATAGAGGATTATAGATATTACCCAATTTTTTAGAAAAAAACATTATTTCCTATAAAAATTATTAAATTTATATATAAATTAGTGGCTCTAAATGAATTTATTTTTTTGTGAAAATACTACTGTGATCAGAAATTTGAGTTTTTATATTATTCACCTAGAATACACCTAGGAATAATGATGAGTTTAGATTATTTAAATCCATTTTTTGTGTGAATTACATTGAAAAAATAAATGTAATAATTTTAAAAAATAATTTACTATTATGGAAATGAATTTTTTTTTTGAAATTTCTTAATGAATGGTATCATGATAAACCTTGGAGTTTTTATTGAATCCCTATTAGTTAGGTTTGACTTCTGTTCAATGATTTGTCTGTGTGGCTAGCCTAGATTATTCATAGTGCATAGTTCTTTTATGTGATTCTTGAGGAGATAGATATTTGAATATATTATTTTGATATTTATAGGAAAAGTTTTCAGTTTTTTTTGTTTCAATATGAATATAATTTTGTTGAGATTCATTATGTGCATTTGTCTATAGTTATGGGTTATTAGGATATGGTTTACCAATATATAATGATTTATAAATCATATTATTTTTGTAATAATGTTATTCTCATTAAAATCCATGTGATAGATAATGAAAATTTGAATTGAATAATTAAAATTATCTATCATTTTAATCATTATAGTATTTTTAATGGATTTAATAATACAAGGAGGAATTAGTTATCATGAAAGACATGATGATTATTGTAGGACACCAATTTATCTTCTTGATGAAGAAAATTATTATTGTTGGCAGTTTGAAATAACACATATTATTATATTTTTACAGAATAAGGAATGATCAACTTTTTAATGGATAAAAAATGGGAATGATTTAATTCTTAATTATATTCATGTGGGGAAAATAGTAATATTTTTTAGACATTACAAAACTTTTTTGTGGACATGGATAGATACATGAAAAAACATAGGTGTGTTTTTTATATTTATTTATAAGGAACTAGATATTATGGAATATTGCAGAGGTCATATAAAATCTATTATAAGACCATGTAGTCTCAGTTAGGATTGTAAATGGTGCAATAACCATTTCTGTACAACCATAATGGTAGTTGTAGGTTAATAAAAAAATATATTAAGAATATGTTCTATTTGTGAAATGGGATTTAAAATGGTTATGCTTTACCAAAAATTTGATTTTTTTATCATATTTATTTATGGAATTTTATTATAATATAATTTCTGATTTCTCTATCAGAAAGACCCAATGAAATGGTTTGTTTCCCCTTCTCTTTTTTTGATTTCCAATCTTTCTCCACGCGTCTATAATTATTTTGAAGTGAATATTTTTGATTGGATGATGAATGACCTTCCTCAACTCTTCATATGGAATTTCGTCTTCATTTTCCCTTATTTTGGGCATATTTAATGATGTATTCAATTTGAAGTGTAAATATATTGTGTTTAAATACACAAAATATAAAGGTATGTTAAATTATACTTATAGAATGTGTTATAGGTTTATTAAGTCATGTTTATATATATAATTTTGGTGATGTTATGTTTATAAATAAGTTAATTTATTAGTTTTGAAAAAATAATGGAAATTTTTCTATAAATATATGAAATAAAATTTTTTAGGTTAAATATATTATTATAATTTCTTAAACAATTTAATTAATAATAAATTATTACTTTGGGGGTAGAATATTCTCATTAAAAATGATGACATGTAGTATGTTCATTGATAAATATACAATAGATTATAATGGATGTAGAATATATATATTTAGAATTTATATGTTCATTTATTTCATAAACATTAAAAATTTGAAAATTATGTTGTTATATGATTGTTATTATTTTCATATTTATTATTGTAAATCATATGAATTTAAAAAATAAGGTGTACTGTTAATACACTAACAATCATTAATGGATAGTATAACGTAACAAAAAAATCTATTGGCAGAAAAAATACTAAACAGTAATCCTGAAATTTTTTGGAATTTATTTGTGGTGTGGGTTAATGATTATAGGAGACATATAAAATAGAATATTCTGACTATTAAAACAGTCGTTTAAGGATTTTTTTATTTTCAAATGTGAATTAATTGAATATCACTTGTTATAAAGTCAAGGGTTAAATAAAATAGCCTAAACAGATGTTTTTCACTTAACATTTTATAATGGAATGTCACAAAACCTCCTTCACTTTTACCATTTTTTGGATGATAGTAGTGGGATTGATGACCCCTGAATACTACATTTAATTGTCCACTAGTTATCGAAAACCATTGGGAATATATAATCCAAAAAATTGGTAGCATTTCCTTATTTATATAGATTCTTTTAAATGAGACAAGAATAGATCACTAATCAATACAAAAACCTAATTACATAATAAACTCAAAAGCATAATTATAATCTATTAAAAATTGATAAAGAACCAAAATATTCCAAATGAAACACTATGTTGGGGTCAACAAACTCGAACAAGTCATGAACAACAACTCTAAAAATTCATCTCTATGCTCAATCAACAACATGTTCTTAAATACCTAGATGAGAGTGGATGATTTGATTTAAATTATATATGAATACATATTTGGATCCTTCTGGAAACCTATCATGAAAATTATATTGAATCATAATAACATATAGTGAATAAAAAAATGAACCCAACTTGTTACCTAATTATGTAATAATATATTAAATCCTCACTAATTCTGACCAACAATGTATCATAAACATTTACGTATGTCCATTTAAAAACATATATATATATATTATATTTATCAATATTTCAAATCCCTAGAATTTTATCACTCTCATTCCAAAATTAGAATAATTAAAATCAATATATCCATATATTAGTCCACATAGAGACCTTGAATATATTCCATGGTTGTAACATCATCACATACAACATACCATGAATTTATCACTATATCATCATCATGAGTTTTCATGTAACCATATAATACATCAATATATTACAACTAATGCATCATGTATAATACCTCAGTCTATCCCAAACCACACATGTACAGAAGTAGTAATCCATATTCCCTAAAACTAAAATTCATGTAATTTTTATATCCTCAATATACAATATAGTTAGAATATATAACTATATAAAACTGAGATCTTTTATAGAAAATGTAGAAATGATACCTATCCATATTTTTCATTTTAACATGTATACAAAAAGACATCATGAAAAACCCAATCGGGTAGGGGGAGTGAGGGATTAGGATTATATCTATTCCCACACAAACCTATATGTTTGTGAAAATAGATTCCAATATTTTTTTTCAATTTCCATACCAACTGAGGTAGTGAAGTTTATGAAATTATGAAATATAATCATAATATAATGAAAATGTAAACATTGTAAAATACATGTATTTTTACTATCATTCCACATGATAATCAACCAGCTCCAACAATGTAATGAAAAAAAGATCCCCAAAATACAAAACAGAATCTCGAATCACCATTAATAAGCATTTTTCATTTAATAATTAAATTTTTCTCAACATTTATTTAATTATTTATATATTTATACATAGTTTATGAATAGATTTTAAGTTTCTATAATAACTATTTTAATTCATCATAAGAATACTGTTTTTTTCTTAATTTTTATAACATATTCGAAGATTTTGACCTCATGCTCCAAGAATCATAATTGCAAATAACCCATGATTAATTATTAAATAAATACGAATGAAAAAAACTATCCCGTGTGTTATTTTATATCATCCTTATTATTATATGATCATTAAATTTGTGGCAATATCCTAAGATACCACAAGATACCACATCAGTAGTTCATTATCAATTAATAAAATGTTGTTTAAAATCACATCAAACAAACAAGTGAAATCACTTAATTGAATCAAAAAATAATAATTAAACAACCAATCTCTAAGTTAAATATTCTATCCATTACATCCATCAAAGAGAAATCCCCTAAAAAATTATACATGAATCATTCTACACCTCGATAATATATATCACTCCACCAGTGAAACATGGAAAACCAAAACAATTGTTGATAATATATAACAACCATTCATGGTCAATAATAAATCACAACAAGTATTTACAAAGAATAATAATAAATACAGAGAAAGAATGATTATTAGTACAAAATTTGAAATCCCAACAAATTAAATCTCTCTCATTAAAATACGATATTCTAAAATAGTAATGGTCCCTCACATCCCTATATATTTATCATTGATAATGAACATTCTCATTATCATATTGAATTTAACTAATTCTGTGTTGATAGATTCAACATAAGTAAATTTATCACCAAAATTTATCAAATATAATATCAAACCATAAACATGCATTATTATATTGTTTTATAATATTTAATTCATTTTCGTAATGTAAATTATATTCCCAAGAATCATGAAATATTCATTATAAAAACAATATATTTATTATTTATTATATTCTATGTTTCTAAAAATTAAAAAACAAAAAATATTTAAAAATAATGTAGATAACCCACTATCTTGAAAATAACATGAAGAATAATCAATGAAAAATCAAAACATTTAATATTAAAGTTAGATCTAATTTATTCGGTATTAATATTGTAATATTCATTAGGAAAATTCAGCCATTTATCTGTGTTAGAAAAATTCAGACACTAAAAATTGAATCATTAAATAGGGAACAACTAAATCTACTATATCAATTCAATAGTTTACATTATCTTAGGAACAAATGGAGAAAATTATGAACCACTATACATATTTATTGAAACCACCTCATAGAATATTGTTAGAAAACATGGAAAACACATCCTTGATAAAAATATAAACTCTATAACATTGAAAATCAATATGATGAACCTTTATAATGAATTTGTATCAGGGATAAGAAGATGGATTAGAATCATTCATATCATTTCAATCTAATGATACCTATTTTTAGACTCTAATATGATGTATCTTGATAATGATGAAAAGGATATTGTTCCCTATGTTTCTATATTGTGTCACTAAAATTTAATTAATGTAATTATCATAACTCTATTTATAGTGGAATCAGGTAAAACCCACACCATGGCATAGTGACACCCATTAAGCCCATAGTTCCTTTGGGCAATGGAATGTACATATTTTCCTAATTTATATTATATATATATATTCCCATATATCACTTATTAAAAAAATATTAAAAACATTATTAGAATCACACAATACAAAACAAATTGGGGCATGAAATTTTAGATTCCAATAATACCACAATGAAATCGATGACATCATTGGGAAACCCCATATCCCACTGACCAGTCACACTAGAGATCATTGAATTTGGGAATAAAACTCTCTATTTCCCATCCCAAATGAACATCTCAACAACAGATCCTCCATGAACAACCAAAACGACTAATAAAGAGTCATAGAATTCATGATTCTTATAATGAGTCTTATGTAGTCACAACACATAGAAACTTTGGATGTTAGGGTTTGTTTGTTTCCAATAGTGAAAAATCTAAATGCTTCATCATTATAATAACCTCTACTATAGTGTGGAGATATTTCCCATTTCCCATTGAGGAAACTCATAATAAAAAATTTCTTTTATAAGTTTCAAAAATGAAATTAAATTTTTTATGGTTCACCAAGAACAACATTACCACCCTAAAAATACCAAACACCCAAAACCGATAATAAAAATTGACACACAATGATTAAAATGATATATTAGCCTCACCATATATATAAATATGCACTATACCATGTCATGGTGTTCCTCTAGATAACAAAAAAACCAAAATCTCTCTTTTTGAATTTTTCAAAATCCCTTCTTTGAATCATAAAGGATGGTCAAAATTTAGATGATGGTCTTCCTAAACTCAGTCCCTTACATAATAAACACCCACAAAAAATTACCATCACTATGAATTAAAAACCATCCATTGTATTATTTAATCAGGGATAGAACAACCACATGCTTCATTCCGCACAAAGATTTCAATAAAACATAACACTACCAATTCATCATGAGGCATAAACACATAAATAATAACCATAAATGTCCACAACAAAATTATCATAGGTCAAACCAAAGGATTTCAATAATGAGAAAACGTTATTAATCAAATGATATTGTGGGTGCATATATGCATATCAGTATCATGTAATCTACTCCAAGACACTATGATTCCATAGTATATGAACCAACAAAATATAATCACAACATTAATCCATATCCTAATGGTCTATAATCTCAATAGGATGATCCTTGAAATTCATAGTATCTTCAATATAAAATACTATGCAATAGATTCCATGTGAATGGTAATGATTTTAGTAGTGAAGTCTCAAAAAAATAATAAATAAAATTCATATATATGGGTAATTTTAAAGAATATGAAATAGATCCAATACATAGAAACTCCTAAAAACATCCACAAAAATAGGGATTATCCTCTTTTGATTGACTCACCACTTCACATGATTTGGATATACCTTGGAAATAATATATGTTGTATAACCATATATACCTCCTCCTATGATTATCATAGGACTTATAATGATCCCTCAATACCATAATTTTGGAATGGATAAACTAAACCCTATTTTTTATTTATAAAAAAGTTTTTTTCAAGAAATCCCCAAATAAACAACCACAATCATTCAAAATAGAGATCATAATAGTTTTTCATACCATGCGTCAAATAATCTGTAGAAATAGTTTTATGTGATATATTATTTTTATAAAACTCCACAATTGTAATTGGTATCATCTATGAACCTCTATAATCTGAAATTCACGTCTGAAACATGTATTATAGGGTATTTATATTCCTCATTTCATAAAAATATTTTTTGTATATAAAAATGAATTATATGGAATATTTGAGAGATAATTTCAAAATCTATACTTTTATAAAACTATTTTTACAAATTGGGTTCATCGTTAAATGTGACCATAATTAAAACCCTGTGATACCTCCCCCTACCTACAGTTATTTATTGATTTAATCTCAAATGGGTTTGACTCATTAATCCCTGTGAAGTGATACCACTCCATGTGGTCAATAAAATAGAACTATGGTAGGTCTTGTGGACCCCAAACATATCATAATCTAATTTCCATTTGATGTTGAAATAATTCTTATTTGATTGAGTTCCCCTCATACCTATGATACATCACAATTTATTCTTATCAAATAGTCATATGATTTTCATATGAAGGAGAAACCCCAACAATTTTTATTTAGGTACATTTTTTGGAACATCAAAACCCCTTTCAAAACACTTTGATAATTCTTATGATAAGAATCATGGTTGGGCATTATATATATTCAAATTTTAGTACATGTTCATTTTTTATCCAATCATTCTAGGGGTTCATTTTGAAGTCGATGTAAATATGGTGTATGTCGAAGTACTATCGATTGTCGTGGATTAGGAGTTCCCATATAAGGAGAATGTTGTGTTTCAATCATGGTATGAGTTTTGTTCATCGTTCAAACAACTAGGTAATAAATTGGAAGTTTATAGGCATAAGGTGTTGAGGAACATGGGTTCTCATATAGACATGAAGTAGAATCGGGAATCAGTTTGTCCTTCTGCTGGGATGAAAAAGATTCTAAATGTGAATCACAATGCCAAGATTGAAGGGGTGATTGTTTTTCTCAATCTTGTAATATAAATTCAATAATGAAATATCAGGCAAGGGAGTTGGATTATGAATTAGAGTCACTGGAATAATTAATAGTTTGAGATGAGATTTAGAGAACTCGTCGGGTGATACTACGATAATATGGTATACACAATTTAGTGTAATGGTTGATGTGAATATATATATATATATATATAAATGTAGTGTTAAAGCTATTTTAGGTTAATGATGGGTTTCATGATGAAATTCATAGGCTATAAATGTTATTTCCCATGATGGTTTGGTCTAGGATAATGCTGCAATGCATGAAGATATAGAGACCCATTTGGATCTAAGTAGGTATGTTGTAGAACAAAAGGGTGGAGGTAATAATTAATGAATTGGGCAGGATCCACCATGATTGGTCTTGAGGGATACTAATATTCAACCATCATTTATTGGTTGTAGCTCTGTGATGAAAAAAAGTGTAGATATTATTATCTTTGAATAATTGAATGAGTAACATGAATATAAAATAAATAAATGATAGTAGTCTTACTAAAAACATGACCTTGTATCATGTGGGAGATTGGGTTGTAGGCCACTGATAGAGGCAAGACACCATCCAAACATAAAACTACTTTATAGGACTGGAAGGCTTGGCTCAAGAACATGATAATGAAATTGAAGTTCAACTAATAGGTGAAGAAACATATAATGAAAATATCACTGTAAATTTTGTATTGATCAATTTTTAGAGAAATCAAAGTACCAACATCTACAATACAATGATGAAAATGGGTTAAAAGTATGACTGAATCTCGAGAAGTTGCATCTTGAAAACAAGGAAGAAAAACAAAGGGACCAATGATTACTCGTACATTCCAATGACATTTCATAATAGGTAAGGTAAAAAATTAAATCCAATTATATATAATGAATTTTTTCTTCTATTTTTAATATGAAGGGAATCCATAAGGATATAATGGCTGATTCAGGTGAGGTGTGTGAAGAACAAAAGTGGTGGGAATTGTTGCTAATGAGAAATATATTTGACTTCATGTCCATTTATAAGTCAAAAGGGAGAAATATATTCTTTATATCAATGCTATACATGAATATTAATAACATATGTTGGGTGGTAGGCCAATTTGAGTAGTTAATATTGAACATGATACTCAAATTGGCCAATGTGACCTTAATATGATATTGGGTTTTAATGAAGGTATGAGAGGAACAGATTAGTACTCTGAAACTTCGGATAAGTTGGTGTATCACATTAAAGACATCATTACTGATGATACAGTTATACATGAGAAGTATATCAACTAGAAACGCTTTATGGAGGAATAATTTAATAGGATTAAGTTCCACTAAAATAATTTTGGGATATCTTATGAGGCATGTCCTCCTAGTAAAACTTTTGCAATTTCTCACTTTTCCATAAATATTTTTGTTAACCAAAATTTAATTTTTTGTCTTTCTAGAGCACCAAAGTATAAATCACATGGTGAAATACATCATCCCCAAACAATTATATACCACCAAAATAAAAAAATGGGTCAGAAAATGGACACCAAAATTCATCACTAAAATAATAAAGAACCTACCATGAGAAGAAATTCAATATCTGTCATCCCCAAACCATAATTTAATAGCTTAAAATATTTAGAGTATAAATACACCTATGAATCCATGGGAATGTAATCATCAGTTGTATACATCATATATGAAAACACATTAGAATGAAACAGATACCCTTACCCGTTACCTTTTATAATATCATGGTGAATTGTGGAATTCTCTTTCATCACCCTATAAAAATAACCAAACCCATACATGATAACACTACACAACTTACATCTCAAAAAATGGCCACAATATATCACTTTCACATAGTATTTGAAATGTAGAAGACAGAATACAATAATTTTTATATCCACCATCAAAAATAAATATTTTCATCATTTTAGGAGAATACAAATATTAAATTCACTTGACCAGTGAAGGATACAAAGAAATAAATAAACATGTAACAATGAAAAAAACATTCGAGTATAATAAATTGGAAGAATATAATGATCATGGGTTTCAATGATAATATCATGGGATAATAACCACCAATTCCAATATGGAATTATCACCCTATAATACATAATCATATATCCCAATCCAAGAAACGAGGTAATTAAATACGCCCCAAATGTAACACCAACCACATGGAAATTAGGAATCATAGAAGTTACCATTTTATCCAAAATATACAAAATATTATAGTAGAACCGCAAAATATAAATAAATAATATATTTATTATAATTAATCATATCAATCTAGATTTAATATGATAGATCTAGAATAATAAAATCATATGTTCACTATCAATACCATGGAAACTCAAATCATGCACAATGTTATTGTGGATTGATAAAAACAAAATTCTTGACCTTTAAAGTATACATAATAACATCATTTAGAGAACTAATGTTCATAAATAATATAAATCATTATCCTAGAAGTCAATCCTTGGTTTCTTTAATAATGGATAACAACATTCATGATCACCCAAAAAATATCACATGTTCCCTGTGTTCTCCACCTAATAGACAACTGACACACAAATTTCATTCAAAATCCCTACCACAAACATATTCAATAACTCATGGAATTATATATTAATTAATCCCATGAAGACATATGGAGTGATTATAACATTGAAATACATTACAATGAATTAATATTTCAGAAACCAATAACTTAAATTATTCATATGAATATATGAATATTTATCCTCTTATTACAATATCATGACAACAATATCATCTTCAATAAAAAATTTAATCAATTTTAATGGTTAAATATGCATTAAATTCATGGAATATAACAGTGTTTCTTCATTTACACAAAAATCAGGTAATGAAAATTGATAATCATATATAAAATACTATCATCCTTCTTCATATTCAGAACTATAGAACCCTAATAAAACACACAATGATTAATAAATAATATATAGTAAATATAATTAATCAAAATTTACATCAATTTTTTTTATGATATATTTTTTATTGATTCATTAAAATATGAGCAATTACCTACTATAGAAATATTTAAATCTTGATATTATGTTGATGATCAATCACCATACCCAATATCATAAATAAATCATAGTATTCAAATTAAAACGATGGAAACACCACTAATTTATCATCTAATGAACTAAAAATAATATTATTAACAAATGACTTTGGGGACCCAATACACCTGTAACCAATTTGAGTGTCTTCTTTTCCAAAAAACACAACCTTCTCTCTTTCAGCTTCGATAATAATGAAATGAATCATAATGAAATCAATAGAATATTGTATCAAATACATTTAATCTATACTGAGGGTTATGTAGTGTGGTTTTATCACTAAACAATGTAAATCCACCTAAGAGAAATTTTATCCATGTATCAGCTCAAAATCTCATCACACATCATCTAGGCTTGAAAACCCTCCACCATGCACCATTAAAACAAATGGTATTATAATATTGTTTTACCAAAAATCATATAGAAATGTATAAGGATGGATCAATGATTTCATATGTGGATAACTAGTATGAAATAATAAACTAAATAAAAAATTGAATATATTACTTGTCATGACATAAATCAAAACCAACACTAGATACTCTTTCAGAAGAAACTTGACATGTATAAATCCATGACCTCTCAGACCTTAATGGTGACCTCCTCTATCACCAGACTCAAATCAGTATCCATGAGGATGAGTGTTTTCATAGAATTTTCCACATATAAGCATTTAATATATCTATATATTGAATATTGGAGATTAATAAACTTTCTAATTCTTTAGAGGATACATTTAAAATGGATGAGAATAAAGAGATCCATCAACTCTATATTAAATACTTTGGATGATCAGAAATTCAAGTATCTAATTTGCACAACCTCTATAATTATAGTATCCTATGCTAAAAATATTAGAATTATTATAGGAACATCCAAGCTATGTGAAATGGGGTGAGATTTTCTGTAATAGACTCTATGATTTCTACAAATCCATATCACAATGAAACTATGAATATCAATTCTCAAATATTTATCTATAGTGTTACATGAATGCTCTCCTCCCACGATGATCTTTTATTTCCTTAAACTATAAAAAAATCACCCCTCCATAACATCCATATATATATATCAAATAAACATGATTTATGGGATGTAGAAATCTCGGAACAAAACAAAGCATAATCATTATTCTTCATCCTAGCCTTCTCATCTTAAATATATTCATATTAATAACACTATATGTTCTTATAGAAATAATTAAACTAATTATTACTATAATTCCCCATGAGAATAGTAAAAATATTTTATATACATATCATCTAGGTGGATAAATAATAAAAATCAAATATCGTCTTACTTATATCATAAGAATCCTCTTGATCCCTATGGAATTAGAATCACCAATGTTAATATTCAACATGAAACATCACCTTAACCTATGAAATCCAATAATAATTCAATGATAAGATAAAACTGGAGATTTTATCCAACTCTTCTAAATAGTCTATAGTATCCATATAATATAATTTCCCTCACAATTCAATAAACCCTTATAATGATACTATTCGAGAATACACTTCTAGGATTTATCATCACAAAACACCACTATATGGTGTTCCACATACACATCCTTAATAAAATCATTAAAATCAACTAGATATGGACATTAGAACTGAAATAAATATTTAAAAATAAATAATAGAATTTATATGTATTCTCATTGTATTAAATATTAATGGGTCATTGATTATTTATATTTCAATTCACTTCCAATAGTCTGCTAAAATAAACCATAAGAAAATAAAATTGTGATGTACCATCAATTCCTCAATCTCTTCCCAAAGAATTAACACAACACCAATAATATTCAATAGAAAGTAATGTCTTTCTATAGGATCATATATTACCCTAAATACCCATGTACTATATTGTCTCTATTTTTTAGGTCAGGTTATAATTATAATGGATGTTTTATCCCTACTAAATGAGGATTAAAAACGTGTTATTTTATGAAAAATCAATCACATCTCTCAATAGTTATATATGATTCCACTCTATAAAGTCAATCCTCAAATGGTACCTTATGTGGATATTAATAAATTGTGGGATGACCCCATAACCTAACTTTAATAGGCCATTGGTTAGAGACTGACAAAGAGGTTATATAATCCATAAAACTACAAGACATTACCATATGTATATAAGTATAATGATATTGCAAAAATGGATATATAGATAACAACAACATAGCATTAATAAATGATTATTCCCAAAACAAGGAAGTATTGTCATAAATAATCATAAAAACCAAAGGATTATAACATAAGCACATAGATAGTGCCAATGATTTCCAAAAACACATGAATGTACTCAATTGGAGAGTATATCCCAACACAATAACTAACCATAAGCTATAGATCTAAAAAATCGCTCATAATGATGTTTTTAGAATAAATATTTACTCTATGGGACTCCCAACAGAACCCCTTCTTAATAATTTGAAAGAAGCATAATTATGAATAGTGAGTAAAAAATGAAACCAACTTGTAAATGATATTTATAAAATTATATCTCAACCTCACCCATACCTTCACCTACTCAACCATATAAAATTAATATTATCTATATGGAAACTACTATATAATAATGTATCCCCACATCCACTTCCCTGATAGTTTTTTCCTCTCATGACTTGATGCTAAAAATACATGTCAAAAAATACCTAATTAACTTATCCTATAACCCTTGAAATCATTACATCATATAATGTATATATGAATATCTTCCAAAAATATCATAATCATTACATTTATATCCCATTATCCTAAATGTCATTGTACCCCTTGTATCATGCATAATACCTCATGTCACTACAACCTGAACAAGTACACTTATATGAATCCATAGGCACTATAGAAAAATAAAATAAAGTGTTATTGAAAATTAATTAAGAATATTATATATGGAAATTGAGTTTATTTTTAATTTGTTTTATTAATGTAGTAAATGATATTTTAAATATTGGTTTCTTTATTTATTATTAATTATATATAATGTTTTATAAAATACATATACATCATATAATGAAATACATTGATAAAATAAAAATATTTATTTAAATAAAATTTTTTGGATATAAATAATTTAATAATTAGAATATAAATAATATGGAATAATATCACATAATATTGAAAGTATGTATTTTAAAATAAATTTTTTCTCTACGTCTTCCCATTTTATATGACAAAAATAAAAATATCAACAATTATATGATTATATTTGTGAAAATTATTATATTTAAAAAATAAATACTCACACATATATATTTTATATTTTTTATGGAAGAATAAAAAAAATGATTTTCATGATTTATGATATTCTTTTTAAAAAATATTTTTTGAATTGGTCATTAAATTTAAAAAAAATATTTTCAATAACAATTAAATATATAATTTTCAGAAATGTTATTTAATATTTGAAGTAATAATGTCAATGTGAGGTTATAATGTTTAGTAATCATTTCAAGAATATATATAATTTATTTTCTTAAATGTAAGAGACCATGGTAAAGAATGAAGTGAAGTTAATGGGATAAACGAGTTGTTAAATTAAAAAATTATAACAAAACATTTTTCACTTAGTTTGTAATGATATATTTTTTCATCAATTGTTATCCATATTAAAATATTAATCCACCTTCCTTGATAAAATTTATTCCATATTGATTTTTTGTTTTTTTGTAATAAAACATCCACTCAAAATTAAATATTAATTCACCCAAACCATGACCACCAATACCCACACCATTTAATTTGTTTCCTCTTGATCCAATACCAATATTTCCTACCAAACAATGATAACAATTGTTTAGCTTTAAGTCATATTAAGTATTTTGTAATCCTTTATTTCAAAGAGGTTTATGGTGGAATGATTCAACTCTCCAGCAGAATTTTTATCATCCACATAATAATGATTTCTATTGTGATTCATAAACCTATTTATGTAATTTTTTTAAAATATAATAAATTAAAATTTACATCGTTAATCATGAACTTTTGTGACCCTTCATTTATTTTAAAAAACATTAGCCATTCATTCAATACTTCAGCTTCTTGTTTGGATCAGTTTTAACCCCATGAATAATGATTACATAATATTCAAATAAATAAAAACAATGGAATGTCAAATAATGATAATATGTGATAATCATGATTAATTTAATATTTTTTTATAATTACTTATTACCAATATATTAATATATATATTTAGTATAGAAACATTATATTTATGATTCCACATAAAAAAATATCACTTCCAAATATTTCTTACGAACTATCACAATGTAAATAAAGAAATAATAATTGAACTCTAGAACACTATGAAACACACATAGATATTATCCCAGTGAATTTTTTTAGGTTATTAAGACAATATTAATGAAAATGGTCCAAATTTTCATTCTGAAAAGAACATGGATATAATGGAAATATTAACCTCATTTGGTTTATTGTAATTATGAATTATTAATTAATGTTAAATAGGTTCATATAAATTAATTTTTAAAAAAACAATTGTAATTATTTTTTAATTTATATTTGTCATAAATATAAATTTATTATCCATTACGTTAAATCATTTCAATGGGGGAATCCAATGTAGTGGGATTTCATAACTCAATATACATTGATTTAATTATAATCATTCAATTAAAATATTTTTCATATTACATAAATATATTATACACATAAAATATTTTATATTTTTAATTCAAATTTTTTTAGTAAAATTTATATATATTTATAAAAGTAAAATAATTTATTATAGTCCACTATTTCTCTATAATTGTACATCATATTTTTAGTTTGTATCTCTTCAAATGATGTGGTCATTCATAAGCGGCTCAAAATTCTTAAAAAGACATTTCATTCAATTTCAATATATTAGGAATCATTCACTATGTAATATATATGTATATATATATATTTAATATAATGGTTACATTATATTTTTTTATTAATAGAATGTTTTTTTAAAATAACCTTCCTTTATTTTCAAAATTATTATAATGTAACTTGTCACCTTTTCTATGACGATGCCACTCAAATAAAAAAAAATCCTTTTCCTGATTTATTTTAAATTTCCCTCTATTTACCATGATGATTTATTAAGATAAAAAAAATTATATCATTACTGTATCACCTCCTAAAATATATTTTAATTTTTTTTATTTTTATTGATTTATATATTGGTATAATCTAATCTAATTATTATTCAAATTTTAAATGATTACTTTTGAAAATGATTTTTAACCCATTTTCATTTCATGGGTTTATAATGATTTTTGTATTATTCATATCATCTGGTTCATATATATATGGTTTATCATTACATAATGGATTAGTATAGAACTATATTGCTCCGCATATAATTTTATTAATATTATATCATATGATTTTATATATTATGGGATATTCTTGGATAGCATATTTTACTATTTTATTAATATTTATGATTTTATTTTTTTCAGTAATAATATGAGGATATGAGAAGAGAGACGAAAAATATATGATGGTTTTTATATGATTATTATTCTTAAATATTCCAATTATATTCCATTATAGCTCATTATTATTCAAATTATTTTATATTCTTAGTTTATGGTACATTTAATGAATTCAGAATGATCTTTTTATGGTTTTACATTCAAAATTTATATCTATTATGAAGATGTAAAGTATCATGGTCACATCCTTTCATTTTCTTTAAAATTATTTATTTCATCATTGTTCATGTTTTCTCATGTTTTTATTGTCTGATGAAAAATCCTAGCTAACTCGATGATATTTGTTTCCATTAATATGTTTTTTGGATCACCCATTATATATTTTACCCTTTTCATATGGGCATTACGATCTGTATTATATATTTCTGTTTATAAGTGTATAATGTGTGGTTAATTTATTGGGATGTATTAAAAAGTTAGTGTATAATAATATGACTATTTATCAAATATCAATATGTTCTAGGATTTTGGATTCTTTGTATTCCATTGTATATATGTGATGTATTATTTAATTATTTAAATTTATGAAACATATATGTTTTTCCACATAAACAGGATTCTAATTGTAGATTGATTTTCTTTTAATATTTTTTATGATGTATTGGAAATATATACATAAATAAACCATGATTGAAAAATTTGTGTCTAATGATTAAAAGTATGAATCTGAATGTAACACCACATTGGGTATATATTTCATATTTATATGATTTATCACTATAATTTTCAAATGATATTTTGCATTACTACTCAAATAATCTCTTTTTAATTTCAATAAATAGATGGAATTGTGAGGGAATGAGGAAAAAAATATGTGGATTATATTTTTCAATTCATTATATTGAGCAGCAAATTGTGATTGGGGTGGTGTGAAAACAATAATTCAAACAAAATATTAGTTTATGAGAAAATTCCTAAACATTGTAATTCTAAAAAATAAACCAATGAAGGACGTAAAAACTATTGTCAGATTCATATGAAAATGAATCCAAATATATTGGATCCATTGATCAACTAACATTTTATAAATTTATTATAATTGAAAAAATATATTATATAATGAATTATTAATGGAATATTTGTTTTATATATTTATCAATGTAATGTAAAGATGAACAAATATTTCTATTGATAGGGAAATCAGGAAAACAATTAATCATTGGGATCATGGGAAATGTTCACAAGAGAAAATAGATAGCACAAATCAATGAAATTATAGACCCATACAGGCCTTTGGGAAAACCCCTAATCCATTTTAAATTTACTCATAAATTAAATTACATATTGGTAAATAGATGTTCATAGAATTTATGAAAACATCATCCAAACAAATTCGCCCTTATATATTCTATAATATGTATTTTCTGTTATAAATGAGATAATTTAAGGATGATTTTATAATTAATAACATTTAATATTCATATATTTAGAGTTCATGGGTTGTTTATATGAATAATATTATATCATTCATTACATTATGATATATCACTTTCATACATAATGATTAGGATTAAAATGGAAATACTATATATATGTAATGTATTATATGATAGACTATAAGAAATAATATTTAACCCTTAATCATCGATAAAATTCAATATTATATACCTTATATCATAACATATGATATAGTAATAAGTCAAAAATATTTTCATCAAGGAATATTTATGTCCATCTCCGACTTTCCCAAAAAAGCACCGAGACATAGTGTCATTCACTATATAATGAATCACAAATAATTACGAATTTAATCATATCAAAACAAATTTATAGATATTTAATAAATATTTTTGGTAATATATAATAAAATTTACAATGTATCAAAACTTATGAATCACCTTGTGTCCATAGATATAGAACTCTTGATGGATAATATATATATATATATATAGCACCAATAAGATATATTTTTAAAAACATTCCTCATTTAGTTGAAAAGAAATCATAAAAACATGTAACATTATAATGATGATAGGTGATATAGATATATAAATACATAAATTTATGAAAATAGAGTCTATTATCCTATATTACTACTCCAAAATTAGAAAGTAATATGATGAAATCTCCATCAAATAGGTTTATGATAAACTTATTTATAGTTCATCAAAATTGGTTTTCAAATTATAGAGTAGATATGATTACTGTATAAGTATGATAAAAACAAAAATATAATATCATAATAAACGTGCAATATTTCATAATATTCATATTAGAGGGAAAATTTCATCATATATAATCCTAAATAGATGAATTTTTTTTCTACATACTGAACCACTACATAAATATATATGCCACATTTCATTTAAACGAAAGGATTATATGAATAATGGTTATTATGAAACAAAAATACCCTACCAAATGTTTTGGAAAATATAAATATAATTCTAACCCCACTTGTATACACAAGACACTGTGTATGACACTCCATGTGGTATACAAGATAGTTCATCAACTATGAAAAATCCTTTTTCTTGCCTCACTTGTATAGTATAATCTCTATAGAAAATAATGCTCACATTAACCATAAATAATATTAAAATAAATAATAATCTATGAGTAATATAAGATTAGTATTACACAAATTCATATATAGAGTGTTCAATTATACTCTAACATGATGAGTATATGCCGCCAACTTGATGGAATTAAAACCAAAAACTCAATTTTTATACCGTGGTATATTTCATACTATAAATATAATGAAATATTATTAATAAATCCATATATAAGATCATATATAATCAAATGACTTATTAAAGACCACTATGTAGGCCTTTTTCACTACATTTTTTTAGTTTTTATTAATCTTATTAAATCTCTATGTAATTCATATTGAATTATTATGTCACCATTTGATAAAACAAACCCACAATAAACATTTACTAAGATATATACTTTAAGTACATAAGTTTCAATTACAATGATGTTTTTTATTCATATTACTAATAATTATCTCACTCCAAAAATATCCATTCAATATTACTTCATAACATTAGATTTTATATATTTAAAAAATATAATTCTAACCATAACTAATTTTACAATCATTATCATCATCATTATTTTAAACATTATATCAATTATTTCCCTAGATAAAATATTATTAGAATATGAAACTATATACTTTTTTCTTATAATCATATCCTAACATTTTTTACGATATAATATTATTTAAACCTTGTATGTTTTATAAGTATTATCATAAATTGTTTTAACATTTAATATTTAAAAGTCTAATGAAACTACCAACAACCTATTATAAACTATATTATGTTTATAATAACATTATAAAATAAACAATCATAATGTATTAGGAAATAGAACTTACTTTTTTTTGTGGGAATAATCTAAAAATAAACTATTTTCTCCATATTTTAATTTGTATTTTATCTGCATATAATAGTGTTTTGAAAAAGAAAAATAATTTTTAAAATATTCTTCTAATGTGGGGTGTAAACTCAATTACTCATATTTACTGAACTGTATTGGTAAAAATCATTTCCCTCCCAATACACCATTAATATATTCATTTCATTATATAATGTTTTAAATTCCATTGAATTGTAAACCATGTGAACAAAATCATTATTTTTTGTTCTTCATAATAAACCTTGGTTAACAAGAATTTTTTATTATCATATTTGAGGAATAAAATGAAAATAAATCTCCTTAAATGAAATATATCATTTCTTGATATTTTACATTTAATTAATCTACATCATTCAAAACACATTTACATCACTATTTCAATGAAAACTACAATATTCAACAAATATATCATTGTTTATGAAATCATATATATTTCTAACTATGATAATTATAAAATAAGTATCCTTTAACCTTTAAAAATTATGAACTTATTTTTATTAATGTATTACATGAAAATTTCACCCAATCCAATGTCTCAAACCCCCTTTAGGTATTTTGAATAATAAACTCACATACATATGAAATTAACACCCATAATGAAATCCTATTTATTATTCATCACCCATTGTTCATTGTTATAAGAATCATTATTGGAGTTTCTATAGTACATTACTTCTTCTTGAATGACCAATTACACTCTTTTAATAAAGTAATTGAATAATAAACATATAAATATCATAGAAATATTCCTACTTGAGAAGAAATTATAGAATATAGGTTTATATATTATTCAAATAATTATATTTTTAAATATTATAAATAATTAATATTAATGAAATTCAAATATCGATTCATACCTTAGGTTGAATATCAACTATATTTATATATATCCAGATTAATATAAGGAATATATTCCATGATACAATCTCATGTAATGTAGTTTAATCATATAAATACATAATAACAACATGAGAAAAAATATAGAGACATATATTTATCCTGTTCTAATTTTAGACATGTCATAAGTCTCAAATCTAGGGTGTTTATATAGACATAGTCACTCTAGCAATAGTTACAATATAAAATAAATACCTCAATTACATCAAAATTTTAATACATCCAATGATTAAAATATAATTAAATTCATAAATCAAACTCAAAACCTCATAATCAATTAATTCAATTAAAAATAAAATTAAATAAAATTTCAAACTAATTAGGAATATCCAAATAAGAATATATGAAATAATTTAAAAGTTTTTTAAAACTATAATATACTGAATAAAATAATTAATAATATAAATTTTTTACTCATAAATATATCAATGATTATAATATTTATAGAAATAATTAATATAATTAATCATTAGACAAATATTTTATGAAAAAATCATATAAATATGTAATATAAAAATAAATGTACACATTTCATATCCCTATTATTTTTTGTAAACAGTTTATATAATCATACTATCATGTATTTCATATTATTATTCATTAATCATATGATCCATAATATCAAACATATCACAATACATATGATACATGATAATATAAGTTATATAATATATTATATATCATTTTTGGATTTTATATATTCTCCATAAACATTATATATAACAGTTTACTCATTATCTATGTCTCTTTAATCATTAATTTCCTAAAATATATTCTATATGCACATTGATATGTTATAACCACTATGAATCCATTCATTTTCTATACTTCTATATGAGCAGGAAAACAATTATCTATTTGGAAAACTTATTATATACCAAATAAAAGATGTTCCATATCCTATTGTAAAAACATGAATTTAATATGTTTCATCTAGATAATTTTACTAATAATAATGTTCTTTAGACTGTTTCAAATATTAAATCATCCAGTTTATTTTATATACCACATCCATATTATCGCCACTACGTCAAAATTATAGAACTCTTTAAAATAAAATCATTTCCACATAAACGATTTAATTATATTCTAAAAATAATCCATGAAATGAAAATATTAGTTGCACGTATTTTTGGAACACATTAATCATTCATCAGACTCATAAAAATAGTTCCTAATGTATTTTTCATTGAACATGAGCTCTATTTGAGCATTTAAAATTATATAATTTTACCTAAAAAATACAAAAAATAAAACCCAACCCCCCCTATCAACACCTATGATATATTTTTATTATGTTTGATATTATTTAATTTTTAAATATAATTTTTTGAATTCTAAAAATAGTTAGATATTTGTGTTATTGAAAAATCCAGTTCAATGTTTTCATCTAGATCTGGGTTGAGATAATGCTCTATTCATATAACATAACATTAAAATGATTCAGTATATATTATAGGAAAAAAATATTCATATATTTTTCATCCATTTATTAATATATCAAATAATTCCAGGTACTAGAAAACCTTTCACATTATGAATTGAAGTATCTAAATATTCATCATCAAAAAATATTGGGGTCTTCATTAAAACCCATCGTTATAAAATATTGAAATTGTTTATCATATATATAATTACTATAAATATAAAAATATTCACCATATAACATTTATAAACATCAATATTACCTTTTCTTTTTTTCAAAATCAAATTAACTGTAAAAATTAAATCATTACTTCAATATAATTCCCCCTTATAGAAATAAAATTATAGAGTTAAATAGTGGGGGAAATATCTACCCACCATATTATTAGATAATAATGGAAATTTCATTTTCTCCAAAATAATAAATATTTAGAAACATGATCGATTGGAGGAATCAATTATTTTATGAATTATTGGAAAATTAATTTAAATCTATGTTTATATGATTAATTTATGGGTAAAAATAATGGCGAAAATCATAGACAACAATAATTCCAACAAATAAGTTATACACGATATTCAAAAAAAATTACATAATTTATATTATTATATAATATTTTTAATGAATTTATAATATTCAATCAAAAAAATTACATCATTATTGTGAAACTATGTTTCTAAAAATTATATTAATCTTGATTTCAAACAAACTCTTAACTAAAATAATTATAGATGGAAGTATCAATTCTTAGATTGAAAAGATAATAGAATGGTTCATATTCCAATGAGAACAATAGATATCCCTATATTTATATTACATAATATCATATTTAATATTCTATAATAAAATCAAAATAAAGTGGTTCACCCAAACAATTGTGTTTCCTAACTAATATTATTTATATAAAATTTAAGTATATATTTATAATAACACTTGAAATTTTAAAAGGATTCATAATGATCAATAATAAATTACATAATGTTTTTTAATATTCTCACCATATTTTATAAATATAAATTTCATCAAATTAAATAATAAATAATATATCACCATATTGAAAAATGAACATATATATGGGAATAATTTGTACCCTCCTTTGGTTCATAATGAGTGAAACAGGTTTCAGATTTTAATATCAACATAAAAATGCATTCCTCTATAGAAATATATATATATATATATATGATAACTCATTATTATATCCAAATGATTACTTTTAAACAAATGGGAATTCATTGAAATCGTGGGATTCATTTTTTTGATTAGTTTTATAATTATATAGAATTCCATCTTTGATATTATCTAAAGAATAACATTTAATCCATTGCTATTTTTTATCTTCCTTTCACTATATGGCATTGAAATCAATTTAATCAGTCATTAATTTGATTAATTATTAACATTCTTGAATATAATTTATGAATTCTCAGTATTCATATAATTATCCATCAAGGGAATCACATTTGATATCTTGATTCTACATCATATATCTATTACAATAATCCAATCCACTTATTTCTATCTTAGGTTAATTCACCATAATTTTATAGATATCTCCCTCATGCATTTGACCATGATGATTTTTTTACAAATATATATTTTTAGGAATTATCATCAATGTAATATAATATCACCCAAGGTATAGTATCAAACATACATTTCCCCTTAGGTGTACATTATTTTACACTCATATTTAGTTACATTAAATGTTAAACATTCTCTTTCTAGGATTAATATTTATTTATTATAGTGTTGTTCTATTGAAATATTTTTCAAATTATTGGTAACGGTAAAAAAAATATCATAATGACCCCTTTTATTATAATTTTATTATATAGTATCCCTGATTACATATATATTTTTATTGGATAGGTTCACTCCTATAATCTTCAGTGAATATTTTTTCTTCTTAAAAGGATTCCTCTACAATTTATTTCATTTATCATATAGTCAGGTAATTTTAAAATATTTTCGAATTTAAATATTATGAAAACATTAATTGGCCAAGTGACTGAACCAACTAAATCACTTGAAAAGAATAATATTCTATTTTTTATTTTTTTTAAATTTATGGCATGCGTGATAAAAGTTTTAATGTAAAAATCATTTATATCATGAACCATATGGCTTCAACATCTCATTAGAATTATTATGTCAACTATAAATGTTTTATTAGTTTTTAATAATTATTATTCACCTATATATATCTATAATATTATTTATAATTTATTTTATAAAATGAATAAACGATAGTAAAAATAGAATTTTCATCACCATGGATTGCATTTTTCATTGATGTTTTAGTATAAAGGACTCTATAATAATTCATGAAATTACTTATAATTATATGAGTCTTTTAGTGGAAGGAATATTATTTAAACCATTGATGTTCACACATCCATTCATTAATACCTGGGAAGATTCAACTTGTGTCAGTTCCATGATTATCCATTTAGCTTCTATTTCATGACCCTTTATGTAGAGGGTATGTTTCTTAACTAAATATAATCATTATTAAGATCCCATTTTCAATTAAATTTATTAATACATGCATCTTATTTAATAATCTTTTCATTCAGGTAATTTCCATTTCCATTTATTATTTATTATTTACTTGTTTATTGAGAGGTATTTATATCTGTGTAAGTTATTCCAATTTCATGGAATGCGTGGATAATTCCCTAAAGAGATATAATTGCCTCTAATTTCTTCAAAATAATATTATAGCATGCTATCTCAAGTGTTATGTTTTCATTTATATTTTTTAACACCCTTTAGTTTATATAAAATAATTCCTCGCAAGAGTAGGAATGGTCTTGAGTGTTTCTCAGTGGTTTGAGGTATGAAATGTTTGAAAAGGGGGGTTATCCACTACAAGGAATAGTGTTTGTTTATGATTTGTTGATAAATGGATCTAAAAATATTTATCAAAGATAAGGCAGTTGATTGGTTTGTTAATAGTGAAATGGTATTTCCCAACCCATGTGTCCATGGATAGATCTAGTCCTATAACCTCCAAATTGATTCGAAAAAAATTGAAAACACCACACACACAAAAATTCATACCATTCAGGTATAGGGGATAGTTAACTGTTGGAATGTAGTTTTTACACTAGTTTTCCATATCATGTGCCTCTTAAAAATTTTATAATTTCATATTTTCCCTCGCATTGATTTTCTGACGTTCACCTGATTTCACACTTATATTTTCCAAATATAAAAATGTCACAAAAAAATATTTCCCTCATCAGTTAATTGAAATTCATTAGTGATTCGTGTATTATAGTAGTATCTTTTATTTTGAATTAAATATCATGAAAAATCTCCAACTATATTCGCATTATTTTTTGTAAAAGAATCATTTTGGTTTTTTTGATCTTCTCAATCATATGATCATTTTCAAAGGAGATACTTATTCAGACCAATTTTGGACACTAAAACTTGAATCAAGATCTGATGATGTGAGAGTGTTCATAAAATACCCTACGGTATGGGGTATATAATATATTTCAAATTTTCATTATCGTTCTCTTTTATATTTTGTGTTTTCATTTTGCTTATGTTCCATAAAATTGGTTTTTTATTATGAAATGTAAACTAAGCTATATATTGATGTGTGAGACTATTCAAAAACCTATTAGGTGCATTGATGATTTTGATATCGGTCTTATGGACAACAATGGGGTGTTCTACTCTTTGTAAATGGTAAAATTTATTATTAAATGATTAATAAATTGTTTAAGAATATTTCAGTGATTTTAAATGATTTTATCGTGTTATCATTTAGTAATGGTCTTTGTCGATTGAATATATAGGTTACATTTGTTATGATATATTTAAGGTTAAATATGATAACATATTAAACATTGTATTTTCATATTAATAACTACTTGAAATCATATTTACATTTTGTAGTTATGTACATATTGTAAAATAGGATGGTTAGAGAATAGAATTAAATATTTTAAATGAAATTATCCATATATAGGTGCCAATTAAATGACTGAACCCCAGTTTTTGTATTTTAATTAATTGAAATAAATGATAAACCTTAGTAAATGTGAATAATAATATAGATGATAATATAATTATTCTCCACCTATATGAAGTAACAAAAGATAATTCTCTGAGAACCACCAATAAATTTCATAGTCTACACCAAACTAAATCTCTTGGCACAAAAGATGCCTTTCATGGTTTATGGGGCTGGACTGATGCTCCAAGATCCGATGATTTATATTACATAGGTACCAAAAATAATGGGACAATGTATGATGATGTATATTTTATGGGTACATAGAATGATTCTATTTCGTTAAATGAATTATATGGAGTTAATTATGGAATTAACTATTAGTAAAATGTTTGTAAATGTTATATTTCTAGGTTTGGGATCATAACATGTGATGAAGTAGGTTTAATGTGTTGAGAAAATTGTGGAAATAGTGATCCCTTTGGGATAATTAATAATGTTTTAATTAAAATAATTACAGAATGTACATGCCTATAAATTAACAACATTTTTTCATAGACAATTTTGATAGATTATATTATTGTATCCACCATAGTTGGTGGCCTACTGATTTTTAATCTCATATTTATTATAAAAATATTGAAAAAATAATCATAAATCATTTTTTCATGTATTGATTAAATAAATTTCCATATGGTGGCAGGTTTACATGAAATTGATAACGTGTTAGGGGGATTGATATGTTACCAGGACCAGTTATGTGGATTGTATTTGATGTATTTTTTTTGGTTTCCATTGGATCATATAAAATCTATTATTATAAAATCCATATAATTTCTAATTATAGTGTTGTTTTATTTTTAGAAGTTCATTTTATATGTTTTTAATGATTATTTCTACAGTTCAAATTTTTTTTCATTCCACATTTCAATTTCACTCTTAAACAATATATAGTCTCCCCACGTGTTCTATAAGACCCCATATAGAGACCCAATAAATTAAAAAATAACATTTCATAATTTTTTAAGAATGTTATATACATTCCACAAACACACATATAAATACCATAATCGTACAATGACATTGGTGATAATTTCTATTATCTTATATTTTAGAGAAGGATCTTCACAATTTCCTATAAAGATCATCCAATTTTGAATAAGTATTAATCATAACCTAGCTCATAAATTTCATCACAGCTTTGTTAAATGAAACATGGGAAGGGGAGAGGATATATTCTCATTAAGGTCATATAAGGGAGATTAATAAGAATTACATGAATATAATGGTCTGAGAACCTGCTCATAACATTTCAAAAATATACCATATTTATCAAAGATCATAATATTTATTCATGGTATAATTATTGGATTTCCATAAGTCATGGATCATATGGGAATCAATGAATATGATACAAGAGATAATAACTTTTTAATAATGTATAAAATGTTTTCATACACATATAAATTAAAATAGATATCCATAGTTTTCATAGATCACATATAATTCTCACAAGGTGGAATGGGTTCACTCCCAAAACTATCATAGTAGTCATGGTTCAATGTTATGTTTTTTATACTATAAAAATTATCTTATATAACTGGTTTTAATCCATGAAATATTCCTTTCTATGACATGTTATTTAAATATAAACCCAATTATTTGGAGAGAGAGATATTTCTGACCCGTCACATAATGAAAACTATAAATATGTGTTCTACACAATATTCAAACATTCATTACATCATAACACATGGAATGAAATGTGATTCCTAAATATTTCATTATATAATTACCCAATTAAAATAAAAATGATTCATAATCATTTCATCATTAAATCATATCACATCACATTTAAAAAAGAATATGGTTCAATAAAACATTTTCTCAATGTATAACCCATTTAATAGAAACAGGTTTTATATACATCATGTAATCAAAATCTGTGAAGAGACAGAATAATAATGGAATCCATGACTCATATACCTATAAAACCACATGTTATATAAATTGATATAATTTAATATTGATAAATAATTATAATTATCATGTGGGTAATTTTTCCTTGAAAACATATATTTGTTTAAAATCAGATTTAAATTATTTAATATCAAACAAAATTATAAACCTATTTCTATAAATATAACATTAATATCCTTAAATGAAATCTGTAAAATATCATTTTATTCTTTTTTTGAATGGAAAATTACATTGGAAATAGTTTTTTTAAAAGACAAATTCATAAAATATTTTATATATACTTTTGATGGATATTATCCATTAAATCAAATAAATAAATAATTTAACATGAAGTTAAAACATTTTTTGAGAAAATTATCATTTCCCATATAAAAATAATTTTTAAAGATGATACTGATTTTTCGAAATCATTTCATTTGAAAATAAAATTTAAAAAATATGAAGAAATATTCACTCAAATTAATGGTCATAATGGTGGAAATTTTTTTCCATGTTTTACACATTATAAAATATAATTTTTACTTTTTAAATTAATGAAAAATATGGTTTTTTGGATAAATAAATGTAATTTCCTTTAAAAAAAATTAGTTAAAAGTAAAAAATCTGGGTGTTTTTTAAGAAGTCATTTTTATTTGTTAAAAATATTAAAAATATTTTTATAAAATAATGTTTGTGAAGAAAAGGGAAATTTTACTCTAATGAGAAATAGTGAATTGTTTTCCTATAAAAGTTATTTTGTTCTCTTGTGTACTTAAGGAGAGGAAAATGAAGGGAAAACAAGTAGTCCCAAGAAGTAGACCTAGGAAAACAACATACAATATTTCCATCATTGATAAATATTTATATTACATTTTTATAATTAAAATCATGAGTAATCCTTATCAACAATGAAGTTTTAACATAATTACATTAATACTATATTGACATTGAATTGTAAGCCCCATAATAAAAAATTTATATAACCTAATATGAGAAATATCATGATTTTAAATAATTTAATGATATTAAATGTGGAATTATAAGTATATAAAAATTATAAATGATTCTAGGTTTATAATATAAAATATTTCCCAAGTAAATCTGGTTGAAGGAAAATCCCTTTTTACATCAGTATTCTTTTGGATCAAAATAAATAATAAATTTTAAAACCAAATGAAACATTAAATAGAATAAACATAATTACATTAATTATATATATCTTCATTGGGGTATAACATAAACAACACCAATGAATATTGTGTTGAATTTGCACCTATCTCCCTAAAATAAAAGTGAGATATGAAATCTCGTAACTTAACTCTCAACATCCTCAATACTTGTTAAACCATTTCTTATTATAAATATAATTTAATAATAAATATATTAAAATGGTATAAAATCATATATATATCTATATATATTTATCATAGTATATTATTTACATATTTTATTATATTATCCATTTATTAACAATTCCATGTTATTGTCATGTTTTCGGAAATAACTGCTGTATTTTTTGGGTATGGCTTTATTTGGTATTTTTTGCCCTCTTAAACTGATTGAGGTAGCATCATCTAAATTGTAATATTAAATATATATATATATATATTATTTATATATATATATATATATTAATTTTAATGAAAATCATGAAATGTGGTATTGATTAATGAAATGCGTTATAATTTTAGAGACGGTGGGTCCTAATTAAGGAAGAGTAATATTTCCATTTTTTAAATGATAATTATTGAATGATGGTATATATTATTTTTTTATAATAAAATAATAGTAAAATTTTTTGTCATTAAATATTCATATATATACCAGCCTTGTGGTATTGGAATTAAAATAAAGAGTCTAATCACACTGTGAAGGCGGTATTCTAGAAGTACTCAAGCGAAATAATCATCATTCATTGAGTGAAAAAGAAAAAATTTATATATTATCATATCATAAAAATAATTATTTCCTCAATATATTAAAATATCCATGATTTTGGAATATATTTATTAAAATTATATTTATTATCTTTATTTTGATGTGCTAGTGAAAAATAAATAACGTTTAACAATTTGGTAGTATGTCGTACACAAAAGTCATGTTATCAGATCCCCTATAAAATGGAATATAGAAATATTACACAAAATATAATGATTTTGGAGTAGTAAAAATTTTATAAATATAAAATATATATATATATATAGTATACATCATCATAACCATCCTAAAGATGAGGTAATGGAAAAACCAATGACCTTGATTCGCGAGGCAGTAGTCCACCTTATATATAAATAATGATTTAGTAACACATTTTATTAAATTGGGTATGAATGTGGGTGATGACCTATATATAAATATGATTCAATATAAATAATATAATTATTTCTAAATATAATATATTATTTATATTTTTTTTATTTTGGTGGTGGAAGAAATAAAATTAAAATTTTTGCCGAATAATGTTACCTCTTCATGGAGAAACCTCATATTGCTTGATCCATAAGATTTCATAGGTTCTATTTACACCTGAAATAATTATACCAAGATAAGATAAAGTAATTGGTGTAGTTTTATGATTGGGTAATGGGGATATATATTTTATATTTAGATTAAAGAAGGAGAATATATTTATAAGTGATGGGGTTGGGACAATTGAAATTTTTTAAAAAATATTTATACAATGTTTTTCACATTCCACATGGCTAAAAATGGATTATATCAGATAAAATGTTATATTAATGTCTCAATATTTACATCCAATATAATATATAGAAATTTATAGAAATTTTAACACATAAAATTTTATTTTAACTTAATATCATACCCATCTTTACATTAACCAATATAATTATTTTTAACATTTTTCAGTATTAAACATGGAAAAAATTTAAGATAGAATTATTTTATAATATAAATTATTTTGACAAAAAATATGGAAATTTATTATTCAAAATTAATTTCACATATGTGGAAAACATATGATTTAAATAATAATTTGGTTTTAAACAATAACACAGGGTTTTTTACTAGTCATCAAAAATTGAAAGTTTTCAGAAAAATACCAAAAATCCACCTGAGGATAATTTTGATATTCCAAATCTAAAAATGAAGTCCATTTTGAAAGATAAAATGTATAAAATTTTAGAAAGTGGGAATTACTATTCATAATGGCTACTTTCATTTGTTGTGGTGTGTGTTAGAACTCGAAGTTACGTACAACACACGCTACTATATTATTAAAAGGGAAGTGTATCGTGGAAGATTAGGGTGTTACGTTCTCCTCTCATTCTAATAATTTTGTGCTCGAAATTTCTATAATACTACAGCATCAAAAGACATAGGTGGTTTTTCATCATAATTTCTGTGGGTTCCCATGTTTCCTCTTCCATCTTATGGTTACTTTATAGAACTTTTACCAGACGATTCGTTCGGTTTCTCAACACTTGTTCTCTGGTATCAAGAATCCCGACAGGGTCTTCGTAATAAGACAGATCGGTTTCTAGTTCAACTTCTTCATAATTGATTACATGCATTGGGTCGGGCATTTATTTTCTCAACAATAATACGCGGAACACATCGTGAACTTTGGAGAGACTTGGCGGCATTGTCAAACGATAATCTATAACCCCAATTCGTTCTAGAATTTCGAATGGTCTGATGTACCTAGGACTCAATTTACCTTCTTTACTGAAATGTATAACTCCCATCCATGGAGATACCCTTAAGAACCACTGATCTCCTACCTGAAATTCCAAATCCTTCCTTCGATTTTCAGCATATCTCTTCTTCATACTTTGAGATACTTTGATGTGGGTTTGGATTACTTCACCTTATCCAACATTTCCTCCACAAGTTCTGGGCCTAGAAGTTTTCTCTCACCAATGTCATCCCAACAGGTTAGTGTGTGAAATTTATTTCGATATAACTCTTTGTATGGTTCCATCCGAATACATGAATGGAAGCTATTGTTATTGGAAAATTCCACCGCAGTTAAATAATGATCCCATATACCCTGAATGTCGAGTGAGCAAGATCTCAACATGTCTTCTAAGGATTGAATAGTCTGTTCTAATTGTCAATCATTTTGGGGGTGTTGACAGTTCTCAAATGATTTACAATATCTAGGGATGTGTGAAGACCTTTATAGAATCTTGATGTAAAATGGGTATCACGATCTGAAACAATTAATATGGGTACACCATGAAGTCTCACTACATCATTAGTATATAGTATTGAGAGACGTTCAAGTGGTAGATCTTCCTTTATAGCAAGAAAACTTTCTGATTTGGTAAGACGATCAATAATGACCCATATTGCATTGTTACTTCTAGGATTCGTTGGTAGACCAATGAAAAATTCCATCATAATATTATCCCATTTCCACTCTGTTTTTGGAAGAGCTTGCAAAGCTCCTCCAAGCTGCTACATTCTAGCTTGAACTTGTTGATAAACCATACGTCATGAAACAAAATCAGAAATCTCCCTATTCATTTATCCCACCAAAAATGTTCCTTCAAATCACTATACATTTTGGTTCCCCTAGGGTGTTTAGAGAAATTTGTACAATGAGCATATTCCAACAATTCCCTTTTTAGATCAGGTATATCGGGAACACAATGTCTCTTCCCAAATATCAAAATTCCATCTTCATACATATAGTCACTCGATATACCATCATTCAATGCATAAATCTTTTTTTAGACTCTTCATCATTGGTATGAGAACTCTTTATCCTTTCAAGTAAATATTTATTGGCAACCATTTAAAAATGTATTGATGTTTCAGCTTCCATGGTGATTCCCATATCCATCTTTACTATATCCATGTATATAGGATCCCTTTCAACTCTAATTTTTTTCAAAACACCATTATCCTTTCTACTCAAAGCATCTTCCACCATATTTTCCTTCCCCAGGTGGTAGTTTATCATGGAATCATAATTTTTGAGTAGTTCAAGCCTTCACCTTTTCCTCATGTTGAGTTCTTTCTGTGAGAAAATATACTTCAAACTCTTGTGTTCAATATAAATCTCACAATTTTCATGATAGAGATAGGGTCTCCAAATATTCAAAAAATATATTACAGCTTCTAACTCAAGATAATGAGTAGGATAGTTTTTCTTAGGAATTTTCAGTTGTCATGATGCATAGGCAATAACCCAATCATTCTATATAAGGACACAACCAAGTCCTTTCTTCGATGCATCACTATAAAAAAAACCCACCATTCCCCAATGGTAGAGTCAATATAGGAGCATTGACTAATCTTCTCTTCAGTTCTTCAAAACATTCTTCACAGTCTTTTGTCCAAACAAATTTAACCCCTTTTCGTGTGACCTTCGTTAATGGGTTAGCAAATCGGGCAAAATTCTGGATGAAATGCCGATAATAACCTACTAAACCAATAAAACTGCATACATTAGTTATTCTCATTGGTGCTGGCCATTCTTGGATTGCCCTAGTCTTAGAATTATCCCTAGAAATTCCATCCTTAGATACAATATGGTCAAGAAAATAAATCCCATGAAGCCAGAATTCACACTTTCTAAACGTCCCATATAATTCATGTCTTCTAAGAGTCGGCAGGATAATGTGCAAGTGATTTTCATGATCTTCGTAGATTTTGGAATATACCAAGATATCATCAATAAATACCAACACAAAATCATTGTGATATTCCTTGAAAACAATGTTCATTAGATCCATGAAAATATAGGGTGCATTAGTCAGCCCAAAATGAATTACTGTAAACTCGATATGCATGTAACTGGTTCGAAATCTGTCTTAAGAATGTCTTCCTTCTTCACACACAACTGATGGTATCCAGATCGAAGGTCAATTATTGAAAATTATTGAGCTCCATTAATTTGGTCAAATAAATCATCAATGTGAGGTAGGGGATACTTTTTCATTATTGTTATAGCATTGATTTCCCAGTAGTCGATACAAAACATCATAGATCCATCTTTCTTCTTAACAAAAAGTACAAGGGCTCCCCATGGAGAAACAATAGGGTGAATAAATACCTTGTTACTCAATTCCTTTAGTTGTATCTTTAGTTCAACTAAATATATTGTGACCATTCTATAAGGGTTCTTAGATATAGGCCTTGAACCAGGAATTAAATCACTAGAAAACTCAATTTCTGGTTCTGGAGATTGTCCAAGTAAATCTCCCAGAAACACATCTACTTATCCTTTCACAATAGGTACATACTCTATTTGAACATTCCTTTCCTCAACCAGAATTATTTTATTCTATTCATCACCGATAATTTAATTTAGTAGAGATACTGGGGGTGGATCTAGATAAAAATTAGGTGGTGACGATTCTCCTATAATGATAAGGTGTTCTTTATCATCATCATCAAAAATACTAACCTACTTCTTCTTACAATTAATCTTCACATCATGGTCTGAATTCCAATCCTTACCAAGGATTATATCAAATTCAATCATGTGTATGATGATTATATCAGCAGATAAGGGACATTTATGTGCTCTAATGGGGAGAGATTTACAAAACATTGTTTCAATGATACTTCCCTTTTTAGTTTTGACTGACAAATCCCTTGATAAATAAAATTTGAAATATCGAATTTTCATAGCAAACTAGGAAGATCTGGAACAATTTAATGGTCCATAATAAAATAAAACAGCGGCTAAACTTGAGGAAACCATTAAATTACCTACCACCACATATTTTTGAGCTTCTACCTCAGCAGTAGTGATAGCATAAGCATGGCCTTGATACCTTGGCCTTTTATGATGCAAGTTCCACTAACGCTTAAGACATTAATTTTCATAAGGTCCCATATCCCTGCAATTGTAGCATTGAGCATCGGTAGCTTCCTTCTTCCCCTTGCAATCTCGAGCTTGGAGGCCTTTTTCATCAAACTTTTAACAGACTCTCATTCCCTTTAAGCAAGTAACATGGTGTTTCATCCCACATTTAATGCAGGACAGATATTCAACTTTTCCTTTCTTCCACTTATTTTTATTTCTAGATTGATCACCAGATCTCTTCTTCTCTTTCTTTTATTTAAAGTCGAAATACTTAGAGTAATCTTTTTCTATCATGATAGCACATGAAACAATATCATTATATGACGAGAATGATTGTGAGACAAACTCTCGACTGAGAAATGGTTTTAACCCATCAAAGAAGTGGTCCTTCTTGGGTTACGTATATAATCTGCATCATGCCTCTCTATCCATGAAATGTTAGCTTCATACTTTGAGACATTCTCATCCTCATTTTGTCTCAGACTCTGAAATTTCCTTTCCATATCTGGTCGATGGTCACAATGAATGTATTTTTCTAAAAAAATATATTTAAACTCCCTCCATTATATATTTTATAATTCATCATCTTCAATCATGTTTTGAATCAATGACCACCATTGATCCACTTCTTCAGTGAGGCGGTAAACTGACATGATAACCATTTCCATTTTAGTATGCCCCAAATCATGGAATATTTTATCTAATGAATTTATCCATTGCTCACTTACTAATGTAGTTATACTCCCATTGAATGTTGGCTGTTGTTGCCTCATGAAAAGATATAACATTGACCCTCCATTCTGCATATCTGGGTGCTCCATATGGGCAAGGTTATTATTCATAACCTGAGTGAGTTATCCCAGTATGGTGATAAGCTGATCAGCACCAATTGTATCACCAACTGCACAATAATTATCATGAACAGGATGGAAAATGCCTACATGGAGTGTGTGCATTGATGCGGTTTCTATTTCATCCACTAGTAACCATTTCTAAACAATACAATAAACTAGATTAGTTTATGAATCGAAATACATAATTCCAAACTTTTAAAACACTTAAAATAAATTGAACAGTTTACGGATATAATCCATAATCATAAAAAATGTTTTATTTGAGGATGTATATACTCATAAACCCTTCATAATGGTTTGTAACGAAAATGAGAATTATCCTAATCATATCCCTTGGGTGTGTCATAATGAAGAGTGCAGTAAGGACCGTTGTCATGCACCAGTTCCCATTTAAGTCAAGATAAAAGCAGTGTTTTCGGGGTGTAAACATAGGTACATTTGTGCGAGAGCCACCTCTACCTGCTTGTACCTAGACAGGGATGTATTTCTCGGAAAACCCACAAAATATCTACAATACCAAAATCCTAGGATGTTCTTCAATTCTAATCATCAAATTCTATCTTAGTTCTATGTGTTCTAATCAGAGTTTATCTAAATCTAGCTTCCATGGTTTTTACTAAACTTCTATGATACCAACTGTAACGCCCGAACACAAATTACACAGAGATGATGAATTATTACAAAACATTTTCATGATCACAAAAGATCAAGGCTTGAAAGAACTATTAGTTTAGTATCCTTGGAATCACTAGATACATTCATCATTCGTACATTATATCATAAAATAAAAACTACAATATCATAGTCTCTATAGTCCACACTCATATCCCCTCATAAAATCCTTACTGGTCATTCATAAATTAATTTTTCACATCCTAGGAACAGTAAAACATAAAAATTGGTGAGCTCAGATTCCCAGTAAGGATAATAATATAGCAGAAACTTTCATAAATATGCATAAAAATTTAAGACATTGTATAACTAAAATAAAAGCCTTTTAAACTTGATCTTCAGCATAATAAGGAATAAATAAAATGAAATGATTCCATTTACTTATTCATATGGATATTCTACTAGATGAATAATCACAAGAAATATAAATAACCACTTTCATAATAATGGAATGCATAATCCTCATCTATCATAACCACATAGTCATGGTCTTCTGCCAGGACTACAAATAAGATTTTGTCAAGGCCTTGTTCCATGATACTGGTTTGTCTAATGAGACCTACTGATGCATCGAGGAGCTATAGAGTGCTCCACCATCACTAATTAAGTCTAAATCATTCCTCATATGACCACGTTTAAACATAACATAATCATTTGTATTAAAACTAGCATATGAAATGTCAATACATTCTCCATAAACCATGAATGGTATAAAAAAACATCCAAAGTCAAACATATCTCAAAACCATCAATACAATATGGATGTTTTGTATCATAATAAATCAACTTCAAATAACCTTAAAATCCATCAATGGATGTTGACATAGATGAAATAAAAACTATTTGGGATGAATATCTCTTTTTATTAAATCATTTAAAAGTCAAATAACTATAAAATAAAATATTTACTTTTTAAATATTCTTATATGATTGTAAGGGAATCTTATATGATGTTATAACGGAAGAAATTAGCCGCACCCGCCGTATAAGTTAAAAACATTCTTACCATAATTTTGTCAAAAATGATAAAAAGTACATTGTTTGGAAAACGAGAGAATGATTCCTTTCAAACCATTTTATAAAAATTCAATCAAAGGTATAAATTACATTAACCCATAGTCTAGTAAATAGTAAAAATGTTTTGAAATAAATTTTTATGAAACATGGATGTGGTTGATAAAGAGGTCCCACTAGATAATTATGTATAAACAACCTCGGATAACAAAGAGATTGTGAAATTAACCCTTACCATGTAATTTTCCTTGGTCGAGGGAAGGTTATACTCATGTCTAAAGGTGAAATAATTGTTATTAATTTATAAAATAATCATATACATAAATATTATATCATATATTATCTTTTAACATTTCTTTGTTAATAATATCTTAGTATTATGGTCATTTTAGATGTTAACATACTCATTTTCTTTTATATGTTTTGTTACAGATGTCGTGTTTTTTACAGATAGGATGTATTTTATTCATATCCATAATTATATCAAATCCTTAAACTTTATTTTTAATCCTAAAATTATAATTATACTTTAATGGATACGATGGGGAATGAATCTCATCGTGTTCGTGGAGACAGTAGTCAGTACGTACGCACGAGCGACAAGATCATTGTTTTGATAATAAAATAATATATAATTGGATGTTATATCATATAAATAGAATCATTATAATGTTATATTTATTATTTACTTCAATTATACATCATTATCATACCCATCCAAATAAAAATGTTTTGAATAACAATTACACCACAACATTGAGATGGTAAGTCATACATACGCACGTATGATGACTTGTCATTCAAAGGATCGATAGAATACTGAATATGGTTTTACCATATTTATAATAAAATCACATTATATATAAGATACTGGAGTTATTATTTTAGAATGGAGATAAAAAAAAATAAGTAGAAGAAAAAAGCAACTTGAAAGAGGGTGGTGAAAACATTACCTCTTCTTCGGGTTCTTCCAATTGATTTGATCAAAAGGGCTCCTTAAGATGGATTTCTGAAAAAACGAATTCCTCTATGATGAAGGGATGTTTGTTGAGTTGGTATTTGGGCAGAGTTTTGCCAATCCAAAAGGCTTTGATGGTATGAATTTAAGAGAAAGGGGAGTTCCCTTTTATATGAGGGGTGAGGGGCACCTTTGGAAAAGCTAGAAATATTATTTTATTATAAATTAATATTCGGTTTCCAAAGGACCCAAAAAGGTTTATTTAATGTATAATTTTGGGATTGGACAAAAACAATTCAGCCAATAGGTTTTAGACAGTTTTGGGTTTCTATATTAACCTTATCTTTTTGTTTTAACTCTTAGTTAATTAGTTTGACATTTACCACGTCTCTTTATATTTTTATATTATATAGTAAATAAAAATAATATATACTTCCTAGAGACCCCAAAGTGGTACATTAATGATACACCTATCATTATATAAGTCCTTTGGCTGATCCTTATATTTTTTAAAATAGAATATCAATTAATAATATAATAGTTTTTAAAAAAACTATTTTATGTCAATTTTGAAACACTTTGGTATTTTGTTTTTTCAAAATTCATAGAAGCATTATTACTTCAAAATAAAATTAATATAACCAACCATAATATGTTATATTAACCTAGAAAATTATTTAAATTCCTAAAAAGTCTCAAATATATTTATTTGGAAAAATTTATAATATCAATTATTTTAATATTTCATTAATTAGGTAATTACTACATCACTATTGTGTTATAAATAAATTATTTTATATAATGTCAAAAAATTATAAATAAAATACCATTATGTAGTATATATTTTTATCTTTCTAATGAATATTTATAATCGAATTTATCTTATGTATAACCCTATATTAAAAATGTTTTATTATTAAACATTGATTTTAACTCTTTTTACTCTTATTTGAATTAAATAATAATAAATGGCCTAATCTAATCCAACTGGACCAAAGAGGTTAATATTTTATTCCTAAGGGTTTTGGGGTCGAATTATACTTATCCAATAGAATTAAGAGATGTTTTAATGTAATAGTAATATCATTTTTACCCTTAATTACCCTATATTCTTTTAACCGTGGTAAATAAAAGTAAAAAGTTACTATTCACCAAAAACTATTTTTATCTTACTGAACCATAGTTTACTGCTTCATATAAACCATGTAAATTGGATTTTTGATATTCCACTCATAGAAGTTGTGAAATTAAGTTTTATGTGAATGTGCAATTTCTTATAGGAGATGGGTAAAAGACGGTGAAAAGTTCAATAAAATTTTTATATATCTAAAATTATTATAAACCGACTCGAATGAATTACATTGAAATTATATAATTATTATGTATATATTTTGACCAAAAATAAATTTATATAAAATAAATAATTATTTATGTAAAAATTTGGTATTAAACTATAACTCGTTGTGTTTCACTATTCATCAAAAATTGAATGTTTTCAGAAAAATTAAAAAAATTCACCCAAGGATAATTTTGTTATTCTGAATCCAAAATTGAAGTCCATTTTGAAAGATAAGATTTATAAAATTTTAAAAAGTGGGTATTACTATTCATAATGGCTAGTTAGATTGGTTGTGGTGTGTGTTAGAACTCAAAGTTGTGTACAACAAACGCTACATTATTATTCAAAGGGAAGTGTATCTTGGAAGCTTGGGGTGTTACACAATAGAATTTTGGAATTTATTTCGGAAGGTATAGGTCGAACCAAAAATATTTTAAGGTTTAAATCGATAGAAGACTGGGAGGCCTTTTATAAGTGAGGTTGGTGGAAAATTTCTATCTTATAAAAAGAAAAAGGTTTAACATGGATTTTAAGATGAAAAAAAGGATTCATAATTTTTTAAATAATATTCTTAAATATTATAATGTGTAAATATTTCTAGAAAATTTATTTTATACATTTATTTATGTCAATACTTCTTATATAATTCTTTTTTACCACTATTTAAACACATAATTACCTTAATCATTGAACAATTTATCTATTATTTTCATTAGTAATTTTGGAAAATTATTAATTTGACCTTGTTATATAGTATAAATTATTAATCATCCAATAATGGGATTAATTTTTCTTAATTATTCTAATAATAGTAAAAAAATCTATTAAAATTTATTCTTGTTGATGTGATGAGATAACAGTTATTTCAAGGGGAATTTTTCAAAACAATAAAAAAATTTATATTTAAATAAAATATAATTATGATTCAAAAGAAATAAATTGGATTAATTGATATACACCTAAAATTATTATTATTTTAAATCTAAAACAGAATGTAATTTTACATTATAAATTATTTTAATGTAAATGTATATGTCATAAAAAATCATTGTTTTTCTTTATCATAATAAATTTTACCATCACAAAAAACATCTAAAATTAGTCCTAAGATAATTTTAATATTTTTAGTTAAAAATATTACATTATTTTTTCAAATAAATATTAAAAATATGTCAAAAATTAGTTATCCTATAGATTCATAAATGGGTGGAAACATGATTTTTTGTTAAATTTTATTTTAAGTGAAAAATAGGATTTATTATTATATACTTTATAGAAAATATTGACGATGAATGTGTATAAATTAATAAATTGTATTATAAAAAAATTAAATGAAAATAATTCATCCAATGTCTCTTTTTATATATTTAGGTAAAAACAATTGTTTCCTATACAAGTGGTTTTTGTGGAAATTTCTTCCTTTATTTAGAAATTGCCTATATTATCATATTAAATTATTTTTCAATATATAAAAACATAATATACACCTAAAAAGATCATATATATTGATAATATAGTAAATCATAGTAATTCCTACTGTTCTAGATTCTTTATTATTACAATTATATTAATTATGAATATTATAATAGCATGTTACATTTCGTTTAAACTCGGCGTATCGTGTATCACGAGTTAAAATCTATATTGAATATAACAAAATGAAAAAAAATTATTGTGTATATGAAAAAAAAAATCAAAGTGTAAAAAATTTATTTGAGTAAAAATATTTCATTCAATATCATGGGGTCAAACTATCATAGACATTAATCAGACTCTTGCTTATATGAGGAAGATTTCACAACATATGGTGCACTACCTCGGGCCATAGTTTTAGAAGAACTGACAACATGATGTTAAAAAGAGGTATCATATGAAGCTCTAATATATATTTTTTAATAATAATAAATTTAATATAGGATACTTGGATGTGATAGGGCTTCAGAATGATGTCTTTAATGGGAGGCCCACACCTAGGTCTCGTAGAAATTCCATGTACTCTATGTTGTGCTGGAATTTTTTCACGTTCTATTGCAAATGATGTATATTATCTCACCTATAGTGAATAACATGGTATGTGTTGTTATTTATTTTTGGGTTTTATAAGGAGATTTAATTATATGATAATTTATATGAATTCATTAATATATGAACCTAGTTATTTATGTGACATGTATCACATTAGTAACACAATAAAGATCATATGAGATTCCAGAAAAAAATGATTTTATAATCCTTTTAAAATTTAATGGATGTAAGAATGATTAATGAGAGTGGTCATAGGTTCATTATAAATTTGATCAAATGAAATGGTGAAAATTTTTATAGATATACATTTTCTGACTGATTAAAATTTTATGAATTTTAAATCGTGCCTAATGTTATTTTGTGATGTGGAAGTCTGTTTTAATGTTCATTTGTCAGTTCCCCCCTTAGAGATGGTTATGGGTGTTCATATTTATATTTTTTATATATTTTAGGATATTGCATGATGAATATAATTTAATAGTGTCTTTTGACAACCCAAATTATTGTTTGGCAGTGAAATGAATTGTTATGTTCCCTAAAATATGGATTTATCCTTATAGAGTTATTCTTCAACAATGCTTTTTTACTGATACAGTTAAAAGATGTTATTTTGGATAATACTCCTAATATTATAATATAGTAACCCTTATTGGAATTAGAATATCAAGTTCATGATATATGGAATAAAAAATATTCATTACTGATGCAGTTCATAGACAGAGGATTAGGGAGGAAAATCCCATGTATGTTATATACGACAAGAGTGTTTCAGCTATAGCACCCTCCCATGTTTTAGGGGGAGGGTGGAACTGAGGTAGAAGAGTTCTAGATTGAGTATATCAAAAATATTATTGACTACATTGAGGACACTCATGATAAAAGGAAATTCATGTATCATATATGCTGTGATTATTTGTAAATCATCAGTTGGGAATTCAATTTTAATGTGAATAAATAATGGGAATATCTATAGTGGAAAACCAAGGGATGACCATTGAGAAGTTTTACACCAAAACATTAATATAGGAATGAGAAACTCAATTTATGAAGTTAATGAAGGTTCTATGACCTCAATGGATAAAAAAGACTTGATCATCGAATTATAGTTTTTTCCCATGCATTTTTAACGTATAAATATAAATAACGGGTCATTTTAATGAATTAATATTGTTAGATATTAAATTCAAATTTAATATATTTCATTTGAAAATGATTAAATGGTGGGTAATTTTGCTAAAAAATTTTAGGGGAACCTAAAAGAGGCATCTTATGGTCCCAATATGGGAATATTTGTCCAATTAGGTGGGATGTCATTATATATTTAGAAGAATTGTTTTTTGATCATTCATCATGGTAGGGAAAAAATGAGTATCCTTGGAAGAGGATCAACCTCAATGAAAATTATCATATGTTCTTCCATCCATTTGGTGTACATTATCACATGTGTGGTCAGTTTCCCAGACCACCAGTGGAGTTTATATAATTTGGTAGGATGAAGAATATATAGAGGTTATGTATGATCCCTCGATAAACATGTGTTTTTTGAGGACCTAAAACATTTAGAGAACTAGAATGAGATCTTCTAACCCATATCATTCTAGAATGTGGATATTTAAGTGTTGCAATGGTCAGTAAAGGGGTTATGTAATTTATGATATTATTTTCTTTATCTATTGGAGTATATATCCTATGATAAATTTATAGGATTATAGGGAAGGGGAACTATAAAGATATGTGTTATTCATTATATTCTGATATGTAGTGGGGATGTAGAATAGATAGTTCGAGGTATTATTCTTTTATATTACACTCTTCATGGGAGTTATTTGACATAGGGGAATCTCAAATTATTACAACTTTTCTATTTGTGTAATTTTTTTGATTTTGTGGTAGTGTCTATGTATGGGGTTATACTGACAGACATGACCTTGGGGGCTTAGTTGGCGGTTATCTGAAATTATATAGAGTGTTACCTTTTGGTTAGTCAGTACCATTTCATATGGGAATTTTATATTCATGGGACGACTTGTTTTTATAAGGTGCTATCAATGGATAGGTTGGTTAAGTAGTAGAATCATAATGACGGTTACAATGGGTGTGTTATTTTTGAATCTCTATAAGGTAAAAATTACATCCATAGTATAGAATTTAATGTACAAGTGGGATTTATAGGGCCAATAAATAATAATTAATGTGAGATAATATCCCTGGTGGAATGTATTGTGATAATTATTGGGATTATGTAATTATTTCTACCCTCTTATAGTGGATAATTTATGGTACCTTTGCAAATTAGTTTTTAGGGTTTCAACCTAATACAAATGTTGAGTTTATAATATTTTTAGTTACTTAAGATTAATATATTTCCATTAAACCATATGTAATTGATCATGTAGATAATTATTATATTATGGAAATATTAGAAGAAAAATAGGATAAGTAATTTATCTATCTGAGTATGATACCTCAGGGGGTGGTGGTGTTGTCGTGTTATATTCAAATAAATAAGATTGAACTATTCACATGTATGACTATTGTAGAATGTTCAGTTAGATTCCGAATAAAAAATATTATCCTCTTGCACACATTAATTATCTTTTTAAATATTATAAGGATTCATTTGTTTTTTCTAAAATTAATACAAGGTGTTAGTGTCATCATTATAAAGCAAAACCTTTTGGTATATTAGAAATAAATTTCAGGAGAATAGATTGATCATATAATAATTTTGTAATGACATTTGGGATATATGATGCTCATGTAGATTATATGGGTTTTAGGAGATGATATATTTACATAAACCTATAAAAATTTGTTGTTATCTTCATTTATGACATCTTGTAGTACAAATAAACTCATGATAATCATGAAAAACATCTTGACATGTTCATTATTATAATTATTAAACATAGGTAATATTTAAATCAAACTATGAATCATATATCGATTAAAAAGATACATTTCATCATAACATAATATATAATGAATGTATGTAAATAGACCCAAATATGTTTCAATGATTGGTTATATGGGAGATTCCTATAAATGTTTTCCATATCTAAATATTTTTTATTTTTTGGGTTATTACAAATGATTCATCATAGACCCTCACTACAGGGAATGTATACTCATGGATATGTACAAGATGGTTGTAATGTTTTAATGGTTTGATGCCTGTGAAAATTTCTTTTTGGTGCAGACAATGAATTTCAAAAGAACGCTAGTTATGATCTAAGCTAAATTGGGTGAAGAGTATACATTGCATCATGTTGAATCTGGGATCTAACATGGAAATTATATGATGAAAATACATAGTGATATTTCATATAGACCATGGAATTTTGGTGAACTAGAAAATAATTACCCTATAAAATTTCTCATGTTTTTCTTAGTGGTTTATGATTTTATGGGATGGAGTCGTTATCTAATAGATGAAAATTGTATTTTTTTCACATAATATATGATTATCTAATACGTATTTCCCCATCTTGAATTAAATTTTTGTAATCAAATATTTTTTTATTAAATTATATCCTACTACTTTTGAATTATAATTCACTCCAAATAAATGTAAATATTGTTTCATTTTATTTGAGTGAGAAGATGCCGACAATGGTAGTTCAGGATTCAATTTTTTACGGGAAATTTATGGATTTATTTGTTGATATGCATATAGATGTTCAAGAGTAAATGGAATAGGAGACCCTTGATTCCGAATCCATTAATTAAATTATTTTTATCTATCTTAATATGGGATACAATGTGGATTCAATGTCTTTCCCATTGATGGATAACATTAATGGTGGATACATACCACATAAATTGTCTATTTATTATGATGATATCATAATAAAATGGTCAATGTTATTGTACATACATGTATAATGGAATATCTGATGCATGTGTTTCATGCCATGATGTGTGAATATCATAATAGCTTTACAAATATGTACCATTACCTTTATGGAATGTATTGGTGGAACATATTGAAGAATGAGATGCAAGTTTTAAATATATGAATCAATTAATATTGGTATGTGATGGCTGAGAATAAACCATCAAAAGGATTTCTTTACCCCAGTTAACAATTTCACAATATAAATGGTAAGAAATTATAAAGTATTTTATAATTTTATTATTGAAGAATCATCAGAATAGTGGTTTTATATGGGTTATTATGATTTATTTGAAAAAAGTAGTACATCTCATCCCAATACTGCTGTTAATTATATTTAATTATTTGGTTGAATTTGAAATATGAAATATAATTTTTGTTCCATTGGGTTCCCCAGGACCTAGTTTAAGATATAGAACAACATTTAATGTCCCATATTTACAAAGGATTTTAATAGGTTCATGAAATTTACAATCATTTAATAATAACTTTTCACCAATCAAGTGATGTGGAATCAAATTGTACCATACAAGTCCATCAGACATGCGATGAAATTTTTTCCATGATTTCTGTGGAACATGAGAAAAACAATTAGAAAATATTTATTTCCCCTATAAAAATAGTTACCAAGGGATTATTTAGATTGAACTACATAAATAACTATATCAAATGCCATGTTTTTTCACCATGGTTTTGGATCAAAAATGGATATTCATAGTTATTGGGATGGGAATATGTTTGCAGAATACATGGCCTCATTGGAGTTCAATAGCATACTGTAAGTGTTTCAGCACATTTCCAGCTTCATTAAATCCAATGGGATTGATTTCATTAAAGTGGTTGTTTGTGGTCATCATAATTTCCTACATACCTTGTTTTTATCGAAGGTTTTTGTTCCTCCTCTTTGTCATTATTTTTTCTCCATCATGATAATATTTCTTTATGATGGTGATGACCAGAACTACATAGTATAAATAAAATCTTCCACATTTTTATAGTATACCATGTGGGTTTTTTCATGACTTTCATCATTGGCAGTATCGCCTTGACACATATCATGTGACAGATGTTGATGAAGTCTCGTGTCACAATAATTCAACCAATGAGGAGAATCTAATTTATTTATTGGATCACAGTGAGATAGTTTTAAGGGGTATGATAATTCTTTTCATCCATGAAATTATGAAGTATGTGAATATTTTATATGATATATAGGATTTATATGCTAATATAGGAGATTAGTGGAAAGTAATTTTTTCATTTGATTCCTAGAGTTTCATGGAAGAGGCACTAGAGGATGTCTGGTTATAATGTGGGGAGTTTTTAATATATTAGGGTTTGATGAGGTAATCCTTCATTTTAGTATTTGATTAATTACTCTTAATAAGGATAATGGAATGAATCATGTATTTACGAATGGTCTTGGGAGTTTCCTATGGGTTTTGTGAAAGAAAGGGGGAAAATTTCATATCCAATGAAAGTCACATGGTCAGCACATTGTCAGTACTAATAGTTCCCCAAAACTACTTTCCTAATAATATGGATGATTTTTGTTTTTAAATTTTATATGGTGGGTCTAATATTTGTATCGTTGTAGAGATCCAACCTACAGACCTAGGTACAGATTCAAAACCCATGTGGGATCAAAAAATTACCATGTGACCTATCCACATTCAGGGAATTTGTGAAAAATAACATGGTAATATGGTTTGGATAACATTATGGAAAAACCATACACCTCTTAAAAAGTATAGAATATTTCAATTTCCCTCCTAACTGTTATCCTATATTAACCCAATTTAACACACATTTATCCTTTAGTAGAAATGGATATTATCTTAGTTATCCCTCCTTGTTCATGAGTGATTATAATTTTATTATATGGATATTAAAATTTCATTTTATAGTAATTAAATCTCCCATTATGTCTCCAACATTATTTCCTTCAATTTTAGCAAGAATCATTGTGGTTTATTTCCTCTATTTCTGAATCCAATCAAACCTCTATCGAAATATAAGTACTATTATTTATTTTTTATTGTCTATAATGACTCCCGGGATAAGGTAGTGAAGCTATTTAATTTTTACCCCTCTATATTCTTTGTTCCGTAAGTTATTTATCTTTGTTATGTTGTTCATCCTATGTACGTTGTGATTTTGTTGTGTTTCCTTGCAATAATATTTTTTTTGAATGTGAAAATTAAATGTATCCTTATTTTTTTTGTATGAACCTTCATATACCTATAAAGTTCACTTATGATTATTATATTGGACCTATATACAACCATGGGGAATTATATTCCTTGTATATTAAAATATAAATTTTTAAATGATAAATCGAATGTTTTGTGATATTAATGTGATTTTAAATATATCTGGAATGTTAATATTATTTAAGGGGATATGTTGATGGACATCAGAGACTGAATGTGGTAGGATATTGTTAATTTTAAATTGGATAAATTTATAAACTATTCATACCCATGTTATTAAATTGGTTAAATTGATGTTTAATGGTAATGGATATGGATGAATTATAAAATAGAAATTTTATGGAGAAGATTTAAATTTAATGAATTATATGGTCCTTAGATATGTATTAAATGCATAGGTGAATCATTTTTGTTATTTTTTGGTGAATGGGCACTATAGATGCTCTTTATTAGATTAGAATAATCATATAGTGGATGTTGGATTGATGATCCTCATACTTGAGGTGGGCTAGAAGGATTCTCTAGGGAAAACCAATTATTTTTTTCTAGGACTGACTAAGGCTCAAGGACACAACAATGCCTTTCATGGTTGGAGTTTCATACTTGATTCCCCACATTATAATGATATATATATTATTTGTACATAGACCGATGCTCCATGTTATGGTGAAGTACATGTAATGGGTACCTAGATTGATTCTCTAATGTGATATGAATTATAAGGTTTTAGTTAATGAATTCCCTTAGGATGTATTGTTTAAAAACAAATAGTACATGATTTAGACTCCCTGTATGGGCTGAAGGATGTTATGTTTGTTGATACCATTTTGGGAACCAAGATCCCTTTGGGTTAATTGAAATTTTTTTAATTAAAATAAATTTTATTTTTATATATTTTCTATTTTATCACTATTTCAAGGTGAAATATTACTTGAATGGATAAGTTTTTTACACTCCATTGGTGGTGTAAAATTATGATGTACTCACACCCAACTCAGTCTAATGTGGGGTACCCAAGAAAACGTCATTGTTTTGAGTCAAGGAAAGGTAAATGTCTCTATGTATGAAGATTGAAATTAGATATAGCATAGGTGAGGGTGTAGATACGGCATTGGTACTAGTTATGGGGAGATTCTCTTTTTTTACATTTTTTGGATCATGGACTCTCATTTCAGGACATTCTTATTATTTTCCATTATTATGCTTGCATATTTTTTGTTCTTTTTTAATTTATTTTTAGTTATAGATTATTATTTCATGTAAATATTATTTATTATATCCAATATTTTTTTACTATAGTAATATTGGTATAATCTCTCTATATCATTCATTATACTCCCACATATATTGACAATCCTTTGGAATATATGGATGCATTCATTATTTTATGTGGTATACAATCACGTATCACATGTTTATAGCTATCTGGTTTGGACATTGAATAATCCCATTCTATAATACATCATAATTTTTAATTTATTATATAGAATTAATAATAAAATTCTATAAGAAATTTAGACCTGGTTTCTTTGGGATATTGGGTTTTTTGTATAGTAACATCAATAGGGATAAAAATAACATTATATATAATTCATTTACCTTGTAATAAAATTACAACTATCTACTAAAAATGAATGGGGTATCATGGAGATCTAAAAAATAAATTCATGAAATATAAATATTATTAATAGTATAATAAAATAATAACATAATTTAATAAATAGATATGATTCTATTTAAATATCATGATGACATAGAGGGTGTGGGAATCATTAAAATATACACTAGATAATGATATACGATGATAGCATAATGGAAATATTTGAGCATGGAAATAACAAAAAACATTCCATAAAAAGTGTATGTTTATTGTAACAGCATAGATATCATAAAACAGATATCATAGAATAACCTCTCATTAAACATAAATGACATTTCATGAGATAAAATACCGAAAAAATGAATTATATGTCAATATAATTATTATCTACCATGTCACATTAATGTTATATAAATTCATTTGTGATCCACTGAGAAAACACAATATGAAAACATATTTCATCACATTTGATTCCAATATTATTGATCTTGGGTCACATTCAAGGATTTTACAATTCAATTATTTTTTATTATATCTATGTGAATACCATTGTACTGAAATGGGAAAGGGTATTTGTTACAAAAATAATTTCAAGTAATAATATTAGTATAAATTTAATATAATAATAGATTCATATAAAGATTTTCGTTAGGTTTTTATGAGATTGAATTGTGGCCTCTCAATAATTTGAATTTATTAGGATAAACAAATTGATGTCAGAAAAAAACTTCATCCATGTAAAGATGAAAATAAAATCTAACAATAATATAATTCCCTTGAATAAATTGAACGAATAGATAATCCCAATCCTTGAGGGGTGACATCAATAACACATTGGAGGATATTATTAAGCATTCAAGAAAAACAATGAATGGGATTATTAAGTATATTGAGGTAAGATTTATAATGAATTCTTTTTATTTAGGATAAGTCAGAGGATGTGTGGGTATTTATATGAAAAGCAAGTGTAAGTCATTATAAAATTCTGCACCAATGTTTTGAAAACTGTGTGATAATATAATAAAAACTACATGCTATACCACAACTATTCCCAAGGTATCTACCAGATATGATATTTTTGATATTAATTAAATAAAATATCTAACCATATTAAAATTATTGTATAGATGATTTGAAATTGTGTTTTGTCATTAAATAATTTATTTTAAAACTATAAAATTTAATATTGTTTTTCTAGTATTCATTATGGTTTTATAAAATTATTCATATAAATATTAAAAAAATTATTTAATTGGGTAATATATATATGGTAAAATATTTAATTTATATAATTTATTAAAAAAATTTGGGGAAATTAGGATTTCATAATACTGACCATATATTGAAATGACATTTAATTTCATTAAAAAACAGACAATAATTTCAAAAAATTATGTATAAATCACCATTATATAATGTAAAAATAATGATTCCAAAAATATTTTTTATATAAGAAATAAAATAAATATGGGAATTTTTTATTTTAAATTAAAATATATATTAATTGGAATATACCAGTTATCTCGATATTGACCACTTTAAGGCCATTATAAAAATTAAATTTAATTACATTAAATTTTATAATCATTTACATTAAAATATTTTAATTATTATATTATTAAAATATCATTAAAATGAAATACTATTTAATTTATTCATATTATGTCTTAATTGATAATATTTATTTCCATAAACTAATATATGGGTTTTTCATGTAATATTTAAATTTTTTCAAATTCATTATATAATTACTTATAAAGAAATAATGAAAAAATAAAAAATTATTAAAAAATTGTTTGAAATACAACATAAATTTGTTTTATTACTATATTCTATATACACATCCCCATATTAAAAAAGTGCATCCCTTAATGGTAAGGTGTGTGATGGTGGTACATTATTTGGGTGTTTCAGAGAACGTATTGTAGAGACACAAAGCCTGTCATACATGGACAATACATTACTTTTGAATAATACTTGTTACATAACGTATACAGACACACAAGGACCGTAATAGTTTAGTGTATTTGGAAACCCGGAAAATAATCTTCTAATCATGGTGAAAGATCTTCAACATCTCCCTTAAAGATCTTCCCCTTTTTTTTCTTACCTAAACCTTTTCATTAAATCCTGGGGAAATGAAAAATTATAAAGGGTGAGGTAAAATGCTCAGTAAGGGTAAGCATAAAGAACATAAAACAATCCATAAACATTTGAATGAAATAACATGAACATAAAATCTAAACATCAAAATCATTATCAATGACATAAATCTTGGAAGTACACAAGTCATAGATCATAATGGAACATTAGTCATGATAAACTAGAATGGTAATAAAACATGTAATTGTGGCATCTATTTATCACATGTTATGATTTCCATAGTATCCAAGGCATTGCTTCCAAGACCATCTTAGTGGATAAAGTCCCTTTCTAAATCGTGTTCACTCCTCATTCCAGTCCTGTAACACTGATCAGATTAACTTACCATTTCAGCCCTCTCTATCTCATGAGATATAAATCTTTACCCAATTCATTTGATGGATATATAGGTCCCAACCATCTCATATTGAAATCATTCGTACGTGTGCCACAAAACAATCATAAATCATTCATCATGACCTAAATAATAAATTGGGTTTCGTAAACAACATCCCATCATAACATATTCCATATAAAAAATTTATTATAATTTCATCATACGAAACTTCAAACCATGTAAATCATAGAGACATTATACTTGAAACATACACATATGAGATAATTTCATCTTTGATGGAAAATGGTTTTGAAAAACCACTTGAAATGAATTCTTGGGGAAAATATCATTTCTTCTTTAAAATCATTTTCATCTCACAAAATGCCATGAAATTTTAAAAGAAAAGTATTTTGATGAAGATATTCCTAAAATCATGTAGAGTAAGCTTCATGAAAACGAGGCGTTATGAAACCGTAAAAATCAGTTCACGCCGTATAAGTTAAAAATAACATTCTCCTCATACTTTTGTCAGAAAAGTCAAAAAGTACATCGTATGGTAAAAAAATTACTGCTTACATACCATGTAGTGAAATTAAAAAATCGTTAAAAACGACTTTAAACATAGATGAAAAAAATTTATAAAACAATTACATGGATGATAACAATAACCCCAGTAAATACTTACAAAAAAACAATCTCTGATAAAAATGAGATTGGAAAAGTTATCCCTTACCTTAGGTCCGATATGATTCGTACGTATCCGAACCTCCTTTATAATGATTTAAATAATTTCATTGACTTATTAAAGAATCATATTCATTGTTATGATATCATATATGGATCACTTATGGCTTTATATTACACATTCTATTGTAAATTTCATGTCAAAGCAGTGTTTTGGGTAAAACGTTTTATTTATCATACGTGTTTGGACTTATTGTTCTTGATATTATTACTAATTATATCATGATTTAATTACTTACAGAATGTAAATCATAATATATATATCATATATATTCAATATATATATAAATATACATATATATATAATATTGATAAACGAAATAAAATACACCGTTCATGGAGACAGTAGGCCATACATACGCATGAACGCTGTTTTCTATTCCTTGTTGACTTGAATGGAAGTAAGTAGTTGAAATATATATATATATACATAAATCCAGTTGCCTCATTATTTTATTTATTTAATTATTATTCATTATATATACTTTATAATCATTCTTGAATGGTTAATCATGGAAAATGAATCTTATCGCATTCTTGGAGACGGTAGTCCGTATGTACGCACGAGGGATGCTATAATTCAATTATCGTGGAATTGAATTGAAGTGTATATATACTATTACAGAATCAATATCACTTTACAATAACCATATATATATATTTATTTACACCATTATACCCATCCATTTAAGGTTGTGGTGGAAAAACTGATTACACCACGTCATTTAGACAATATTCTGTACGTATGCACGCGTGGTGATTTTGTTTTCCATATGATGGATAGAAAGTGAAATAGGGTTGCTTAATATTCATAATAACAAATAATTATATGAGTGATATTGATGTTATTACTTTATAATGAAACAACTAAATAAGAAGAGGTTGAAGAAGATAAAAACTTGAGAGAATTGAAAGGAGAGATTACCTCTTCTTCGATGCACCTCCTTTAAGCCTTATCTTAAGGAAGTAGAGGTGGTATTTTTAGAAGACCAGAACCTCAATAATGTTTCTATGGAAGTGTAGAAGAGAAATGGGAAGGGTGTGGCCGAGCTTCAAGGATCAAAAGGGTGTGAAGAGAAGACGGAAGGGGTGCCCTTTTTATAAGGGAGGAGAGGGGAACCTTTGGAAGAACATAAAATATTATTTTATGATAAAGTCATATTCGGTTTATAATATCTCCAAATTGATTTATTAATAAGCTAAAGTGGGGATGGGTCTAAATATTCTCAACCAATACATTATAGAAAAGTTTAGGTTACAATTTTAAACATATCATTGAAATTTAACTCTAAGATAAATAATTTTACTTTTACCATGTCTTCTTGTTTTCTTACAATATATGGTTAATAAACTTACAATAACAAGACAAAAGAACCACAAGTGGTTCATTATTAATATATATATCCTTATCTAAGTCATTTTGATAATCCTCATATTTTTATAAATAAAATAACAATTAATAATATATTATTTGTTTCAAAAACTATTTTATGTCAATTTTGACTCTATTTGGTAATTGATTTTTGAGAAAATCATAACAACATGATCAGTTCGAAAAAAGTTAATTTAATCAATATTACCATGTCATCTTAACACTAAAAATTATTTGAATACATTAAAAGTATATAATTACATTTATTTGGGTATTTATAATATCAATTATTTTAATATTTCATTATTTAGGTAATTAGTGCATCAACATTGTGTCATAAATACATTTTATTATTTAATGTCTAAAAATTAAAAATAAAAGACCATTAGGTAGGAAGTCGTTTTAAATTTGTAATGAATATTTATAGTATAATGTATCTTATGAATAACCCTATATTAAAAATTAAATAGTTATTAAATATTGATTTTAAATATTTTAACCCTTCTTTAAACAAAATAGTAATAAATTTCCTAATCAAAGTCAAGTGGACCAAAATGGTCATATTTTATTCCTATGGTTGTTTTTTGTCTAATTAAAATTATCAAATAGAATTAGGAAATGTGTTATGGTAATAATATTATCATTTTTACCCTTAATTACCCTATTTGATTTGAACTGTGGTAAATAAAAGTAAAACGTTACTATTCACCAAAAAATATTTTCATCTCATTGAACCACATTTTAGTCCTTGATATAAAAATATCTCTTGGAATTTTTAAATTCCACTCACATAAGTGGTAAATTTATTTTTTATGTGAATTTCCAAATTTTCCTTGGAGGTGGGTAAAAGACGGTGAAAAGTTCAATAAACTTTTTATATATCTAAAATTATTATAAAATGACTCTGATTAATTACATTGAACTTATATATGTATTATGTATATATTTTGTCCTAAAATAAATTTAAATAAAATAAATAATTATTTAAATAAAAAGTCAGTTTTTAAATAGTAAACCAGTGTTTTCACTATTCATCGAAAATTGAATGTTTTCAGAAAAATACCCAAAATTCACCCTTGGATAATTTCGATATTCCGAATCCAAAAATGAAGTCCATTTAAAAAGATAAATTTTATAAAATGTTAAAAAGAGGGTATTACTATTCATAACGGATAGTTTATATAACATATCATTGTTTAGTGAAACTCGGTATTGCATACACCACACGCTATCGTGGAAGGTCACGACTGCGTGTAATGCAAGCCAAGTCAGCGATGCGTGTAGTGAAATTGCTTTTTATTGTAGCATACAACACAAGACATCAATAAAATTAAAAAGAATAGTTTTCATAATATCTCAGGGTGTTACACGTATTTTGGGACATGATCTTGAATAGCATAATGATCAACCATAAAGAAATAATCATATTTAAATGACAAATATTGGTCTGATATTGCTATGGAAAAAATATTTAATGATGAATTATTCGTCAAAAGAACTAATAAATGGAATTATATGGTACAATCAGTCTGGTTGAAGTCATCATTTCATCTAACTTTGTGAATTGTACAATCTCACAATAGATTATATATACTATTTATATTACTAAAAATATAAAGGATACATTTTAACATGGTAATATGATTATTTATCTTTTAAATCCAACATATTACACTATTTCAAAATACACAAAATAATTTTTTTATTTTCAATTATATATTTCTTGTTAAGGGATATATTTTTTAAGTAGAGAATTTCATTTATAAAATACATGTTCATTACATAATTCCTCTATTAATAAATTATTTCAATAAAATTTCAATACATACCGTAAAATAGATATTCATACTTATATTTCTTCCACCATTTTAGTTCTCATGTTTCTTCATAAAAAATGTTGCTCCACTATATAAATTTAACCATGGTGGTTGTATTTTAACTTATTACTATCGTTTTAGGATCTATGTTTTTCACTAGATACAATTTTTTAGAATTATCATTTTCTAATGGTACAAGCTATGTATCTCGTACATGTGAGGGTCTTAGTATGTTCTTATTAAATTAAGACACCTTGAAAAATTATTGTATTGAGATAGATGAGGTGGTAATACTTCTCAAGAAGCTATATATATGATTCAATAAAGGATATTCAAGTGGATAATGTATCTAAAATAAGCATTACATTCTTCTAAAACATCATGAATCTTCATATTTTTAATAAATGAGGGATCACATAATCTCTAACATGAAACATCAAGTCCAATTTATGATTGTACACATAACTTTTTTATTGACTCTGGATGGATTTTAGATGATGTAGAATTATTTATTCTCTCTCTATCAATTATAGAATAATATAATCCAATAATTATCACGTATCCAAATTCGTCCCAAAATTTTGCATTTTGAAATCTATTACAATACATTCTGACATGACAATCCAGTTTCAATTTTCAATGGAGACTGTTGATATATAAGTACTCCATTATAGAATGGTTTTAAGCATAACATCTGTGGAAATACGTTTAATAATATATAATCATGTACTCTAGATTTAGAATGGTTATCTCAGACTAACGATCCATATCACATTTTATGAAATATGTTTACTCATTTTTATCCCATGCTTATAGTAGGCTATTGCAAAACATCATGGAAAAAATTGAATCATTACCATATATAATGGACAGTGGTATTACATACAGTATAACAATTTCCCTTATATTTATATTAGTTATTTGGTATAGATAAAAATCATATTTTATAGATATTTAATTCAAATATTTTAAAAGGTGATCAAGAAAAAAAAATTTGTTTTTTTCCCTTTATATGTCACATGTTGTGCTATGATTAATTCCATGGTGATGTTTTCCCATTCTCACACTGGTATAAATAATGGGTCCTTCATACAATTAGAATTCAATCAATCAACCTTAAATTATTTCCAAACCAATAATAAAGATATATATTTTACAATCTCCCTCATTGTGGTTTCCCACAAGATGTTATCCTTCAAATCTCTCTATATATAAGAACATCGAAGATGAATCATCGATGATGATCAATTTCCACCAACATAAAAGATCTATATATATATATTTTACATATTAAACACATATCTTGGTTACAAATTATATAAATCAATAATTTTAAATAATGAAATCAAATATATTCACAATCTTTTTCTGTACCTCCACATTAATTATCGGCGACCGTGATCCTCACAAGAATTGATGGTTGGTATATTTTTAAATTTAATGGCTGATGTGTTGATTATTATTCACCTATATTTGATTATCATATCCAACAAATTGGATCACCTTTAACATATGTACTAGATTTTGTTGTAGGATCTGATATTCAGAAATCATTTACGACAAAGTTCACCATCCTTTTATGATAATGGATTTAACCATTAAAATTCATGATTATATCCTGCCCCCATATTTGGAAAAAATTGATACCATTTTGTGTCAATTTATACTGGATGATTTTATGATACTTTTATATTCCACACATCCTCCTTTAGAGTTAACTTCAAACAATTATCAATTACAGGTAGGAGTGATTTTATTATCCTATTACATTCCAGTTTAAATCTCTCATTATATTCATTTCTCTATATAAAGATAACATCCATCAATGTTAGTGTTTTTTTTATTTTAGATAAATTTAATATGTTTCTAAAAAAATAATGATATTTCATCGATATTCCAAAAAATCTATGTATTTATGTCATAGATTTTTTCTAATCCATTCATGAAATACCTAAATTTTTATTGATCCACATATACTCAATTTATAGTGAAAACATACCCCATGAATATTAATTATTCCATTTAGAATTTAAATCATCACATATAACTTTTCCATTAAAAATTTCTTCTATATTGAATTCAAATCCACAACATTTATCTATATATGTTTGATTTAGATAAATGGATCATCTATTAAAAGAACCAAAAATTTATTAACATAATAACTAAAGGAAAACATTATTTAATATAACAATAATTATATTAAATTATTGAGAATAACTATAATTAATAGGAACATATATTTCCCCTAAATTGTCTCAAAATTTGTCTTGGGGATATCCTCATTCATCACCTATAGTTTATAATAACCATATAGAATATCAACCTTAATGATGTAAGAAGATCCATATACCAAGTTAATCAATTTATAAATCCTTGGAAGATGATACTTTTAAATTTTCATGAACATTTTTTGACTGTGATAATCAATTTATATGATCATTGACAATTCCTTATTCTTCATAAAGTGGACTAGTGCACATCATTTTTAATAACATAAAAGTATAAACATTTTATTTGTATTTTTATTAACTTTATTCTAAATATCTTCTTGCTTAATATTTTCCATTATATAATAGGTATTAAATATATGAAAATATCATGGTATAATATTTATTATGTACTCATCCTCATAGCAGATAGGAAGTCAAATAGTTTCTTCAAGAGACACATTAATAAGTTCCCTTTAATGTTTTAATTCCCTCAAGGATTATAATTTACATAGTCTCAATAATTGGATCAAGATACACATGTTAATAATGTAAGGATTTACATAATTAATATGGTCGTACCAAATGATATTCATCAAACTCCATTAACATGTATAGAAGATTATGATTATTTTTGGTATAAATAGTGTGTTCCTTCTCTCTAAAATTTTTGTTGGCTCTATATATGGAAATCCAAGGAATGAATTAAAATATCTGAATTCTGATAAATGGAGTATTTTAATTTTTAAATAATAAATTTATCACATAAATATTAATAGTGGTTGAGTTATAAGCCTGGGATGCAATAATTAATCCATTTTTCATCTTCCTTAATAACTCAACTTCTATGTTTTGAAGTGGGGTTTGAATAGTTCATACAAACATATGTGATACAAAATAATGGGCAGAACCATACAAATGTAGTGAATTGATAATACTTGAATAAATAATTTTCATAAATATCACAAATTCATTATCAGGAACTAACATAGTAGTTTTATGGAAAATGTGTCTCCGTTGTCTATATAAAAAGTAGGTTTCATCCATTAACTATTAGAAGAACATGGATTTGTGCACTGATTCCCACAGTTAAATTAATCCATAAATATGAACATTAGATAGTAAATGTTTGTTTTACATGAAAATTCCAAACCTTTATTTCATTTTGGGGTTTAAACTTTGGTATTGGTTTGCAAGATCCCCTTATTTTGAAAACGTACATAATTTTCTGGTCCATATAGGTAATTTAAGTTATATCACTTCTAATGCATTGGACAAGCAAGGTGTTAGGCATTATTTCCACTTTTATTATTCTCTGTGATATTACCATAAATAAATTTAATTTTGTCACTCCAATATCCAAATCTATTAGACCCTTGAAATTTGTTGATCACATTTTAACGTTGAGGTATCATCAAACAATGTCCTATTATCTTGGAAGGAATTTAATAGCCAATGTTTTTTTGTAGATTTAGAAATATCACAGAAATAAATTGTCCAACTTAATATTTGGATCCAATAAATAATCCATTAGAATATGATGATATTATCAGGATATTATCATCATTAAACTTGATGGATTCATCATTATTTTTCTTTAGGATAATGAAGTACCATACAAATTTTATATAAAGGGTGTCAATTAAATATTTATTGAATAAAATATTCTTTAATAATATACACCCCATATCATCAACCGCATCATCAAGGTTCTTATTTTTTATAAATTTATTCTATTGATCAGATACTCCCTACATATAATAAATAACCAATATTACATTATCTATATCATAGTGTAAAATGAAAAAAATGATCTTCTCAATTATTATTATACATTTTATGAGATTTGGGGATCATAAGATCCACTAAAATTCAGATTAAATTTTCACATAAAGGTCTCAGTTGAATCATTCTCTTCTGAATGAGTATGTGGGTGTTCTTATGGATTCATTTTTTTATTCGAAATAGAAAATAAATGAGAAATTATCATCAGGATGATCCTAATTCCTATTACCATTAGGCTCGAAATATCATTTGGGATGTAGTTACATTTCCCAGAACATCAGATGATAACATGCTTTCTCATCATTCATTAAATTGACTAAAATAAATGGAATCTTAGGATTTGTAATTTTTAGACTAATAAAAACATAAATAATATACCAAGAACTACATATGTATCACTAAAAAATTACATATATGTTTTAATCTATTACTTTTTATCTTCCATTCTATGATACATATGGCATATTTCATATCATAAAATATTTTTTTGTAACATTTTTATTAAAAAGGATTATGATAGATTACCAATGAATATACAATAATTGTGTCAATTTTAGTGTGAATTATAAATCATTTTTCATGGACAATGTGATTAATGATTCAATCCTAACACACCCTTTTCTAGGTTATTAGCCCATGGAAAAACTATAATTTACTCACATCATCATGTAGTATCCATGCATGGATTTAGTTTTTTAGAAAACACTTACATTATACATTTCTAAAATTTTGAGGTATTTTATTATTTTAGTAGTATTTTTATGTCTTTCACAAGGGTTTTGTAATCATAATCCCCTGAAATAACTAAAAATTCCATAATAAAAAAATATGAAAACAAATATTTTTAAACATATTAATTCAATATTTATTACATAAAACACATTAGATAAAATCATATATGGACCTATGAAATAATGAAATTATTAAGTTCTGTAAACATTAAAATAACACGAACATGAACATAACTAAATTATTTAATACTCATAAGCTTATTCATTAAACTATAAAACTCTTATAAAAAAATAAATGGATAACCTAGGGGAGTACATTAGAATGGGGTGGTCATTAAAACCCAGTAGGGTTTTAATAAATTAATAACCTATAGAAATAAAAAAAAATTTGTTAAGAGGAATATCATGAGGACCTAAAGTGGGTGAGAATCATAATAAAAAAAATTAGTGCATGATATAATATAATTTCATCATGGTGTCATTTTAAATCATAAATAATAGAATACATTAAATCATAAGCATATGACTAGAATAAACAAAAAGGAATCATAATATACTTTTCAAAGGATATTCTACCATCAACCTCAAATAGAATATCACGAGATAATACAATTATACAATGAACTATTCGACTTTATAATTTTGGGTCCTCCCATCACATTCATATTATCTACAAGAATTTTTGGCACATAGATCATATAACATAATACTATATTTCATAAATTTTTATTCACTACATAGAATTTTGGGTCAAATATAGGAATGTTCACAATCAATAACGGATAAGTATATCTTCCAAAATATGATATGATTTGAATGTCTATGTTTGTCCACTATATAATTGTTTTTGATGAAAAAGAGAATGAAAATTTGGATATCAAAATAGGTGTACATAAAAACTCATTGATCATTTTAATGAATTGTTAAAAGAGGTATCTCATTACATTGGAATAATGAGGATAGTAAAAAATGGATATTTGAAAACATATTTGTGAATTTGAAATTTAAAATAATATAAATTTATAGTTGAATATTCATGAATTATGAGGATTGGTAAATAATACATAACCTTTATAGGTTCCCACATAATACATGGGAAAATATGTATAAGAACACTGGACTACTTTAGCATGGATATATAGAGAGGTAGGGATAATGAATTCATGATAAATTGGTTTTTATAGAGGAAGAGAGGGGGATGCGTACATAATTAGTGTAAATGAAGGGGGAATTATATAATAATTTTTAATTATACATATCCAGTATATATTATCAAATAATCCATTCCAAAAACCATCCCATGTATTTTTACCTTTGTTTATATAAAAGTGGAGTATTATTCAATATTTCATATTTTCAATAACCTATTTTACGTAATAATACGATCAGTGTTATAGAAGCGATTCATATTTAAAAATAATTGGTTTTGAAAAAATAATATATTATTTATTCTTTTGTATTCATTTATGAATTACAAAATTAATCAAATAACATTAATAACACATAATTTTAGTGTATATTTCAATATTGGGTTACGTAGTCATTTAATATGATTTATTTCATTGGTTTGGGGTTAGTATGATTTGATAATATTGATATTATATTTATTCCTTACCTAAATTTAAAAAAACAATGTGAGAAAATGATGAAAGAAGATTCTATTGGATAATATCGAAATTATGATTTCAAAAATATAATATATTTTAGGAGAAAATAAATATATTTTTGACATTGAAATGAATATACATATTTATTGGTAGAAAATAATTTTTATGATATTTACCAAATTCTGTAATTATTTTAAAATAAAAATTAAAATCAATATATTATAATCTATTTTAAATTCAAATTATGAAGAGATTTTTTCCCAAAAACCATTATCCCAAGAAGTATTTAATTTGTAAGAATATAAATTCAATTTATACTACATATTACTCTAAAAAATATGATTTCATTCTATAAAAATATAATTTTTATTGAAGTCATTATATAATCCTAAATGATGAAATTAAAAAATTGATTATTATGATAATAATATGAATAATAGTAGGATATAAATATTTATTTTAGTAGATTAAATATACCTAACCCCTTGTTGTATAATCATTCATAATAAATGTGCAGTAGTGATGGTTATGATTTTATGGGGTGGTGTGGATAAATGGATTTATAATGTGATATTTATAATCATGAAAATATCATGCAATATTTCTCCTCAATCTTTATTTATGGAATCATTTATTTTAATAAGTCTACAGAAACTCTAAATTATTCAATATCCAATAGTTGTTTTTATATGCGGTATTCATGATGTACAATCCTACTAGTCAAGTCCATCATTTCTTCTGCCTATATCAATTTTAATTTATTATATCCCATAATATATAACATTCAAAAATTTAATTATTCAATGAAAGCATTATCAATGGTTAGGTAGCATAATGATTTTTTATTACAACAAAATATATTACTAAAAATTAACATATATATATGTATGTGTTTTCAATTAAAATATTAGTTAATAAGACAATAAGTAATTGAACTTTTGAATTCAATGAAATTAATATCTGGTAGTTACAAATTTCCTCATTATATACCTAGTTATTCTGAAGATGATTTAAGAAAAAAATTTAAAATGTAAAAAAACAATTTTATTACCTTAAATTAGTGAAATAAAAAAATTATAAATTTATATATTTTTTAACAAAATATCCTCTTTGTTCCTAATTTTTATCATGCTATGAGATGAATCCTCTATGTTGGAACTGATAAAGATGAAAAGAGTATCCCCTTTTAAAAAATAGAACAAAAATAAAATTTATAATTCATGTTTATTGATGAATAAATATTTGGAATGAAAATATATCCAATTAGTGGGAATGTGGATTTCCATTGATACAACTTTATATTTTTAGAAGGATCACGTAGTCACTATGAGGTGGATGGGGTCAGATTTTGTGTGGCCATAATTATAAAAACCATTTCTCTTTTAATTACCCCTCTCAGATGATTAAACTTATACAACTATTTGCATAAATGGATTTATATAAAACTACCCAACCTATAAAATACACATAGATAATGAATAAATTTCGATAAGAACATGTATATTAACATGGATATTTCACAACATTTATACCTACTACATGATGTGTCTTGGAATAGTAAGAGACACCGATTTTATAACTAGTTCGAAAACGTGATTACATTTCATGAGAATAAACCACAGTTAACTAAATATGTACATTTACTTGGAAGGAATCCATGTAACATCACAGGTAAATAATGAATAAAACATTTTCGTATTTATTAATATTTACGAATTAAATATTAATTTTACTTTAAAGGGGTTTCTATGTTCGATAGCGTACTCGATACGCAACGATGAGTTCCTTTGAAAACTTACGTTGCACACTAGTAATATAATAATATTATTTTAAATGGTAGTTATCATGTAGTCGTTGTAATGGCGGGAATGGATAGAAATAACTAAAATATGATTATATATGTTTTTTAAATGTTTTTACATTTATCTAATAAATGATAAAGGCTTAAAATATGGAAAGAATTCAATATTAGGCATTTATACCCTAATTTTCACTAAAGGTTCACTTATCACCTTTTGATGGAGAACCATCATTAAATACAGTTTTGATCAATCTTATAAATTCTATTAGACCAAATATAACTCTTCATTAGAATTGGGACATCAAAATTTACTTTGTGTAAATTTTTGGTATCTTTCCGATAAAGTTCATTTTTTAATGAATAGTGTAAAATGTTGTATTTTAATTCAAAACCACTTTTTAAACTAATTTATTAAGATGATTATATTATCTTTTGAATTGGTTTTAATGTGAAATTATAATATATTTTTACAATTAAATCCAATATTGGTCGATCGAGTTAATTTCACTTTGAAATCGGACTTAAACTAGTGTCAATCTTTTGATACTTATTATTTCATAAAAACACGCTATTTTCTCTGACAGCGGGAATTAATTATTAAATTAACTAATGCAACTTATATGTTGTGAATTTTGTAAAATGTGCTTAATTTTTTAATTCGGAATATCAAATATAGCTTAGGGTGAAGTTTTGGTATTTTTCGGAAAAACATCAATTTTTGATGAATAGTGAAACTACTAAGTGGTACTTATAAAAACTGATTTTTCGTTTAAATGAAATTTTACCACTTCTGTGTTTTGAATTTCAAAAATCCGACATACATGGTTTTCATTAAGAAGTAAAATGTGGTTCAATGAGATTAAAATAATTTTTTATGAGTACACACCATGTACTGCGATGCCTCTGGAGGCATGTGATAGTTGTGTCATGGACACAATCATGGCCGTGTGGGGGTGATTTAGAGCCTACCTAATGCGGAGTAAGAAAACAGCAAGTACATGGCGTGTACTCCAAAATAACACACTATGTAATTTTTTTGTAATTAAATGCATTGGGGTGGCGTCTGACAGGTAGAAATCACTTCTACTAGGTCTTCATCAACCAAGAGTACCCGTACAGCCACAGATCCTTGACGAGCCCCAAAGCCTCCATCCACCTCTGATTTTAACACCAGTTATTGAATTGGAATTGCATCGGTGAGTTCTCCCTTCTCCCAGAGCATCGTTTTCCAATTCATCCTCATTTCTAGGTTATCGTGGGTTGAACGTTTTATATGTTTTCATAGGTCTATGATGTTCTAAAGTGATTCAAGCATTGCGGTTCATGTATATCGATCACCCAACAACATGGTAGGTGGTTTTTACCTTTCCATTCCAAGTATTTATGTATTATGTGCAAAATCCACCAATACCCCTGAACGGGGTATTGCGTGTTTACCATTTTACCCCTATTATTTTACTTCCATTCTTGTATGATTGAATAGAGGTATATTGGATATGAATAGGGATTATTGCTATGTTTTGGATGTGTTTTCCCCATGCATGTTCTGGTTCTGACCGAATAGTCTTTTTTATCCTTTGGTTGATGTACCTGTTTTCCATTCCTATTACTATAGGATGGAGAGTTTTTTTTGACATGCTTGGTATGGTATAGACTATTTAGACAAGTATATATTTAGGTTTACCTTGGCCACATTACACTGCTATGCTCGTTTACCAACAATGGGCCGTGATTACATGGTGTAGTAGACTATAAGGGAAATTTACAGGGTGAGCTTCCTCAGAGAGTCTTTGGGAACATAGGCAAATAAGGGGGATTGACTGAGTGATCATCCTAAGAGATCCTAGAACCACATGGGGATATAAGGGTAATTGATCGAGTAATCTTCCTTAGAGATTCCTTATTTTCTATATACTAAATAAGGATTGAGAGTGTGAACTTCCTTAGAGAGTCTTTTTTTGAATTGCATGACCTAGGATATATAGGGAAACTGACAGAGTGTGCTTCCTTAGGGAGTCCTTGAACATGGGGCTATAAGGGGAATTGACTGGGTGAGATTCCTCAGAGATTCCTTGACTACTTGATACTATATGGGGAATGGGCTATGTGAGCATCCTTAGAGAGTGTTTCTATAACATTGACTATATAGGGATAGATTGTGAGTGCTTCCTCAGATAGTATTGTTATATTCATATATCTAACTAGAGGGGTTAGGCTGAGTGTACTACCCAAAAGGTTTCTTGTTTTTAGGTAGGACCATAGTGGATGGTTGTGTGAAATTCCTATAGGGTTACTGTGCTTGAATAATTATTTGACATGTGGTTATGTTTACTATAGAGCACCTTGTTATTTACTATTTTCTATACTTTTACCTGCCATATAATCATTGACTTTTAAGTATAGATCATCAGGTGGTTTCCTATTGGGATTTAGTCTCTCACCCTATTTGGGTCATGCCTTTTGCCCCAAATAGATCATATTGATGTAGGTATAGATAAGGGAAAGCACCCTTCTACTTCAGGTTCTTGACTTGTTGTGGAGATGGAGTGCATGGTACCAAGCTTATGCTTGCGATGATGAGGGGAAATTTTTCAATTATCTTTTACATTGGTATAGTACTATTTTTAATCTAGATTTATGACTTGTTTGGCTTCTTTCCTGGATATATGTATCATGCATCATTTATGATGCATTTCTCTAGTATTTTATTATCTTAGTATTCTACTATTTACTATTGTTGGATATTTAATGATTTTTATATTGCATATTTGTTCACCTCCACTATGTACTCCACAAATGATGGAATAGTTTCCCCACTATCACACCAAAGGCCCTTTATGCTAGTCGGTATCCTCTGGTGTAATTGAAATGTGCTTGAGGCCATGTGACTAACTGGGTATGGGGTACCTTTGGCTGGCTTTCATTACCAAGATGTTACAAAGTGGTATCAAAGGAATTATTTTCTCTTGATGTATAATTTCGAGCCTATATCCTGGGATAGGACAAAATATGTACTTGGTAAAAAATATTCTTGGGTGTAGCTAACCCATGTACAAGAAAAATCCTCTCTACATCGTTATTGCAATTTTTTTATTTTTTTATTTTATAGTTGATTTTATTTCATCCTTTGGGTGACTCACATGTATTGTGCTATTATTTTTGATGATATTGAGGTTATATTTCTATCGAAACCCGATTGGATGAGGGTATTCAATCTCATTCATCATATATGCACTTGCTAGAAATCACATGTCATGAATTCCTTCTATGCCATCTAGGATGAATTAGCGATTGCGTGTTAGTGTGATAGATGTTGTTTAGAATATTCATGCTGTTGTGATAGATTCCTTGATAAAATACATGTAGATTGATATGATACTGTTTGTTTAAGGATTTTTCTGGACAAATGCAAAACATTGGTTGCTGAGGTGTTATCGGCCCTCATGGACCAGAATTTTGTGGATCATCACCCTGGTGTCTTGTTATAACAAGTATAAGATGCCAAGAATTGATATCTAGGGAGCATGGGACCTCACAGATTGGAATTTGGCACTTTTAATGCTCGTTTCCATGTTTTTCTGGGCTCCAGAGTAGATTCTGAGGCTTAGTGTCTGGAAAAACCTAGAATACATGTTGTGTAGTTTTGACTACATGGAATGTGTTCTTCTGTTTGGGAAGAAACCGTTTTTCATAAATACACGTCGTGTACAGTATGTATAAACTGTGTAATCTCTAACCATGTTATAAACTGTGTGGTAGAGACACGGGATGGTGAATTCATTGTCGGAACACTCCGTCTACCAGTTTAGTAGGCTATATGGTCTAACCTAGGTACTATTCTGTGTCACGGACAACAAGGGTCGATGTTATGTTTTCAAAAACACACTGTGTTTGGATTTTACATGTCGTGTAGTCTGACCTAGCTACCCGGCAATGTCACGAATAACCTGGGTTGATGTTATCCTTTCACATACATATCGTGTCCAACATGAACATGTCGTGTAGTGTGAGTCGTGTGTCAGGTCATGTCACCAACAACATGGTCCAGTTGAAACTCATCTAGTACACACCGTGTCTACATTGAAAACACCATGTACTATTGTATTACGAGAGTTGTGTGGCTTAAAAATATAGAAGGGCCCAGGTAGCGGAAGTGGATTCATGTAGACACCATGTGTTAAGACAAAACACCTTGTGTTTGGGGTGTTACACGACCAGTTTAGGTAGGAGTACACACCCATGTGAATGACATAAGATAACAAGCCATGTGGGAAATGTACATGCCATGTAGTCATGTTTTGTATAACTAGAATGCCTTCTTTCTCTTGTTCCCTTCATAAACTCATTGTTTTTAGTCCTAGATAAACATTTATAATGTGGGTGCTTGACCATGCAGAGTCATTCCATAGAAACATCCTCCTGTTGTACGTTAGCTGCCAGGTGATGATCAGACACCAGACATGGCTGATCAGGGAGAACCTACAGATCGTCCAGTTGTGCAAGCCTCGGCACCAGCCATTATACCTGACATTGGTGTGGATGCAAAGTTCATGCTAGGCTTTCTGAGGATAATATATAAATTTTAGAGAGCACCGCCTCCAGCCCCATCAATGGCTGATTTGATGCGGTCTTTCCATAAGAAGTAGCATCCCACCTTCTCGATGGAAGGAGGACCATAGGATACAGAGTCATGGGTCGAAGTTAGGCTGACAATATTCAAGAATCATGAGGTATGACCAGAGATGTCGTTGAAGCTCAGGACCAACATGCTCCGAGACTCCACCAAGAGGTTGTGTGGTGTCATCTCTCAGGTGGTATGTCTCCAAAATATGGATTTGAGGTGTTCCAGCATATCTTTTATGATAACTTCTATCCGGAGACCTTGAGGACCGATCGAGCCTGAGAGTTCCTGAGCGTAGATCAGGGTACTCTTTCTATGATGGAGTATTAATATCCCTTAATAGAGCTGCAGAGTATCATACCTATTCCAGTAGGTGATGAGTTTTTCCTTTCACGGAAGATTGAGGATGGTCTAAGGCACGACATCTGGTCTCATGTGTACATATTATGGATGACTTCGATATCCACTATCCACAACTTGGAGCTGATCACAGAGCCTTATATAATTGATTTTGTTGTAGTTAACCATGGAGGATTGACATATAGAGTTAGTATTACTCTAGATTATAGAAGGGTGTTCTGTAGGGAGACTTCACAAGGAGATCAGAGTAGGCGGGATGCACCTTCTGGTATCCCCATCGTGTGATAACTGTGCGGGAGGAGTAGTCATATGAGGCCACATTTCCTAAGAGACCAGATGGATTGTTGATCATGTGGCAAGATGGACCATATCTAGTGTTTCATTTAGTTTTTCTCTCCATTAGCTGGAGACATCAGTTCTTCTATGTCCCCGCATTCGAGAGAATCACCACCAGTTTCTCACAAGTCAAGGAACTGGGTTCTTTCGGCCATTCAGGCCGAGGTGGAGGTCATGGCCGGGGTAGTCAGTTGTCAGTCCTTTAGAGATAGGAGGGTGGATCAGTTCAAAGAAGTTAGGTAGGGTCACAGTGCTGTAGAGCATTTTGGTGTTTTGCAGTGGAGCAGACCCAACATGAGCAGGATTCCGGGCCTTGCACAGTTCGACGTACGATCGTAGTTTCCTCAGTTTTATCATAAGCTCTTTTTGAAACATGGGCTTCCCATAAATTTATATCTGTTTTTGTTGTGGAGATCCTTGGTATGTTCCTCATTTCTTCTATCAATATCTTGACAGTAGACACTCTGTTGGGGACTAGAACAGCTAGTGACATTAGTGGATGGAGTTCCCTCTACAATTTGGTGGGTGTCACCTTTTATGGGACCTCTATTTCCATGAAATGACATGCTATGATGTCATTCTCAATATGTGATTATTAGTTCCATTCCATGTAGTCATCAACTGTTATCACAACAGGGTGAGTTTCATGTCACCGGAATGTGAATCATATCTTCATAATGGAAAATGGGATTCCAAGTGAGAAGAGTGGGTCGATAGCATCATGGGATGGGAGGAGTTACCGCCAAAATTGCTAGTCTATATTTGGATGACTTGGGGACTTCACATTTGGACATTACACTAATGGGGGATCGTTTTAGGGACGTCTTTCAAGATGAATTTTCATGTTTTCTTCCAGAGCGAGATGTAGGATTTTCGATTGAGCTTGTTCCAGTAGCGACATCACTATCTATTCCTTCTTATAGGGTATCTACACCAGAGTTACAGGAGATCAAGAAGCGGTTGGAGGAGTTGCAGGAAAAGGGTATCATCTGACCTAGTACTTCTCCTTGGGGTTTTCTTTTCCTTTTTGCAATGAAGGCAGATGGAACCCTCATGCTTTTTGGGGACTGTTGGATGTTGAACCAGTTGACAGTTAAGAGCTGATATCCCTTGCCCAAAATTAATGATCTCTTTGATCACCTTCAAGAAGCCCTGGTGTTCATGAAGATTTAATTGTGGTCTGATTATCATTAGTTGAACATTAGACCATCTAATATACCTCTTACATCATTATAGAGTAGGTATGGTCTATACATGTTTATGGTATTTCCATTCGGTCTCACGAACATGCATGATGATTTCATTGCACTAATGAACTGAGGGTTCCATCCATACATGGATTCTTTCATCGTGGTCTTTGAGGTTTATATCATGGTGTACTCTCACACTTGACAAGACCATGCTAAAAATCATGAGATTGTTTTGAATACACTGATGGAGCATCAGTTATATGCTAAGATCTATAGGTGACACATTTTGATGGATCCGATTCATTTCCTGGGTCATATTATCTCATGGGAAGGAGTTTCAATAGACCAAGAGAAAGTGAGAGATTTAGTTTCATGTGAGAAACCAAATAATGTATTTGAGGTGATGAGTATTCTAGGGTTGGATTGATATTACCGATGTTTCATATATGACTTTTCACGCTTAGCAGCACTCCTGACAGGTCTAACTAACAAGGGTGAAAAGTTCACATGGTCAAATTCTTGTCAGTTAGCCTTTCAGGAGCTGAATGGGAGGTTGAATTCAGCCCTGATACTATTCTTGCTAGATATAGGAAAAAGGTATACTTTTAACTATGATTCTTTAGGTATCAGGTTGGGAGCTATGCTTATTCATGGAGATGGAGTCATTGTGTGCGGGTCTCGGTAGTTGAGGCCACACGAGAGGAACTACCTGACACATGATCTGGAGTTGACCGTTGTTGTTCATTCCTTATACTATTGGATACTTAATCTTCATGGAGATTATTATGTGGGTTTCACTAACCACAAGAGTCCCAAGTATTTCATCAGATTGAGTGATATGAATTTGAGTCATCCAATGTGGGTTGAGTGAGTATAGTCCGTTGAACATGATCTTTGCTATACACATGGGAATGACATTGCAGTGGTTAATGTGCTGAGCAAGAGGACTTAGATACAGGCAGTTTAGGGGGCCAACAGTTAGTGGTAGCTTATGGCTATGTTCTCTGGGATTCATTTGGAGGTGAACGACAAATAGGGACATACTTTTCCTTCATTGGTAGCGGTTACATATACTCTTCTTTATCAAGATCGCATGAGACAACTATCAGATTTTGAAGGCCTAGTCTTAAGAGAAAATGTGTGAGGAGAGGACCATAATACTGGATGGACCATTGGTGAGGATGAGATATTCTATTTCAAGGGGCACGTATGGGTGACAATAGACATACATGAGGAGCTAATTCTGGACTTTGATTCCACAGTTTTGGATGTTCATCCTGGCATCACCAATATGTATCTAGATCTACACCATTAGTATTGGGGGCCAGGTATGAAGAGGGACGTTACTGGTTTCTTCATGAGGTTTTCCACTTGTTAGTAGGTGAAGACGGATCATATGAGACCAACATGGATTTTACAATAGTTACCCATTACCGAGTAGATTTGTAACGATGTTGTGATGTACTTCATGACTGGTTTGCCGAGGTCGCCTCGGGGGAATGATGTTTTTTGGGTTGTCATTGACAGACTCATGAAGGATTCTCACTTCATGCCGATCAAAGATAACATTAGTATTGATGAGATGGGATGGTGGTACCTATGAGAGATTGTACATCTTCATGGAGTTCCACACACCATTTTTCAGACAGGGATGCACGTTATACTTCTGGGGTCTGGCAGGGGCCTCAGAAGGCTTTGGGAACACATGTACATTAGATTATAGCTTAGTATACCTAGTCATATAGCCAGTCCGAGTGTACAATTCATGCGCATGATGACATTATTAGAGAATTCTCCTATATTTTGGAGGATATTGGTAGAAACATATACCTCTTGTGGAGTTTTCCTACAACAACAGTTTTCAAGAAACTGCTCAGATGGAACCTTATGAGGCTTTGTACGATAGGCCATGCCAATTACCCTTATGCTGGCTAGAGGCAAGAGAAGATGATTTTTTGTAACCTCGTCTTGTTCCGGAGACCACAGAGTAGATGTAGTTGATTCAGAAGAAGATGTCTACTTCACAGTCTCTTCAGAAGTCTTATGTTGATAATCAGAGATGACCTCTAGAGTTCCAGGTTGGGGATCAGGTTATTCTGCATGTCACACTGAGGATGCGACACAAGAGTATTAGGATAGAGTGTTAGCTTTCATCAAGGTACATCAAGCCGTTTGAGGTTTTGGAGAGAGTTGGGTCGGTTTCCTATCGGTTGTAGTTACCTTAGAGGTACTGGGATATGCACAACATTTTTCACATTTCTCAACATTGATATTACTTTTCAGACCTGTCTCATGTCATTCAACCTGAAGAGGATGATCTTGAAGGGGATATGTCATTTGAAGTGCATCCTATCCGGTTTTTGGATTGAATTACAATAGTTCTCCCTGGATGGTATGTTCCCTTAGTACGAGTGTCATGGAAACACGAGCGGGTGCAGGACGAGACTTTGGAGAGGGAGGCCGATGTACGATCAGAATAGACAGAGTTGTTCGGGGATTCTTCTTCTTCGCTGCACAAGGGAAATTTGGGGGAGAATTTCATTATGGGTGGAAACTTTGTAAGAACCTGAATATTTTTTTTAGGTATGTTTTTCATTTTCAAGTCGTTTTTATGAAAAAGAGGAAAATATGGAAATTTTCAAAGTACACGCCGGGTACATTAGGAGTACACGCCTTGTACTGTGATTCCTCTGGAGGCCATGTGATGGCTATGTCAGGGCAACACACACATCCGTGTGGGATTGAAATAGAGGATTCCTAATGTGGAGTACAAAAATAGAAAGTATACTGCATGTAATGCAAAAGTACATGCTGCTTATTTTGTTCATTTTTCATTAAAAGCATCGGGGTCGCGTCTGACGGACATAACATAGTTCATCTAGGTTTTCTTCATCCGAGCGAACTCGTACGACCTCTAATCGTCATTGATCCCTCGAGAATCCTCCATCCTCCGATTAGAACAGTTGTGATTGCATTGGAATCACATCAGTGAGTTCTTCCTTCTCCCATAGCATCGTTTTTAAATTCCTCCTATTTTCCAAGTTATCATGGCTTGAACATTTTATATTTTTTTTATATATGATGTTCTAAGGAAATTCAAGCATTGAGTTTCATGTATATCATTCACATAACATTATGTTAAGTGGTTTGTTCCATTCCATTCATTTTCATTGAGTTTTATGTGCCAATTCCACCAATAACCTTGAACGAGGTATTGTGTGTTTACCATTTTACCCCTTTTGTTTTCTTGCCATGATATTATGCATGTGTAGATGTTAATTGGATATGAATAGGGTTTATTACTATGATTTGGATGTGTTGTTCGCCTAAATGTTATGGTTACAACCGTTTGGTCCTATTTAGCCTTTTGCGACTTTACCTATTTTCCTTTCTTGTGGGTTTAGGATGGGGAGTCTGTTTTCAGACATGCTTGGTATGTTTTATACTATTTATCCAAGTTGATATTTAGTTTTACCTTTTCCAAATTACACTGAAATTCCATTTGACCTACACAGGGTCGTGGGAACCTGGTGTAGTAGATTATAAGGGTAATTGGCCAGGTGAGTTTCCTTAGGGAGTCTTTGAGAAGACAGGCTAATAAAAGGGGATTAACCGAGTGAGCATCCTCCGAGATCCTAGAACCACATGGGGCTATAAGGGGAATTGTCCATGTGAGTAGCCTCAGATATTCCCTGATTGCTTTAGAATATATGTGGATTGACCGTGTGAGCTTCCTTAGAGAGTCATTGTTTGAACTGTACAAACTATGCGATAAGGGGAATTGATAGTGTGAGCTTACTCAGAGAGTCCTAGACCATTGGGCTATAAGGGGAATTGACTAAGTGTGCTTCCTTAGGGAGTCCTTGGATACCCTAGACTATATGGGAATGTAATGTGTGATCTTCTTTAGAGAGTCTTTCCTTATCTTTAACTATAAGGGGATCGACTGTGAGTGCTTACTCATAGTGTCTTGTTACATACATATACTGATCCAGAGGAGTTAGAATGAGTGTACTACCTAGAGGGTTGCCTATATACTTTTTAGTTATGTCTAGAGGGGATGGTTGTGTTCACTAACTAGATGGTTACTGTGCCATATTGATTATTTGACTTGTGGAACTGTTTACTACTGAGCACCTTCCAGTTTACAGTTTTATATACTTTTACCTACCATATACTCACTAAGTGATAGGCATAGATCTTCGGGTTGTTGCCTTATGTTATTTAGTCTCACACCATTTTAGGGACATTCCTTTGGGCCCAAATAGATTATATTGATACGGGTATAAATAAGGGGAAGCTCCCTTCTACTTCATGTTCTGGACTTGCTGTAGAGCGGGACAGCATGGGACCAAGCATATTCTTGTGATGATGAGAAGTTGTTTATCATTTATTTTGTAACTTGGTTTAGTACTATTTGTATTCCATCATTGTGACTTGTTTGGATTCTTTCCTAGACATATGTATTGAGCAACATTTATTATGAATTGCTCTACTTTTTTATTATCATAGTCTTCTGTTGTTTAATGTTGTTGGATATTTACTGCTACTGTTATTTCATGTTTGTTTTTCATCCAATGTGTACTCTACCAATGAGGGAATATGTTCCCCACTATCACACTCAAGGCCCTCACTGAGATTTGACAGCCTCTGCCATTTGGGAAAATGTGTTTGAGGGCATGTGACCAACCAGGTACAGGGTGTGTCTGGGTGGCTTTCTGAACCGAGACGTTACTACCCACTATTCAAATATTATTCATAGTCGATCAGGAACAACATCCAAATAGAAGACCAAAAAATATATGATAAGGGGGTCCACATATTATATATATATAGTACTCATACCCTAGTGTATTTGGGGGAGTATGTTTTTATATAGAACCCCAACTCCCTAGTCTATCAGTGGGTTCCACTCAGTAGGTAGAGGAACCATGTTATAGTCTAGAAGGGGGTTCCATATATTAGATCAGGGATACACACCCTAGTCCATCATTGTATTATATTAAGTAGGTTTAGGAATCACAACGAAATATTTTATGTTGTTAAACATTATAGTTAGATGTCTTAGTCCCTTGTTAATTAGAGGGAGGTGGTTCAACTCAGTAGGTAGAGGATTACGACCTATCCCCACAAGGGTATCCACTCTATGGGTGTAGTATTATATGAGACCCTCTCCCTAAGAAAATAGGGATACCAACCATGACCACCCTCTGATGATCTTTAATGACCACTGCTATAGTTCAAAACCACCAAAATGACATCCTTTTTGGATCATCATTCATCATATATCAAAATATACTATGATATCTATAACCACCTTCTATGTAGTGAATCAATAATTATAGGATTATCACTATCTGACATACACAATAATTGTTTTTACCATCATTATATCAGATATTTGGATGAATTGTTTTCTGGAATTCAATGGATCAAGAGCTCCATGTAGCTAATTCCATGTACATCCAGTAGTCCATTGTGTCTTATGGATGAAATCATATTGAGGTAGGCTCAGAGTATAGTGTCTATATTTCCATTTTTTCTATAACCACAGCTATATTCCTCAATTAAAATTATATTAGTGATTGGGAGAATTGGATATGGAGGATATTGGTTCTGAATATTATTATTTATATAGAGGGAGACTCAATTCTGAAGGGTATCATCGAAAGTTCCACACTGAGTGGATGCATTCATTTGATATGAAGGCCCGATGAATTTTTACTCTGACATATACTGGATAATCTTCAGGGTATGAAACATGGTGTGGGAAGGAATTATAAATCATCACATATTTTTCTAGGAACATGTGAAAATTAGGATGAATGTAGATAGGGTACTTATTATAGGTGATCTTGCTACTCAGGATTTGAAAATTATTATGCCAGGGCTCTTTTCATTTTGGTATGGCATGAATAGAATGTGACGGGGATGGATCCAATAAGAATATCACATATCAGGGATAAAAATGTATTTTCTTTTCTATTATGTATTAGTGAATAATAAATAATGTGGATTGGTTTGATAAAATAAGGGAAAAGTTCTTATGAGGATTAGTGTATTTTTTTAGGCATAAAACTTGATTGAAGTATAGGCAATGTCCCATTATATCAAAATGATTCATTTCAGTATGCCTAAAATAAAACAGACCAATGTTGAATTAGAATTTCCATTACATGGGGGAATTATCTTGGGGACAGAAAAACTATCCTTTTCCATTTATTTATTTTATTATAAGATACAGAAAGTTCCTCAACTTGGTAATCTATGTCAGACACAGCTGGATATATGTTTACTATACTGGTGATTTTTTTTCTCACAAGGTAAGTCCATTTGATAATTTTATTATTTATGGTGTAGTAGGGACCTTGAACTGATTATTTTATGTTATTTTTTAATGGATCCTTTCTCATTCTTCACTATTTTAGGACACTTTAAGATGGGGTACTTTTTACATCTCAAAATAATAAATATTTACTTTTTATACAGTTTATTTTTCTCTACACAGCATGTGACCACACCTTGTTTCATGGTTCTATCTCATGCAAACATGAGTAGGATGTGATGTCATAGTACACTGTGAGTACGGGGACGACGCTATGGGTTTTGGCCTCCGAGGGCCTACCAATGTTCTCTTAGACATACATCTATTCTAATCACACTTTTAGTGAACCTAGTCATGCACTTAGTATGTACAGGGCCACATCTATGTGTGAGTAAATTTGTATTTCCAATAATGTGTACTTGTATGTGTCAATGTGACTAGTCATTTCCATTCATGTGTACTCTTAATGTATTTTATGGGTATCCATTAATAGTTCACATATATTTTTTGTGTACCATATGGAATATTATACTTATATCCACCTATAATCCATAGCTACCACATCTATGGGAATCAATGAGTGTATTCTTTCAGACTACATATCATGTAGTTAGTTTTTTCATAGATATATATGTTCTATCATATAGCTTCTTGATCTGGTTTATCCACCTTTAATCATGATTTTTGGCCACCTATAATGTGAGGTAATCACATATTAGTATTATTTCTTTCTATCTTTTGGCCAGAAATATATTTCTTCTAATTCCCTCAAAGAATGCAATGCCACTATCACCAATAATAGCTCCCATCATGGCATATCGCCTCTTCAGATAAATGATACAGGATGTCACGTTTTCTATACTTTCTAAAATGTCCTTATATCATTGATATGGTTGATTTTCATTCCTCCACAATGAAAATAAAGATATGATCACACTCAGTCCGTCCTACGAATGTGAACCATGGACCCATGGCCCAAAGATGATTACATCATTGAATAGGTGTGGGAAAGAAACATAAATAATGATTTATTATTAAATTTTCAATAATTATTGTAATATAATAATTGACTTATGATATTCATGGTTAATAATATGGTATAATCATAAAAAAATAGAATAATAAATTTAATTCAATAAATCGGGTTGTGTTAAGGATCAATTAATCAGAGATCAAAAATAGAAGATAAGAAGTTGATAAAAGTTTTAACAAATTTTTGAACCAAAAAGAGTTCCATAAAAACTAAAATATAAATTAATTTTTTGTGAATAATTCCCTTTCACATTAAAGGAATGATTTTCTACTTCATTTGGATGTTGATGAAAATTGTTCTAATCACCAGACGTCTTCCAATCATGATCCTCCATCGAAGAATGGTGAAACATCCTCTCAACAATGTATGTTTTACATGTAATAATAATGATTTTTTATATTAGAAAATTTATTGATAAAAAAATGATTTGGTAATTAAATTAATTACCTAAAATAATTAATTATTTATTCCACTTAACATTCTCGCAAATAATAACGATATTTGAATGTCTTGTATAGACCACCATAAGGTGATTCTTAGTGTAAACCTCAAATTATGGAATCCATAAATGTCTCAAATTTAAATTATCTATATCCATCAAAGATATATTTCATTATTTATAAATAAAAATGTGAATACGATATAAATAAATTTAATGTTCTAAAAATATAATTTCAAGTTCACCCGGACTCAAAATAACTCAAGGTCCTAGTTCCTAGATTGGAAATTATTTATTTATATATTTCAAATGCTTACATAGAATATTATTGTCTCTCCATTATTCCATATATCAATTATTTTTATCCCTAAAAACAATAATATAATTAAAATGGTGTGGATACTGATCCTGTATCTGGATCTCTCACTCGCAATAGCTCTTATACAATCTATCATTCTACCATAATAGTATAACCAAGGGAACGGTCCATCTATGCTAGATTTGATTATGTGGATCACATTTTTTTCATTATGTATTATATAAAGTTGGATCTATTATCAATGTTAAAAATTACCAATTTATGAAAATTTATATGATCATGGGTATATATCTTATGCAAAGTCACATGGTAGACAACATGAACCCACTCTAACTATGTGGATATTTCTATGTGGTAAGAAAACACACCAAACATCATCTAGATATTGAAAAGACCAATAAACCACTATTATATCTTTCCTCCAAGGATGAATATATATAATTCACATTAGGGGGATACTATGAAGAATATTTTATGTCCCATATTAAACCATAAAGTATACCATTTTTTATCAACAAAATATGTATATCATATCATTGTTTTCATCATCTACTCAAAGATCACCTAGAATTTCTCCCTAATCTCTTACACTCTCTCTGGGCCAATATGTTATGCCTCAAAAGTGTCATTATAGAATAAGGGTGAAATTCAGGGTCACACATATATGGCCTATTATGTTTCCATGTTGATAATAATTTTATATCTATTGTTATAACTGAACTGTGTCAATGTAATGAGGTCATCCCAACTCTAGATAAATTATGACATGTAAACCCTCATATTATCCTAAAAAATGAAAAGTGTAATATTCATGACCATTATTATATGGGTGATATGTTATATTCTTCCAAAAAACATCTCAAATTTCTTTTATTGGCCTCTAAGAAAATGTTGTGTTAATCACACATCACATAGAGACGTAATAATTGATTGAAACCCCTGATAAAGGACGATTTATGATATGTAAAGCAAGAAAAACTCTCTATCTTACTATACTAGAAGATAGAAATGATGTTTTGTGACTAGGTATGTTGGTCAAAAATCACCAAAATGGAATATTTAAATTTTTTTGTGCAAGTAACCCCCCTAACGAATTCAATGGATATGTCACCACATTTCAATTACATGAAATAAAGAGGATAAAATAATCCTACCTAGACCCGGTGCTCATAATTTACATACCGAAATGCGATATACAAAGTAACAACCATATCAATACTCTGCACAAATATAATTCAACTAAAATAAGGTCTATGGTCCCTATAAATCTTTTCTATACCAATATGTTCAATAAAAGAGATGTGTAAAACACCCTCATCAAATACTATTACATTGTGATAGGAATCACTTTATGTCCCATGAAATTGATAATGTGACTCATTTAGATAATTCATCTAGAGAATATCTTAATGATATATTTTCTCTGAGATAATTTTAGTCGATGTCTCATAACTAAGATTCCCTCATACACTGGATAATTAGATGTGTTATCACCACCAACTAATGATAAGGGGTAACCCTCTCCTTAACAAGGTTTAACTATAAGGAAGCAAAATGCATAGAACCCACTTCTACAATGCAAAAACATTAATTCCATATAGGGGAATCTTCCACCATTTTCCATTCATATAATATAGAATATATTAATGTAGTAGTCTTATAGGATCCCTTACTAGCAACCCTATCTTAGTTTCATATTTCCTTACATGATGTTATACTTGAGAATCAAATGGTATGTGTAAAAAAATCACTATCCTAAATTGATGGACCTCAAAATATATATTGATAAGAAAAATACTGTCAACTCTACGCCATGAGTCGCATTTTTTTCTCATTGGTATCTATTACCTTGACACATATGTGATCACTACCTACATCATTATAAACAAACCGCTGAGCCCGAATACAAAAGTATTATAAGACACAAAAATCCACATAATCCACTAGTGTTTTAAAAATAGGGTAACAATTTAACTATATCAACAGCTCATCAAACTATATTGGGAAAAACACAGGGCATGTACCCTACTACCATATCCAAATCAGGGTTGTAATGTGGGTAAAATCAAATAGAATTCCTCCCCCAATCCCTATTATTAATCCTCCATGAAATCAATACTCCACACCATTAACATAATATTTGGTGGATCCTATTAAATAATTTAATTATTCTTCATCATGTCTATTGTTATTTAATGATAAAAATTGAAATTCCATAAAAATTAAAATTCATGGATCCAAAAATGGAACAACAATATCATACCGTAGAGAGAATACTAAAAGGGTAGGACTAAAAAAATTTATAGGGAGGTACACAAAACTCCTCTAATACAGAATATATGAGGATATCATCAACAAAAAAACACCAAAAATCTATCAATGTATTATTAGAAGAAATGGATCATCCATGCCAGAAACACGTTAGGTGAATTTATCACCCCAGCTTGAATTATTATGAATAAAATGTGTCTTTAGAGATACTAGACTTCCTTCAACAGAATATCAGCTCTGTAAACCATCAAATGATGGTAGTTATACCTAATATAGATTTTCAAGAACTATATCATGCCCTGTCGAAGATAATGGATGATATCAACCCTAAAAAAGGTTATATCCTCTTTATTATTTCCTAGTTTAGGAAATGATAATGAATATAATCCTACATGATCCAATCTATCAATATAAAGAAAAAAAAGTGTGGTTGCAGATGGAAAAATATTATTTCTTGTAAAACACATCTATGAAAGGACCTCAAAAATATCCCTTACATACTATTGGATGGTAGCATTTATCTATTATTACACATATGCCATCATATCAGTATTGGGGTACACATTGATACAAAAATCAATTTCCCAACTCAGAGGTAATATTTAAACATCATCGTGGCACACATCCCTTATATCATCCATGACTGAAAGAACCAGTATATATGATAAGACCACTATGTAATGTAATAAACTCTATAACTGATGGGCGATGGATTATAGTATCTTTCTCACAATATACACTAATTCTTCAATAAGTTATCCATCCCCCATAGTATAATATCATGTATTATCTATCAAATGTAATATGAATTGTGTGTGGTGAATGTTGATCTTGGATTAGAACAAGGGAAAATATTACATAACATTTATTTCTTTATAAGATTTCATGATGATTAACATGAAATTGCATGAGCATATATATAATCCATGTTAATTTTTGAACTATAGTAGAATAATTGATATCAATGAATCATTCCTTATAGGAACCTCAAGATGAAGCTCCTATGATAAAGAATCATATAAATTGTCAATATCCGTCACCTGAAGTAAGGATATGATGTAATGACTCTCAATTATTTATACTTATTTAGATCAATTTTTTAATTAAGCATTTACAATAAATCTAATCATCCTATGAGTATTTGGGATATAATCCTCTCAGGATTTTAGCTTCCCGCTTCCTCAACCGTTAACTACCAGGGTCTAGAATGGACCACATAGTTTTGGATGTGGATGTAGATAATTATGTCATCCACCATAAGTATATTCTCATCCTAAAACCCAATAAACTAAACAACTAGATCAGACTCTCTAGGGGACTCCCTTGCCTCTCATAGCTGATTGATAATCCTAGTGATTCATGTACAATGGTTAATTTTACAATGTATTCCTTAAATACCCAAATATTGGGTAAGAAAATAATGATCAATGTGCTCTTATCCATCTTATCCATAAAATCAACCCTATATGAGATAATTTGACCCTCTACGGGGTCCCTGAACTGCATGACCAGTTGTCTGATTTGGGGAATGATATGTTATTCTGAGCTAAGAAATACATAACGAAACCTGTTATTTGTTATAAATGAATCATACCCATGAAACCAATAGCCAGATCCATTAATATTGTATTCCATATATATATTAATACCTCTATCGATGACATCGAATCTATTTTTCTATCATAATTAGTAATTCATATTTGTATTACTCTGTAAAAGATGTCTCTAACGATGCAATTTTCAAAAATTCACACCCTGAAGTATGCATATAAAATAATATGAACAGTTTAATTCATATTGTTAGTGAACCTCATGGAATAAATATAATCTATCATCCCAGTATAATATTAAAAAAATATTTCTAAATTTCAATTTAATTAAATAATAAGGGGAAGTAATCCTCATGAAATAAATGATAGATGTTATTCCATGAGATTTCCAGCTGGTCATTTCTCTACCAACGTAGACTCCACCGGTGTTTAGCTAGTATTAGGAAAAAGTTTACTTCTAGTGAAACTTTTTGATCAGTCGGGGGGATTCAAATGTCTAGAAACTCTGAAAACATAGTGACACCAATTCTCTACATCATGGGGATCTGCATCACATTAAAACCTCATTATCCTCTTGAGTTGGAATTCAATGATTGAACTAAGAATTCATAGATCCTAAGAATCCTTGAGTTGTTCAAAATTCTACTCAATATGAATGGAGATTATACCAACCTATTTGGATGAAAACTCATGATATGGACCCCAATATATGGCATAACCCTCATCGAATCATTATCATAAAAATTAAACAGAAACATGGATGGTTTTCTTGATGGATCCATCCTAAATATGAATCAAGACGAACCACAACCAGATTAAAATATATCTATATCTATATATATATTGGGGATGACCCAAGGAGGAACTAAAAAGGACTCCATAATAAATGATGAATGTTCCAATGTTTCTAGTAGCGAATGTGTTCTACACCGAGTCAAAAATCATGTAGTCAGAATTTTAGTGTATAGAAAATCTAGCTGCTCGACCGACACTAGGTTCAGAGGCCAAATATTTTCTCTTGATAAAATACCACAAAATTAATATAAATTTTCATCCAAAACACATAAGGGGAGAAAAATATAATAACTATTAAATTTTTGAACCAAAAGAAATAAAATTCAAAAATATTCTAAGCACTGGAGCCCATGTGTCTAATAGAATAGCAGGCTGACGCAACACTAATCCAACTTCTATTAAGAATTTTTTGGTGATAATCATCACAGGTTAATTACTATAATTTGAGGCCTTTTTCCAAATTTACCTCATATGCATCCTCCAAACCATTTCTATGCATAAGTGTATAGTAAAAATAAAATTATAAAATGTTATCTAGTGTAATAAAAAATCATTTAAAAACTCTAGGGAGTTAAAAAATGTTACAGATTGAAGAAAAATGATTCTGAAAAAATATACCCTAACTCGAAAAGATATATCATCCTGAAAACAACATGGATATAAATTATAAGAGTGACTAGCTCCAGATATCTATGCCTGAACACTGTAGATGGTCTATATTGTTGAGTATTCATGTTGTCTGATGAATTCAATGTTATCAAATCCATTATATGGGAAAAAATGACATGTGTTAGAGAATTAATTTTAATTTTGATTATATATGTAGCTAGTTAATCTCCCTTCAAACATGAGAGGGATAAAAAGGATACATTATAGAAATTATTTTCAAAACAAAATATAAAAGGAAAATGAATCATGAAATCCTATATATATATATATGTTTATGTGTGTGTAATAATATGATTTCACCATATAATAGAGGAATGGTATATGTATATAAATTCTATAAAAAGATTAAGAGTCTCTCAGATGGTCCAATGGGTGATCATTGATTACATTTATGTCATGTGTCCATAGAAGAATCTGTATAGAGGTCCTAGACAATAATTTTGTGTCACACAGCCGAGGGGGACCAATATCTAGATATATATTCCACATCTTTATATGATAAGGAGTTTAAATTAGTAGATATAGATTACCAATTCTCTATTACATTATTGGAGTGCCACATAGTAGATAGAGGTTGCCCACCATATTTCATTAGAGGGTTCGACTAATAATGTATAGTATCCACACCATATTCTATTTGGAGGGTTCTTATGAATAGGTATAGAAGATAATACCTTTTCCATTTAGGGGGGTTCCACTCAATAGGTAGAGGCTCCCCACCATAGTCTATCATGGGGTTACACTATGGATGTAGAAAATTCACACCATATTCTATCATGGGGGTACTACTCTGTAGATAGAGGAACAATGAACTTGTATGTCAAGGGGTTCCACTCAGTATATTGAGTCTTATTGAGTATCCACCCCATATTACGATGGAGGGGTTGACATTATATTCATCTCTCTAACGATCCTTCCCAATCACACCCATTACTATGTGCCACCTAATGAAAATTCACTATCAATAAATCTAACTTCATATCTGAAAATACTACAAGAAGGTCTACATAAAATTAAATGTGAAAAAACCATGATGGGCTATTGATGAGAAAAAATAAATTTCAAAATATATAATATATGATATGGAAGTTGAGATGGATGAACATAGAGAGAATAGGGGTCCATACTGTATGTGCTCCCGCCTCGTTGCCAGGCTATGTCACCTCTGAACATGGATGGGTGATCATGTCAACATACATGGTGTATATAAGGTCAACAAGCCAAGTATAATAAACATGGGGAGTGATTTTGTTTTCATGGATACCCCATGTACTTCCACAAATGCTTGGGTACCTAGGAATGTAGCAAGTCGTGTACACTATCGTATCTCAGAAAAGGTACCAAGACAACTCCAAGCATGTGTGATTCTCTAAGTCAGTTTTTCAGGTATTGTACGTTCATATATAATCATAGAGTAAATGATGATTATCCAACACCATTCCACGTGACTTTTGGGGTCCCCGATGGCGTGTAAAACATATCATAATCTGTATACCCTATTTGTCATAACTAGGGGACTACATGGCATCTAATTTTCTAGAATACATGATGTGTGTTTGGTTTATTCATATAATGATACTATTTACATTTATTTTCAGAATATAGTTCCTCATAAATGGATCAACGTGATCGAAAACCCGAAATCATTGTTAATTACCTCCGGTCATCTATTCCAATCAATGTTTTTCCAGAAATTGGAATGTAGTGATTCCCATGATGAATGCAATGCCTTATTTTCTAGTAGTGTCTTGATTTTCAATCCATCACAACATAAAATATAGAATAAATTAATGACACCCGAAAATATATCACATTCCTTATGAAAATTATTTATATGGTCATTGTGCACAAATCAACCATGAAATTATAGGTCTGATCACACTCATTCTGCCTGTTAAAGAAAAACCATGGCCCCATCACTCAATGTAGTTGAATTCGAACAAAATTTGGTAAATATAATAAAAATAATGTGAATCATTTTTTTTCATGATTTCATGGCCATCGATCAATGATTGGATATAACATGTGTGAGAATAATGGAGAAATGATGAAATAATCTAATAATCAATTTTATTCGATGAGGACGCTCATATGATTGTTTGATTAATCATATATCAATGAATATGCTGTATAAAATTATAATTATTTTAATCTTCTACATAAAATATATTTGATTACACCATCCTCGATTATAGATCAATCGATTTTGAATAATGTTTTGGAAAATGATCAGGATGATTAGAGGAATCCGCAATTTTCTAATCAACCTTGATATAATAATCGTTCATAATATAATGATTATCCAATAGTAAAGAAAGATGGTACCTATTATTAATGATCATAGGGTTATGTGGGTGACCCAATATATTTTCAATAACATTCTATTTATAGTGGGAAATTAGTTTTGGGAATTAAATAAATTTATTAATGCAGTTAACGTACCCACAGATGTCTCCCCTATCTAAACATATGGTACCTATAAAAATAATGACACACCTATAGTATTCCCCAAATTGTGGATTCTTCAATATTCTTATAATTTTTATTCCATACACTATTCAGGAGATATTCCATTATTTATGAAAAAAAATTTTGTTGGTGATATAAATATATTTAATATTTTTATATTAATAATTTCGGGCACACATGGCCTCATTATCATGAACTACCTCAATTCGTGGATATAAAAATATTTCAAAATATCATTAAATGCATCAGAAGGTGAAAAAATTTTCTTCACATTTTACAATTATCTCCATGTTATACTAAATTCATCACCTTTTAATCATATCCAAGATTGCATAATTATTTACCATTACAATATAATTATATAGTTCAAACTATATATGGAATAGTAGGATAACCAATATATTTTTATTAAAAGTAATGAATACATTTTATTACATTAAATTTATATTGGTTTCTGAAATGTACTATTATATACAAACAACAAACACATGAATGATATATTTTAATAAATTTCAAAATTTAATTATAAAAATTAATTACCAATAAAATCATATAATAAACTGGATTCAATGATATATTTTTTAAAATACTTATGATTATATTTTATAAATTTTTGACATAAAAATAAATTTTATCTTCCCATAATTCCATAAAAAGTAATGGAATAAATATATTTTTTATTTTAAATAAAATATAATGTACCCTCACAAATGTCATGATTTGGTTCCCCTTTCAAAAATAATATATCAAGACATAATATTTAAATGTATAAACATATATATGGTCGATGAATATTACTAATATATGATAATTACATGTTATATATATATTTTAATGTTTTACCCGATAGTTATAACCTCATTTAACCTCATTCAATGAGATTTCAAATAATTACCACTGTTACTATTTATAAAAAGTATTAATTTTTTTACAAAGTTAATTTATAATAATAATTATTATTACAATTATATAATATTTTTTTAATTACTTAATTTATATATGTGGAATAAATTCATTTTCTTATAATTGCTTAAAACCCAAAAAAACAAATATTGTAGAAAAGAGAAGTTTTTAGTGACATAATGAATTTATACCCAAACCAAGTAATTGGAAGAACTGAAGTAAAATATTTTCCATTGACCTATAAAGGGTCATAGAGAATGTGGCCAAAATAATATGATTGACCAAAAAACAGAAAATTCATGTGGAGTTAAAATCTAATAAATTCCTTAGAAATAATTTTTTGATAATTGCATTTTACATTAAGATCACATTCACTATAGTTGAGGGATTCTTATACTATCAATACTGTGAAAAATAGAAATTATTATTTCATTCCTTTAATCCATTTATTATTCACAATTATAACCAATGGTTTCTATGTAATCAATTTCCTAATCCATATCAAGTCTTACTCGAGAAAGGAAAATTCTAGAGGAACATTTCATTCCAAAATCATTAAAATGGACATTTAATGGATTAAATGATATATAAAAAATTACATCAATCTCAAAATATTTATGAAAAAGAAAATTGTTATAATTTGTTATAAAATAATTATAAATATAATAATTTTATCTCTAAAACCTTAATGGAAACATCCAATGTTTATTTAAATGCATTCCGAAAAAATTAACCTTAAGACATCCCCAAAAAAACATCTTACCAAACAAATGACAAAAAAATATGAAATATTTGACCACATAAATTTATAAAGATAAAAATTAAAATTTATCAAAGACAACATAATGTATATGATAATGTATCATATCATAAATATGATTTCCATGATCATATATTCTTCTTAAATATTATATTTCATTCCATGAATCATAAAAAACATAAATAAAAAAATAAATGATGTGTGCACAACAACCCCCTCAATGTGATATGACTCATTCATGATATACATGGAACTTATAAAATATTATTTTAATAATCATTTGATACATAAATTACATAAATATAAATTTTTTATTATAATATTCGTTTATAACATATGATTATTATTCTTTGAACATGAAAATTATATGAATGTAGTGTTCATGCGTACATACTACCTACTATCCCCATGGAATTTGGATTTCATTTTTTATATAAAAATATTATGGATATTATAAATACATATATATAGTAAATATATGATACTTAAATAATGAATAATATTCTAGATATGACGGACTTTGAGCACATATAAATTTTACATCAAAACGACTTCATTTTTGACTCATGTACTGATTATCGAAAAAATAACCAATATGAACCTAAAAAATTATTTAATTCATGTAACAAGGTATAAATTGATATAAAATGATTAATAAACACGAAAAATTATCTCAAGAATGTATAAATTAACGTCATATTATTATTTAGGTACATAACGATTGTATGTGACTAGCCACACACATGGTTAGGGATTTCATCCCAATCCCCTTTTATAGAGGCATATTTTGATACTAAAAACACTAAATTTTATAAGTGGTACAATAATCACCACTTTAATCTAATTTCATTTAATGAAAGTATTTTTTATATGATGAATATTACTAAACTAAAAAATGAATATTTTTTTATTACATATTGGTAATGACTCCTCTACAGTTGTAACATTGAATTGTTATTTGGATTCTATTATAAGACATAATTTATTTACAATGAAAATAAATCCCGTATTAATTTTTGGGTGTTTTGGTATTTAAAATGTTTTCTAAAGTAGATTTCCTATTTCCACTTTTTTAAATGATCTTATTGGATTGCAAACAGATATATTATGATAGAAATGTTGATTATTTCAATCTATTATTTGTTATGATTATATATTGGTATTTTGGAAATTTTTCTGGCGGTTACGTGATAATCAAATGATGGTTGGTTACATTATAAAAAAAATTATGGTTGGTTCCATGATAAATCATAGAAGTGTGGTTACATTATAAACTACAATGCATTGTGTATGGAAGTCATCTTTATGGCTATTCCAGTTAGTGATATGTGTAAAAGTTGACCATATTGTTACTCCATTTATTTATTTTTATGTCCCAATTTACCATTATATGTTATATGATTCTTTCTATAGGATTTATGGTTATCATTTGCGTACAAAAAGGGTAAGTAGTGAGCTATATTTAAAATGAGATACTTTGGGTTTTTTATTTGTTGAATTTTCGATTGAATGTTGTTGGTGTAATGAATAATTATATTTTATTTCATGTTGTAGTAGAATCATCTCCATCAGACAGAATTTAGCATGTTCAGAATGAAGATAGTGATTTTTAGAAAAAGGTATAATTGGATCAGAAGGGTAATTATCTTGAATATTTCATTGATTGGGATTGTGTTTTGAGTCTTTGAAATATATTATCTGTTAATTTTGATTCATAGTGTAAGAATGATTTGGTATCTAAAGCTCATAGTTCCCGATATTTATTTCATCTTAGAAGTATTATGGTGTACAAGGATCATTATGAGTATTAATTATGGGATTGAATGAATAGGGATAATGCTAACATTACTATGAAGTATTTGACTTGTCAATAGATTAAAGTAGAATGATAGTTACCAAAAGGGATGCATTAGCCTTTTCTACTTATATAGTGGAAATGGTAAAATATATCCATGAATATAGTAGTGGGATTATTAAAAAATTATCATCTTAATATTGATATCTAGGTTATAATTGATTGAATGACTAAATTAACAAATTTTCATCCTTTTCTAGATACAAAATCTCCAGTTAAATATTATCAATTGAATATTTGAGAGATAGTTTGGTTATATGGAGTTCCTCTCACTATTTTATCTAATCATGATCCCAAGATCACATATAACTTTGGGAAAAGCCTTTATAATCCATTAGGAACTAAATTAATGTTATGTAAGTCTTTTCATCCTCAATTAGATGAGAAGTTACAACAAAAAATTAAAACCATAACGGATAAGATATATTAATTTTCAATGGATTATTATAGAAGTAGGGAAAAACATATTTCAATTGATGATTTTTATTACAATATCAATTTTCATTATAGAATTTATATGGCTCACTATTATCCAATATATGGAAAGAGGTGTTGAACTCCAGTTTTTAGGGATGATGTAGGGGAAAATATATAGATGGAAATACAATTGGTACAAGAGATTTTGGAAAATGATAAGTTGTTTTAGAAGAACATGTAGACAACAGAGTGATGGCAGAAATGTTATACAGATAAATAGATGAATGATCTTTATTTCGAGGAGGTGATTGGGTCTTTCTCAGTGTTTCTCCATGTTAATGAGTGATGCAGTTTAGTAAGGAGGTAAATATGAGTATATGGATCATTGGACCCTAGGAAATCATATATAATGCTTCATCAGTTTCCTAAAAGGTGGATTTATCTCTAATTTTATATGAGTTTCACAATGATGTTCTTGTTTCAATGTTGAAGAAGAATATAATGGATCCATCTCATGTTTTCTTACCAGAGGTTATCTAGTTGGAAGAGAATCATTATTATAATGAAGATCGAGTAAAAATTCCTGATCACATTGTGAAAGTGTTCGGGAATAAATTTTTTCTTTTGGTAAAGGATTCATGGATAAACCATACGGTTTTTGAGGAAATTTGGGAATATGAAAATGCTATGAGGGGTAAATACCCCCAATTATTTGATAAGTAAATAAAATTGTGGGGACAAAATTTCCAAATGGGGGAATGATTTAACATTCCAAGTATTTATAGAACAATAATTATATATATATATTAATATTTATGAATAATATATTAATTATTAGTTAAAGAGGACACATTGATTGATATCTTACTTGAAACACAATAATGGGTTTCTCCAAAATCTTACATTGCATGCAACATTGAGTTATACTAAAAAATAATATAATAATATTATTGTTATTTTCAATAGTAGTTAACACCTAGCCATTGTATTGATATAAATTAATATAACTAACTACAATTTGATTATACATGTTTTTAAATCTTTTATACTTTATTCCAATAAATTTTAATGGTTTAAAATGAGTGCGAATCCAATTTTAGGTATAAAATATTCTAATATTTTTAAATGGTAATGTTACCTCATTTAGATAGAGAGACCATTTTAAATCACTTTTTTGTCACCTTAATATTTTCTATATGAAAAAATAAAAATCTTATCTAGAAGTAGAACAATAAAAGTTACTTTGGTTTTTTTTTGTATTTTTCTAATCAAATTCATATTTATTAAATAATGGAAAATACTCCATTTTAATTCAAAACTGCCTTTTAACCTAATTTATTTATATAGTTATGTAATACTTTTAAATGGTTTTAAATTTTAATTGTATAATGTTTTTAACAGTTAAATACAATTATGGTCATTGTATGTAATATCACTTTTGAATTAAAAATAAACGCATATTAATCGTTTATAGTTATATTTATTAGAAAACACACTTTCTAGTTTGAACAACAATAATTAATATTAAATTAGTTAATAAAATATCTATTATTAGAATTATAAAAATTGGGTTTCATATTTGGAATTATAAGGTCAAAATTATTTTAATAGGTGAATTTTATTTTTGGAAATTATGAATTGTATCATCATTAATTATTTTCATTTACTATGGTTAAGGGTAAATCATGAAATAATTTGAAGAAATAATATTATAATAATATAAAACTACCCTAACATGTTTCCATATCCTATTTAATGAGATATTTCTGACCATGATCACCCTTAGGTTGATCTTTTCCATTTGGGAGCCACATCGGTGAGAAAAGGACATGTTATAATAATTAAATTACAGTAAATACAAATATAACATAAACATCTATCTTTTTACTAAATTTTTTTAATATTAGGTTATATGACTAATATCATTGAATATTAATAGTATTTACCAATATAAATATATTTCCTACATAATTTTATTTTTTTAATAATTTTTATATATTAAATATATAAATATGTTTATTACACAATGATGATGCATTGATTACCTTAATAATGAAGGATTCAAATAAATGATATTATAAATATTAAAATAAATATAATTTGATAATTTTGATGCCATCCACAAAATTTATCGATACTATTGACATATTATATATGATTTAATTTTTTTTCGACGGAATCATGTTTCTATGAATTTAACTGAAATCAATAACTAAATAGTGTAAAAAATGATATTAATGAGTTTTAAAAAAATTATTAAATGAGATAATTGTCTAAAAAACCAAATATTTCTCCAAGTGACTTAAATAATGTTAAATATTTCATTAATTTTCCACATGTGTTCCTCTTTTAATTTTATAGTATCACTATTTACCATATATTATAAAAATACAAGAAGACAAGCTAAGAGTTAATGTTTTAATGTTATGGTTAAAGCCAATAATTAAGGTTAAATTTGTGTCCTAAACATGTCTAAAATCTATTGGAGGAGTGTATTTCAAACCATAATCATATTATAATCAAAATATATAAAATTTTAAAAATTATAAATCCAAAATAAATTTATAATAAAATAATATTTCTAGGCATTCCAAAAGTACCCATCTGTCCTCTTATAAAAGGAAACAACCTCTACCCACATACTCACACCCCTAATGCCCCTTGCCTTATCCAAAATCCTGTGAAATAAGTTACTAACATTATTATTTTCATTTTATAATACTTACCTTGGGAATAAGTAAATTGAAGAAATCATTTTGGCTCAAATGAAAAGAAGTTACCTGACCAATTGGTAACTTCTCTTATCATGTTTCTTTCAATTATTTTATATATCTATTCTGTATACACTTACAATAATTTATTTCATAAAAAACCATTATCTTAAATAATCTAGGATTTTTCTATTGGATTAATTCAATCTACACTTACACTCCCCTCCATATAATATATACAAATATAAAGTTTCGGTGTACGATGAACTACTGCCTCACGAAATGATGATTGTCCAATATTATCCAACAATATCTCATGGTGGCCATTATGATGGTACTATATTTATATATGAAATATATTATATTTATATATTCTTTATTCTTTTATATTTTTTATTTACAACAAACCTTTATGGTATTAGTAATGTTTAAATATGATAATTTCAGTTGTGGAAGTGTGGACTATCACCTTCTCAAAGGGATATGACAGGTTCATTCTATTCCTGGAATTTATAAAGGATCATTTTGATAAACCTATGAGAAATTAATGACATTATTATAATAATTGTATTATAATATATATTGATATAAATTTATTTTTTTATATTAATACTAAAATAAAATGAAAGTAGATTTTATGAGTACGTTCGGCCTACTATCTCTATGAATGATGAATTTCATTTATTATATCCAAATATTTTGGATATTATAAATACATATATACTGGATATATATTATATTTAAATGATGAATAATATTCAAGAGAAGACGGAATTTTACACATGGTCAATTTCCATCAATAAAATTTCATTTTCAACACAAATACTAATAATTGACAAAAGAGACGATTGAAACATTAAAAATTATTTAATTTTTATAACATGGATATAAGAAATATAAAAAAAATAACAAACAAGAAAATGGTTCTCATGAATGTATAAATTAACCTAATATAGTTATTCCAAAACATAATGATTATACATGACATTTATGATTCATGGTAAGGGGCTTTGTCTAAATCTCCATTAATTGATGTATATTTTTATATTATACACCTCCTTATTTTATAAGGAGAATAATAAAACCCTTTGAAATTTAATTTCATACAAAATTTTTTTTTCTATGACAAATTTTAATAAATAATAAAAATGAATGTTTTTAGCATATGCGGTGACAATGATTCCTCCACCGCCATAATTGTTTTTTGATTTTTTTGATTCCTCTACAAGAATTAACATTTTTAGATGGTAAATAAATACCTTATTAGCATTTTGGGAGTTTTCTTACTGAAAAGGGTTTTTCATGTGTATTTACAATTTCAATATCTTGAAATGATATCTTGTGATTGAATATGAAATTTTTTGTAACACCCCAAGATTTCATAGTGTGTTATTTTTTCCAAATAATTCAATAACTTTCACTACACGCAACACCGAGTTCAATCACACCATGACTTATAAAAAAAATCCATTTAAAAGAGGTTATGAATAGTATTATCTAAATTTTAATCTTTATATAATCCTTATAATTTTAGAATCCATATTATGAGTTTCTTAGATATAATGCAAGAACAAATTCATTTTCAGTATTGCACTTTTATCAACTTTTAATAGTGAACCCTTTTTAAATACAATATTTTAAACTTTTTGACTAAATGGGGACATCAAAAATTTAAAATGAAGCTTCCACGGTACGCTTTCTTTGAATAATACAGTAGCGTGTGTTGTACACAACCTTGAGTTTTAACACACACCACAACCAATCAAACTAGCCGTTATGAATAGTAATACCTACTTTTCGAAATTATATATATTTTATATTTTAAAATGGACTTCATTTCTGGATTCGGAATATCGAATTTAGCCTAAGGTGAATTTTTGGTACTTTTCGGATAACATTCATATTTTGATGAATAGTGACAATTACTAAATTTTAATTAAAAAGAACTTTTTTAATCAAAATAATTAATAGTGATAAATTATGAATTGGAGTGGTTTTAAATTATATTTAGAATACATTTTTACCATTTAATATAATGTTGGTCATTGGACATAATTTTACAATTAAACCGAACATAAACAAGTGTCAATCTTTTGATATATATTATCTCTTAAAAACACGCTTTTTGTTTTGACAGCGGGAATTAATTTTAAATTAATTTCTGCCACTTCTGTGTTTTGAATTTAGGAAAATGGATTCCATATTTGAAATCAGGATGTTCAAATTGTGTAAATAGGTAACTTTTATTTTTAGACATTTTGAATAATTACTGCGGTAAATATTTTATTTACCATGGTTAAGGGTAAATCCTGTAAATAAGGGTTAACAAATAATATTATAATAATACTAAATTACCCTAAAACGTGTCTTAACCCTATTGGTTGATACATGGTCGACCATGGGCATCTTTGGGTCGATTTTGGGACCCCATGGATCCACTTGTAAGTGATAATGACACATTATTTTAATTAAGTTAAAATGAATACAAAAATGACACAAGCATATATCTTCTAGAAAAACAATTGTTACATAGGGTTATATATGTTGGATTTTAGATTATAAATATTAATTAGAAAGATAAAAAGATTTCCAACATAATGATATTTTATTTATAATTTTTAGACATTAAATAAGTTATTTTATTTATGACACAATGATGATGCAGTAATTACTATAATAGTGAAGAATTAAAATAATTGATATTATAAATACCCAAATAAATATAATATGAAACTTTTAATGAATTAAAGTATTTTCTAGGATAACATGATATATTAGGATTGATTTAATTGACTTTTTTCGAAGTAATAAATCTGTTATGAGTTTCGAAAAAATCAACTATTGGATAGTGTCAAAATTGACAAAAAAGAGTTCTTAAAACAAATATTATATTATTAATTGATATTAAATTCCTAAAAATCTAAGGTTCGGCCAAGATACTTATATCATGTTAGTTTCATCATTAATGGACCACTTGGGCGTCTCTTGGCTGTATATAGTAAGTTTATTAACCATATTATTTAAAAATACAAAGAGACATTGTATAAGTGAAACTAATTAACTTAGAGTTAATACTTAAAGATAAGGTTAATATAAGTACCCAAACCTGTCTAAATTCTATTTTTTGAGTGGTTTTAGACCTATACCCACCTTAACCGTTGAATAGTAAACTTTGGAGCCATTATAAACTGAATATGAATTTATTATAAATTAATATTTCTAGCTTTTCCAAAGGTGCCCCTCACCCCTCTTATAAAAAGGCACTCCTCCTTCTCATTTCTTCACACCTTAAAAGCCTTTTGGTTCGGCCCAACTCTGCCCAAATACCCTCCCAACTTCCCTAAATACAACTTACAGGCCATAGTTTGATCATAAAGCCAACCTAAGGAGCCCTTTTGATCAAATCAAAAGGAAGAACCCGAAGAAGAGGTAATGTTTTCACCACCCCTTTTTAAGTTCCTTTCTTCTTCCACTTCCTCTTTCTTTGTTATTACCATTATAAAATAATAACTCCAGTATCATATATATACTGTGATGTTATTATAAATATGGTACAACCATATTCCGTATTCTATCCATCCTTTGAATAACATGTCACCATACGTGCGTACGTACGGCTTACCGTCTCCACGTCGTGGTGTAATTGTTATTCAATATAATATTATTTGGATGGGTATAATAATGATGTGTAACTCATGTAAATAATAAATATAACATGTTAATGATTCGGTATATTTATATACCATCCATTTATATATTATTTTAATATCAAAATAATGATATTGTCATTCGTGCATACGTATGGACTACCGTCTCCACGAACGCGATGAGATTCATTCTCCATCGTATCCATTCAAGTATAATTATCATTTGATGATTTAAAAATGATGTTTAAGGACTTGATATCATTTTGGATATGAATAATATATAACCTATCCTTTACAAACATGTCTTACGTAATAAATCATATAAAAGAAAACAAGTAAGTTAACACCCGAAACAACGATAATACTAAGATATTATTATCAAATCAATATTAAAAGATCATATATGATATCATATTAATGTATATGATTATTGTATAATTTAATAACAATTATTTCACCATTATTCAGGAGGTTAACCTACCCCAACCAAGGAAAAGTACAAGGTAAGGGGTTTTCATCTCACTCCTTATTCCCGTGAGATTCATGCCATATTGCCACCATCACCTTTTGTGTGGTGTATGTACTACCCATAATTATATTCTTTGTGTAATACACCCTAATTTATGTGTATTTACATATTCATTGTATGATACCTCTTTCATGGTTTGTATGTTTCATAAGTTACCAAATTGGTGAGGGTTATTTCACAATCTCTTCATTATCCGAGGTTGTTTATACGTAATAATCTACTGGGATCTCTTTATCATCCACATCCATGTTTCTTAATAATGTATTTCAAAAAAAATTTACTATTTACAAGAATATGGGCTAAAGTCATTTATACCCTTATGTTTTTCGAAAGGAATCTTTCCGTCATTTTCTAAACAAGGCACTTTTAACCTTTTCGACAAATTTAAGGTAAGAATGTTTTTTTAAACTTATACGGCAGGTGCGGCTATTTTCCGCCGTTATAAAATATTCAAAGCTTCCCTTACAAGGTTATAAGAATATTTTCAATGAAAATGTTTTATTTTATATGGATCTTAAATTATTTCAAAATAAAAGTAGATATTTCTTTAAAAAGAATTTTGATTTCATCTATGTCAACATCCTTTGATGGATTTTAAGATTATCTGAAGTTGATTTATTATGATACAAAACTTCTATATTGTATTGAAGGTTTTGTGATATGTTTGACTGTGGATGTGCTATTTTTATACCATTCATAGTTTATGGTGAAATTTTTGACATTTCGTATGCTAGTGTTAATACGAATGTTTATGTTATGTTTAAACCTTTTCATATGGGAATGCATTGGACTTAGTAAGTGATGGGTGGAGCCCGCTATAGCTCCTCGATGCATCGGTAGGTCTCATGAGACAAACTAGTGTCTTGGCACAAGGCCTTGACAAAATCTTATTTGTAGTCTTGGCACGAGGCCTTGGCAATGTGGTTATGATAGTCTGGCATTATGCATTCCAACATTATGAAAGTGGTTAGTGATTTTGCATGTGATTATTCGATTAGTAGAATATCCATATGAATGAGTAAATGGAATTATTTCATTTTATTTATTCCATTCAATGTTTAAAGTTCATGTTTGAAAGGCTGTTGTTTTAGTTATACATTGCCTTAAATTTTTATTCTTATTTATGAAAGTTTCTGCTATATTGTCATCCTTACTGGGCATTTGAGCTCACCCCTTTTCTATGTTTTATTTTTCCCAGGAAGTGAAGAAGTAAATTATGAATGACCTGCAGGGATATTATGTGGGGATATGAGTGTGGATTATGGAGACAATATGTTGTTGTAGTAGTTTTTCATTTTATGATGTAATGTAAGACTTATGAATATATCTAGTGTTTCCAAGGCTAATAAACTAATCGGCCTTTCGAGACTTGATCTTTCCCGTGATCATGCCAATGTTATGTAATAATGCACCGACTCTAGGTAATTAGGGTCGGGGCGTTACAGTTGGTATCAGAGGAAGTTTAGTACAAAACTTGGAATCTAGATTTAGATAAACTCTGATTAGAGCACGTAGACCTAAGATGAACTTTGAGGATTAGTGTAGAAGAACTTCCTACAATTTTGATATTGTAGAGATTTTGTGAGTTTTCCGAGAAATACATCCCTGTCTGGATACGAGCAGGTAGAGGCGGCTCTGGCACAGATGTACCTAGGGGTAAAACCTGAAAACACCGCTTTGAGCTAGACTCGAACGGGAACTGGTGCACGACAACGGGCCTTGCTGCACTCTTGGTTACGACACTCCCGGGGGATATGCTTAGGATAATTCTCATTTTCTTTACAAACCATTATGAAGGGTTTATGAGTATATACATCCTCAAAGGAGACATTTTTATGATTATGGATTATATCCATAAATAGTTCAATTTATGTTAAGTGTTTTATAAGTATGGGATTATGTATTTTGATTCATAAACTGATCTAGTGTATGCCATTGTTTAGAAATGGCGTCCAGTAGAAGGAATGAGAACTCCAGAAATGCACATGATCCAAAGAGAAGGAAGGATCATATCTTTCATGGTCTTAAGCTAGAATTTATAAGAGAAATATTCTCACATGTATTATCATCATATGAAGAAATAATATCATGTGTTGATAAGATAAGTAAAGAGTATACTGAGTCCTATGGCTTTGAAGGGAAGCAAGAGAAGAAAAGGATGGAAGAGAGAAAGATGGATAAAGGGAAGATGGAAAAGAAGAATTTTCCCATATGTGGTAACTGTGGAAAGAAACACCCTGGAACTTGCCTGAAAGGAATGAGAGTTTGTTATAAGTGTGGAGGAAAAGGGAACAAAGTACGTGACTGCAAGGGTAAGAAAATGGTTTTAAATGTACAGTGCTTCATTTGCAAGGAGTTTGGACACTACCCGAACCTATGTCCCAGTCATCAGACTATTCTGCAAATGATGTTATTGGATAATAATCATGTTATGATACTACCACAGATGAAGAGGAATGATTAGAGTTCTTATGTTGATTATGTCAATTGAGTGTTGTGTCCACAATGTACTTGTTATAATAATTATGGAGTATATAAGGATTGTACTGTAGTACTATTTCATTAAGGACTTGAGATTGTGTGGAACAATGAAAAGTTACTCAATAGCAGGATACATTTTTCGAAAATATATGGTTGAGAGAATGATAAATCATAATATAGTTCTGATACTAAGGTAGAGATTTTGGAATAATACATGATTGATTTGGATAAATTATATTGGATATTCTTGACTACCTTGGAACTGATTAATGATTTGTATATTCCATCATTGTTGGGGTTTAAAACATTTTTGGATTAATGAAGTATATCCAGCATTCTATATGGAATAAGGGAGCATGAATGTAATCAATAAGGAATATGGTAATACATGATGAAGGTATTCATATGCTATTACAGGGTAAAAAGGATCTATATTATGTTTACCTTCCTTATAAATGTTGGACTGTGAGTTTGGACAGAAGTATTTTGGATAGTTCTAGTTTGGATTATTTTGGATTACCATAAAAGGACAACCTGGAGGTCGGGCGGCAACCTGTCGCATCCGGCAAGGCTGCGAGACTTGAACCCGCAACCGAAGGGCGACAAGGGTGTATCACCTACCACTGGCCCACGAGATGTCCTGGATTAAATAATGTAGTTTTTATTAAAAGATCTTTTAGATGAATTATAAATTCGTTTATTTTGGAACCCTATACCAATAGTGTAAATAGAATTTTTTTTACATTCTATTATCTTTTAGAGTGAAAGATGAGTTTGTGGTAGAAATTTATTAATGGATAAAACTCTAATTATAAAGTAAGTATATCTCCATATGATCATAGCCAATCTCATAAAAAATTCCTCAATATTAAGAAAAGAAACTTAGAACAAAAATGTTCTCCCAGATGGTACCTTAAATCATCACTAATTTATGGATTTGGGATTGTTGGCCTTTTCATAGCCATGTTCTCTACCACTCTCCATCAGATAATTGATGGTTAGATTTTTCTTCCATATCCATATTTTACTACATGGAACCCTAGTATGTGTTGTTTACGGTAATCTTCATACTTTCGACTCTTTATTTTAAATAAAGGCCTCATTAATTCATTTTTCGATGTGGGATTTCAACTAAGATATTTTGAAACGTCAAAAATGTGTTATCCTAATACCCTATGTTTTTTGAAACGATGGTATTTCAAATCATCATAGATTGATGAATTTAAGGACCTCAATTTTATACTTGTTTGTGATTGATGACCTCAATCACTACCTATAAATATTTACGTTTTTTCTCCAATTATATGTCTCTAATTTCCAACAATGTTCTCCTAATCGAGATCATAATTTGGTAGTGACCCTTTCATTTATCTTTTCCTCACATTAAGACTAAATTTTAGTAACCCAATTTCCGATGTGGGTTTTCCCAAAAATATATTTTCTATTTTCAACCTTTCCTTTTCGAAGAACAATTTCAAATTGCGAGGATGCAATTTATTGAAGGAGGGGAGAATGTAACACCCCAATATTTCATAGTGTGTTATTTCTTCAAAATAATTCAATAACTTGCACTACACGCAACACCGAGTTCAATCACACCATGACTTACAAAAAAAATCCATTCAAAAGAGGTTATGAATAGTATTATCTATATTTTAAACTTTATATAATCCTTATAATTTTAGAATCCATATTATGAGTTTCTTAGATATAATGCAAGAACAAATTCATTTTCAGTATTGCACTTTTATCAACTTTTAATAGTGAACCATTCTTAAATACAATATATTAATCTTTTTGAATAAATGGGGACATCAAAAATTTAAAATGAAGCTTCCACGGTACGCTTTCTTTGAATAATACAGTAGCGTGTGTTGTACGCAACCTTGAGTTTTAACACACACCACAACCAATCAAACTAGCCGTTATGAATAGTAATACCTACTTTTCTAAATTATATATATTTTATATTTTAAAATGGACTTCATTTCTGGATTCGGAATATCGAATTTAGCCTAAGGTGAAATTTTGGTACTTTTTGGATAACATTCATATTTTGATGAATAGTGAAAATTACTAAATTTTAATTAAAAACAACTTTTTTAATAAAAATAATTAATAGTGATAAATTCTGAATTTGAGTGGTTTTAAAGTATATTTAGAATATATTTTTACCATTTAATATAATGTTGGTCATTGGACATAATTTTACAATTAAACCGAACATAAACAAGTGTCAATCTTTTGATAGATATTATCTCTTAAAAACACGCTTTTTGTTTTGACATCGGAAATTAATTTTAAATTAATTTCTGCCACTTCTGTGTTTTGAATTTAGGAAAATGGATTCCATATTCGGAATCAGGATGTTAAAATTGTGTAAATAGGTAACTTTTATTTTTATATTTTGAATAATTACTGCGGTAAATATTTTATTTACCATGGTTAAGGGTAAATCCAGTAAATAAGGGTTAAAAAATAATATTATAATAATACTAGATTACCTTAAAACGTGTCTTAACCCTATTGGTTGATACATGGTCGACCATGGGCATCTTTGGGTCGATTTTGGGACCCCATGGATCCACTTGTAAGTGATAATGACACTTTATTTTAATTAAGTTAAAATGAATACAAAAATGACACAAGCATATATCTTTTAGAAAAACAATTGTTACATAGGGTAATATATGTTGAATTTTAGATTATAAATATTCATTAGAAAGATAAAAAGATTTCCTAAATAATGATATTTTATTTATAATTTTTAGACATTAAATAATTTATTTTATTTATGACACAATGATGATGCAGTAATTTCTATAATAGTGAAAAATTAAAATAATTGATATTATAAATACCCAAATAAATATAATATGAAACTTTTAATGAATTAAATTATTTTCTAGGATAATATGATATATTAGGATTTATTTAATTGACTTTGTTAGAAGTAAGAAATCTGTTATGAGTTTCAAAAAAATCAACTATTGAATAGTGTCAAAATTGACATAAAAGAGTTCTTAAAAAATATATTATATTATTAATTGATATTAAATTCCTAAAAATCTAAGGATCGGCCAAGAGACTTATATTATGATAGGTTCATCATTAAAGGACCACTTGGGGGTATCTTGGATGTATATAGTAAGTTTATTAACAATATTATATAAAAATACAAAGAGACATTGTAAAAGTGAAACTAATTAACTTAGAGTTAATACTTAAAGATAAGGTTAATATAAGTACCCAAACCTGTCTAAATTCTATTGGTTGAGTGGTTTTCGACCTATCCCCACCTTAAACTTTGAATAGTAAACTTTGGAGCCATTAGAAACTGAATATTAATTTATTATAAATTAATATTTCTAGCTTTTCCAAAGGTGCCCCTCACCCCTCTTATAAAAAGGCACTCCTCCTTCTCATTTCTTCACACCTTCAAAGCCTTTTTGATCGGCCAAACTCTTCCCAAATACTATCCCAACTTCCCTCACTACAACCTAGAGTCCTTAGTTTGATCATAAATCCAACCTACGGAGCCCTTTTGATCAAATCAAAAGGAAGAACCCGAAGAAGAGGTAATGTTTTCACCACCCCTGTTTAAGTTCCTTTCTTCTTCCACTTCATCTTTCTTTGTTATTACCATTATAAAATAATAACTACAGTATCATATATATACTGTGATGTTATTATAAATATGGTACAACCATATTCAGTATTCTATCCATCCTTTGAATAACATGTCACCATACGTGCGTACGTACGGCTTACCGTCTCCACGTCGTGGTGTAATTGTTATTCAATATAATATAATTTGGATGGGTATAATAATGAAGTGTAACTCATGTAAATAATAAATATAACATGTTAATGATTCTGTATATATGATATACCATCCATTTATATATTATTTTAATATCAAAAGAATGATATTGTCGCTCGTGCGTACGTACAGACTACCGTCTCCACGAACGCGATGACATTCATTCTCCATCGTATCCATTCAAGGATAATTATCATTTGATGATTTAAAAATGTAGTTTAAGGAATTCATATCATTTTGGATATGAATAATATAAAACCTATCCTTTACAAACATGTCTTACGTAACAAAACATATAAAAGAAAACAAGTAAGTTAACACCAGAAACAATGATAATACTAAGATATTATTATCAAATCCATATTAAAAGATCATATATGATATCATATTAATGTATATGATTATTTTATAATTTAATAACAATTATTTCACCATTATACAGGAGGTTAACCTACCCCAACCAAGGAAATGTACAAGGTAAGGGGTTTTCATCTCACTCCTTATTCCCGTGAGATTCATGCCATATTGCCACCATCACCTTTTGTGTGGTGTATGTACTGCCCATAATTATATTTTTTGTGTAATACACCCTAATTTATGTGTATTTACATATTCATTGTATGATACGTCTTTCATGGTTTGTATGTTTCATAAGTTACCAAATTGGTGAGGGTTATTTCACAATCTCTTCATTATCCGAGATTGTTTATATGTAATAATCTATTGGGATCTCTTTATCATCCACATCCATGTTTCTTAATAATGTATTTCAAAACATTTTTACTATTTACAAGAATATGGGTTATAGTCATTTATACCCTTATGTGTTTCGAAAGGAATCTTTCCTTCATTTTCCAAACAAGGCACTTTTAACCTTATCGACAAATTTAAGGTAAGAATATTTTTTTAAACTTATACGGCGGGTGCAGCTATTTTCCGCCGTTATAAAATCTTCAAAGCTTCCCTTACAAGCTTATAAGAATATTTTCAAAGAAAATGTTTTATTTTATATGGATCTTAAATTATTTCAAAATAAAAGGAGATATTTGTTTAAAAAGAATTTTGATTTCATATATGTCAACATCCTTTGATGGATTTTAAGATTATTTGAAGTTGATTTATTATGATACAAAACTTATATATTTTTATTGAGGGTTTTGTGATATGTTTGACTGTGGATGTGCTATTTTTATACCATTCATAGTTTATGGTGAAATTATTGACATTTCGTATGCTAGTTTTAATGAGAATGTTTATGTTATGTTTAAACCTTTTCATATGGGAATGCATTGGACTTAGTAAGTGACGGGTGGAGCCTTCTATAGCTCCTCGATGCATCGGTAGGTCTCATTAGACAAACTACTGTCTTGGCACAAGGCCTTGACAAAATCTTATTTGTAGTCTTGGCACGAGGCCTTGGCTATGTGGTTATGATAGTCTGGCATTATGCATTCCAACATTATGAAAGTGGTTAGTGATTTTGCATGTGATTATTCGATTAGTAGAATATCCATGTGAATGAGTAAATGGAATTATTTCATTTTATTTATGCCATACAATGTTGAAAGTTCAATTTTGAAAGGTTGTTGTTTTAGTTATACATTGCCTTAAATGTTTATTCTTATTTATGAAAGTTTCCGCTATATTGTTATCCTTACTGGGCATTTGAGCTCACCCCTTTTCTATGTTTTATTTTTCCCAGGAAGTGAAGATGTAAATTATGAATGACCTGCAGGGATATTATGTGGGGATATGAGTGTGGATTATGGAGAAAATATTTTGTTGTAGTAGTTTTTCATTTTATGATGTAATGTAAGACTTATGAATATATCTAGTGTTTCCAAGGCTACTAAACTAATCGTTCTTTCGAGACTTGATCTTTCTCGTGATCATGCCAATGTTATGTAATAATGCGCCGACTCTAGTTAATTAGGGTCGGGGTGTTACATTTTTTGATTGAAATGTTGATAATTTCAATCTTTTATTTTTTAAGATTATATAATGGTTCTTGGAAATTTGATGGGTGGTTACAAGATAAACGAATTCTGGTTGGTAATGTGATAATCAAAATATTGGTGGTTCCGTGATAAACCATATATGAGTGGTTATGTTATAACCTCGAATTAATTAGCAGTAGAAGTCAATCCTATGGCTATTACATTTACTAATATGTTTGAATTTTGAACCTATACTTTTTCTAATTAATTATTTTTATGTCCCAAGTTACCATTATATGTTATATGATTCTTTCTATTGGATTTATTGTAATCATTTGGTTACAAAATGATTAAGAAAATAGCTTAAATTTAGTAAAGTATATTCAATAGTTAGTAAATGTGAAATGTATAACATTGTGATAAATTATTCATTGTTTTAATGTTTTATCAAGACCAACGATTTTAAATTTTTAGTATCTATAATGAGTTTTTATGCTCACCCCAGTTCTTGAAATGTTTTTCACAGGACATTATGAAGAATAGTTTCAATGATGGGATCAAGAAAAATTTATTCTATTAAAATATAAAATGATACAATGTTTATTTTTAAAGAGTTTTTGTTTTATAAAAAACTTTATAGTGATTATAAGTGTCTACATGTAATATTAATGATTTTACGTATGAGTTATGATATCATTCTATAAATATATATACTGAAATGATCATCGCTGTGAATTAAAGAAAAAAAATGAATAATATCAAGATTAAGTAATGTTTAAGGTTGGGGCCTTACATTTATTGATATAAAATACAAAAAGGGATTAAAATACCGTAAATTATATAGAAATTATATCATTAGTGATTTTCAAAAATATTGATGACATTAGACATTGTGTTATTATATTGTTTAATAATGATGAAAATTAGTATGATAGTAACCTAGTAGATCCTTATACATTATAAACTAATGCTTGTGATCTTATTGTTTTGTGAAGAATGTTATTTTATTATTTGGATTATATATTATCAATGTTATAAACATGTAAAATTGTAACCTCCCGAGTCTGGTGCCCCTCAACTGGTGGCCCGTACCCGGTTCTCCACATGACCTCAAGTGTGTTTCCCTGAACGCCAGAAGCTGCCGACTAGCAGCAAGGGACTTGGTGAGTCAGTGGGGAAACTATGCCAACATTCGGTAAGGTGTACAAGGTAAGAAAACCACAATAAACAGTGGACGAAGAAACCAACATGCATAAAAACCGAAACTGAATAGCGGAAGCAATGTAGATATATAACTATGATGACAATGATGCAACAAGTACAAGTATCTAAGGAAAACGACAAACAAAACAACGTGCTGGAATACAACTGAAACCAAGTGCAAAAGAAAAACAAGGTAAGCTCCTCAGTATCGCAAGCCACAACGAGGTCTCATGCTCCCCAGCTCCTAATGTAGTCAAGATCCCGAAGTAGAAGGGCACTTGTCGTTATCTATACCTGCGGCAACATAGTATGCTTGTGCCCAAAAGCATGGCCCAAACAGGGTGTGAGATACAATACCAGTAGTCAATCACCCAAAAATTTGTGCCTAAAAGTCAATGAATACATGGCAGTACAAAAGAAAGAAGAAGTAAACAGAAAGCACAAACACCTACAAACCACAGTTCTAACAAGTATAGCACACAAGTAAGCAGCCATCAACAAGAATAAAAACATGTAACCCTCTAGGTAGATCTCACAGTCTAACCCCTATGGTTCGACCTCTAAGTACTAGAAACCCTCTGGGAGGCACACATAGTCTCACCCCTCTGGTTCACCTATGTAAATAAGCAGACTCTCTGGGGAAGCACTCACCGTCAATTACCCCTATAGTCTCGTATCGTGATAAAGGATATCTGGGGAAGCACTCAACATCTATTCCCCATGTGGCCCGCATCGTGGATCTACAGACTCTCTGGGGAAGCACTCAACGTCAATTCCCCCGATAGTCTCGCATCGTAATTAAAAGACACTCTGGAGAAGCCCTTCTGTCAACTCTCCCTTTGGTCTACTACTCTAGGTTCTCACAGTCCTGAGTATACCTAAACATTCTCAACGCGTGTGTATCATCCATGTAAACCTCAAGAACTACTTGGCTATCAAATAAGGCTCAACAAAAATAATAAAACAATAGTCCACAATCCTACAACTAGGCAAGGAAACTGGATAAACACCAAATAGGCAGAACACACATGGAAAAGTGATCTTAGCACAAACAAATTACTCTAATCACAAGAAATAACACCTACAAAATCAATCAAGAAAAGCAGGAAAGTAACAAGGGAAAAATAGGAAACACGCAATACCCCGTTTATGGTTATTGGTAGAAATTGCACATAATATTCATAAAATTTCTACAGAAAGCCACAAACCACCTACCTCAATCCTAGGAGATCGATATACGTGAACCTCGACTACCGATTCACCATAGAACGACGTAGATCTGAGAAAACACACAAAAAATTCATCCCACGATAACTTCAATACAAGGATGAATCAAGAAGCAAGGCTCAAGAATAAGGAAGAACTCACCGCTGTGATTCCAACGCAATCAACCGTGTTCAAATCGGAGAACAGACGGCGAGGCAGGGCTCCGTCGAAGATCTGGCCGTACGGACTCTCTCGTACGGTCGAAAACTGATGAAGAAGACGAATATGGGGGGTTAGGCGCGACCCCGGTTGGTTTAATGAAAAAAAGAAAGTACACGAAGAGTACTTCAAGAGTACATGACGTGTACTTCAATTGTTTCTGTACTCCGAAAAACCGGCCTCCACCTCAGCCTTACACACCGTGTGTGTGGCTTGGACACGGCCATCACACAACTTCGAGCCATAACAGAGTACATGGCGTGTTCTCAGAATGTACACGGCGTGTACTTTGAAAATTTCCAGAAAAACCATTTTTCGTAATAACTCTAGGAAAAAGAAAAACCATACATGAACGAAGATCCGGGTTTTTACAATAATGACTAAAAAAATATCCTAATATGGATGCATTTGTCAAATTGTAAAATAATTAGGAAAGTATGATTAAATTAATTATGTTTTGATGGTTGAATAGTCCATAACCAGTAATCAATGATTTGCTGAGATGATTAAAATATTAATTAATGACTGGGTGATAATATTTAAATAATTATGGGCTACCTTTCTCAAAAAAATTTTGGTTTATAAAAAATTATCTTTATAATCATTACGTAAATTATAAAAAAATATATTGAATTATTGTTTGAAAAGTGTCTATTATGAATGATTTATGGTTATTTATAATGTTTTAAATACATTTTGTTCAACAATTTTGTTGCTAAAATTATATTTAATGACTCCATGAAATCCATTTTTAATCTATAGTCAAAATTCCATAGGAAGGGAATATTTATAGTGTTTTAGTATCTTTATATCTTTATTTAAATGTAGGTATTATGGATAGGGTAATTTATAATTAATATAATATAACCAATTTTAGATTTTTAGGCACATAATTAAGCCTTCAGGAAACATGGATTGAGGGACATTCATGGGACTTTAGACCATCATATAATGTTTCCCCCTAGACCTACATGGAATCAATCTGTAAGGATGATATAATATTAGAGAATCCTAAGACTGGTAGGTGGAGAAAAATTAGTAGCATCCTTAGGTGGGGTGAATTGGATATGAATGTGAGGGGAGAGGATATAAGTCTATTAAAAATAATTCAGGATAATTATTTCATAAGGGCATGGCTTTTCATGACCCCTTCCCCAAAACGTGTACCCCTCCTAGGCCAGAAATGGGAGAATAAAGACAATGTCCCGTGAGTCGCACCTCCTGTAGGCCCCAAGATGGTGACTACTCTGTGGGTATAGTAAACACACATATGGTTGGCATTACCCTCTAAGAAAACACATGCGGAAGAGAGAGATAATATAGAAAACCAGCATCTCCAACTTAGACTTAAATATAAATTAAAACCCAAGTGCACATATGTAGTGTCATGAAAAACTACTACAATTGGAAGGGAAAAACTACATGTACACAAAATAAAGTAAAAACATCAGCAACAACAATGTCGAAAAGCTCCTGCAACCCCAAGCTCGTAGAAACCAGCTTGATCTCCAACCTTCTCTAAGTGACCTGTAATACATTTCATATATACATTGGGTGAGCATAAGAGTACAATTAGTTGGATCCTCCCCATAGCTGCTTGTTCATAAGTAAAGAAATCATGTTGAAGCATAGTGAGCACCAATTGAAACTAACATGTCATATAAACAGGTATAATATGCTCCCAACCTCACCATGGCTACTCACACTAAGTAACTCATTCAAGTGAGTATAATATAATAATGAATATCAAGGTTACCCTTCTTCTACTTCCCCACTAGTTTGTCACTTTACCCCAACGTCGCACATCCTAAGAATATATCTCTAAAAAGGGTTCCCCGCAGACACCTGGGTGAAGAACTACATCATGCACCACGTGCAACCAGACCCCCACGTTCGCACAAGAATGTAACCAGGTTGTATTTGGGAGCCACCATTGCTCGCATAACATGAATCATACGCCGAGTATTATACCTCAAGCCATCACATCCCTTACACTGAGTAATGATCCTCAAGTCTTCACAGCATATACATGTTACACCTATAGTAGTCCATATTATAATATATCCAGAATATATATGTGTGTGAATAACCAAAAACCTCCACACACATAAATGGGTAAAACTAACTACTATTCCTACCAGCTCATGTAACTATCTATAGAAGAGACATGGGATAAAGGGGGTAGTCATATATCCATCCTCCCACCGGAATGTCGGGGAAAACACCCCTATGGCTTAGAATCCCTGGGGTGTCAGTAGCCCAAACCAATGGGGTGGAGTAGAGTATAGAAACACAAAAAAGTACAAAATATACTATATCGCACAACCACACTATGGGAATAACCTAGTCTTAGACTCAACAACAACTAACATCACTCGGACTCCAGGATGCCAATTCTAAGACTAGGTATCCTATATGCACACATCAATTTAATGATCTTTATTGCATTACTTCATTCCCTATTTTTCATATTCACTTTATTTTAATTAATTCATTAATCCTTAATTAACCATTAACAATTTCACATTATATTTCATTAGTATAACACCTTAATTTCATTGTCCCTTTAAAATTTTAACCTCAAAATTTTATTCGAGCAAGCTTCAACCCCATGGGTAAACATCAATTATTCAATTATTTATTTAGAGTATTAATTTTCAATATTCCCAGGAATTCTAGAAAAACATTATATGCTGCTAAACACAAGGGGGATCAACACGGTGAGTAGACGAACTACCTATCGAGTCATTACCACCTATATCAAGAGCGTAGACCTATTCTCCATTGATAATATAGATACGGAATGCACTTGGTATACCCCACACATCTCCACTCTTTCATGAGAAGGATAAGCTATACCAGCTGCCCTGAATAGTGGGGAATGTAAAGTAGATAACCAATCAAAGAAACATCAAGAATCGAAAAATTCACATCCAACTCGTTCCACCATCCCTAGTGTCCCCTCCAAAACCCACATGGATAAACTAATGCATTCTCCACTCTAGGCCTCATTTGATGCCACAACCAATCAGCCTCCCTACCCCCACATATCAAAACATCTTTCCAGGCTCACATCACAACACATGAAATAGGGAAACGACCATCATATCAATTGGGATCTAGGACCTTAATCTAACAAAAAGGTCTATCAAAACCCTAAAACGAATTATCTCTTATCAAACAACTAGTTCATCAATAGAACATGGATTAACCAATTTATTTTTTGGTAGGTTACAAATTCGGTAAACCTTGTCAGTAGGCTACCACAAATAATTGAATATTCTTTCTGCACTAATTTGATTAACATAAAAATAAAATAAGAGGAACCAGATTTATTTACATGCCTCTCTACCTTTAGCAATTAAATTATTAATAAATTCCTGATTTACATTCATTACCAATTTCCATCAAGAAAGAAATAGCTAAGAATGAAAGTATAAATATGACATACTCTAAAAAAAGAGGAAATAATATACGATCGATCCCAATTTATTTATCTAGTTAAAATATTTATTATGTCAATTTCATTATGATCTAGTGGTATAACACACACAAAATCTACAGTTGAACGTAATAGAAAAGAGAAGCAATGAATCCCCTACCACGAACAGTTCTTGAGGTTTATACGAGAATGAGCCAAACAATGGGTAACGATCTCCTCCACCTGTGACAACTCTATCCCCTCGAGGATGTAGAGACACCACCACACCAGTCAACACCCAATAAAATATCATTAGGAAAAAGGGGATAGAATTCTAAAAAAGGGTGAGGTGAAACAGAAAGAGATGGACCCAAAATAATGATGATATAACATACCTTATATCGAAGATTGGTCGATATTTCTTGGTTGCAACAAAATATATTGGAACTAATCCTATGAGAAATTTTTTTATTAAACAAGTCCTACAGAAAGGATTGGGATGTTCTATCATCTCACACCCGAGAACATGGAGGAAGAACTACGGGAAGATATGTCATCCCTTTAGAAGATTCAACATAGCAATTAATTAAGATACACTAGATTTTCCATTAAAAGCATATCGCATTAAACCATGCGGGTTGACCATGTAACAAAAATATCCAGAGACTTTGGAGAAATTTATATTGGATTTTTGACCTTTGAATTGGCATAATATTCTTTAAAAAATGATTTAAATGCATATCACATCAAAGGAAATATCAAAGGGGAGAAACTGTAGGATGCTGGAAACACTGTTCACAAACTCGAAATTTGGAAAAGGAAATAGAGGTTACAGATGGAACTAACCAATCTGCAAACTCTATTCATGATCAAAAAATTTGGCCAAGGAAATAGAGGTTATCGATATACCTCACCGTTCTGGAAACATTGTTTATGAACTCAAAATTTGGTAAAGGAAATAGAGGACACTGATGGAACCTCACCATTAGAACCTCACCGTTGCACTGTTCCCATAAGGTTACTGATGACACTATTCTGAGAATGTCACCAATGACACTATTAACATAAGGTCATCAATGTCATTGTTCACATAAGGTCATTGATGACACTATTCACATAAGGTCACCATTGCACTGTTCACATATGGTAACTGATCAAACTATTCACAGAAGGTAACTGATGACACTGTTCACATAAGGTCACTGATGTCACTATTCACAAAACGTCACAGTTGCACTGTTCACATAAGGTTACCGATGACACTTTTAACAGAAGGTCACTGATGTCACTATTCACATAAGGTCACTGTTTCACTGTTCACATCATGTTGCGGATGACACTATTCACAGAAGGTCACCGATGACACTGTTCAAAGAAGGTTACCGATGAACTACTCACATTAGTCTACCATTGGAACTATTCACTGATGAAATTATTCAAATATAGTTACCAATGCACTTTTCACAATAGTCAACCGTTGGAACTGTTCACTGATAGAAGTGTTCACAGAAGGTGACCGATGACACTATTCACATAAAGTCACCGATGTCACTATTCACAAATGACTACCGTTGGAACTGTTCACAGAAGGTGACCTATGAGACTATTCACATAAGGTCACCGATGTCGCTTTTCACAATTGTCAACCGTTGTAACTGTTCACCATTGTAACTATTCACAGAAATTGAAATTTTGAAATGTATTGGGAATATAGCACCTTAACCTCCCTAAAAACCTCATACACCTAATAATTAAAATGGAATTGACCAACGCATTCTAGACCATTACATCTAATACCTCTAAAAACATTTTCAACCTTGAGAATTCAAAACCCACCTAAAGGGAATATGAAATAGGGTCTGAACAACCACCCATCGAGATACCTCTCAAAAGAGAGCTGGACACAAGAAGCAACAAAAGAAATCCAAAACATGAATGTTCTATAACCACAATGGCTACATTAATAAATGAAAAGAGGTAAACATCAAATAACATATGGTATAGATTAGGTATCTGTGAATTATGTTCCAAGTTACACTACTCTATGCCACCATGTCACCACAAGACACGAACCAAGGAGAAGGACACCCACACCAAACCTTAACATTGTTTTCCTGGATGTCCACGGTTCACTCATCAAAGTTGGATAATCATCAACATTGATCTCTCTCCAATCAATGATGTGAGAGTCATCATTAAAATAATGATGAAGTTGTGATACATGGAAAAATCTTGTATCTGACTCATCTTCAAGCGAAGTGCTTATCGATATTCCACAACTCCAACATGGCATAACATCTCGAAAGGCCCATCAAACTGGGGAGAAATCTTACACCCACAAACAAACCATCTTTGCCTACAACGTGGAGTCACCATTAGAAGCATGCAATCCACAAAATAGAACTCCAAGTGTCTCCTCCATTGATCAAGATATGATTTCGAATGATCTTGTGTTATCATCAACCTCTCATGACTCACTTGAACCATCTATATTGTATTATACACTAGTTCTAGTTCGAGAATTGCTGCCTCTATGTCCTCAGTCCAACAAAATATAAAACAGAAATTTCGCACATAGAAGGCTTCAAATAGCGCCATACTGATGGTGGAGTGGAAAATATTGTTGTATGAAAACTCCACCAAGGGTAAGTCCCCCATCCATGAACCTCCATAATCCATGACACAAGAGTGTAACATGTCTTCAAGAGTCTGAATGGTTTGCCTTTTCATACCGTCTGTTTGAGGAAGAAATTTAGTGTTAAGGCATTTCTACGAACTAAAATCATGCTAGAGACCTCTCAACACCCTAGTGGTAAAATGTGGTTCTCGATCGTAAATGATCATATTTGGGACTCTGTGATGTCTCACCACCTCTAGTAGATACTACCTCAACAAAACATCTACTGATCTTAACTCTATGATTGTTATTAAGTGGGTGGATTTTGTTAACTGATACACACCACCCAAATAACAACTTATCCCCCCTGAGATAGAGGTAAACCAGCGAAAATTCCATTGATATGTTCTCCCACTTAAACTGAGGAACGCCTAGTGGCTTGAGTAGACCACCAGGTACATGTTGTTCAGCCTTCACCTTCTGGAAAGAAATACATCGAGACGCAAACTCTGTAACGCCATGCTTCCGCCCAGGCCACCAAGACAGGATCCTCAAGGCTTAGTACATCTTTGTCATGCTAGCATGCACTGCTAATGGGGAACTATTAAAACTTCTGAGAATTGTCTCATGAATCATTATAGGAACAAATATCCTTCCATTAAATAACATTCGGTGTTGTTCATCCTCAGACCAACCATAAAGAGCGTTTCCACAAACAACTCAGTATCTCTAAAACCCCACCTCTAGGTCCCCCAAATGGGACTCTTCCACCTTCTAAACCAGAGATGGATACACATTCATCAGAAAAAGACAACCTATTCCCCTAACATATCTCGTATCATGATTTAATTCTGAATGTTCTTCCATTACCATCCAAGAGTCACCTGATTCATGTATGATATCACTAAGTTACTTCTGACTCCGTGAATCAGGTAAAACATTCCACATTCCTAGTGTATATGATATTTCGAAATTGAATTCCTGTAAGAACTCCATCCCCCGAAATAGTCATAAACTCATGTCAAGCTGGGAGAAAACATACCTCAGGCTCTTATGATCAGTGAAAACCATGAACCACTCACTAAGGAGGTAATTCCTCAACAAATTCATAGAAAAAACTACAGATACCATCTCAAGATCTTAGGTGGCATAATAATGTTCATGGGGACATAACTACTGAGTCCCATAAGAAACAACTGACAAATGATGCATCAAAACACAACCAAACCCAAGATGTGAAGCATCATAGAAAACATCAAACTGATCTCCCTATACAAGAAGACAATGAACTGTAGAACTTACTAACATATCCTTCAGAGACTCGATAGCATTGTGAAAATGATAATTCCATATTACCTCATGATCCTTCCTATTAAATCTTGTCATAAGTGTCACAACTCGAGATAAATTGGCTAAGAAAATATTGTAGTAGCCTACGAGACCACATAAACATTGCACCTCTGACACAGTCTTGGGGGATTCCCAAGACAAAACCACTTCTATCATCGATGGATCCACAACTACTCCATGTTGGGAGACCACATGCCCAAATAAATGGATATCTCAGGCCCAAAACTCACACTTCGAAAACTCCTTAACTCCACAAAAAACTGATGTTGACGAAGATCTCCCAAAATAGCGTGTTGATGGCATGAATTCTCTTATTCATACCTGGAGTACACAAGGATTTCATCAATGAAAATCATAATAAACTTTTCCATGAACTCATGAATCATAGTGTTCCTCAATCCCATGAACACAGCTGGAGCATTTGTCACACCGAACGACATTACGACAAAATCATAATGCCTATGATGACAATGGAAAGAAATCTTTGGGATATCATAATCCTTCACACGCATCTGATGATATCCTGACCGCAAGTCGATATTTAAGAAACAACTATCAACCTTTAGTTGATTGAATTAATCATCAATCCATGGAATAAGATAGTGATTATTTGTTTTCACTTTGTTCATGGTAAGATAATGAACACACAAATGCAAACTATCGTCAACCTTCATCACAAACAAAATGGGTGCACCACCACGATGACAAACTTAGTTGAGAAAAACCACACTATAGAAGACCATCCAATATTATACATAGCTCTCATAACTTAAAATGGGCCACCCTATATGGAGACATAGATATAAGAGAATCTCTTGGATGTAGTTCTATCCAAAATTCGATCTCTTGTCGAGAGGGTAATACTAAAACCTCTTCTGGAAAGACATCATGGTATTCTTCTACGACCCTAAAAACACCAGCTACTGAACATATGAATAACTAATTTTTATCTCAACCATCATGGATGATAATGATGGAACTCACCTATAACCCATCTGAGGATCTCACTCACTAAAAAACACCACCGTCTCTCCAACCGCATCGATGAAAACACCATATTACTGATGAAAACCATGATAGATTGCACTGAATACAACCAATACATGTATTGGATGATGTAATGTTTTCATATTTGGAAACATATTATATCTCCCCAAGTGTGGGGCTGCCCCAACACTATCTCACAGTCTCAACATACATCAAACAAGTCAGCTCGAACACGAAATGGCATAGTCAACTCCAAGGAGACTAGAAGCCTCTATAAACAATGTCCCAAAGCATGGGAAAGTGTAGGTGATATGAAGGATTATGTCGATATTGAATAAAACAAGGCATTCATTATGGTAGAAAACCAGCAACGGGTACCTCGAATGATATCTGGCTTGCCTAGTGCTGGAAACGCTAAAGCATGAAGCTGAACATGAACTCCTCCATGACCTCTCTAGACCTGATGATGATAACTTCCATGGTCATTCTCGACTCATTGAATATGGGGTGCATCGCAAGGATATCCTCTACCTGCCCCATCCACCATCTGCTGATCTAATGTTAGTGAAACATGCTTTTGAAGCCTCTACTGGAACTACCTCAACGGAGGATCATGGAGCAAAACACCTAGTACATGATGATTGCTCTAAATGGTTGGGCACTCTCACTACTGATGACCTCATCCACCCCAAAAAAACAAGTTTCTAATACCTTATCATAGGCCTGCTAAGAATATCCTATGGAGAAATGAGAAGTAGAGGGTTGGGACCTACTCCTAGAAGAATGGGAACACTTTACACTGAAAACCAGAACCTCGGACCACAGGTCGACTTCCTGAGGAATCATGTAGACTAATGTCTCATGATGATCCGGTTCTGGAAAATGTCCCCTTGACTACCTCTTCCCTATCCATCACCACAAGATATGTCTTCAGCAAAAATGGGGTGACCTGGTGCTAGATCATTAGACAAAAAGCCTCATCAAAATGCCTCACACTGGCCTCCTCATCTAGAGACAGGTCTGAACCATATCGTAAATGGTTCCTTAAACATATTCCAAATTCTTACACTCTAGAGCTCCCCTGTTGAAGGGTAAGAAGATCATGGCGATGGGATGCCATCGTGGTTGAAGAAAGAATCCCGACTCTACTCTTGTCTCAAAACTCCTCCCATGAAATAGATGACTCCTCACGATCCCTGAGGATCAAAAAGAACCACTGCCTTGTTGCTCTATGTAGAATCGTCACAACCAAGGACACCCAGTCTTCCTTCCTAGCAAGGATTGAAATCAAGCCTATCTCGACCTCCTCAAACCAGTCATCTGTGACTATATCTGAAATGGATCCCTCATACTTTTGTAGGCCCTAGAGCTGAAACTCTTGGAGTGTCCTCCTTTATGTTTCACCGTCGTCAACCTCTACCCTACGACAATCTTCTAGCACAGCTTGCTGAAAGCTTCTATTCAATGCTGAAAAAGATGTTGACCTGCAACCATACCTATAAAATAACAAACATTTAGAGCTACTATGCCTAGAATATGGAAGAATCTTCATTAATTAATTATTTTTTTATTCATTTTAGGTTAACATATCCCATGGTCTACCCATTCAACCATATAAACAAATAAGAATGATGAATGATGCAAGATCCTTTCCTAGGTCTCTAACATGCAACTAGTATCCCCTCATTTTGTATCCTCTGTATACATAATGTTCCGTACATCAGATCATAGGGGGCCCTAAATGCCTTTTTTCAGTCAATCTCTAGTGTTTATATCACTTGCAAAACTTGTGTGAAACTATTTCCCTACCAACCCATGAAACCACACCTATGCCTCACTCTAAACTCCATCTTATCCCTCAAAATGCTTATGAAATCACTGTGTCACGACCCCCTCCCAAAAAAGTGTATCCATCCTGGGCCACAAATGTGATAAGGGAGATAATGACCCCTTAGTACCACTTCAAGTAGGCCCCGGGTTGGTGACTAGCACCAAGGGTGTAGTAAACACGCAGATGGGAGTCATTACCATCTATGAGAACACATGTGGAAGAGGCAGATAAAATAGAAATGAACCAACTCCATCATAGACTAACATTTTAAAGGAAACCCAACTGCACATATGTAATGTCATGAAAAACTTTTACAACTAGAAGGGGAAAACTACATGTACCCAAAAGAATGTAAAAAGAGCAGCAAACACAAGACCAAATAGCTCATGCCACTCTATTCTAGAAGAAACTAGCTTTTTTCTCCAACCTCCTACAAGTTACCTGAAAAATAGCTTATATATACATAGGTTGTGTATAACAGTACACTCAGCAGGATCCTCCATGAAGCCTCTTGTGAAAAAATAAAGAAAGCATACTAAAGCACAGTAAAAAACAAGTGAAACCAACTCTTCACCTAAATAGTTATACTATGTTCCCAACCTCAACAAGGCTACTCTCACCAAATAACCCATAAAAGACTATATAATATAATAAAAAATGTAAAGGGTACCCCAATACTAATTCCCCACTAGTTTGATGCTTTTCCCCAATGTCGCATGTCCTAAACATCTCTCTCTAAAAAGGATTTCTGGCAGACACCTAGGCGAAGCACCACATCATGCACCTCGTGCATCCAAACCACCAAGTCCACACAATATTATAACCAGGTAGTTTTGGGAGCCACCATAGCTTGATTAATGTGTATAATATGTTGGGTGTTATACCTCAATCCCTTACATCCCATACACAGAGTGAGGATCCTCAATCCATCACAACCTATACACGTTATACCTATAGTATCCCATAGGATACTATATCTAGAATATATATGTCTGGGAATAACCACAAGTCGTTATCTCCCTATACACACATTATTGGGTAAAACTAACCACTGTGCCTACTAGCACAAGTGACTACCAAGAGAAGAGAGTGGGGCCATAGGGGGCTGTCATCCATCCATCCTCCCACCATAATGTTGGGGAAAACACATCCAAGACTCAGAATTCCCAGGGTGTCACTTTCCCTAACTGACTAGGTGGAGTAGCATTTAGAAACAAAAAAATGTACAGAATATAATATATCTCACAACCACACTATGGGTATACCCTAGTCAGAGTGTCAACTACTGCTAACATCTCTCAGACTCTCACCTTCTACATCAAAGACTAGGTATCCTACAAGAACACATCCATTTAAAGAGAATAATTGCAATAAATTATTCACTTATTGTCGGTTCCACTTTATGTTAAATAATTCATTAAACACGAATTAACCATTAACAATTTCACATTATATTTCATTAGCATAGAACCTGAATTCCACTTTCCCTTCAAAATTGTAACCTCCATGTTTCTTTAAAAAAATCTCAAACCCCATTGGTTAAAATCATTTATTTAATTATTTTTTACAGAAATACATTCCCATATTCCCAAGCATTCTAGAAAAAAAATTTATGCTACTAAACACAAGGGGGATCAAAACAGTGAGTAGATGAACAACACATTGAGTCTTTTCCACGTATAGTAGAAGCGTTGCCCCATCCTTCTTTGAGAAGATAGACACAGAAAGCACGTGGCATACCCCGCATGTCTTTACGCCTTTGGGAAGAAGGGTAAGCAAGACCAACTAACTAGATCATTGGGGAATGTAATGCCAATAAAAAATCTAAGAAGCATAAAGCATCCAAACATTTAAATCCAACATGTTCCATCATCATTGGTGTCTTCTCCAACACCCACATGCAAAAAATGATGCATCTTGCTAGTCTAGGCATCATCTGCGACCATAACCAATTGGCCTCGCTACCCCCACATATCACAATAGCTTCCCTGACTCACACCACAATACAAGAAGCAAGAAAACAACCATCATATCAATTGGGATCGTGGCCCTTAAACAAGAAAGACTATAACTCAGAACCCTACAATGAATTATCTTTTTTCAAATAACCAGTTATTTAATCCATCCATGATTAATCGATTTTTTTTTGTTTCTTACAAATTCAGGAATCCTAATTAGATGGATAACCCAAATAATTAAACATTCTTAATTCACCAATTTGATTAACATAAAATTACAACAACTTGAACCAGATTCCTTTAAATTAAAATTTATCTTTAGCAAAATAATTATCAATTAATTCAAGATTTACATTCTTTACCAATATCCATTGAAAAAGAAACAGATAATCAAGAAAACATAGATATCACACGATCTAGAAAAAGAAGAGGAAATAACATACAATTGATCATAATTTATTTAACCAGTTAAAATATATATTATGCAAGTTTCACTGTGATCCAGTGGAATAAAACATGCTAACTCTACAGTTACAAGTAACAAAAACGAGAAGTAATGAATCCCCTACATCAAATAGTTATTGTTGTTTATACGAGAGCGAGCCACACAATGGGTTACGATCTCCTCCCCCATGACAACTGTATCCATCTGAGGATGCAGAGACACCACCGCACCTATAAACTCCCATGAAAAGTATATTAGAAACTATGAGATAGCATTCCATAATAGGTTGAGGGTAAATAGAAAGAGATGAACCCAAAATATTATCGATAGAACATACCTTATATCAAAGACTGTTTGTTATTTCTTGGTTGCATCAAAACAGAGCAGAACAAATCGTAGGAGGAAACATTGATTGCACAACTCCTACCAAAAGGAATTGGATGTTCTAGAATCCCTCACCCGAGTACAAGGATGAAGAAATAGGGGGAAGATATATCATCTATTTAGAATATTTAAAGGAGTAGTGGTTTAAGATACTCTGGATTTTCCATTAAAACCAGACCGCATTAAACAATGGAGCTTGATTATGTAAAAAACATCTTGAGCCTTTGTATAAATTAATATATGATTTATGACATTTGAATCGGCCTTAGAGTCCATAAAATGTGGGGTTTAATGCATTTTAGGTCAAAGTAAATGCCAAAGGGGCGAAATTTTTGGATGATGGAAACAATGTTCACAAAAATGAAATATGTTAAAGGAAATTGAGGTTACTAATGGACCTCACTATTATGGAAACATTTTTCACAAACTCAAAATTTGGAAAATGAAATAGAGGTTACCGATGGATTTCATCATTCTCGAAACACTGTTCATGAAAACAAAATTTGGAAAAGAAAATAGTGGTCATTGATGGTACCTCACCGTTGGAACCTCACCGTTGCACTGTACACATATGTTTACGATAACACTATTTTCTGAAGGTCACCAGTGGCCCTGTTCAAACATGCTCACTAATGTCAATGTTCACATAAGGTCATCGTTGCACTGTTCACAAAGTTTACCAATGACACTGTTCACAGAAGGTCACGATGACACTATTCACTAAAGGTCACCGATGTCACTATTCAAAAATGGCCAATATTTCACTGTTCACATATGGTTATGGATTGCACATTTCACAGAAGGTCACTGATGACAATGTTCACATATGGTCATCGTTGTCACTATTCACATAAGGTCACTTTTTCACTATTCACATAAGGTTACTGATGAAACTATTCACAGAATGTCACAGATGACACTGTTCATAAATGGTTAACGATGTACTGTTCACAACGATCTACAGTTGGAACTATTCACTAATTGAACTTTTCATAGATAGTTACCGATGCACTATTCACAATGGTATGCTATTGGAATTATTCTATGATGGAACTATTCATAGATGGTGACTGATGACACTGTTCACATAAGGTCACTCATGTCACTGTTCACAACTGTCTACCATTGTAACTATTCAATGATGGAACAATTCATAGAAGGTGACCGATGACACTGTACACATAAGGTCACTGATGTCAATGTTTAAAACTATATACTATTGGAACTATTCACCGATGGAACTGTTCACAAAAATTGATATTTGGAAATGTGTTGGGGATATTTTACCTTGACCTCCTGAAACAGCTCATACACCTGAATTTCTCTAAGGAATGAACTAGAGAGGTCCTAGACATTACATGACTAATCTCAAATATTAATTATGAGTAATTTATTTATCGAAACATAAAAGGAAGGTAGGAGGGATTGTGGAAGTATAGTATTCAATGCGTTAAATAATATTTCAGAAAAAGTGATTGATCAAATGGAAATTTAAATCTTCATGCATCAAGTATAGAAAATTCAACCACAAATAATTTTCCAAAGAAACACATCATTCATGTATTTTTTCTCTTATTATATTCAAATAGAATATCCCTTTCATTCATCAACTCAAATTTTTTCCATCCATTATTAATATGCATTCCACTTGAAATATAGCTTAGATGAATTTTATTCTCATCATTGAGATTCAAATGTAAATAGCTTTCAACACATACCTCAAAAAAATATAACTTACCCTAAAATTTCAAGGCATCTAACATCTCTACCATGTATTGAAAAAATCCTAATTAAATATAAGGGAATAACCATTAAGTATCTAGACTCTATGAATTAAATGATGGTAGGTAGATGATATAAACATGTAAGGAAAAAAGGTTGTTCAACTCTACTGTTCATTTCATGATATTCAAAATATATTCTCAATGAATGTCTCCCATTACAAATTTTATCAATATAATCTGAAACAAACTCATTGTAGGCTCTTGATACTTGTATTTCAAATGAATTACACAACATATATTTCTTTTGTTTCTTTTTCAGAAGTTATTCTTAGGAAAAATCTCACATCCATCACCTAACCAGAGATGAAAAAAATCATCGATATGGAAATTGGTGATTATTAATCATCCAAAAACACAACCCATTTTCATTATATTTTATTTAAATGAATTTTATGAAATAGAGTATAATAGTAAAATAAAATGATATATGTAATGGCCTCCCACATATCATTGTGAAAAATATCCCAGAAAAATATCAACAATAATATATGTCATCGTACACCAAAATGATCCTCTCCCATATAAATCTTTTTAAATATAAAAAAAATTATATGAAGATAAGAAATGATAAAATTTTCTTTTAAAGAGGCTCATTTCCTATCAAGGAATTTTAAGGGTTCTACATGGTTTATAATAGATTAATGCAATGTGGGTGTCATGATATGGGCTAAAAAATAATGCCTCAATCAATTTAATGATTCTGTTCAATAATAACTTTGATATGATGCATGTATTGTTCTAGAGGATAACATACCGAAGATTTTCAGGAAATGAACTATAGTTAGAATGGATAATATTTGATTCAGAAGATGTATCAAGAATGAGACAACTGCTTGGGTCAATTACTTATGGAAATGCACATGAACAATTTAAATCTATTAATGCAATCATCTGAAATTGAAAACATGGATAAATATCTGAAAATTTATATTTACAATGACAAAATTGATCATATAAATCCCGATTATGTAAATATTAATACACATGATTATCTATACTAATTATTTTATCCATTTTATAATTAAAATACATTGACAAATAAATCAAAAAATAATGCCCAATGATTTTCAAGGGTAGTTTCATGTCTCAAATATCATTTGACTAAATAAATAATCGTTTTTGGGGCAAGTAATTTTAAATTAAATATATAAACTATTAAAAATTGATGAATACAAAATAAAATTACTAACTTGAAAATATTACTCCACTTGAAATTTGAGGGTTTAAACATGGTCTATACTTGTTGAGGTTTATCCACTTCACAACATGTATATACCCTTTATGAATTGTAACTCCTCTACAATTTCTTGTGATTTTTCCATGATGGTCTTGTAAAAAAATACAAAAGTGAAAGTACATTTTACATCCACGATAATCCGTTTTTTGGATGATTCTTTTTCCTAAAAAATAGAACATAAAAAATAATATACTAAAAAATTGGGTTACCTCCCAAAAGTTCTTTTGTTTACCATCATTGTCTCAACCTTACCTATTCAGATCAAGGTATTAATTGAAGGAAAGAGGTTACCCGGTCAAGATCTGAAAAATGCAGAATCCTTGATTCCTTGGTGTAGATTGGTCCTCTACCATTTTTCAAAAACTAACTCTATCTCCCATTATTTATAACAATATAAATTTACAAGGTCCCAATCCATCGGTTCTTGTCTATTAGTGTGAAGTTAAATGTTGCTTTAATAACTTCCCAAACATATTCTTATTCTTTTAAATCCACTTGAATGGATATTCCTCGTTAATTTTCAACTTCATCCAATGAATAATTTGTTTTCATCATATTTTTCACACTTCCTTCTTCCAACTCTACAGAAGCTACATTAGATCTCCACCTATTGTAAACATTGTCCTCTCCTATAATCAATGTCTATAAAAAATCGTGAACTTGTTCATCAGGATTCAGCATCTCTTGGTCCAGAATGAATTTTACCTCTAATCCTACACCTATTAATCTCATATCACCATTGTAACCAATAATCAATGTCCATCCTTTTTTTAGGAATTTCCTTCCCAATATTATTGAAATCTTTGGTTTATCGATGACTATCACCCAAAAATCTTCTATAAAATATAACTTATCTACTTTTACAATGATGTAGTCATGTAGACCACGTGGATGAGTAATAATTTTATCATATAGTTAAATCATAAATAGAGTTTGCTTCATCTCCTTCAATCCCGAGATCTTTAATGTTTCATATGAAATTATATTCACAATGGCACCAAAATGATATAAATCTCTACAAAAATCATCAGTATCAATAGTAATTACAATGGAAATGCTACCATGATCATGTTGCTTCATTGGTAGAATGCATTAAACAACTTCTAGAATTTTCTACTTCTAGTGGAATGGTAGCTAAGTCATCAATCTTCATCGTATTATTCACCAGTAACTTCATTAAAAAATCATACATAGTCAAGTTTATATTTTTCATAGAGAGTGTAATTATGACGTGTGTCTTCTTGAGCATCTGTAAAAAATTTATTTTTCTCATAAATCATCCCCTACTTTTCCCTATATGGATATGGTTGTGGGGTATGGTACAGTGGTGGTTTATTATCATCATCAAATTTCTCAGCATCTTTATTCAACCCTTCCTATCTTTCATCTGTTTGTTTTTCTTTTTTTCCCAATTAAATGCTACATCATAATGTATTACTTCCAGTTCGATGAAATATGTATTTCACATCAACACAAGGAGGATACTCTGGGAAGCGATGAAGCTCTCCATTTTATATTTCTCTATATTTCTGATACTTTGACCAACATGACATTCTAAATTCCTAGATGTTTCTTTTTGGTTTTTTGAGTCATTTCTTGGTTCTCAATTTACATTACCAGGATCTCTTGAGATTTTTTTCAAATCTATAGTTTCATCGGCTATGATTTTCATAAATTATGCAGGGGTCTCCTTGAGTGAATGATCTTAACTATTAGTGTTGACCCTTATTACTGAGGTTGATAACCTTGTTGTCTCAGTTTGAATCATTTTCCATGATTTTGATTATTCTATTGTGGCTATTGTAGGGGTAACCATTCCTGATAATAGTTTTAATGATTATAATAAAGATAATATTCATTTTCACAATAAATAAGTATGGGATTATATTTGGCCATCATCTCATTCATATTTCTTGTATTATTCCACATTTTAGTAGAAATCCATATATTATCTACCATTGGTACTCTTTCTTATATTCCTTATTCCAGCTACTGTTAGAAATTGTTAATGGAAATATCTTATAGTAGCTCAGAACTCTCCTCATGTGACTTTCCCATTGGATAACCTCTTCTAGTATCATCAATGATGTTGTTATTTCGCAACAAAAATCCTTTATGAATGTTTGAGTAAAAAGAAACATCTCAATTCCATGATGGGGACATCTTCAGATCAAACCTTTTACCTCTCCCATGATCTATATAATTATTCTTCAATTAATTACTCAATATTTAAAATAATTAGCCAAAAATCCACTGATTTTGAAGGATGAAAAAAAATTGTTAAAAACATATTTACCAGATCATCTCATATGGTGATTGAATGCATGGGATGAATTTGGATCAAATCATGTGCGTCATACTTCAGTGAAAATTATAACAACTAAAATATCATAGCGTCGTTTGAGATTTTCGAGAATTGGAATGTTTCACAAATCTCCCAGAAACGTCCTATATGTGAGTTGGGGTCTTCATGAGGTAGATCAATGAATTGTAGTGAGTGTATAATGATTTGGATGACTGCAGAATTGATTTTAATGTTTTCAGAATCGACTTGTGGTATCAAAATGATGGGTTTGACTTCCATGTATGATGGTCTTCCATAAATGATCAGCGGTGGTCCCCCTTTATTTCATCCTTGATTTTATGGCCTTACTCTCTAGCCTATCAGATGGTTAGATACTTCAAATTTCTCTCTCCCATTCATAGATTCATATTCATGTTCTTAGTTTCCATACTCATATTTCTTAATTTTTTTGATACAATGTCTTCTCCAATATGTTTTCAAATGGAAGATCATAAATTTTTCTTTCCCTTGAGTGGAGTAGTTGTGCAATTGATATCATCCTGAAACTAAAACATGAGACAACCAATTGTAAAATAAAAAATTAAAATAAAAGCACATATCTAAATTCCTAATTAAATGAAGCATAATAGAAATTGTCCCCGATAATAGTGCCAGAAATATTGACTTCTTTTAGGGTGTCATTAAATCCCTTGAGTCTAACAAAATTTAGAAATTCATAAAAACCTAGACAATATACATAATGATTTAGTACATAGTGATATAGAGTGATGATCCCATATGGACAGAGCATATGTATTAAATTAATTACAAAACAAAAATTGAAATTGTTTGATTTTACTACAATGAAAGAAACAATATCAGTAATAGATGGGTTGAAATTAAATAGTGTAGACATTCCAGGATGAATTATTATCATGTTAGTGTGTTCGAGATTTCATTGATATGTATTTATTCAGATTTGGTGTTGGAATTTGGCAAGTGAGGTTCCATATTCTTCTTATCCCACCCAAATGATATGACTGCACAGTTGACATGGTCATCTACATAGTGAAATTACAAAAATAGGTGACCCAAAAACAAATTTAAACATAAATATCATAGATATCACAATAGTAATGGGAAAATTTAAATAATTAATTGATATAGTGAAATACTTTTACTCAAATCAGAAGGAAAGGTCTTTCAATTTCAAAAATAAGTAGTTTCTAAATGAATAATAACATTTTTCCACAATTTAAATCATGAACAATTAAAACAAAATAATCACTAACCATACATCCTCTACAAATAACATTACCCAGTGGTATGGGACTACTCACTCATATAAGAGGTGAACATAATGGATACCTGAGAAATATTGGTAGCGAAGTGGGACCTCAGATCGTCACTTCATCATTTGGAGGCTTTTCCTTAGTGATGATTGACATCCACTACCTATGAGTGTCTTTGAAGGCATATCCAAGTCTGTATTCAATTGATTTTGTCATTGAAATCTGCAGATCACAAGGCTAGATTTTTTTTGGTTCTTTTACCCCTTCATGTTGTGTACCTCATATCCGCCTTTTTCCCTCCGTCTCATTAAATATGTTAAAATATCAAATGCTGTTTTAAATATCATCACATAGTTTACTAGTGGCTCATGACGTATACATTGATTTAATGTTTTATATGATCATTATTACATGTACTAAATAGATCCACAATAAATGAAATATACATGATGTGTAGTTGTGATAAACGATGTGTAGTCAATTTTTCTTTAGTTTTTAGCTTTTCTACAATCTTAAAAAAATCTAGTGTCATACACATTGATTTTATTTTTCAAATATTCATCATTTTCTTCCATAAAATATAAAAAAATTAAATTATTCCAAAACAAGACTAGATTAATCATCTAATTAAAATAGATTAAATATATTGAAACACCCAAAAAAGATATGAATGAAATACATGTATGACATACCGTTTATATCAATTACCATGATGATAAGTCATGTAAGGAAGAAAAATAGTTTATAAGACAATAATAATAAGAGAATAATGTATCTTTATGCATTCTACCATAATATATAGACTTTTTGGAATGCATATAATAATTGAATATAATTTACATATCATGGACGGATAACATCCAACACCATCAAAGTATAAATTTCTATACTGAATAGGGTTTAGTCCCTATTCTATACATGTATTATTGAAAAAGGAAAACATTAAGTTCAATTCATTTATTACTGAATAAAAATCATACCACATTCTTGCATACTCTATCTCATGATATTTGAATCTTTATCCATAACACTGGGGGAGATATATGTCCCACTATTAATATAATGATTGAATTCATATTTGGGCCACATTATCCTAATCATTCTCTATGTTATAACCAGATAGATGAAATGTGTATTAAAAAAATTTCATCATATCTTAACGTGTTGAGAATAGTTGGGTATAATACAATTTTTTATTTCATATCCAAAAAAATGAACTTGGATTTTATATTTGTTTTATCATTGTACAAAATGAGGAGGAGAAAAGGGTTTCATAAACCTCATTTCATGAAAAAAATAAGTCATTCATATAATCAATCTAAATTGAATTCCTAGATAATATACATAGTAAGTAATAGGTAACCCCAAATGATGTCATCTTAGTTGTAAAATAATTTTTAAGGATCATTAGAAATATTTATTGTGGAAAATGGGAATTTATATTTGATGAATTATATTAAAATCATAATACATTTTGAAAATATTTTTCTATTAAAATTAATAACAAAACAAAATAGAATCATAAAAATTAATAAAAAATTATAATTATAAATAAAAACCAGTAAAAAAATTTCTTTTCAGTTTGTATTAATATAATATTTAACAATATTTTTGAAATTATTTTTATAAAATTCATGTTTTGAAAAAAAAAATTAGTTTTGATCGAAGTGAGAAATAAAAGTGTATTTTCATAATAACATTACATTAACAATATTAATTACAATGAAGTGAAAATGTTACTATTAATATATACTATTATGAATAATTACAGTTTTATAAATTAGTTGATATTTATTTAGGGATAGATCACATGTTTTCATTAAGGGATGTATAATAATAAATAATCCTAATAAATAATGAGATTGTGGGAAATAACACTTATCACATTGGAAATATTTAATCACAATATCCTTGAAAATATAAATTTAAATGATGAATAAAGTTTCATTAAAATAAGTATATTCATTACATAACACATTATAAGTGAAGTATATACTTCTATTAAAAAATTAGTTTCAATACATAACATGCATCTAAATGAAACTAAATTAAGAAAAAATCCACCTACCATAAATATAAACCTTCATCATACACATTGGAACTCCTTGTATAGTAAATATAAGATTATTACATGTCAAAAAATGAAATATATTCTTATATATAAAATCATAGATGGTTGTATTATAAACTTTTATTACTCATTTATTATCGACTCTTGTTAATGTTATGTTTCAGGTAATGGCCATTTATTTCAAATATGTCTTGATTTATTACATTTTTATACTCATAATTAATCATTATTAAATCATATAAATTATGATAACTAGGATATAAATATAATATTTATATATAGAATATTTTTATTTATAATAATTGTAAATATAAAAATATCGGAAATGAAATAAACCGTACATAGAGACGGTATTCCATATGTATACATGATCGATGATTCCATTCACTTATAAAATTTAGTGACATAAAATCTATGGAAATATAATAAATGTGTATTATTTTTTATTTCATATATATAATATTTTTATCAAATGGATACTTAATAAAATATATTTTTTGGATTAACAAATCACACTGCTTCATGAAGTGGATATCCTCCATACTCATTAACTATGTTATACTATTCTGAAAAAATTGAAATCATAGAGGTATGTGGTATATAAATAATCATTAGCCATATTAAAATAAAAAATATATAAAATATCATATAAAAATAGAATTCAAATAATTATCCTAATCCATGAAGCTAGTAATGGAATAAAATGATAATGGTTAATGAGGTGGTATTACATTATATATTATAACTATGAAGATATAACCCATTAGATTGAATTATTTTGTTGTTGTAATATATATTATTAACATTAAAAAATTTAAAATTTTTATATAATCATATAATATTATATAAGGATAACATAAAAATAATTCAATGGGTTTTGAGAAATAACGAAAGAAATAACATGTGTATAAAAACGTTACCTCCTACTTGGGAATATACATTTGGTTTTCCCCCAAGGCCATAAATTGTTGGATTTATTCAAAAATAAATGATTTTAGTATGATGGAAGTGACTATGGGAATGCCGTTTTACATTTTTTATCCTATCCAAAGGACTTGATCAATGTGATGAGAGAGGGAGAGGGTTGGCCTTTTATAAGCGAGGTGAGTGGTAAGCTTGTAGTTTTTTTAAAGAAAAAATTCCAACCACATTTATCCAAAGTAAAAATTGTTTTAAAAATATCAAAATCAATAATTATACATTTTAATGTTGTAAAATAGTCTTCTAGTGGTTTTTGGATAAGTATTCATTCATTTTAACACCTCATTTATAATGTTCAAAATTAGGTAATTTTGTTATTAATTTACCCACAATAATAACTTTTAATTTTTTTACACTAATAACATTTGTCATAAATTTAGTTAGCATTATTAAAGATTATAGATCATAGTAATTCCAAATTTGGGGTCAATTTTCCAAATAAAATTCACATTATTGAAGGAAATTATATGGAATTCATTACATAGACATGTCGAGAGAGTGGGGTTTTTAAGAGAAAAACATCAAAGGATTATAATGTTTTAATATCAAATTGAAATGTGTAGTTTAGTAAATTACATAAATTGGATTAATATTTATGTAATTTACCAAGTTATAAATTTTTAATATATTTTAAATATTATTTAAATTCATAAATAAATATAATTAGAAGGTCGTTATTATTAAAATTTAGTTGTTTTCACTATTCATAAAATATAAAAATATTCATTTTAATCCAAAAAATTCACCTGAATATAATTTTTTTATTATGATTTAAAAAATGATTTATAATTTAACAAAATTGAATTTCTAAATGTATGAAAATAAATTTTATTATTTTTCATAACAATACAATAGAATATGGATATTGAAAATATAGTATTTTTAAATATGTAATTTCATCGCAAAAAAATTATTTTTTATTATAAATATAATTCTATTATATAAACCAATTATAATTCCTATTAAAAAAATATTTATAATAATTAATTTTTCTATGTATAATGACTAAGTTATAATGTTATGATTTATATTACTACATAAATTACATGTTGATGTTTAATCAAAACTCAGTGTCGGGTGTCACACAAGCTAACATAGTATTTCATATACATAACGGTTTACCATAGTGACATTTATCCCAATCAGGTATTGTTTTAGTGTGTAATTAAATACCTCAATGGAATTTAATTTATGCAAAAAAATGTTTATAAACACTTTGGTTCATAGAAAATATATTTCATTATAGCTGATGATAATTTTCTAAGAATATGTGATGTGTGATACCAGCAATTCTATTGATGAATATATTTTTATTTTATTTGAAGATAAATATAATTATATACTAAAACATGAGAAATACTAAAAAAGTGAAAGAAAATTTATAGAGATATTGTGTACATTTTATCCTAATATAAGTTTTTTATTTATGATTAATAAATATATGATAACTATTTGTGTTTTTTGTTTGTATGTATTGGCACATATATGTTTCGATACCTATTTGGAGTCACAATATTATTTTTCACTATGTTTGTTTATTATAATAACATCATATAATTAATTAATAAAAAAATATGTTAATAAAATGATATGTTTGAATACTATGGACTTGTGTTATGTAGTTTTTGTCCCATGTACTGCATGTTCATGGAAATATGATGAATTTTATTAATTGTTGATATGGTTGTTATATTTGGTTCGGTTATAGAACAATATTATGTTATGTGTATTCTGGTTAGTTATTAAATGATGTTCTATATGTTGTGAAACATTTAGCATAATTTGTGGGAATTGGAAAATAAGATGGTTATATAATGATGTGGGATAGCTAGAATTTGATAAATATGACGTGGGAATTTTTTTATAGTGATAGATGGATGGTATGAGATTGTGTTAGTGTTTTTTGGGGTTATGTCAAGTAACAATATTAATAAGTAACAAAACATGATGTGGATGGAATAAGGTGACAATGGGATATTAATTAAATATGTAAATACAAAAACATGATGTAGATGGAATAAAGTGGCAAGGAATAAGATGTTCCCTCTCATTTTTTCATCATAATATATATATATATATATCAATATTTGGATGATTAAATATCATAACGGGTTATGGATTTAATTAATATATTTAATGAATGGAATTAATAATATGATAATATAACTTCGTCACAATTATTAATTAATTATTATATAAAAAATTTATAGGGAAAATTATTTTTATAAATATATCTTATAAATTTCATTATGAATATAAAAATAATTTACAAATACATGCCTAAGGAATGTAACGTTTTAGTGTCATTGGAAAAATAGATAAATAACCAACTATTCAGAAAATATCTTTATTTTCTACAACATAGTTCTTTATAAATTTATCCCTTCATTGAAACATTATAAATAGATTTATTTTTCATCAAATGTTGAAACATTACATAAAAAAGTGTGTGTTAAGATACAATATAATGGTGATCATTGGAGTTATCAATGATCACTTGATAATATATTGAGTGTATGGCTTTGAGAACATGAGAATAAAATTTTAAAAACATAACGTGAAAATAAAATATCAAAATGAAGAGTTAAATCCGAATTCATATTAGTTCATATGTCATTAATCATGAAATAATCATGGAAATTTAGTTATAGAGTCATTATAAGTTCATAATTCAAGATCATGTTCAATACATATATGAAATGTAAAATATTTTCTTTAATATTTAATGATACCTACTGAGAATATCATATTTGATTGTGCACATTACCCATCCAATACAATTAGGGATTTTTACACCAAATACAATTATAGTAGACAAACTCTCATACTAAACATTGTTAACAAATCATTCGAGTGTTGTTTTTATGATTATATATATAACTCTAACCATATGATTTTGAGGGATATATTATCTTGGGGCCACCCATAACATAATAAAAAACCTATATTTGTCTTACATAATATCATAAAACATTTATCAAATAATAACCAATTAAAAGTCATTTCATTCATAACGATTTCCTCATAGCATGATCCTTTGAAAAGAAAACTTGATTCATAAAAAATTTAACACGTCAACATAGAATAAAAAATGGTAAATGGACATATTTCATAATAATTATTTTATAATAAAAATATTTTTTTGATAATTAATAACGATAAACCCTTGGATTATACCCCCTATAAAATAAATTTTAAATCAAGTGCCTTTTTTGATAAAATGAAACAACATATCCTGAGTATTAAAATATTATTGAGGAAAATACCCTTTACACCATCAAAATATCATAAAAATATCTACAAAAAAAAAAATTCAAAATATAAATCATTGAAAATATAAATAAAAAATTTAATGGAATATTTACAGAATTAAGATGTCATGATGAAATAAAATTCTTTTTATAATTTATATGGTAAAAGGAAAAACCCAGTAACATGTTTTTATAAAAACAGAAAAAGTAACTAATTGTTCAAATTAGATGAAGAATCATATTAATACTTTTAGAAAAAAGGGATAAATGGTTAATATGAATTTCAAAAATAAAAGAAGAATATATTAATATTCTGGAAATTGTTTTCAGAATGCATTAACATGTAAGAGAAAGGATTTTCAACCCAATAAAGATTCAATGTAGGATTAACTTAATGATAGCACTTCATACTCCCGGGTTCACATATAGAGTAAAATAAATGGAAAATAAATAATAACCATAGGGTGAGAATTTAGATGAAAATTCAGGAGTATAATGACATTTTGATTATAAAATTTCACCATAAAAATCATATTTACCACCAATCATGATAAATAATGAGATTGTAGCCTAAAAACCTTATCGCTTTAGTTTCATTTGAAATTTATTCCCCAAAAAATTATCACATCAATTAAAAATTTACATGAAATGACCATAATTGTAATAAAGATATAAAATGTGAATGATTTGAGTTTTAAATTCATAATGTTGATTGTGGCATGCCGTAGCATATGTCCCATAAATGATAATTTGAGATGATAATCACTTTCATTATAACATTCCATTCCTATTACGTATTCATACTCCACAAATAACATATATAGAAATAATATAAATAATATCTATAACCATTTTAATTTATAACATACCAATTATAATTCATTTATGATATCTTTTATATTGTTTAATAAATTTTTTATAATATTTATATTATGCATGATAGCTACATCATTTTTCATGCTTGTTAATGTTTGGTATTCCCCTTCCCTGTGAATTCATTACAGTATAATCATTTCCTATTTTTTATTCAGTCTATGAATATTATATAAATTTTTTATTCATCCCTTACTATTATACATATAATTAATTCCACCTGTGATGAATATAGAAGGTTTTATTTACGCATGAATGATTATTTTATAATTTTTAAGGATGAATGGAAATAATCAAAAATTATAATTCACTTTTATTGAATAAATATTAAATAATATAAATAATATATCTTTTAAAAAATTAAGTATTACCCTCCATCTCTATTAGAGATGGAAAATCAATCACACTTCTTCTAGGAGGAGGCCATCACCACTTACACATGAGCATTGTTACAATTTCCCAATATTTAGTAAGCTAAGAAGTTATATATATGATATTTACATTAAATAAGTATAATTATAATTTAACTATACTACATAATCATTACAATAGTCATAATTAAAATACATTAATGTTGGAGATATAAAAATGAATTTCATCCTGATATAATGATTTTAAAACTTACATAAGAAGAAATGATACTTTCCCAACCAATTTCATGGTAGATATGACGAATTAAAGAATTTTATTGGTAATAATACAATTTCAATATACATAGGATTAAAAAACTATTATTATTTTGATAATATGATATATTCATTCAATGGGAAATTATAAATCAAATAAAATTAATGAGATATTTTGAATACGAATTCGTTGAAACAACTCCTTTATATCTACTGTTAATAACCCTTGATTAGGTGTTCGAGGAATTCCATAACCTCTAAAATAAGTGTTTATTTTGGTTCAAATATTTTTTGTGGTTTCTATTTGTTGGTAATCTTAATTTTGTTTGAATAAGAGAAATTAGGATTACCTTTTATGATTTGGGATTCAAACACTCTTTCGATGCTATAAATGGTTAAAATATAATAATTTAATTTTCTAAAATAATTCATTCCATTTTTTCTATAATTGGATACATAGTATAATGAGTTATAAATCCAATCAATGCATAAATATTTTTTATGGTTATGGGGTTTTTTACATTTGGTTTTTTTTTGTTTATCCCCTTACTTATCCTATTTTAACATTAACCCCAGTAAAAAAAATTCACCCTTAATAATTTTCAATTTTACCTATACGCTGATAATTGGATCATAAAACGATAAAGTATTTAATTTTCAATAAGATTATACTCACAATTTCCTATAGAATTATATTTTTTTAATTTGAAATTAATTAAATAAAAATATATTTTTATACAATATAATAACATTAATATTTTCAATATTAATTTAATTTGACATTAAACACATAAAGAAATTTTTTGAATTGAAATATAATCGATTAAAATTACATTATTATTTAATACACATATAAATTTTTTTTAAGATATTATATCATAAATATTACATCACATTTAATAATTATAAAATTACTTATTTTACATTACAACTAATTGATGAAATATTTTGGTTATGATGCTTTTGTATTTCAGTTAATTATATAATTAATTAAAATTAAAATTAATTTTTATCCTGAATATAATATATTTCTTCTAAAAATATACTTTTACATTCGTTTATATCACTCTTTTATCTCTATATATACCCATAGTAGATATTTAAAACAGATATGGATTAATTTTTTATTTTTATTTCTCAGTAAATATTATTTTTTTTCATTTTCAAGGAAAATTCCCCCTTAAGTAGTAAAATATTGAACCTATAGATATTATAGTATAATTAATCTAAGACCATATTAATATAGATTAAATATGGTGGCCTTATCCTATAGTACTAACATATATTAACCTGATTGACCCCTTAAAAAGGTGATAAACTAATGACTTTTACTATTCAAAGTGTATAAATATAAATGGAGATTATTAGAATATTATAAATGATGTAATTCCAAGTATGAAATAAAATATACCTAAATTAAAAATTATAATTTGAATGTAAGAGCACAAAATTTTATAAAAATGACTATTTAGATCAATACTATTTCTATGCATAAAACTATATTTATTTTTATCACTTATATAGTCATATATAAAATCATTATTAATTTTTGATTGAATATATAATTGTTATATCTAATTATATCCCTTGTAAAATATTTTTAATTTGAATTTATTAATATAAAAGTATAACTTTTACGAAATAAAATTATGTTTCATAAAAATAACTTTTTTATTTATAAAAATATTTTTATACCAAATTCAAAAATAAATTTTATTCTAAAAAATAAATTAGAATATAATAATTTTAATAGAATTAATATCATTATTAAACTATTTCATAGAAAAATTAATTCGGTAAATGGTGGATATAATACTGTTTTTCATTAGAAAATATATTATTTCATAAAAATATCAATTATCGACGAAAAGGTTATTGTGACATCCCAATTTAAAAAAAACATTCAAATAAAATTTCAAAAGGTTAAATAATTATTTATATTTTTTTTATAATAGATATTTCTCTAATTCCGAGTAAAATAGAAGTTTGATGATTAAAATTACTTTATTTAAAATTTATTTATTAATAAAAAAGAATTATATTGATTATAACATTTGTATATATTTCCTAATGTTTTTCTTCAGTTTTTTTAAAGTGAAATCATTAATTGATCACCAAATTCATGCCAAAATTTATTAAAATCAAGGAGGTTAGTTCAAGCATGAGGTGTAAATAACTTACACCAGGAGGGAGTAATTGGTAAAAAAAGAAAACCTTGAACAACAAGAAGAAGAACAACGAGCCAAAGGTCTTCAGCAAGTAAGGCATTGAGGTTAAAGTCCAAATTCAGGAAGCAACCATGAAAACGCTATAGTGAACCACAACTACAGAAATCAATAAGTGACCACCGGCTCGACCTCGATCAAGAATGAACAACACAGTTTCCGCAAGACATGATTTAAGGAGTGGAAGTCACTCCCAAGTTATAGCCTTAAAGTCAAAATCAGTATTTTTTTATATTCAGTCAATATCCTAATAAACATGTTATTTCTGATTTAAAGGTATATTCCAATAGTAATGAGACCATATTGATATTTTTGGAATTTTATTGCATCTTTTTCATCCATCCATTCCTCAGTGGCATCTCCCACTGCTTTCTCATTACAGTAGGAATCCCTATATACCGGATAGGCAGTCCTTTCATCATATTATTTAGCTAAACCAATGATTGCAATAGGTTGATCAACCACTATTTTGATTGAAAACCCTTTCTTAGTGACGTCAAGAGATCTTGTAACTACTGTTATTTCGAAGTTAGAATAGTCTCGACGCTTCTTCATTTTCTTATGATGTGGGGTAACAAAACCATCAACGTCCACCATTGGTTTTTCCCTTTCTTAGAACTAATGTTGTGAATATTTTCTTCAATATGACAAGGATTTTCATCATATACAAGCAAGGTTTCACTCGAATCATAGATTCCCCCTTTCTCCTTGCCTTCATGGTAATATGATTCAATTTGATTCCCTTTCTCTTTCATCGGTGTAGGAGGAAAATTGAAAGCATCAGTGGTATTAGGATGAGAATCCAGAAATCCTAACATATCTATAAGATGGCTCAATTTTTGAGAATAATGAGAATTAGGAATCAAAAAATCCTTATTGACATCATAATCCTTCTCAGCATTGTCCAGAGGACCCACATTTTCTACCTGACAAGCATTTCTCGCATCATTTGCAGGGTACAACATGCCTTTTTCAATTATTCCTATTAATAAATACTAATTCAATGGAAATGTTATAATGGTAATATATATTATTATTTGGATGTTTTATCCATAGGTTCTTCTATCATATATTTTATAAAAAATTATATTCTTAATTCAAAATCAGGTTGTCCTACATTCTCCCCCTCTTATCAAATCGTATCCTCACAATTTGTATTTTTTTCTAATTATTCTGGGGTTTGATAATTAAAAATTCATTTTTTGAAAATCGACATTATAAAATGGATTAAAAATCATCCCCTTTAAATTTTTTAAGTGAAATATGATGGTCATCAATAATAATAGGAATGTAGTTTTTTATGTATTAAAACAATTTTAATATTTTAAAACATAGAAAAAGGAGTTAAAAAATATCAACCATGTATTACAAGAGAATAATTGAGAAATAGTATGTATATTATTAATGACCGTAAATATATAAATATGTAATATTTGAAATGAAAATTGGTTAATTTTATTTGGATGTAATATGAAAAAAAAATTCATGTTCCTTTCATGAGATTTCCAGAAATATATTACCATCTAGAATATGGAAATAAGTAAATTTTCATGAACCATCCCCCATGGACCATGTCGTGAGTACCCATGAATGTCATCTATAGGCCAGGGGCTGGAATCTAGCACCAAAAAATGTATCCCTAAAACTGGAAGGCATTTCCTTTAAATGTGTACAAACACAGATAGTAGAATGAAACAAGATTCCACCACGAAGTATACTTCTTTAGTAATGTGTGCAGATAGAAAAGGGGAAAAGAATACAAGCTCAACCGTAAAGTACAAATAAAACTAAATTAAAAAGACAAATTAATGGTGAAAATCAGCTTCTGGATTGTCCACCGTGCATCCTACCTGATGGGTATGTGCATATCACCACTTTACCACTCCACGCCCGACTATCTCTTCTGTGTACTGCCTAGTGTTGGCTTCCCCAAACCTCATTAAAGATGATCATCATATTCACAAGACACAATATAGTGTGGGAATAGTCTATGCAGAGGTGAGTATAATGATACTCAGTAGGGACCTTGAGACCCCTGATAGTATCCTAGAGTTCCACATAGGAAGAACCACAAAGGTAACATAATGACGGAAACACCACGGAGGTCTATTACAACACAAGTATGACTCAGATCAAACCAAGCATACAACATAAAGAAATAATATAATGATACAGAACCACACAGGATTGCTATGAATACTGATAGCTAGCCACGAGATTCTCTAAGGATAATAACAAGTAACATCCCTAGTCAGAATTTCAAATACCTCGGCTATTGGATAACTCCTCCTCTATAGAGTACAGTGAGATTGAAAGGTCACACAGAGTCACTTCCCACTAACCTTGAATTGCTTAGGTACTCCTCCTATCATGTATCGTGGGTTTTCCAAATCACACATAGGCACTCCCCACTGTTTCCTATAAGGGAACTCCTCTTGTTATGTATTATGGGTCTGCTTTGTCACACAGAGTTACTCCACACCATGGCCTTCTAAAGTACTCCTTTTGTCGAGTACCATGGGTCAGCTTCATCAAATAGAGGTGCTCCCCACCATGGCCTGTTAGGGTACTCACCCTGTTGAGTACAATGGGTCTGTCGCATCACAATGAGGTGCTCCCCTCCATGGGTCTTCTGCGTCACATATATGCACTCCCAAATGGCCTGTCAAATCACACAGAGTCGAAAAATCATAAATCTTCATGTCTTAGCCATTCGTAGTGTTCAGTATGTAGCGTGCTTGGGAGAACTGATCCTCAAAACATCAATTTTATGAAATCTGAAAAAATTTCTCAGAATAGAGTAACCCGATGATTCTCCATGTCATAAGGTTTTCAACAGAATAAACTCCACATCAATCATAAGCCTGATATGTGCGTTATTTTAATTTCAGTGTCGAGGTCCATATTGGATACGGGTGCGATCCATCCCATCCATACTCCATGTTTCTCGAAAACTATCATGGGGTAAGTCGAAAAGACCATTTCACTTCAAGGATACTAATTCCATAAGATGTTTTTCAAAAGGACGTATAATTCTCAAGATAAGGCCCTTTAACTACTTCTAGGCCAGATTGGGCCTGAGTCCGACATGCCACGGTCGGACCAACCCGGTCTGGGCATGGCCGCGACAAACTCTGCCCACTAGGCCATGGTCTGGCCTAACCTACAAGGGGAGGAAATCCATGGTGGGGTGTCCCGACTCGAAAAATGGGGGGCCCAGACCGTGTGGGGAGCGATTTTTGCCTCCTTCACCGCGACTTCAGCTGCGGATCCTTCACACACCGGCAGTGCACTGGTCGTGCCACCTTTCAATTCTACGTCTGGTCGAGGTGTCGATCGTCTCCTCCAATTATCTCGGATAATGAGACACTGTCCCCCTTGCTCACCGGTGGCATGCAACGGCGCACCACACCTCCGTGACCAGTCGGTGCTAGCCACTTCGTTGACCGTTGTGGTTTCCTCTGGCAGCGTGGGTCGGAACATTAAGAGCATTGTAGCTGTTCGCTTTCACCATACATGTGGTATTCCATAGACAATTCTAGGGTATCATATTGTAGCGAAGGTTCCAATCTGGGTTCATTAGGCCTGCGCCCCGCCACCACATGAATTTTATCATAACATACTAGAGGATAATGAGTTCAATAAAATCATGGAATTTAAATCAAGATAATCCCCACAAAGATACCTTGCAACAACTGCACAAAAAATGAATGAATCACGAGACAACCTATTATCCGGTTAACCCACTTTATTCATATCATTTAAGACTTTGGAAGTGGAAAATAATTTAAAATGTATAAATTAATAAAACCCCTACCTCCAAAACATGTTGGAGAGCTTCCACGCTTGAAGGTGGATTTCATTCTTTATTCCAGCAACCAGTTTCCAACAACGCCACTTATACATCTTCCTTCAGTTTGCGGGTTCATTTCTCTCATCACATACTACTAGGAATGGCTCCATATTCTTAGGGTTCGACATCACGGAGCTCCTTAAACACTGCATTTCTTGGAAATTTTGTGACGACAACTCCCCCCAAGATCCAAATAAATAGGAGAGGGGAGGAAATGTAACAATGTGGGGAATTAATGAGGGATCATAAATTAAGAACATTCATAATTTTCCAATGACATCATTATATAGGGCTGGTAGGTCAATCCATTTATTGGAATGACACATCGCTGGCCCCATACACCTCTAGTCTGTTGAAAGATATGAAAGAAAATAAAATAATAAATTTTTTTCATTTCATTTAATTTTAAAAGTCACAAAACATAAATTTTCTCTATACCTACTACGGGCAATGTGAAGCCTCCCTTATGTGAATCCCGGCACTGCAGATTCAACATTTCCCTCCGATTATTTATCTAAAATATGGTTCAAAAGATAGAAAATGACGTACATTCATTTACTAATCATACCTTAATAAAATTTCAATTAAATAATTACATTCACCATTGAACAGTGACGGTCTATTTGAGGCTCAGTCTAAGGAGAACAGGCCCGAATTAACTCAACTATACACTCATATTTTCAATCCGAGTTACTAATTAGATGTTCAAAATTTTACAATAAATCAATTGTCACTTAATTATTTTATTTAGGGCAAAAAACTAACATTTAATAGTGGCTCGTGCCGACCAATGTTTGTATCATCATAACGAATTAATACCCTCATGACTTCTATAGTGGTCTTGGCTTTTCAATACCAGTTACATTTCATGAGATATAAGCAATTGAAAAATAAAATCATTTTATTTAATTATTTTATTTATGTTTATTCCATTTTGGTGATTTCTGATAAGAGGCATGCACCGAATAATCTTATGTATCACAAAGGGTAAACCCTCCATCTTGAACGCAATGGTGTCCTTAAATTTATGATATGGGAAAACTTTTAGGAGTTATTATTATTTTTCCAAAAAACTACTTAGGCGCACTAATTAATTCTTAACAAAACTTTGACGGATGATTCTGGGCACTAAGGGCCTCGAAATCATGCGCAATAAAATTTCAAGCCCTCAAAATAATTCCATATAATTTAAAAAATATACAAAAATTCTTGGACAATACATTAATATAGTTGCATGGATTGTATATTTTTTTCTCTTAAACAATTTCATCTATATTCTAATTTATTTCTCCAAACAATTACAATTAGATATGTCTTTTTCAATACTCAAAGACTAAAATAAGCATCAAATGGGTAGAAGAAAACTATATCAACATATTACTCATTTCAATAGGGTTTAATTAGAAAAATAATTATTTATAGTAAGGTAATATTATTCACAAAATTAATAAACAATTAATCAATGAAATATAACATTAATATCCATGTCCTTAACAATAAAAAAATGTATAATTTCAATTATTCCATATATAACTCTACAGAGTACTGTAGGTTCAATAAAAATTCAAACAGTTGATTTAAATATTCAATCAAGATAAATGTAACATTTTTATACCAATAGTACCAAAAATGATGATTCCCATATCATAAAATCTATAATATATTCCAATATTTTCCATGAGTAAATTGAATGATTGGAAATGTAATTAATTTCTTACATGTTTAAAATAGATGACACAACTATTAACCCTTATTAAAAACCCATAGTTCCCAAAGTAAATAAATTTATATTAGCCATTAAATTTTCCTAAAATCAAATTAATAAAATAAAATTCAAACTATATAGAAAAAAAATTGTCCAATGGTGGGTTATTTATCCTTGTTTCCCGTTAGTTTCTATTTCAATACTCGTGACCTCAGTGGATGTGATGGGTTGTCACCTGGTGTTCTGGTTTTACTTCTTCCAAAACTACTATAATACAATTCTTTTAAATAACACCAAAAATATTCTTACTAACATTTAAAAATATAACTAACATTTATAAATTTTGGTACAAAAAATATTATTTCATATAATCTAGATTACATTTTATAAATTCAATTACATTCTTCTAAATAGAATCACATGATAAAATTAGGGGTCACATATACCACAACCTAATGAAAATTTTCTCAAAATATCATTACCATATATGGTAAATATCATTATAATCATACAATATAATGAAATTACAATAAATAAAATGACTAATTTTTTGATACAATATTGATGGTTCTGTAATACATGACAATAAATATGTATATATCCCATATTCAATGAATTACTATTCAATCATCAAAAATATTTATGTGAAATTGTCAAATATAACATAATTATATAAACATCATATTATCCAGATGGTTTATTTAAACCACAATACAACATTCATTATAAAATGTGTGAAATGTTTTAAATCAGTTAAATAAACAATCACATAAAACATTAATTTTTGTGTTTTTGAAATTAAATTTATGATCCCCTATAAAATAAAAAACATTTTATGGTTTCCTATATATTTTGGATAACCTCACTTAAGAACATATATTCATATTAAATTATCATAATCATTATTCATTAAATTACATCTTTGACTATTAAATGTATTACGTTATTCAAAAAATAATAATAAACATATTTAATTACTACCTAAATAATGATTTCATAAAATCATTACATAATTTATAGTTCTCCAATAATATCCCATTAACGAATATAGTCGCATTAACTGAATATAAAAAATTCAGATAACCACTAAATCAATTTTAGAAGTCATCATATGCATTTGAAAAATGTTTTCAATTCGTTGTAGAAATTGAATGTTAAAAAAATACATATCTTTTTCATCATCAATATAACAAGAATATTCTTGATATAATTAGTGAAAAAAATATAAATACTTCAATACATAATAATCAATTTGGGGAACAACATAGGCCCTCCCTTGGTCTAAGAGTTGACCCTAGGATTGGTGAAATTTATATGATTATTTTAACATTCGAAACACATGATAAATTGAACTATAAATGGAACCTTACAAATGATTTTATTTTCCATTTTCAAAATCATCATTTTTTGCGACATTTACTCATCTTGTGGCCATTACATCAATAATGAAATAATTTTCCCATTAATTTGAGTAATCAAATCTGCGAATATTTTACTCATATTAATTATATTAAGGAAAAAGAATCATATTTTCTTTATTGTATTCGTGAAACTAATCCTCCTCCTATTATGTGTGTTAAAAAACTCACCAATTTAAGGATGTAAATAATATAATGGAATATCTGGATAGGAATAATCATATTACACCTCCCTCTATATCCCATTTCATTTGGTTAATGAATTGAAAAACCTTCCCTTTTCTATCTTCATTAATTCAAGTCATACTTGTTCGATATAATGATTAAATATGTAATATATAGAATTATAATCAATAATCCAGGTGAGGAATCATGAAAAATAAATTATATTGTGTCAAACTCATGAATAATCATGTTTAATCTTTCAAACAATAGTTTTATTCTAGGCCGTACATGATTATTAGAAGAACCTGATGATGTTATCCTATAAATAGACGTATCAACAATGTTATCACTAATGATTGAATATCTTATTCATGATTTATAAATATTAATTTCATTTATATAGACTATAGAGACCCATTATTTTTAAATAGATATATTAATTTTTATTTGTATAATAAATATACTGTACAAATAAATTCCTCTAAACAATAATGTTTTATCTAATCTGGAATCATGAATACATAAATAATTATTATAAAAATTATCTAAATAGTCTCCCAATTTATTATTCATAACTACCATATTTCTTATCTATAACGTACATAATCATTTTCGTCTTAAAACGAGAAATAAAAGATAATAATGTGAGAGCTCATATGTTTAGTAATGTTGAATAAGTGAGTTATTGATGTTAAATTAAGAATAACATGAACACATGCGTATAAAAATATGAGAATAATATCTTAAAAACCTTTTATATCAAATATCATAATCATGGGATAATGATTTAATATTGAATTTAATTAATACATGAATCAAAATGGATTTAAACAACAAAAGTTAGGATATAATAAAATTGAAATGATAAGTGATTTAGTGGAATACATATAGGTAGAAACAATCCATTCCTTGTAGAAAAGGATCAAAACCCATACTATTATTGTAGATTGGTTTCAACATGTTGAAAATTATAGTAGTGAATGATCACTCTAAATACTATCACATTAAAAAATTCCCCTCATGAAAAAGGGTTCACTCCCCTTTCAATTCATGTATATCTCATGAGAAAACAATTATTATCTAGTGAATTAAAAGGCTATAAAATTATGTAACCATACATCACAAAAAAAAGAACACAAAAATATGTATACCACATAATCATAATAAATACATTACATTAAACCCAAAAAATGAAATGGGTCTTAAAAAAATTTATTATTTCATAACCCATGAACAATAAATGTGTTTTATATACAATTAATTAAATTATAAAAAAAACATAGAAATGAATATAATTTCAAAAAAATTATATCATCATAAATATCAACCATCCATATAAAATTATGCCAGGTAATCTATAATCAAATCCCTAAAAGGGAATAATAGATGTTATGGGATGTTTACTACAATTAATTGATATATCATTACAAGATCATTAAAAAATAAGTGAGGATAATACAATATCCACATTCAAAATAATTTTTCAAATACTATAAAATTATATAAAATACAAAGTTTTTAAATATAATTATATAATTATAATGTATTATTTATAGTATAGAGTGGTATTGGTGGTTGGAAAATTCTATTTATGTCATATATGTAAAGAGAAATAATTCCATTAATATTTTTATAAAATATTCATGAAGTACATAATTTGAAAAAATATATGAATATGAATATTAAATATTATTTAATAAATAGGGAATCGGTAAAAATGAAATTAATAGAGAATTTTATAAAATAAAATGAAATTATTATATCAATTCTAAAAAATAAGGGCATAGAAGATAAATTCTTATGGAAAGAAGAGAGAAATTTTATCTTTTTCCATTATTAACATTATTTAAACGTCATATGATAATAAATATATTAAAGTAATATTAAAAAATTTATTATATATAAATAATTCTAGGATAATAATATTAATGAGTTTTTATGAGATGAATTTCATATGTTTTCATCATCAGAAACCCAATCATAAACAATTCCAATTAATAGATGTATTATCACATAAAGCAGTGAAAAAATTCGAAATATTCAAATCATATTCTCCATGAAATAATAACCTAAAATAAAATATAATATATCATGATCATAATGATAATTATTATTTAATATGTAAATGGTATTTTATATTCCTTATAATATTTAATTGGTTTCTGACATAACATATTAACCAATTAATATAATTTTATATAATATATACTTACCTTAAGTCTCTCACTTCAATATTCACATTCAATCCTCCAGAGTAATAATGATTGTTTAATTATAAATTTTTTTAGATACATATTCATTTCTTTCATACCATTAATTATTTATATATTACTACTAATCACCCATTTATTAATTTTTTTGATTAAAATCACTATTCTGGTAGACGAGTGTTTCCTTGTTAATTCGTGTTTCATTTTGGAAGTCCCTGTAATTTTATATTGATCTTGGATCCCCATTTTCAAAAATATTAATATGATTTAAATATAAATTAAATTCATTATATATATATTTATAGCTACTCATAAACTTTATTGATATAAAAATTTATTATATCGTTCATAGAGAGAGTATGTTGTATATATGAATAATTGATTCTTTTTATTTAGATGGATGAAAAAAGAAAGGTAAATATTAATTTTCCATTAAATATTCATTATTGTATCATATAAATCATATATATATATATATAATTATTTCCATTCATGTAAAGAAGATATTGAAAATGAATAACATCAGTTCGTAGAGGTGGCAGTCCACACATATATATAATAGATGTTATCGTATTCCAAAAATTATGAGGGTATGAATTTTTATTTGATATTATCATAAATTAAGTATAATTTTTTCAGAAAAGAATATATATATACCTTAAACATATTATTATTACCGTAAATTGTATTTTTTATGAAAATGGAATTATATTTATATATAAATATGGGAAACCAAACGTATATATGAGTGATGCATTCACTTCTCCTTTGATGGAAAAGGAAATGAGTAAAGGGTGTTTAGTGATCATAATAACATATAAGTATATTTAAGATAATTAAATTTTTATTTGATGAAAAATATAACACATTTATGGATGATAAAATTTTAATTAAAAAGTAAGTGATTGGTTAAGGTGATTACATCATTATTGAAAAAACTCTTTTATTTCACCTCATAATGTCCCTAGAGATTTCCTTTTGTGATGTATAGAAAATATAAAATATGGATAGTGGAGTTCGTAATATAATTTCTCATGGATTTGTTATCAAATAATTTTTAATGTGGTGTGATGAAATGAATACAAAGATTCCCTTTTATAATTTTTGGGTGGGGCACTATTCAGATTTCTTGAAATGTTATCATATAATAAGATAAATGTATTGAAAAACTATTACAAATGTCTACGTGACCAAATCAATAATATTAATTGGTTGATTTAAATTCAAAATTTATTATTTTTAATTATTTATTTTGTGTTTCACACATTATCATTCGATGTCAAATATTAGTTATCCAATTTTCACCAAAACCACAATAATGTATTTTTCACTCTAAAAGGGCTATAATTTTTAATATAATTTTCTAGTTGTTTCAAAAATGGAAAATTTTTATTATATTTATCTATATCAAAAAAAAAATTCCCATAAAATATTTGAATTATTTTTAAATAATTTCCTAGAATATTATTTTTTGTTAAATATAATTAATTTTATTTTTTCACTATTTAAATAATTTGTATTAAAATTAAAAAAAATTACTTATAATACATCACTAAAACATAGTTATTTAAAAATAACACATAAAATATTTGGAATAATATTACTAATTCAAATTATAACACATATTTTTCTCAATTTGTAATTTATTTTCCATAAATTTAGAATGTATAGCCTTAGAATTGTGTAAGCATTATATTTAATTATATAATGACAAATAATTATATAAAACATACATAATGATAATAGTTACACTATTATTATCATATTTATTTATCTTTTATCATAATTTTTTTTACTACATGGATAAATCTAAGATACTTAAATGTAAGAGAGTGAGATTTGGTGTTTTAAAATTATGTAAATAAAATTTAAGACATTTCCATGGAAACATGTCCCTTAAAAATAATATTGTATTTATATCGTTATAAGGGTAAAAATAAATTCATAAAATTGGAATTAAATTGAATAATTTAGGAATTTAAATTTATTTTCATTAGAGAACATCCAAATTTGGTATTTAGAATTGTGATAAATTTTCAAAACAAATTATTCAAATTGTTTAAAAATAATCTATACATATTTACCGAATTTTAAATTTTTTTCAAAATATAGAAAAAATTTATCATATTAAAAACACAAACTTTTCAGAAAGTAATCTTAAAATAAAAGGGGTAAACATGACGAGAACTATTTTATAGAAAAATGAAATTCTATTCATAAAAATGGATCTACACATATCACATGCATTGAAAAATATTATATTAATTTTAAAAAAATTTATATAGTTGAATATATATATATAAATATAAATATTTGGTTTAAATAATTAACAAAGGGTGATAAATTTATATTATATTGTTTGAAAACAGTGCATGCATTAAAAAATCGTTTTATAGAAAAATGCTATTTACATATAAAAATGTTTTTATACCAAAGACAAAAAATAAACTGATAAAAAGTAACATAATTGAATTGAATAATACATAATAGAAATAATTTTATTTCTAAAAAATTTTAAATCATAGTGTATCTTTTTACATGATTGAAATCAAAAAATTGATTTCTATAAATATTCATATTTTCAATATCTACTGAAAATTTTAAATTTCATAGAAAAATCCCAGAAATTCACCCTAATATAATATTTTTGTGATGAATTATGGAAAAAAAACCCTCAACGAAAATATTTAATTATTAATGAAATTAATTATAATACTTTCTCAAGAAAATATAAACCATTTTTGATAAAAAAATATATTGTTGTAGATTTAAATTACTGTAGTAATAATTGATTGATTATTATCAATACATTTATATTGAGTAGTAATATTTCATATATTTAATATTTTTTTCCTATTCATGACTTATAATTAAATTTATATTTATTTATGGTGGTATATATTATTTTGTTATTGATTTGTGAATTGGGTTACGTGTCTCACACAGTATCAAACATTGTCTTCTTCTTCTATAAAAATTAGTTTTTACACACATTAACCACATGATAAACCATATTTTTTATTATATTATATTTAAAATAAAATTTAGTAAATAAAAATGCAATATACACAGAAAATATTACAATGGGAAAAAATGGAAAATAAGATAAATAAAATTTAATAATTTTATATGCTCCATCCACAATACAAAATCAGTGATGAAAAAAAATATACAAATAAATACAAATATTTTTAATAATATATTTTTATTAAAGTTGAAAATTAAAAAAAAATTATTTTATATAAATGTGTAAAAATATTTAATGAAATATTTCATATATTGTGAATTAGGATTCTTATATAACATTTAAAAATATATACATTGGAATAGTAATCTGACTCTTGGATGGGTAATATGACTGTTAGAATACTATAATCACTAATGGAATTATAAAACAAATATTATTTTTATCATTAAATAATAATATATCAAATTAATGTCATGATACAAGTAGCTTAATGTTCAAAAAATTATAAAATATGTATTTTAATTTTTAGGAAACATAATTATTTAATTTTTATTTTCATCAAATATATAATGATTTTATCTAAATATTATTTTCATAAAATTATTTTTATATTTAAATGAATTATTATTATATTGATGATATAATTTTATGATACCATTATAAATTCATAAAAGGGGATGAAAATTTATAATAAATTTTAGTTTGGTATTTTATAAATAAATAATTATTTTAAATAGATTTAAAATTTCTAATATATAAAATAATTTTTTAAATTTTTAGCATTTTTTTTAAAAAAAAAAAAAATTTATGAGTTTTTTATAATCCTCAAAAATAGTTTAATGTTTTGTGAATAGAAATTGGTGTGAAAATATGATGTTTAAAATAATATACCATATATATGAATTTATGGGTCATGGATAATATAATAACCCATTAGTTATAACTCACGTGCACCATCTATATCTTGTGTAAAATGTTTAATCAATATGGGTGGTCTTATGAAATAATAATAAACTATAGATTAAAATATTTTAAAAAGATCTTATACTCCCCTTATAAATACCAACACACCAATAACTCTCCTCAGACCATATTACTGATTTATTATGATTAATTTTGGTAAAATTATCTTCCCAAACCATTCCCCCACGTCCAAATAGTTCTGGTAACACCAAAAGTAAAAATCAACGTTCCATAAGATGCATTTCAAGTGATGACATTTTATAGGTCATACTCTCAATCTATCAATTTAATGATGTTTTATATTCAACATAGAGCTCACATCACCCATGTAACATTAAATAATGAACATATTCATATTAGTATATAAGATTTTTTAATGGAGTATCTATCATCCATACTCATCCCTTCTATCCTCACTGTAACAATGAATATTCTTTTAATATTATAGAGGATTCACCACCACTATGAACAACACACATAGTTGTTATCTAAAAAAATTATAATTGGATATATAAATACAATAATTTTGTAATATTATTTTAATAATTACATTATAACTTATTTTTTTATTTTTTAGCATTAATTTCCTATGAATAAAAAAAATATTGTTCTAGATTGTCAATAAAACCCCATATATAATGAATACATATATCCAAAATGTTTACTCGAAATGATTCACCCTTATTTTAGAAAACATATATAAATTTGGTTCAATTGTAAATTATTAATGAAATTCGTATCCTATAATTTCAATTTTGGATTCTCAAACCTTTGGTAATGGATCTCTAAGAACTGCCATATTTTCCATTAAATAATTAATTTTATCTATTAAATAACATTATATCTATATTAAATTTATTTTGATCATATATATTATGTATATATGCCCAAACCATATGTGCCTGGTTTAATTCATCTTTCCTTGTTCAGGATATATATGTTCTTTTACTTCCCTGCAATATTTCATTTTAAAGATAACTGATCAAATGGAACATCCTTGTTTACATTCCCAATTTCTTGTAAAAGTCAAAAAAATTTAAATAAACATAAATTGATTAAAAAACAATCACATTATTTTTAATACATTTTTGGTTCATATCTAATTTTATGGAAATTTTTATCCCCTTGGCATATTTTATGATTCATTACACTTCTCCCTAACATACTACTTAAAATGATTATTTTTAAAATTATTTCAATAATTATATTATGTATTCAAAACACATAAACATATTATTTGTTTCCTATTATTATTAAATAATTTATGAACATAAAATATTTTTATAATATAATATTTATTGGATATCATTATTATATTCATTTTTGTGATTTTTGTGATCAAGGATTATTTATGACATTTACATTCATTAGTTTATTGTATTTATATTCTTTATATAGTTCCTCAACCACACATTACAGGTACCAATTTATAAATACTTACAATGGAATATTATTGAAGGAATGTAATCTAAAATGACCTTAATTATTATCCTTCATGGTAAACTTCATATATACTTTAAATTTACATTACATTTTAAATACTAAAATACACGAATGAAATTTTACGGGTATGAGATTATTCCCCATAAAAAATACATACATATAAATATGAAAATACCCCCTGTAATGATATAAAAAATAGAATATAATAATATAGTGAGCTCAGATGCTCTTCCAGTGTAAGAATATAATGAATGCTATGAATAAATAAGGCATTATCAATATAGTAAGGTAAATATTGGAAATACATTACATTTAATAAATAACATGTCCATAATATGAAATAATTTATATATAAAATATAATTTCATATAAAAAATCCCATGATTAAGAAACATGAACCCGAATAATCTGACTAATAATAAAATCACCTAGAATATCATTATTTCATTTCACAATGATGGCATTAATAGTTATTGCAATCTAAATACATATTATCTAGGATTATTCCAATATACCTAATACAATTATTTATTTTGCGAATACATCTATAGAAATAAATATGGGCTCATCCAAAACCATATATTGTTTGTATCATGTTAATTATCTATAGATTAAGGGAGTGTTGTGAGCCTTAACAATCAATTACAATGTCCAAAAAAATCCCCATTTCAAAGGGTTGACACATAATAAACATAACAATTCTGATTTAAAATACAATAATAAATGTAAAAACAATACCTAATTAGTAAACATATTCATAGACCATCAAGTGTAATATGAATGGAATCAACATAGTACATCTCTAGTGAAACTGTTCGTAATCCATTTAGAGTAAGCATATTGATGTAATAATTGGAGCATATCCCCATTAAAGAATAATAAACAAACAATAATAAATTCAAATATCTAAAATTATTTTTATTGATCATGTAAAACATTTCATTGAAAATATAAAATTCCATTGAAAATTTACTTTTATATTTTAATGATTGATGATTTGTAATATATTTTTGAAATCCTTTTCTTTAAAAATAATAATTAAAGTTGAATAATTTCTAAAATATGAGGAAACCTTTTTTCATAATAATTAACATTACAAATTGTGAAGGTAATTATCAATGATATAATGATCATGATGTTAGGTAATTCCACAGAAACTATATATTATAACGAGAACGTACCATTTTTACTAAAAACAGATATAAAGTTATATATTTAGAAATTGTCATGAACATTCCGTAATTTTTTTAAAAAATGTAAACATAGGAAATTTTTTTATAAATAATTTTAATTGTTCTAGGACATTTTTTAAAGTAATTTTGTTAAACATTGATGGAGGGTGGAAATGATTTTCAACTAAAGGTAAAAATAATATCAGCCTATCTTAATAAATTTTGAAATAATTTTATGTACAAAGGAGAGGAAAATGGTAACATTAATTTACAAATTTCAAATATGAAAATATCATAATTAAATATATTTATTTTAATGTGTCAAAAAATTTTAATTTCATCAAATTGTGACTTGAATGAAAAAATCCTATATAATTATATATTTGTAAAATTAACCACTACAACTTTGATATCATTTGAATCAGTAGCCCAATGAATGAAATCATATTATGTGAAATAAATATTCATGTAAGATAAATTAATTAATGATATAATATAATACATGGGACAATATATACCAAATAAAAAAGAATCAACTGTTTAATATGGTGTTTGTCTAATATAAGTAAAAATGAGTTGCAGAACCTTTACAATGATTTTGATTAATTACAGATGTATTTTATATTCATAAATAATAAAATTATAATAATAATTATTTACATTAAGAATATTATTTTTAAAATATATTACTCCATTTTTTAACATATAACAATATTTTATATTATTAAATAGCCCATAATTTCTACGTAGAACATTTCAACAAGAGTTCGATTATGTGTTAAAAATGACATTGGTTGGTGGACAATGTTCGAAGTGGTCATTATGTAACCATATATGGTGTGATGATAATTTAATAATTACTATAATTATATGTAAATAAAAATTAAAACAATTTCATTATATAATGTAATGAAAATTTTATTTTGTAAATATCATGTAGACAGTAGGTCGTATGTATGAATGAGTAACTTCACAATTTTTAAAGGATTATTTTGTAAATTAGGTATATAATACTATATTATTCAATAATGATATATTTTTAACATATATAAATCATATTATTTCATTAAATATACTTATAAATATCATCAATGTGTTGTGGTGATGAAAATATTGTCACATCACTTTGTGTAGGCGGTAGTCCTGATGCAAGTACCTTCCCTAGGGTTTCTACCATGCAATCAATGTAGGCTCACTTGGTCGTTCAGTAGGCTCAGAGTCCTTGCATCGGATCATGGGGGACCACACAATATTAACTAAACTTTTATGTTGTTTTATGTAAATGATAATGTTGGATAATTTTATTGTCTTGTAAAGGTAATATAATGATTTATCATGTACATGACTAGAACTATCAATTTTTGGTGTAAGAAAGTAAATTGTCTATTATACAAAAGAATTATAAATATTTCATGAATATAAAAATAATTTAATTTATATATCCAATATTCAATAACTATAACCTTATCAACTTATATGTAATAAAATAGTAATAGATGAATCACATTGCTTTGTGAGGTAGTATTATAATGTACAAATGAGAGATGCGATTATATCCTCTACTGAATAGAATGAAAAAGGATATATTATATAATGACTACATTGGTTTAAATATACTATATATATCTTATATTTATACATCATATTCATAATCATATCTAAATGAAAAATTTGGTAAAGGAAAAATAAATGACATATGTTCGCAAGGCGATAGTCTGTCGTACCCACAAATTACGATATCACAATCAATTTGATGGAAGTTGGGATAGATTTAAGGAAAAAAATTATAATATTATTATCTATTTATATTAAATATAATTACATTAATATATTATAATGGTTTTATATTAATTGATTGAGGGGTATAAGGAAATAAAAAAATTGATCATTGGAGATTGTTTCACCCTCTACGTGTAATTGGTTTTCGCCAAAGCCTTATAAGTTATAATTTATACATAAAAACTATATTATAGAATTATTATACTTATTTTTAATGTTTATGAGTGATATTTTGGAGGAAATTACTATGGTGTGCATGTGTGGAGAATATTGGATAGGGATAGCGTTTTATAAGTGAGGTTAGTGGCCCACTTATACTTTTTTAAATTATAATGGTGTAGCCACATTTTTCACATGAATAAGGGTCCAAAATATAGTATTCTATAGAATTATAAATAATAAGGTGTGAATATAGGAATAAAATAGAGCATAATAATTTCTTTTAAAAACATGACAATTATCATTTTAGTATTACCCTAGGTAAATACATTTTTAACTTAACTACATTAGTTAATTATTACAATATTTAATTTTAATTTTGAAAAAATTCAAATGTAAAATATTATATAATATAAAATATTCAAATATAAAATATGGAATAAAATATTCATAATTACATTTAAATAAATTTAATATTTAAATTTAAAAGTAATCCCATATAAGGGATGAGAATGTGTGGTTTTTAACAAATATTAATCAAAAGACTACAATGTTTTTAATTCACATTGAAAAACAAAATGATCCAAATGACAAAAATTTGATTAATATATATATATATAATTGAAATAATTAAACTTTAAAACCTTTTTGAAATTATTCTTTCAATATAAATAAATTATACAAAATGAACTTTTCAATTAAAATTCATAATTTTTTAACTATTCATTAAAATTGATTTTCTCTAAAAAATAACAAAAAATAAAACTTCTAATATTTATTATATTATGAAATTAATATAATTTAAATAAAAAAATATATTTAATAAAATATTGGAATAATTTTAATATAAATATTAGGCCCATAGTGTGGAAAATCATTCTTTTAGAAAAATTAAACATTTCAAAAAAAATTATTTAAACTGAAAATAATTTAATCCTTAATAAATAGATGTATTTATTATTTAACGTTAAAACAAATAGTTATCATAATTAATTCTTAAATTATATATTCCATCAATTTAATGCTTATGTTATAATTGAAATGTGTAAATAATAATACTATAACAGATTATCATTTTTCATTCATTTAATTTGTTGTGTGTATTGAAATATATATAAAAGATTCCTTTTACTTAAAATAAACATATCAAATATCCCAATTTTTTTATATTTCCTTTTTTCATATTGTTTCATATGATGTAATATAAAGAATACGATTTTCACATTTTATAATCATATGATGTTACATTCTTCATACCACAAATAAATTATGTCCCTTTATTTTAAATTTGATAGGGATATTCAAGGGGTTGATATATGGAAATACCATTATTGAAAACCAGAATCATAAATGGATAATAAAACATCATAGAAATTAGTTATAATTTTTTTTTAATAAAGCTATCTATAATAACACAGAACTGGGTTTCCATGTAGTAGTAAAAATATGGGTAATAGAACATATACATGGATGAAAAGTATAAATAATTATCTGCAATGGTTGAGATCATTGATCAATACAATGTTAATGATCAATAGAAATTTAAGGAACTACAAGGTATAAATATATCTCTATTTAATTCATTGTACAACTAATAATAAATAATGGTAATAAGATAACATTTTTTCAGTATCTTATTCTGAATGTTATGTGATTATTTTATTGTCTAATATTATAGGGAAGCATTAATACTAAAAATACTTTTATTTCATATGTGGAGTTACATACATTGTGTGTGGTTCAACAAACAACAAATTAATAACATACTCCACGTAATGAATAACATAAAATGTTTTTTTAATAACTAAATAAAAAAAGTATTGTAGTGGATACAAATAGCAATAACATAATGACAAGTCATTAATTTGATATCTACTTATTATTATGATCAATTGAAGATAATATGTTATCCAATATGAATGAATATCCATATGGTGAAGTGTTACATTTATCTCTAACACCTTATCCAATATTCAAAAAAATTAATCTCAGAAATTGTTATCTATATGGCCTTTCGAAAATATTAAGATCTTTAACTTTGAAACAATGTTCAAAAATTTCCAAAATGTACATATCAGTAATCAATATCAAATTCTCGATATCATTCGCTATATTACCCAAAAATCATTATGTCATCCTCAATGAAATATTAAGTTTTCCCTTTACCAAATTCTTGTTTTTTCCATAAATATCAACATCCCAATAAATCAACATTCTTAGTTCCAATCACCAAATTATTTCAACTCCATTAAGAAAATTCACTAAATTACAATTAGTATACAATCCATGATTATTATAACAAGAATATAGTCAATAAAATACTTCTACCCTGTATTTTTGTATCCAAATACTCATGAACATTAACAAATCCACAATGGATTTATGAATAACAATAAATAGACCTTCAAATTTTATCATATTATGAGGTATATTCCATGTAAATTTGGAATTTTTATTTATAATTCAACATCCCCTAAATTCATAATAATTAAACATTCAAATCGTCAATATTTACATTGAATTAATGAACTTGGTGGCCTTTCTCTCAACACTTATAGAATACTCATATTCCCTACAAGAATTTATCATTGTGTTTCATTCCATAATAATCACATGTTTGAAAATAAATCAATTTTTTCATCATTTATTCCTTTTTTTATCATACATATTCTTCTTCTCTTGCATCCCATGAAATCCATATAACATAGAGAATTATTTTCCCATCTTTATTATAGATAAAACTATACCATCAAAAGATGAAAATATTAGGGAGAACAATGTAATTTGGACAAATGGATTGATCCCTTAAAATAATTTTTAAATATTATACTCAATGTTCTATATATAATCAATATAAAACCAAGATAATCATGTAATTTGATCTTTACCGTCTACAATATATTAGTACTCCTTTGTATTTATGCTATGTAAATTTATCATTATCTCACAAAAGGATGGAAATAGTTTTTCAATAAACTTCTCCATTAAATATTTCTTTTAGGTGTGTTTTATTTCTATTACACCTTACTATTTTGGATCCAAAACAAATTTTGATCAACAATAACAATAAAAATTTATCCTATACGAGAATTTCATTATATTTCACATCATCACAACACTATAAATATAATTTTTATATACTTAATCCATTATTTTACTAGCATATAATAAGTATGTCCAAAAATTAATGGGGGATTATGTTAAATATTGTGATCGAAGATAGACGAATCATTTAGTAGAATGGATTTCCCTATTAGGGAATATTGATTTATAATTACAAGTTTATTCCGAAGATATATATCTATAATTTCATTATTTATAATACAATATGTATTTTATTCCCAAATAAAGTAGTATTTATATTAGTTATGAGTATGGATGCCCTATATCTATCCAATTACTATTTTTAAACATTGGGTTATACTATTTTATTTTATAATAATATGAAACAGAATCCATAATAAAAAAACTAAAAATACACTTACCAATGGTAATATCATATTCATAATTTTTTTTGAAATGTCCCTATTTTAATATCCTTTATAATGTATTGAACATAAATATATATTTATACTAATCATATCCCTAGTAAGTGTCAAACTAGATCTGTAGTAAGGTTTATTTTCCTACACCCGGTGTGGTACAGTTAAATCCCAATTATAAATTTTCATAGTTATTACCCGTAGGTATATATTTTCAATAGTCATGACTAATTTTATTATCATTATAGGGATTTATTTTCTATGAAAACCATGTAATTTATTTCCTATAAAAAATTAAATGTTCTTCAATAATTTTCTTTAAACACTATCGTAAGGTTTTAGTCCATAGTTTATATTTTCCTAATATAATACCATTGTATTCTAAATTATAGAATTTCATACTAAATGTACAACCCTAGACATAGTATTCTATAGCCAGTTTCTTCTATATTACATATTCATAAGTTAACGTAATAACATCCACAAGGACATAATTGTATGTTAGAATTGGTAAACATGATTAAAATGTGAAATTAAAATTAAATATAACCATAAAATTAAAACAGAATTTTATATTATAATATCATTATTCCTCTTAGTGTATATATATATAAAATATCTATATTCTTCCAAGTATCCTATTGAAAATAAAATATAATATAGGGGTGATCTCATAAGCACAGTGATGATATGTATATAACAGATACAATGAAAAAATAATGAATAATAAATATAGAAAAGATAATAATTAAAACAATTTCAATTTAATAAATATCATTATTGTAATATTGATTGAATCTAACACAGTCAAATAATTCTATATAAATAATCAATTTTACATGAAATTGTACCCAAGAAATTATAACTAATAATATAATAAAATATAATTTCAATTAAAAAAATCATAATGATTTAATGAGTAATTATGGAAAAAATAAACATACTATTTGGGAATGTTTCAAAAATTATACTACTTTTTAGGTTTCATTCATGGAATCAATATAAATGTGTATGGCCTCAATAAAAAACATATCTGGTTTATCAATGGAGACCTATCATTAAATCCTGGGGATATTGTAGGCCCTAGTTTTTATACAAAAAGTACAATTCATTCCACAGATGAATGGAATAAAAATAATCAAATACATATTATTATTTAACCTAAAAATTAAAATGTACATAATTTCCTTAATTAATAATAATTATAACCCACAATCAAGTGTAAAATGAATAGTATCTACATAGTATATCCCCAGTCAAATATATCATAATCAATCCTAAAAAATTATAAATATGGTATAATTTTAGTGTATCTTTAATAAATTAAATTTTACATCAATGAATCTATTCTATGATGGAAAATAATTTAAAAAAATAACATTCATCATTTCAGGAAGAATACATACATTTATTGATAATCACCCAATTTATTTTAAAACATGGAAATTATTAAAATACTTTCAAAATCCATATCAATGAAAATCAAATTTAGCAATGAAGAATTTACATAATACATGGAATAATATTTTATTTTAAAATATCATTGTAAAAATGTAAATGAATACAGAATTAAAAGATGTTAATAATGTAGAGTTATTTTGTACAAGCTTTTTATGTAAATGACAAAAATATTTTTTCATTGTAGAAATGTTATAAAAGTATATTTTTCACAAAATGACATGAATAATCCATTAAATCATTTATTAAAGTAAAAAAAATTTAAATTTTATTAATAAATGTTTTATATATTTATAAAATAATTTCTATACATTTTTACAAAACATAGTTTTAGATGAAATATAGTTTTTTTACCAAAGATAGAAATAATGTTATATTATATTAAAAAACTAATTAACAATATTACATAACTATATGTGGAAAAATAGAATTATTATATGAAAAATATCATGAATGAAAAATGTATAGGTGAATATATTGATTTTAAAATAGAATTATCATGGAATTCCCCAATTATATACTAAAAAAAATCATTCCTGATAATTATATGATTGTGAAATTAACCCTTAACACATCGGTAACATTTGAAACATAATACCAATTAATTAAAAACATTATTGTGAAACATTATATTAGATTATTATAAATTATTTAATAATATATAATAATAAAGGGGTATTATATACACAAAAAATGCTTAGTATTGAATATGACTCATAAAATTAAATGTGATATAAAAACACTATATCTTGAGTTGGTATCATCATGTACATACATTATTATCATGAATTATAAAATTATATTCATTTTTTACTATTATAAGATACTTTTTAAATTTTATATATCATTTTATTTATGTTATGTCTATGATAAATATGATTATTTAATGAATTTTGTATAGGATAGATGTTTCAATGATAAATAGATTATGTTTCAAAAATGATGTTGGAAGGGTGAATATGGTCAATTGTTTTATTATATAAACATCCCTCGAATAATAATCATTAAATAATTATCATACATATAAATATATTACTCCTTAAAAAATAATTATGATATAAGGTTATGAAAATTAAATTATTTTATAATCACGTAGATGGTATTTTGTAATTACATAGGACTAACATTTCCATTTTCGAAGGATAATATGGAAAGAAGTTAAGTAATATTTATTATATATATAATTATCATAACACATATATATAAAATATTATTTTTCTAAATGTACTATGATATATCATAGATATTTCATTAGGATGAAAATAGAGTCACATTGCTTCGTGTTGGCAGCAGTCCACACGTACATGACTCATGTTAAAATTTTTCAATGTAAGATATGAAATTTTATATTATCATTATGAATGAATAATATTTCATTGATATCATTATAATTTCATTTATATCACATATATTCATAATAAGTTTCATTATTATCATCCAACATAAGCATTTGTGAAGACGAATGACATCGCTTTGCATATAGGTAGTCCTCCATACACAGGACTGACATCATCATATCCACTACAGCATGGAATGTTAAAAAAATTTATATGATATAATTAATCACAAGATAATATAATATGACATATATACTATATATAATATACATCCATCTTCATACCCAACCTTCTGAGGTGGTGACAAAAAAAATAACGACATTAGTTCATGAGGTGGAAGTCTTCCGTACACATGAATGATGATTTCACAACGCATTTGATATATGTGGGGATTGTTTTTGGAATTATCTTATTATAAAAATAATATAAATATATGGAATATATCGATTTTTTATATCATTATTTATTATATATTTTTCATGTTTTTTAGGAGAAAATGATATAAAAACCCATGTTGAAAATTGTTAGTGACTCTTTCGGTAAACTCCTCTAGACTAATCCAAAGCCAACCATGGCTGGCTGCCAAGCTGAAATATTCCATTTAGGATGAGGTTTGGGAAACTTGTAAGTGATTTGGTAAAATATTTTGAAAATAAAAACGGTTTTATTGTATGAATAATGGTGGAGAGTGTCTCGGGTGGTATAATTAAAGTGCATGGGATATTTTTGTTTTTTGGATTAAAATGGGTAACCACGTATTTGAAATTGAAAAATTGTAAAAAATAAATTATTATATAGCCATATTTATTATTGGGTATATTTATTTTTATAATCTATATTTTATACAAGTGATAATTTCAATTTAACAATTATCACATTGGATTATTCCCAATCAATCTGTTATTACATTAAATGTGATAATTTCATTTTATTATTTTCATAAATGATTTTGGTAAAAATAATATTTTGAATTAAATATATAATATAATAAAGTATGATTCTAAATATGTAATATATTTCTGAAAATTATATTTTTATGATTGGGAAGTATTAATTTAAAAATAATCATGTATCCATTAAGAGGAAAAATGTTTTTTATGTGAAAATGTCCAAAACATTTTCAAATATATATATATATATAAAATAAATGTGAAAATAATTCCAATGAAAATAAATTAATTAATTTTTTGAAACTATAATTAATTTTAATTTCAATAAGGTAAAAATTTATTTTTACATTATAAATAATTTAAACATAAATTTTTTTATCATTTAATATTTAATATTTTTCAATATTCCAAAAAGATGATTTTTTTAAAACAAATAATACCTAATATAAATTTTTCATGATGAAATAAAAATTATATTTATTTATTCAAATAAATTCTCAAATAATGGTAAAAAAATATTTATAATTTGTGTGCAAAAAGTTCTAAAAATTATCCTTTAGAAAAAAAAATACAGTTATCCAAAAAAATTATATCTCATTAAAATGGTTTTAATTTTTTATATATTAAATAAATATTAATTATATTTATGATAAAAAAATATATTTTTCAGATTATTTAGTAATAATCAATATCTCATAATCTAATGTCTTGGTAATAATAATAATTTTTAAATAATAATATTTTAATACAAAGTTGTGGTTCATTCAAAATTTGTGCAACATGAATTTAAACCTATCAAGGAGATTGAATTTATTTAAAAATAAATATTTTGTAAATTACTAGGTTATTATATTCCCTTTTATTCTATGAGTTTCATGTTGTTCATGTTATACAAGATGATGTTCATATTTTAAAATCTATTTTCATGGCATGTATCGTCTTGGATAGAGTAACCACTAAAAAGGTATTTGGACTGGTCGCTACTAAAGTCAGGTGCACCTCCCTATATGACAGATGATGCTTATTGAAGTGCGGATCTATGGCAGGTATGGAGGGGAGACTATACAAACATTTCCATATTTAATCCATGGAATATGTGAATATAAATAATATACAATAATATAATCAATAATAATAAATTGAAATTTATGGAAACATAAAAAATAAATATTTCAAACAACAACATTATAATAAACATGAATTTATGTCCAAATAATTTTACAAATACCATAATAAGGAAAAAAAATATGATGGGAGAATAAAAAACAAATAATAAATGACCAAATGTTGGATCTTTGAACGTTATGAGTACTAACTCAATCATGCCCTCCTTACTCCCTCATACAAACCTGACAACATATGAAACAAGCCATTGACCCTCATCCTACAACAAAGGTGGTATTTTTGGGTATGCTAGTGCAAGAATGTCCTAAACAGGTTGTGAGATATAATCAGTAGACCACCCCAAACGATATGTAAATCATAATCCAACTCATTCATATAACATAATTAGTGTGCCTATATAAAAATATAAAATAGCTATTAAAGTATTTAATTCTCTAATTATTACTCTAGTTCCACACGGTCACTTGATTCGACCATTTTTTATTCGTTATATGCTATAATTGATTGATCTATAAACAACATGTACAATTGAGATAATGAAATGGTGATAATGAAAACAGTATTGAACAAGAATCATGAAAAATATTGGCCCCAGGAAAGTGATGGAGTTTAGTGGACAAGTCCCATAGATATCAAATATAAACCATTTCCCTTTTCTATAAATTTTCCTATAAATTCCAAATATCTAGCATCCTATGCCCATCTTAGGAGAACCTTAATATTAAACTTATATATCACATCAAGAGAATTGTAAGGCTTACTGTCATATGATACCGTCTAATTTGATCCCTAAAAGGTCTCAGAAGTACCACTCCCTGATTACTGTGAGAATTGATCCACTAATCTCATAATTGTTATCTCCCATACGGGACTAAGATTCACCGAAAACCTAGAAAACCATCTATATAATGATCCCATTCATGGTGACTTCCCGTGAGAACAAATATTACTCATTGTGAGGTAAGATGAATATATGGAGAGTTGGTCCTGGAATAACAATATATCCCGAAATGTATTAAAATACATTAGTAAATTCATTAAATGAAAACTATGTTAACAAAATTACATTTTTTGAAAGAACAATGAGAAAAAATCACATTATCCATAATTTATTTAATCAATTTAATAAAATAATACATAAGATTAAGTAGTTATCATTCCATACCAAATAAAAAACTAATTTAGATGGTATATATTGTTTCCATTTACATTTTTTATGTAATGTGTACATATGCATAATCAATTCACATCAAATATAAAAACAAATTATTTTGAATTCTAGCACACTAAATCCTCATTTAAAACACATACCAAATTTCTGTATATAAAAGTTCATTATAAAACAAAATTGTAATATGACTAGTTATAAAATACCATACTAATATAAAATGTTTCCAATTTTAATAAAACATGCGTAATTAGGGTGTCTTATTAGAAAAAATGATTTTTTACTCATGACAATCATTTATTTCACTTTATGTAATTTAATTCCATCACAAAGTGAAAAATAAGCACATCATGGTGGTTTTTATAAAAGTGAGAAATAATATTTAATATATAATTAAATAGTCCCACCCAAGGGGATTTTCTAACAGAGGAAAACATGTTAATTAAAGATGAAATATTTTTCTATCCATCCCATGGATGGTTTTTGATGAGGTTATATCCTCTAATCATATAAAGGGGACTCGAAATGCATCATAAGGTGATCTAACAATTTTAATTGATTACAATTTCTAATTAATATGAGACAGAGGGTGAGTTCACCACAATATACATGAAAAAAATTTATAAAATAGAAAAAACATAATGTAAAATATAGAAACGTCTACCATATACCATGGATGACACACACTTCCATTATCAATCCTTGTTTTGGTCTACTTTTAGAAAAAAATACTGAAATGGACATTCTCTCTGAAAAGAGGGTAAATGTTCTCACATGAAAATTGAGAATTAAGATTGATTGTTAAAGAATAATTATAGGAATATGATCCATATATATACTATGATTTATCCAATTCACCATAATACACATGTATTGGAGGATGTGTGATGGATATCTCATCAAACATAAGGAAAAAAATATCCCATTGAGGATTGTAATGACTGCGGAAGTGTAAGAAGAAAGAAATTAAGAAAAAAATAATCCAATAGATAAAAAATGGGGATTTGACCTCATTAATTAGGGGCATGGGTCAGATACATGTTTGGAAAAATATTTCCCAAATAGTGTAAGGGATACTACTTAAGAAAAAAGGTACAATTGTCTCTAGTAGCGTGGTCTTCCAAACAATATACCAACAGTGTAATGGATAGTTCACACACACTACATATATAAAACTAAGTGTGTGGGCTAGGTGCATAATTCTAGAAACCATGAATAGCCAATGAAAATCAATAATCCCCTATATGTTCTAAAAGGATTGCATTGGTGGGCCACATGGTTTCAACAATATGTGCACCATAACTAGTTGATCCAAAACATGAATTTTTAGGGCCCGATTCACCAAAAACTCAATAAACACCCGATGGACCACCCCATTCCTTGAATGAAATCTATAATAAACAAATTGATGTTTTCAATAAATTATAATTCAATTCTAAATCATATATTACAAATAAGACCATAAATCAAAGGAAAAATTCAATTTCTATTGTAACTTCATGTGGTCCAAAAACATGGGACCCTAAAATCTCCAAACAACATTATTTATCTTCCAATATAAGAAAATTGAAACTACATATTACATCACATAGTGTACTTAGTTCTTGAATAATTACTTCGATGGTCATATTTCATATCCAAATTCTCAATTCAATTCTTCTCATCCCATTAACCTATGGTACGAGAGTTGTACAATATCAAGCCAACAAATGTTTATCTGATCTGCAACATTGATACAGAGGATCCTTGAAAACATCAAACTAGAGACATGATCTATAATTTCAATCTTCAACTACCCAACCTATTTTTATTCAACCAAGTGATCTGGAATTTTAGGAATAAATGAGTTATATTGTATTTCAACTATTGGAAATTTCAATAAAATATTGACGTAAAAATAAGGTGATTCTTTCAACATGAGTAATTATTCATGATTCAATAAATGCCTCAAATTAGAATTAATATAATTTAATGAAGTCAAATTATGATATCTCCTTCCATGACCATTCGACCATTCCATAATGTTAGTGTTTGATGAATGGAAGACATAAAATGTAAAAAATAAAAAATTTAAGTGAATGAAACCCAGGATTTTCTCAGAGAATAATCACCTAATACTAAAACCTATTTCTATTGATATCTCTAGTAAAAACCCCCCATTATTGTATTATTCCTTGGAACGATGATAGATGTAAACATGACCCATATCACTTGTAATATTAAGACATTAAAATCACATTAATGATCGATCAATGTCTTCGGTTATCCAATGAGCTAAAGCAGTGTTCCAAGGAACATATCGAAGGAAAACCATAGCTATGATCATTCATGTGAGTTTCTCATAAAAGACTAAATTCCCACATTATAATGTCACAGGAAAACCCCAATGAATAATATTTATTGGAAATAATTCCATAATAAACTATCGGTGTCTATGTTTCCATCCAATTAATCTACACTCCGGAACCTACATGTCACATAGTACTCACAATTCCTCTAAGGAAAAACAAACATCTATACCACATATAAAAAGAACCCAAAATAAAAACCTAACATATTTGAAAACATTATTAGGGAGTAATCTAAATGCTCTATTAATGGATATAGAAGATTCCAAGATATGGTAAATGACAATCCTTATGCCTATTTTTCACTATAATGATTAAAAAATCACCAAGACGAATCTAAGGAACATTACCCATAATGAGGGAGATGTGAAAAAAATTTATCAGTCCATCCATGAAAAAACTAAAAGGGGGTGGATTGTATAATATTTATTGGTTAAATCCTAGAGTATAGATAAACTACACTGTCTGACACATCAAAATCCTGAAATTAATAGATTTCAAAATTATGTCATCCCATCAAACATAATCACAACCACATAAGTTTCTTCCAAATAGACAATGTTTAAAATTATTAAATACCCATCCAACCATTCATTGTTTTTCTACCTCACAAGTAACAATATGATTTTATACTATCCATCCCATATGGAATTAGAAATTTTACTTACCATTTACAAATGGTCATTCAAAGTTGTCTTCATTCTACTAAAAAGAAAACTCATAACCAGAATTGATGTGATTCTCTCTGCCTTATGAGTGACTTTATTTTTATATTTTCGAAGAATTTGAATCATTCCATGGAACATGATGTGTAGACCACTATAAACATAATTTATTTGGACAACATTCTTGATTGGTGTCATGATTAATGACAAAGAAAACCAACTACTCAATAGTTCAAGATTAGTTTCACATGTATACATAAACATGTCTATCCTCTTTATTTTCATCCAAATTCATGATAACATTTGGAATACAATACTTATCATCTAAGCATCAAGTCAGAAATCAGATCCTCATAAATTTTTTCCTAGGAAATGGGGAGGGTTTAATTTCATCATATTATCATGTCCCTCAACTCTAGAGATGTCCCATTATCATAACACAATATCCCAAGTCTTACTTGAGCTCTACCAAACACTACCATTTTGTTGTCCCACATTATAAACTCGATGAGTACTGTGTGTAACAACATATACTACCCTGATGTTACATGATCAGATGAAATATCCCCAATATCATCAATAGAAATAACAAACATATAAATTTGATTAATAAAGGGACAAAAAATGTTCCACCAAAATTACATATTACCCCATATGACTATTAAATTGATCAAGGATGTACCAAAACATCCGTCACCGAAGAGATATATGATTGGACTGTTATACGAACTACTAAGTGAAAATATGTCCCTAGGGAATGTAAAATAGTCTAAAATAGAGAATTACATGGTTATCACACTCAAAACAATGTTTAAAACATAGAAATACAAGTAGTATAAACAATAGATTCATTTTAAAACAATGTTTCCCAGTAAATACTATTGAAAAAGATCTGTACAATAAATGGAAAACTACGAATAATGAACTAGTAAGGACTATAATAAAATGTGAGTGCTACAAAAAATTGGATATCCCTTTTGAGAAGGAAGAAATAAAATCCTATGTAACTAAATTATTCTTGTATAAAATTCATTAATATTAGGGGAATATATTTTGGGTTCATGCTATAGAAAGGTATACCTAAAATAATGCTCAATTTTTAATTTCAATGAAACACTCAAGAAAATTTATAAAGGATTAAAAATACATTTACATGATGGTTATGCCTAAAACCCACATAAGGATTCATTATTACATTCTCCCACACTCATTTAATTTATTACACAATTCATGGTTTATACTTAAATAAAATCTAAAACCAGACATAAGAAAAAACATTAATCTTTTTACAATTATTTTGAAAATGTCTTTATTTTACTAGCATACTATTCAAATTAAGATATATATATATTTCATAACTCCATCTAAATCATCTAATAGACATATATAATGCCTCCCAAAATTATATATTAACAAGATTAAAGGGTTTTCTATTTTATTAATGAGTTTTAGTCAAAAAAGTTACCAACATACATTCACTTGAAACACCCAAAAGGTGGCCACATGAACATTTTATTTACTCAACACAAAGAATAATCACACCGCAAGGGGTTATAGAAAAAGTCACATCAAATGAAATGACATCCTATAAGGGTCCTGATTATCTATTTAATGTTCTACAAAATAAAACATAGGAATTTTAAACAGTTATATTTTCTTAGACACCCTTATTGATTTCATTTTGTAAGAATCATGACCCTATTAATGGTTTAGTCTTATGGGTTACCACTATCAAATTATAAATAATCAATAGACATTACAAGGTGCATGTTATTCCAATATAAATACAATAGACTAATCAAGGATAAAATGTATATATAACATCATTAATATTTATAGTAAATCCTCAAAATATGTATAGGTTATCTATAATGGATTGATATTATTGGTCATCCTATTTGAATTGATGTATTTTCCATATAGTTTTTGAATTGGAATGTGGGATCCAATTTGAGTGTAATGAATTTTATATGAAATATAGATAAATTAGAAAACAATATTTTTTTATATAGTCTTTATGTAGAAAGGGTGACTCGTTAAATGTTTGTTTTTATGGGAATCAATTTTCAATATATAACGTCCCTTTAAAACATACAAATATCATGTCGACCAAAAATTAAACACAAAAAACACGTTTTCAACGAATGTTAATGGGAATATGTTCATGGAAAATTGGAAACAATAATATTTTTCATTTACATAAATGTTATAAAAAACTAGACATGGTAAAAAACATAAAATAAAAGGAATATTTTTTCTACACATGGAATAAGGATAAAATAACATGATAGAATACCACATGAGTAGGGATAAAACACAAACCTAGTATATAAACAAAGCCTGAAAATTTAAATTACTTAGGAATAAAAATATAATATCGATGAAAGAGGAAGCCATAATTGTTAACAAGAGTACCCAACAATGCATTAAATTGGTAGGTAATTAACAAAAAGGTAACAACATCAATTGGAAAATACCCAACACATCATTCTAGATGGAATGTCTTATGCATGGAATGTTAATTAATAAGTGCCTATAATGATGCATGTAATGATTCATCATTTCAATTATAGACTAATGGAATAAATAAATCTCATATATACTTGTAATGTACCTCAATCAATCAAGGTTAAATAAATATCAAATATAATAGAACATATCAGTAAAATCAAACCTAGAATTGGACCCCTTCGATTTTTCCCTATATATTATTCGATAACACTCAAGAATGACTATTTTCCAATAACCTTGAAATTACTTGTCTATTTCTATATTCCCCAAATAGTAAGAAAAAGAAAGAAGAACCTTAGATACCAATTTGTGACTTCCCATCCACAGTGACCACTAAATCGGTGACTGGAATGGTTTCATTATGGCCTCAAATGAAAATCCCCATATATCATTAGTTTTCAACTTGTTGTGATTGTTTAATGGTGTTATTTTCGCAGATTATACCATCAATATAATTGTAGCATATTGGTATATCAAAAAATAAATAACATTCAATAGAGGAATAAATTATGGTTTTGGCTATATTAGTTGAAAAAATAGAATTAATTGCTAAAAAATAACAAAAAAAAGTACAACAATCCATACATGAATACCCAAATAATTGTAAAAGTAAAATAAGACCGAAATCATAATGTTGGTGAATTGAAATAAAATAATAATATACCAAAGTCTAGCTCTACAATCATCACATATACCTACTTTTTAATATTCACCTTACACCCTTGTTCAGGCATAACATAAAAAGAAAAGAACAATGGATCTTAAATTTTCAACCAACGAATCTTGTTTGGGTATCCTAAGAAATGGAGGCCCAAACAGGATGTGAGATATACTAAGTAGGGCACCAAAAATGTTGTCTAAATTATCATCCAACTCATTCATTAAAATATTCAGTTTGTATATATAACAATGAAAAATATCTATGCAACTAAATAATTAACTATGTATGTCTTTTGTTCTATAAGGACACCTAAAATGACTATAACAACTTCATCCTGAGAAAAATATATCTGAACCACTAGAAAACTATATATTTGAGATAATATAATTGTGACAATGAAAAAGGTATAGAATAACTATAATGATATGGACTGACCCGAGACACATGATTTGGATTTTTGGATGCATCACATTGATATCAATTATAAAAAACATACCTTTTATGAACATAAATATCATATTTAAATAAGAATCATCATGGTACAATCCATGAGGATCTATAGTAATTAACCCCTTTATCACACCACAAGCATCATATGTCTCACTACCACTACTGTTATTCCATTCTAATCCATTGAATTCCTCACATTTATCATTAATGTATTAATGTGAGAGAACAACAATTGATCATGTACATGGTATCTTACATATGGTCCCCAGTCTCTCTCGAGGATGGGTACAACCATCACCCCAAAGATCTCAACCAAGGTGTCTCCGATAGGTAGCAATTATAACTCAGCATTATGTAGTCAGAACAATCTATGAGCCCAATATAACATTCTAGTAACGCCTTAGGATTATTCAAAATCCATAAATAAATTGATACCCAGAACGATATTTCCTCCCTTGTTATTAAATGTAATGAAACTCATGTATCACTCACTACATCCATAATTCAATTTACAATTTTAATAATATAATAAATAAGGTTATTTAGTTATAATTCCATAATATAGAAAAAAATTCATTATGTTGGCCCCTCCCGTACACAAATTAATTATTAATGTAAAGAGGGAATATTCCTAAGAAATACACATCACATGACAGAAAAAATAATTATGAATTACAACTATCACAATAAATATTTTAAAATACATACACAATTGTAAAATGCCGATGGTCATAGAAAAACACAAATTCCATAATACCATTCCAGGAATAAAATTCCAATAAAACACATTCCAAATTTTATGAAATTGCACATCATTGAGAGGTTTTATTAGATAACAGTACATTAAATTTATGAAATTAATTTATTAGATATAACAATTTAGAAAAAACCTTCCAATGATGGTTCAATTTTATGTTTTAATCTCTGACCATATAATGTGGAGTCAAAATTTAACATAAATAGGTCCATGCATTTTAATTTAAGCTAATTTATTATAAATAAATGATTCTGGATAAGTGCGACAGATTTCAAATGAATTATTTTTATAAAATATTAAAAATAATGGAAATATATATATACCAACAACCAAAAAAATGGATGAATCACATGTTAGATATATAGCATTAATATGGTATTTCTAGATAGAAAATATTAAAATAGACATTCTCCCTAGATAAATGGAAAATGAGCTCACACAAATATATTTTTGTGAGAAAGAAGACACACCAACAATGGATTTAAGAGGATATATATAAATCCAATGATGCATCCAATTCACCTGACATAACTCGAATTGGATGACATATGAGGGAGTCTCCTCATATATAGTGAAGTATAAAAGAAATAGAGAGTGGAAACTTCTATCGATTGAGGATGAAGATTTTATAGGAGAGTAAAATAAAGAATCCAACATGGGTAAAGTTTGAATTTCACACAATTAATTAGTTAGAGGGTATGGATATATATTTTTTAAAACATGGTTCAATCCATGTGAGGGATTCTTCACAAGGTAAATTGGTCACAAAGTTATCCTAATTGTGATCCAATTGTTTGATGAACAGTGCATTCTCATAGTCAACATGAAACTATGTGTATGAGATTGTTGCACGTTTGGGAAAATATTCACAACCCATGCAGATCAACCCTATTCATGTGTAGTTTCTATATTGTGTTCACTGGTGGTCTACAAGTTTTAAAACAAACCGTGTGCTCTACTAGTACACACAAAACCTGAAATTTTGTGTCTCAAAAATCTTATGATTCAATAGTAAAAATTATGGATCACTCAAGCCTTGAACCACATCTAAAAAAATAAATTCACGTTTTCATACACTCAAAATTCCACTAAAAACAAAATTTACAGAATAAATAGTCCACCAAATGAAAAAATTCAAATTCCATCAAAATTTAATCCGATCAAAAAACATGTGGTGCTATATTACACCTTATGTATTATTTCCTTATGTGGAACACGTGTGAGTATAAATGATACAAATGTTTTAAAAATATTTGTATGTGATGTTTTTGGGAAATTTTGATGACTCATTAGATGTTATGTATTGGATTAGGCAGTAAACAAAATAATTTATTGAGCACGATACACCAATTGAATTTGTTTTCGTACTTAGCCTTGACATATATTTAGGTCATGTTTTGTATTATATCAACACTACATTATTTCCACAACATTATTATTTCATATTATTTATATCCTGACTGCATATTAATATTCATGATACTTTCCTTTTATGATATCATGTTATGGAGTTTAAATAATCTTTTATTCTTCGATATCATGTTAAATCGCATACATATATATATATCCTATCCAAATTAATTGTGTATTAACTAGATTTTCCTCTAATGTTTTTTTATCTAAATGTTATTTAAGATATCATTATTAAATATATAATAAATTTTTCCCGATTTACATTAATATTTAGGTATAATGAACCGTGTAATCTAAATATTATAGGATTCACAATCATTGTGTTGAATTTATTAGGAATTTATATTAAAATCTATTTTGTATTATGTGTACGAGGTTTTGGTGTATTTAGTTTTACAATAAAATTATTATAAAAATTATTTTTATAGGAAAAAAACAATTTTTTATTCTATAATTGCCTATAAAATTGAATACCAACTTTCATAATACACAAAATATTGTATCCATACTTTTTCAGCACACTAAAAACCCAAATAAATTTCCAAATATATTTTAATAATTTCTATTGAATAATATTATAAAATGCATAAAATATTGGGAAATGAAAAAAATTGATAAATTTAAATTATATATATAATTATCATTAGAAACAATCATCTAGTTGAATATCATCATTAGATAACCAACATGAAAAATTGTCATCAATTTTATTTGTTTCATTGTATCGTTGAATTTTAGATTATCTATGAGGTTCCATGGGAATATGAGGTATAAAACCCATAACTAGGCTTTTTGAAAAAAAAATCACCCAACCCCGGAAATCATGTTTCATCAAATAAATGATTGTGGTAATGGACCATTTGTCTAAAAAAGACGAAAGAGTGTTATTAAATATAGATGTTATAAAGTTACATGAATTCACATGTTATGAATTCATACAATAATAATAAAAGTAACATAATTATTTGATTTATCATATAATAGTTAAATTAAAATAATACATAGTTTCTTGTTTTCATTTTATATTTATGATATTATAATTTAATGTAATTTATAATTAGTTTCTACATTTTTTATTTATTTTTAATTATCAATAAAAATCAAAAACGTTTCATTAAAGAAATTTATTTAGATATATATTATTTTCATTTTATCCGTGTGTTATTCAATTATGGTTTCAATAAATTGTATTATATATACGTATTAAAAGGATTTTTTTGTTCTTTTGGTGAAAAACTCTGAGTACCATTTCTTAGTGGTTTTCACCATCATTCATAAATTTGAGAAAACTAGTGAAATTGTGACTGTAAATCCACACCAGTTCATGGTAATATGTGTGGTTTTATGGTTTTTATCATAACCACAATGTACAAAAAGAATCCACCAATCTATTATGATAGCTATGGCTATGAAAAATGGAGAATGTATCAAAACGCGGGAATGTATAAAGGAATCACAATAGAGGGTTTCATTTTTATATTGTTTAAACAACCACTAATATCCTAATACTGTTACATTATATTTTTATATTGTTAATTTAATGTTTTAATGACCCTCATAAACAATTTTATTTTATATAATCCAACCCCTATCTATAATTTTACTCAAATTTTAAATTATGTACATTCATTAAGTGATTTTTGGGAATATAGATTCAAAAGACGGAGAACAATTTCCTCAAGACTCACCTATTTGTTTCTTATATTTGATCATTAGATGGGTATTAATGTTTGGTTCTCCAAAATTTGTAGTGTTTGAAATATTTTGGATCAATCATATTAAAGTTTTGATTTATTATTTTTGATTGTTTTGTAAATACATTTTTGGTGGTAGATTATTTATTCGTGAGGTATGTGATTTTGTGGTGATTTATTTTTATTATAATCAATTATTATTCATTTTTTGGATGTATATTCTAAATGTTCTTCATATCACGATATAAGTTTCTTATTTTTGTTTTTCAATGACGGACTATGTTTTAAATGTATATGATAATGGAATTTGAAATAAATGGTGATTTCTACAAAATTTATTTGAGAAGAAAAATTTATTTTATAAATTATTTTGATTTTTTTTAGAAATGATTCAATGAATTTCATTATTACATCCAATTTTGATGAATTCATTTTAATAACTTCAATTTGGGTGGAAAAATAATGTTGTTTATTTAAATTACATGGAATGTTTCTAAACACAATCTTGGCTTTTAATGAAATGATTTATTGAAATGAATTTCTATTATTAGAAATGAAGTATATACCATTGTATATTTTGTTTCCATGTATCACATGAGATTATGGGTAGTTATTCAGGAAGAACACACACATGGAATGTGTTAGCTCTACATAATGATAGACTATCCAATAAATAACTAACTAATGTATCTTCGGTGTAAGGATTTTATACATTGGGTTCTTTCATATTATCTTAGGATTTGGATATAGGTATTTTTCACAAAAATTTACATCTTTCACTATGTTCCTTGAGAACACTAATACTATTATCATTCTGGAGTCCTTAACCATGATTATATAATTAAAATTAATTATTGATAATAATGAATAATTGAATTCATATTAATTATTGTTTTTTATAGAAATGGATAATCATAGTTATTTTAAAATTTATTATTTTATATTCCATTTTTGATGTAAATTCTATTTTCTTATAGAATACATTGGAAATTTATTTTTAAATAATTTATGTTTCGATGTGAATTTTGAAATCATTATCATGGATTTATTCTTTTAAAATTATTTAATTTTGTTTAATTTTCTAGGGATTGTAGATGAAATAAATTGTGATATTATACTGGCTGTTATTGATAAAACTCAATCATTACCATCATGTGTTTTTATATTTTATCATAAATGGAGTACTAAAAGTAAATAAACTACTCATAGGTGGTTTTTTTACATTATTAGTAGGATCATTGGTGTTTGTAGTTTATGGTTGAATGTGAAAGCCACCAGGTACAAGTTTATTGGTGGTGATGTCATGATTTATCTCATTAAAGAATTTTTTTGAAATGATATTTTTGAGACAAACAATGTTTAGTTATTGAATTTTATTCTTGTGGATTTTTTAAAATTTTGACTATTTATATTACTATATCCTATAATTTTTATTGATGAGTTAGACTTGTGAAAAAATAAATCCCTACTGTTTATTACTGATGTCCTTGTGGTAGTTGAATGCCCATATAGATTTGGAACAGACTTTATGGAATCATAGAAACAATCTGTGTTCCATTATGGGTGTTTATATGTAGTGTTATATGATATCTCAATATACATCCCTAACCAAATCAAATAATAGTTTCAATATTTAATTATAAAATTATATTATTGAGTGAAACATTATATGAATATGTATTGGGATATCAATTTTTTATTTTCTATCCAATTAAAAGTAAATTATTATTCTAGATTTATTTTCATCAAGACATGTTACTAATCAGTTATTAGTTCATTGAAAGTACAAATTTTTTATATGAGAGGTGATCCCAAGTGTTCATAAGGAAAATTATTCATTCAAATTCTATTCATCTTGTAAATTATTTTAATATTTGGAATAAAATTTTCTAATTTGAGTATCAAATTTTAAAATTATCACAAATAATAATATTATACTACCATATATAATGTATACCATCATAAACATTTCCTCAATGGTACATATGAACATAATATATACGTGACATGTTATGTTATAAAATTCTATTTCTATATATAAATACATTCCAGGTCGAACAAGGACCTCTTCAACAAATCATCATGGGTGGAAAATACCAGGCCACAGAAGGACCTCTTCCATACTTATATGTGGGTGTACACAAGAGTATATGCAATTTTGAGTATGGAAATAATATATCCTTCAGTTTAATGAAGGAGACAGAGCATGTTTCTGTAGAGATACACACTCTTCTTGAAAATTTACTAAATGATACATAATAGTGTAGTAATATTGAGATAGGTTTAAAAGTGCTCTGAGTGCTGATCTCTGCAGCTCTGGACTACTGAGATGAAACAGATGCTAAACTTGAGTTCTCATCTAGATAATAGATTGTCATAAGTCAGACAGATCTGACATGTGATCTTCGTGATGTTTTGACCGTGTAAAAATATTCTTATGACTCTAGTATGCATCATGTTTTCATCGGTAGAATCATGTTTCATGAGAAAATTATCTAAATGTATATTTTTCACACATTCATTCCCACAAGCTTGATCTTTGTGTCGTTCTTTTCCTACCAGATTTTTGCATATTTCCACACCCTTATTTTTTTTGCCTCACTACTCATTTGTCTTGGAGTGCATTTGTTGGGGCTGATAGGTTGCATGTATTCTCACCTCGTACCTCATACTATCCGATGATATGTCTACAATGAAACATTAAATATTTTTGTGCATTAAAATCTTCAAATATGACCATTAGATATTAAATTGAAATACAACAAAATATATTAGGAAACAATGTCACAATATGTCAGGGAAACGATGTCTCTGTCACACGCTGTTTGGATTAGTCACGGTGTCTCACATTCTCATTGTCCCACGGTCACGGTGTCTCATGGTCACAGTGTCTTGTTTACGGTGTCTTATGGTCACTGTGTCTTGTTCCTGGTGTCTTGTTCACGGTGTCGTATTCACGGTGTCTCAAGGCAATGATGTCTTGTTCAAGATGTCTTGTGGTCACGGTGTCTGATCCTTCTTGGTGTCTAATTTACATTTCCAGAAAGGCATAGCCAGTGGCAGAGTCATGGTGTCTCATACTTTTCAAAATAACTATATTCAAACTTAAGAAATAATGATCATAGAATGAATTAGACTTAATAATTTGTCAAAGAAGGTATTATAAAAGTAATATAAGGATAGTATAAAGTAATTAAACTGTATTTAGGGAAATAAATATCGCGAATGGATCTTCTTAAAACATTGGAATACATAAACAATATTAGACATGATTTGATATAATATACAGGATTTATCCGGGTTGAATAGGATTTGTGATCATTAAAACATGATTTGTACATGAGGAGTCAAACAATATCCCCCTTTTTGATGATCAAAAATCATGTAGAGTTAATGTGTATATTTAATTTAAAGTCTAAATTTTATTTAACTATAGATATTGAGATAAATGTATAACATATATGGATTTACCCCCTTATGGGATTATCAAAAAGTAGGAAAAAAAATAAAAACCAAAGTCACAAGAAATGTAAATTATGTATTATTGAAATAGAGTGTAACTACAAAGACTGAAGAAAATGAAATATAAATCCCATAAAAATGAGTACACCCCTTCCTTCTTCACAAATTGGTATTCTCTTTTCCTTTATCAGAAGCAGTAGAAGAGGAATCCATATGAGCTGAAATAGTGGTAGAAGAAGGAAGGGAGCTGGTCGATAGAGAAGTTAAAGGAATGCCATCAAAACTAGAGGGAGTCGGAGTAAGTGTAGTAGAGGACCGAGGGAGGTATTGATCAAGGATAACACGCCTAATCTAACTTAGTGTCTGACTTATAGACATGGAAGTGGAGGATAGATCTGATGTAAAGTTAGGAAATCCAGGTCTTAGATGTGCAGTCATAGGAGAAACAACGGTTGTACTCCAGACATGAGTATATGGCCATAGGAGTTTTATAAAATCCAAAATAATCTCTTCACCATACTGTATGGATTTCTAAAAATAATCTGTGTTCTCCATAAACGTTTCTAGAAATCGAGTAAACTCTGTGAGCTTTTGGACCTGGGTCTTGGAGGCATGAGTAACCGGAGGAATCTGTACATTTTCCATGTGATACTTGAAGTGATTATTCATGTTAGTCTTGGAGAATATTATACTGAAGTATAAATTTACTTTCCTGGAAATCTCTTCATCAGAATCATTAGCAATTTTAGAATGGATTTGGACTAGGTCAAGAACTTTTTCCCTGTTCTTGATAACTGCAGTGAGAGATTCCTTACTAAAGCCACTAAGCATAGTCTGATGCTCTTCTTTGACCAATGTTCTTGAACAGATCTATGTCTAGAGATGGTTGAGAGGATTGACCAGAGGCTTTAGAGGCATTGACACCAGTGGTGAGTGATTTTAGTTGATTTAGCACCTTTTGAAGAAACCTAATATACTCATCAGTGAATTTTTCATGATTTACCACAATCTATCTCATATCCTTCATAATTTATTTGTTTCCTTATGAGACCTTTTCATCTATGGAAGTTTAGTGTATCTGAATATGACACAGAAAATCGAGGGGGATTTGAGTTAAATCAAGTTTTACAGAATGATAAATAAACACAGATCTCGAATGCATCTCATTCTTGATTTCCTTAGTCATACCTCTCAAGGTCTTCACTTGATCACAAAGCAGTTTGTTATAAAATCTTACATCATGAATCTGACGAAGAATTTTTGGTTGGATTTTCCAAATAATATTCTCCAACAATAAAGAGGCATCTATCTCACTTAGAAGTGTCACCTAAGAATGTATGGAATTCAGAACATTTCCAACACGAGGAAAAAGGGTAGCACCAAATTCGATTAGATCATCCTTACTCACGAATGATGGTTGGTCAGAAGAAGGTTCCAAAACCGGGATTGATATGGTTTCAAATTCCTTTGTAGGGGAAATATTAGAGACCAATTTCAACTGGAACAAAGAGTATAAGTCAAGGCCTTCTGCTGAGATATATTGAGATTCATCCACATCATAGAAATTGGGGAACATATATCCAGTGTCTACAGGACTTGGAACCATCGGGTTTGTTTCTTCAGTGGATTCTAGATTTGGGGGTTGCTCACCCACAACAGTTTCATCCATCTCAAGAGTGAGAGTCTTATGATCTTGATCTCATTACACAAACTCATCTCGTAGTTATTCACCCATTTCCTATCAACTGAATTGAAAATCCATCTCTATCATTTCCTCAGGTGAATGTGCAATTTCAAAGATTGATTGTTCCACTGGGTGTTCTTTAGGATCATATTCTTCCATAAAAGGTAGGTCATCCAATATAGGTTCTTCCATGGTATTTTTTCATTTTCCATGGAAACATATTCTGTTTCATCCTCGGTTTATTCTTCAATATGAACAACATCTACAAGTCTAGGGACTGCTTTTTCACTTTCCACAATAGAGATAAGAGTACAGTCTTCCTCAATAGAAATAGTTTCCCTGGGAGGCACAATAGCCTTTTCTTCCTCTTCAGAAGAATTCTCAACAACATCATCTATTTCCAAACCTAGATAATAAATATCTCTTGGTCTTGAGGGATGTTCTACAGGATTGATTTTTTTATAAAGTCTATCACTGACTTCTATCAATGCCTTTTTCCAAGGATTCCAATTTATATTCATCCTCATGATAGTGACTTTCGAAATGTATTACTCACAATACATTATAAAATCCTCATTAGGTCCAACCATACCTTTGGCATTAAACATGGCTGAGATAAGAAGACGTTAAAATAGGAAGGATGACTAGGATGTGGATTTGATGAGTACACACATGTGGTGAATGATATATTTGAAAAGGTTAATCTTATGCTCATTTTGCATAAGGTGGATCATAAAAACATCTGGATATTTTAAAAAAATGGCCTTTTCTATGGCTAACCAGATTCTGAATAAACGTGAATAGAAGCATTGATTCTCCATCTAGTTCAGTGGAAATGGATATCCTATTGGTGCCATTTCTATTTATGGATTTCAAAGCATCATCCATATAAATTAATAATGTTTAAGGTGGTGGTACTCTCTGATAATTGGAATAGATTCCCTCATCTGGTATCCTAAGGCATGAAACCCATAACCACGAAAAGAATGATCATTTTTTCCCATTGATCAAACTTCTCACAACATATCCTTATTCAGAATCAAAGTGGTACTGAACATATTTATAAAATTGAGCCACTAACATATAGTAGATTGGACTATCTCCCTTTGAAAACTACTCTATCCAGCCTTTCACTTTTGAAAATTTTAAAACCTGAGACTAACGCGATAGAATCTATTTGGGGAAACCATACATCTCACATATGACAACTCTGTTTAGCATATTTGGGTTTAGAGGACATTCGGGTTCTATCTTGGCTATAATTTTCTTCTTCTTTGTGCTATGTTTCTTAGGAGTCGACAGTGAAGGGTGTTTCATCCTAGGAATCCTACGAAGGTTCGAGAGAGAGAGAGAGAACGGTCATTGGTTTGAAGAGAGGTAACAAATGAGGGAATAGAAGAACTCTAACATGAATTACAAATGAATCTTCCTTAATTTTATGATTTTGTAATACCAAACATCACAAAATTAAAAGTGCAGGAAAACAAAAATGTGAAAATGATAATTATTGTGATACAGTTTGTCAATAAAAAAATTTTATGGTGAGATCATATCAGGTCTTTACAGAGGGACACATAATAAATGTTATAGTGAGATAGTAACTGAGCGTTATTGTGATACAGTAATTGAGTGTTTCGGCGAGAGAGTAATTGAAAATTAATGTGAGACAGTAACACAGTGACACAGTGGCACATTGAGACAATAACATGGTGAGATATTAAACACGAAGCACTAACTGTGAGACCATAATAATGAAACATTATGATATTTACTTAAGATTTATCATGTCTAATTCATGTATTATTTACTCTATTTATTAATAATTTAATGATTTCATAAATATATCAGCAAGATGATACTCAATACTAATGAATTCCAAAGTGATATCACATTTTTTATAAATATCTCTCAAAAAGTGATGTCTTACATCAATATTATTTTTCGTATAATGTGACATAAGATTTTTTGTGATGTTAATAGCACTTTTTTTGTTAAAGTTTATTGGTGCATGCATGAATTGATATCTATAGTCTAGTAATTTATGTTTTATCCACTAAATTTGAGCACAACAACTGCCAGTGGCAATTTATTTAGCTTCTTCCGTATATAATGCAATAGAATTTTGTTTCATACTAGACCATGATACTAGTGACTTGCCTAAAAAGTGACATATCCGAGAGGTGATTTTTATATATAACATACATCCACCGAAGTCAGTATAAGAATAACTAACTAATTCAAATGATTATCCTCTAGGATTGAACAATCTTACATTGGTTGTATGCTTGATGTATTTTAAAATTCTCTTTACAACATTTAAATGAATTTTTTTAATGATTTTTTTGAAAACAATCACGCATACACACACTAAACATAATTTCATGTTGACTAGTAGTCATGTAGAGTAAACTTCCAATCATTCTTATATAAGTGGTTAGATCAAGAGATTTTCCATCTTAATCAAGATCAAACATACATGTGGTACCCAAGGGAGTGTTACTAATTTTAGTGATATCCAATCCAAAACGTTTTAGACGATCTCTAGAATATTTAATTTCAGATAAACTTATTCCATAATTATTTTTAATGATTTGAAATATAATAATGAAATTTAGTTCAACCATTAATCTCATTTCAAATTCAGTTTTCATCATATTGAAAAATCATCACATAGAGAATATTTTGAATTTCCAAAAATAATGTCATTTACATATATTTGATCAAATTAAACATCATTAGGAATTACTTTTTTAAAATGAGTAGGTTCATATATTCCTTTTTTAAAACCATTGTAAATAAGAAAAGTACTTAGCCTATATTACCAGGCTCTTAGATATTGTTTCAAACCATATAAGGATTTTGATAATTTAAAAATATGATTTGGAAAATGGGGGCTTGTAAAAATAGGGGGTTGGTCAAAAAAACATCCTCAACAATATAGCCATTTAAGAATCCATTGATGTCTTCATGTCTAGCTAATGGTTCAAAGGTCTCCTCATAGTCAATTACTTGCTCTTGAGTATAGACCTGAGCAACCAATATAGCCTTGTTTCTAACTATGTTTCCCACGTCATCTACCTTATTTCTAAACACCCATTTAGTGCCTATGGTAAATGTGTCTAATGGAATTTCAACAAGTTTCCAAACATTGTTCCTTTCAAACTAATTTAGTTCTTCTCGCATAGAAAACTCATAAAATTCATCATTGATAGAATCATTGAAAGGATCATTAATGTTTTTAGGTTCATGTTGTGATAAGAAGACTTGATGTTCAACCTAATTTATAAGAGAATCTCTTGTTTGAGTTCCTTTTTCTAGGTCTTATACAAACGAATCTAAAGGATGGTTCATATGAGTTATAACAGTTATAGAAAAGGAGGGACTATTGATATCAGGTTCATTGATAGGTCCAGATTCATTGTGACTTGATTCTAGTGACTTTCTAGAAGTGTAAGTTTTAACAGATTCTTTCCCAGAATTGATTGGGGATTTTTATTTGATGTTCAGATTTGATACATCATCCTCCAGGTTTTATAGATTGTTTTTAGGATCAGGTGGATCTGTTTCATAAAATTTGAAATGGATGGATTCATCCACACATTTAGTTCTTTTATATAAAAATTTATATGCTTTACATGAATTGGAATATCTTAAAAGGATACCTTCATCACTCTTGAATGAAAATTTGTAAAGATTTTTCTTAGTATTAAGAATATTTACATTACAGCCGAAGACATTTAATTATTTATCATTGTGTTTTCTATTTTTTAATAAATCATAAGGAGTCCTCTTAATAATGGTTCTGATAAACACTCTATTGATTATATAGCATGATGTATTGGGAGCTTCAGCCCAATAATAAATAGGTAAGTCATATTAACTAAGCATTGTTCTAGAAATATCCTATAGGGTTCTATTTATTCTTTCTATAAATCCATTTTGTGGAGGTGCTATAGGGGCAGTGAAATTGTGTTAATAACCATTTTGGGGGAAATGGATTCAGAATCGTGATTTTGAAACTCACGACCATTATCACTTCTTAAGGATTTATTTCTAATCCACTGAGAACTTCTACAGACATTGAATATTTAGTAAAATAAGATCATACTAGGAATATCTAGAAATATCATCTATAAGTACATAAACATAGTGCTTCCCATTAAAGATAGAAACTCTAAATAGCCCATACAAATCCATTTGAACCAGTTTGATAGGTTGAGAAGTTGACAGTTCATTCATTGGTCTGAAAGAAACATTGTGTTATTTCCCTTTTTGACATGGATTACTCATTTTTTCATTTGGAAACTCAAGATTGGGTAAGTATTTATCTAATCATTTTCTTGTTAACACACTAAGGGAGTGAATATTACATTGTCCTAGTATACTATAACAGAGACAAGAATTATTATGAAATACACATAATCATGAATCATTTCCAGAAGCTAATGAATCTATGTTAACATAGTAAACATTTTCATTTCATAAAGTAGAAAACACTATGTCATATTTAGAATTAATGATATTGCAACGAACATTTCCAAATCTAATATCAAATTAATAATCACATAATTGTGAGATAATCTAAAAATTATATATTAATATTTCAACAAACAATACATTAGAAATTAAAATTGAGTTAGAGTTACTAATTTAGTCAAGGAAAATAATATTCCTTTGGCATTGTCCCCAAATGTGACATGTTCCCTATGTATTTTGATTAGGCTCTTGAAGAATGAGTAGTTTCCTATAATTTTCCTTCAATATTCACTATCCATATACCATACACTTTTAAAGGAACTCTTTAAGCATATTTCCTACTAAATGATCATGAAAAAAAAAACATATTGGTACCCATAAGTTTTTGGGTCCAGTAATATTAGTGATAATTGCATTGGAAACCTATTTTTGCCTCACAGTTTTCCTACTGGAATTAAGTAAACTATTTGACTAATGAACTATATTCGGTCCACAAAAACCTGAAACCACAAACAGTTTATCATAACTTGAATTAAATTATTTTTTTCTGGAATTTGAAGTAAAAATATATGTCCTAGAACATGAAACAACATTTCTCCTACCAAGATTTCTTTTTCCAGGTTGAAAAATAATGACTGTCTTTTATTTAGAGGAAATTTGTTTTCCTATCATTTGAGTTAGGGTATTCTTCCCATTAGTAAAAATTCAAGGTCATTCTTCAATTTCTCATTTTTATTTTTGAATTCGTTGATTTCTTTAAGCAGTTGAGCATTTTTGTCTTTTTCAGTTGTGAGTTCAGATTTAATAGTCATAGTGAGAGAATTTTGTTTCATAAAAGATTTATATTTGTCTTTTAGTTTATTTCATGTTTCTTCATGAATGTTACATTATTCAAACATTTAATCATTATTTATGTGCTCAACATCACTCATTTTCAGATGAGTATGAATTATGTACATGAGAGTCAAGTGTTACCTCATATGTGACTGCCTAAAACACATATTGGCTTTGTTATCCTATTCATCATGTGATGTTTTTGAGTCTATTGAACTGTCCTTAGAAGAACTCTGTGTTTATTTCATGGCCTTTTTATACTTCTGGTCCATGTCCACATACTTTGTTTTTCTTCCTGATCTTTGGATAATCAGCCTTGATATGTCCTTTTCACTTACAATCATAACAATCAATCTCATTAGTCTTGTCACTTATTTTCTAGTCCTTCCAACTACCTTTTTTGTAATATTTTCTATTGAAGTTAGGATTTTGGAAAAAGTTATTCTTCTTGTAAAATATTTTGAATCTTCTAGTTAGTTGATCTGTCTCCTCATCACTATCAGGTGATGACATTTAACTACTTGAATACTCTACAGAAGATTCCAATTTCCCTTTGTCTTTCTATTTAGAGGTGGTGGTCTTAAATGAAAAAGATTTCGTTTTTTCCTCATCCTCCTCCTCTTTGATGACTTTTGGTTCCAATTCATACATAATTAGTTTCCCAATGAGTTCTTTTACAGGTATATTACTGATTTCTCTTAATTCTCTAATAGAGACAGATTTTCCCATCCAACTGTTAGGTAGAAATCTATGAATTCTCAAGATTTTTTCGTTTGTAGTGACATCTCATCCAATCGAGATTATTGTGTTGAAAATCTCATTGATCATATGATACATGTCAGAAATAGGATCACGAGGTTTCATTTTAAAACTAACATATTTTATAGTATAATTATTAAGCCTCATTTATTTTTCACTAGATGATCCTTCATGTGAGATAGACAGGGTATCCAAAATCTAATGGGCATTTTTACAAGAATAAATCTTATTAAATTCATAATCTCTTAAGGAATAGTATAAATCATTCATTTCGTTGCAATTATTATTGTAGGCTGGTTTGATAGGTTTATCCCATGTAATTCTATCAATAGAATGAATTTTGTATTCGTCAATAATGGTTTCCCAAATATCAAGTCTCATACTCTCAAAGTGCATTTTCATTTTAATTTTACATTGATCATAGTTGGTTTCATTAAATAATGGTGGTATATTGGTTGCATCACCTTCCAGTTTATTATCCATAATAACACAATAGGATTAAAGAGCTATAAATATTGAATTAACAGAAATTTGTAGATCTTTATAGAACAACTACCATCACAGTTGAATAATATTAGACAGAGTCCTAAAAAACATCCTATGATACAAAATTTTGGTCGGAGTAGAATAATTAAGAGGAGGAGGGATGAATTGGGTATCGGTAATTTTTTTTGATTAAATGTTATTTCTAAAATGTTTCCCAAAAATATTCAACATAGCCTAGTTAATCAATGTAATCAGATTGTAAAGGTTTGACATTTGGAAAAACTTTTTTCAAGATTGATTAGTTTTCAATAATCTTAATATCAGTGATAAGTATTACTTTTGAAGCTATTCTACTTATGAAAGACAATTATAACTTCTTTACAAGATTAACTAACAATGTATGTTTAATGATTTTTGAAATATCTCGTTGAGAAGAAATATAAAGAAGAATAAATTAAGTATCACATCAGATATGAAAGAAGTGGTTCAATATCAAGCCAATACCTAATCCATTCCACTCGGTGATCACCTTCCTCCAATATATTTATATAAATAAATGTCATCTACACCATGGATCGGGGTAAAACTATAGAAACAAGGACAATCTACATCGCCCAAGGACCTCTTCCATAGTTCTTCAAGGTAAAAAACTACGAGGCCAAACAAGGACCTCTTCCACACTTATCTGTGGGTATATTAAAGAGTAAAATAATGTTTGAGTAATGATATCTTGTATCCTTCAGTTTAACGAAGGACATAGAGCGTGTTTCTATACATATACTCACTATGATTGAAAATTAATTAAATTATACACAATAGAGACGTACTATTGATATAGGATTAGATGTTCTCTGAGTGTTGATCTTTGTGCCTCAAGACTTATGAGATGAAGCAGATGCAGAACTTGAGTACTCATATGGAATAAATTGTATCGTAAGTCTAACAGATCCATCTTGGGTTTTTCGTGATGTTTTGGTAGTGTGAAGATGTTCTCATGATTCAAGTATGCTTCATGTGTTCTTTCGCAGAATCATGTTGCATGATCCAAATCTATAAATGTATATTGTTCTCACGTCCACGCCCACCACCTTGTTATTTGGTTCGTGCTTTTCCTACCATCTCTTCCCATATCTTCACACCCCTATTTGTTTATGGGCCTCATTACTCTTTTATCGTTGTGTGTATGGCTTGGGGCTGACACGTTGCATATATTCTTAACCTCGTACCTCGTACTCTCCGATGATATGTCAACAATGAAACATTAATTATGTCCGTTCATTGAAATCATCAAATATTACTGTTAGAGATTAAATTGAAAATTGACAAAATATATTGGGAAACAATGTCAAATATTTCATTGAAATGGGGTCTCCTTCACGCGGTGTATTTATTGGTCCCAGTGTCTCGTATTCACGGTGTTTTGAGGTCATGGTGTCTCATTGTCATGGTGTCTTCTTGTTCAGGGTTTCTCGTTCACGGTGTCTTTTTCACTTTGTCGTATGGTAATGATGTCTTGTTCACAATGTATTGTTCACGTTGTCTTGTTCACAATGTCTCATGGTCACTGTGTCTTGTTCATGGTGTCTTGTTCACAGTGTCTTGTTGTCATGGTTTTTGATCATTCACGCTTTTTGATTTACTTTTCAAGAAAGACATAACCAGTGGAAGAATCACAGTGTCTCAAACATTACAAAATAACTGTATTCAGAATAAAGCAATGATGATCATAGAATGAATTATACTTAATCATTTGTCAAAGAAGGTATTATAAAATTATTTCAATGATAGTTTAATGTAATTAAACTGAATGTCAAGAAATTATGATATTGAATGGATATTCTTAAAGCATGAGAATACTTAAACAATAATACACATGATTTGAAATAATTTACAGGATTTTACAAGGTCGAATAGGATTTGTGATCATTAAAATATGATTAGTACAGGAGGGATCCAAAAAACACATTGAAACATAAATATATTTTATGTTCAATCAAATTGATATGTTATGATCAAGGGAAACGAAATATACATTGTTGATATTAATGACAAAACAGATTCATTATGAAAGAATATTGTATCTTAATCAGTATAAAATTATATTTATATATTTGATAAAATATGAAAAAAATTATATGGTTTAGAACATGGATATAATATTTAATTTTCTATAGAATTATCATTAAAAACCCAACCTATTTTCCATGTTCCTCATGTGTACTCAAAATAATTACATTATTTGAAATGCAATTTTTATGAATTATTGATAATTTTTTACATTTGTATTTGATGTTATTATTCCACTGTTAAAATAATTTGTTTTGTATCAGTTTTGTTATTATTTTTCAAACTATATAGACCATAACAAGTTTAAATATATTATATTAGAGGGATTAATTATTTATTAATATCCAATTCATCAGTTAATCCCCATAGGGAGGGAATTAAAAAATAAAAAATTTACTATTCGAGAAATAATTTATATTATCATTATAAAGATATATTGTGTTGAATTTTAATGGGAAATTTTTTATTATTATAAAAACTCTAGTGTGTATAAAAAAGAAATGTTAATAATTTTTTTACAACACTGATTATGAGATCTAGAGAGAGAAAATTTAGATTTATATTATTAGTAGAATCAATTAAAATAATATAGTTATATATAATGAATATAAACACCAAAAGATATCTCATGATAATATTTGTTCTAATGAGAGAGATGATATATTGAAGAATTAAAAAGTGTGAAATAATTAACAATCCAGAACAATTTAAACTATATTTTATTATTTAATATTTAAATTAAGATATGGAAACACTGATGGGGTGATATATTTCACATTTTGGATCAATTATTTTTTTGGTACTGTGACATAATTATTAAGGGACGAATATAAAAGAGTTATTTTTTTACTATTAGTTATTCTTTATTAAATGTTTCATTAGAATATGAAAATTGGGAATAGTTTATAATATGTTGGATTAATTAATTTAGAAAATAAGATAATGGTTGAAAAATTATATATGAACTATGAGAACCCTTATCTTTTATTACACAATTAAACATGATTTATTACATAAACTTCACATGATACAATATAGAATATCGAGAGGTCTAGTGTATTTGGGGATTAGGATCATTACATAACAACACAAAACATGAAACATGCAACATCTATATTGAAAACTTCCTTTACATGACAACTACATTCCCTCGTTCTTGACATTGCATGGGATAGCCTGAGGACATGCACAAGAAAAGGGTGAGATACATAGCTAGTGCGGGAATAAACATGGTATAACATGAGGAATAATATACATGTTAGACAATAGCTATATCAATGGAGCACAAGATAATCATAAACATTACGTCATGATAAATCCCGATAATCATAACATGGAAATTTGGCAACAACTCTTTATAAGAAATTTGCATAAGCCAAGAGTCATTGCACATAGAGCATGAGTAAACCGTCATTGCACATGAGGCAAGATTAAACCCTTTTTACACATGTATTATCAGGAGTAAACACTCATTTCACTTAAAATATCATGATACTCTACCTTTCCCAATGAATTAGAGTGAAATCAAGGTGCACCCTTCTTAAACATTTCATTTCATGCATAAGTGTTCCACTTGGATCATAAAAAATTGAATCATTCAACCTAAATATTGATTCCACGATAAACGAATAAGGAATAAATACCTCAGTCTCTTAAAAAAACATAAATTTTCATAAAGGTGAATAACCTTGATAGGGAAATGGACATTTTATTCATTACACAATGACTTTTTCTTGGAAAAACGCAGAGCAATTTCGATAGCATAACGACGTGACATGTGAACTCATAAAAATGGTTGATGAGAGAGAAAGGGGTGTCTCAAAATATTTACATGACATGGATAGTAAGTGAGTCATATAGATAAATTTCCTATAAAATGAAATGGAATGATAACATTTCAATATTGCAATCACAATATATCATTTAAAAATATTGACAAAGTCATCCCTTTTATCAAACTAATTTCGAAAACATTTAAAATAATAAATAATGATGTTTTTGAATCAACGTGTCCTATACCACATTGAATATTTTGAAATTAATTTCAATTTCAAATCATTCATTCCAATATGAATAAATCCTTTAAACCAATTTTGAAACATGTACATTAAGCTGAAATATTTAGAAGAATAAACCTTTAAAACATTTTATGCTATATTTTAGTTAAAGAGATTTTTACCAAATAAGAGTTATAGAATATAAATAATTGAGCAATAACATTTAATAAGAACTTTATAATATCATGAGAATAAAGGTATTAATGATATAATATTCCAATGGATATAATATACACCATATAAGAGTGAATTGGTTCATATCAACAACGATGTCTGAATGGAAATGTAAATTGAGAAGAAATCCCTTATAAAGAAGGTATCCTTAGATTAAGGATAAATAAATTACATAAGTATGTATAAAAAATATAAATACACCCAATATAAGTAGATATTATGTGTAAAACAATCAGAGTACATTCACACATATTCATATGATGACATATTAAAGAAGTAAAAGTTGAACCCAAATAATTGAAATTGGGTTAAGATGTTCCCCTGTAAAAAATTTGATATCCTAACGACGTCACATTAAAATTCAGAAAATGATTTGATGAGATAATAATGTTATCTAATCAGTTGGACATAAAATTTACATCAATACGGATATATAAGAACTTATCTGAACATAATAATATGTAAATGAAATGATGTTACAAAATGAAATCATTTAAAAAGAGGATGGTGAAAGGTTCCCTTACCGATTTGGAAACATAACAAACATACAACACATGGAAAAAAGATCAGAAAATGAATATTTAAATACCCATAAATTAAATTATATTACAAAAAGAATAAAATCATGGGAAGTTCACCCATCACAAAAAAGGAAATAGTGGATAATATGGAATGACTCTCACGGGAATAAAAAGGCAGATGAAAAAATCATACAATGTTGTAATCAATCAAGTCGTATAATTAAAAGATAATAACCACCAAATGAATCATAGAATACCATGAATAAAAATATAATCATGATTATATATAACAAATGTCAGTAAAAAATACACCACCTGCAATAAATAAGTGGTGAACAATGGAAATCTCACGGAATTATAAGTGAGATAGGAAATCTCATACCTTGTGTCTGACTTGACTCGTATGTTCCCTGTTCTTCCTGAATAATAAACATAACTTAATTTCTAGTTTATTTCTAGAATTTTTAATTTTTATTATTACTTTTATATCACTTAATACCTTGGAATAATAGTTAGTGTATTGTTTCAGTTCAAATCAGACATTTTGTCGATGTTCTGAATTTGAGTTAAAAATGAACTTGTTATAATTACAATTTTTCCATGTGGTAAAAAAACTCAATTATGTCCAGAATGATATTAATGATATAGATATGATATTTATCATATATATTCAGTGTATAAATATATATTTATAATAGTACATAACATTTGGAGATATGAAATTAAATGCAGTGTTCATGGAGACGTTAAGCCAGATGTACGCATGAACGCTACATTGATTTCTATTAAATATTTAATGTAATGAAAACATAATGATACATAGTTATTTTATAATTCTAGTATAATATCATATGATATATATGTTACATAATTTCACTAACTCCATCTTTATAAATTCAATGTATGTCATGAATGAATCACATCACCTTGATGGGGCGGTAGTATGCACTTCCTCATATGAAATTATCGTGTTTACACAAATTGGAAGGAATAAAGGTATGTTTGTAAATAAATATTACATAATAATATAAAAAAACAGAATATATATCATATATAAGTATACTAACATCATAATGGCCACTATGAGAGTTAGTATGAGATAATTGAACAATCATCACTTCGAGAGGCGTTAGTTTTCCATCCAGTGAAACTGTATATTCTTCACCCATTTGGTAGAGGTGTGTGTATGTGTTGTTAGAATTATTCTCATAACAACATACTATCATATTTTAGATTAATGTTTTTAAAAAAATAAAGGAATAAATATTTTTTATGGGTTGTAGAATAAAAATCAAACAAAAGAACTTAAGAGAAGATGTTACCTTAAAATCAGGTAACTCCCCTTAGTTTGAACCTAATGGTTTTCTTGAAGTATTTTCTTCCAAAGGTAATGCTACTAGGATTAAGAGAGGGATCTTGGGAGCTTATTAGAGCTGATATTTGGTGAGACAAAGTCTCTAGATGTGTGAAAAATGGGTTATAAGTGAGGGGTTTTTATATGGGAGAGGAGGGGCTCTTTAGGAATGTTTGAAAAAATTATTTTATTATAACCTTATTGTTCTATTTAGAAAAATTAAATTTTAATTGCTATCAAATTTAATATGACTCTTTTTCAAAATAAAATAATCAAATAATAATTGGACTGTTTTTTAATATTGTTTTAATATTTATATTCATGTTTATTTAAACCATTTATTAATGAGTTAAATATTGTATCATTATTGTGTCAAAAATAATTTAATTTTTTTTGTGTCCAAAAATTATAAAACAAATACCATGATGTAGGAAATCATTTTTTCCTTCCAAATAATATTTATAGTCAAAGAGATATTTTATCTAACCCCATGTAAAATATTATTTACTAAAAGTTATCTCTTTTGACATTTTTGTCTTTATTTTATATTAATTAATATAAAATGTCATTATTACTCCCATGTGGCTCAATGGGGTCCCTAATTAAACCCAAGGATTCACATGGTCGGATATGTATCAGCCAATTGGATTAGGACACTTGTTAAGGTAATTTAATATTTTTATAATATTACATTTTACCCTTATTTACTATTTTTACCTATTAATACTGGTAAATAAAATATTTACTAAAATAAATATTTTAAATGACTAAAAATAAAATTTACCTACATACACAATTTGGATCTATGAATTTTAATTACGGAATCCATTTTTCCAAATTATAAACACATAAGTGGAAGAAATTAATTTAAATTTAATTCTCACAGTTAAAACAAATAATGTGTTTTTTAGAAATAATAAATATCAAATGATTGACACATGATTATGTCCAATTTCAAAATGAAATTACATCCAATGACAAAAATTAGATTAAATGGTAAAAAATATTCTTATTACACTTTAAAACCAAATGAGAAGATAATATAACCATATAAATAAATTATATTAAATGGATATTTTGAATTAAAATACAGTATGTTTCACTATTCATTAAAAAAATGAACATTATTAGAAAAATAAAAAAATGTCATCCAAAGAAAATTTTACTGTCCCAATAATAAATTAGAATGTTATTTTTTCATATAGAACCTATAAAAGTGAAAAATATATATTTAAATAGGGTTCTCCATTAAATGGCTGTAAATCAACCTTTTAGTGAATATTAGAGTACTTATGTTTAAAATCAAATTCTATACATATTAAACTCATCTAACTTTTATTGGATAAATGTAAAAATTTTCATAAAACATGTATCATTATATTGTAGTTAGTGATATTTAATCCATCCAATAAAATGGCTAGGCGTTAACAACCATTTGAAATAATAATATTATATTATTAGTGTGCAACGTAAGATTTCAAAGAAACCCATTGTTGCGTATTGGGTACGCCGTTGAACGTAGCATCCCCTTTACAGTAGAATTAATATTTAATTCACAAATATTACTAAATATGAACATGTAATATTCATTATTTTCATGGGAGGATACATGAACTTCTTAGAGAATGTGGGTATAAAAGGAAATGATTATATGACATAATATATATTAATCATTTAAAATTTGGAATCTTTTTTATAATATTGATGAAATATAAGATTTATCGTATAAAATAAATTTACATTTTCATGTGTAGGAATGGATGAGTTTAATTTAAAACTATAATTAAAAATATTTCTGGTGAATTTGATATTCAACTCAATAAATATAAATTTACATAATTTTCAAAATTGATATGAATGAATTATGGGAATACATTTAAAAAAACCTACTGAATAATTTGGTATATACATATATACATTTAACAATGATAGATAATGAAAGGATTAAATCATTTTTTATTTTATGTATTTATGAAACTATGAAATACTATACATGTATTTTAAATATTAAGAAGTTATAAAATTATTTATCAATAAAGAATAAATATAAATGAAAGGGAAGGAAAATAATACTGGGTGTCCTAGTAAATATTTTTATTTTTAATTTATTTTATATAGTGATTCCTATAGAATGATATTAATATATATTACAATAATATCATTATAATATGAAATGATCTTTATATAAAAGGATTATGGTACAATGTAGCCCAAATACACTACTACTATGATAACTGGTCAAAATATGAAAAATCAGAAATGGAATTTTTGATCTCCATGGGTTGGTAAAAAGCACCAGTCATTATACAAGACCAAATAATGAATGATTTTTCACAAAACTATGGATGTTAAAATATATATAAGTCAACATTCCCAACATTCAATAGCATATGTAAAAGAAAAAAAATGTAAAATATTACTCATATAGATAAAAAAATATCAAGGAAAACAATAATTTCAACCAAAAATAAGTCTTAAAAACCACTCATGCGTAACAAGTGGTCAATATCTCCATTATTAAACATCATCCCTCCATGATCCCAAGGATCATGAACATACACCGTGTCCAAAATCCACATTCAATTCTCACCGACCTGGTATAATAATGTTTTAATACGCATCAATGAAAATATTATTCTTGTAATATAAAGCGTAGTAGGGTCTCACAAGTTATTTCTTTATCAATATAGTAATAATTTAGACATAAATTATTTTCATTAAAATTAAAAAAATTGTTATTTTATTAACATTTATCAAACAAAAAACACTCCATTACTGTTCTACATATAAAAAAATATAAAAAATATTTGAACTGGACATTTCTATTAAAACAATTATATAAAATAGTTGGCATGAATATAAAAAATAAATAATCAATGGAATGTATAATCATGTTTTCAAATCATATCACTATATGGGAAATCCCAATGGTAATATAATTGATGTAATATGATCCTCTCAAATTATAATAGTGATCTCGACTCATTATAGTTGTGGAAAAATAATCATTATCCACCTTAATAAGAGAAACCCATTATTATAATTCCATACCCAAATAGGGGACACAATATCGGTGTTCATGAATACCTTTTTTAGTATAAAATTTCCTTATGAACAACTTTCTAGTGAGTCATTTCCCAAGTGTTCAAGTCCCTATTTACAGTCACAATACATGATAACATTTTCATCAAGAAATCAGTCAATATAACATGAAAAAATAATAATTTTCAAATCATTTAAAAATAAATTTTTCCTATTTTCAGTTCGCAACATGCCTTTCACATTTCAAACCGAATTCATTAGTTTTCTTCAATTGATTCAATTAAAAATAATGATTATATCTAATAAATTTTTAATGAAGGTTAAAATAGGATTTAATTAATCAAATCAACTTCACAATCAAGCCACCCCCATCGCAAAATTCAAAACGCATTTAAATTTCATTTAACATAGGATTTCAATATCATAATATCAATAAATTTTAAATCACACATCAAATCATTTCAATTTAGTTTTTTTTTCAAAATAATAATATATTATTTCAATTCCGTCAAGAAATTTGAGGCTTCTATTAAAGGAAAATGAATCATGAAACCAACATAAATAAATTAGAGGCACCAAAAAAACACATCCAATGGGATATCTAATCAAGAACAAGGAGAATAAAATTATGTAATGAAACTGAGAATCAAGATCAGTCAAAAATGATTTTTGACCAATGAAACGATCTTTGATACATCAATATCTTATAATGAGATAATGAGATAGCATAATAAACACAAACAGAGGACACCCACTTACTTGGTGGACATCGAATGAGAACATGGACACTTTGATCTTCCATGAAAGGGTTTAGGATCCAAAAACATGTACTTAGTTACTCAATAACCAATTAATTGCAATGAAAATAAAATGGGGTGATTATGAATCATAAATGAGTGCTTCTATTTTTATAAGTTTTCGGTGGAATTAAAATTCACATGCATGGTTTTCTGGGTAGGGATACATAGTATGATAAAATTTCCACCCTAGCCATGAGCCCCAACTAGTGGGGTGAATAGTTTAACCTAGAAGATTGTATGGTTTTTAAAACATCTATATACCATAGAATCCCTCAATTCTCAAGATGCACTATTTTAGTGGTGAGGAATATATTTTGATAAAACCGAGAACTCATTTATAGTATATTACATCAGGGAACATGGTATTCTAGACCAAACCGCATGGTTTCCCCTATCTATTGACTAATTTTGCAAAGACTATTAGGCATCCAAATCATCCAAACTCTCCCTAAATTACCCAAAAATAATACCCAATATAATAGTGATTATTTCAAGGGTAAATAAATAAAATAATGAAGGTTGTAATATGCTAAAAACTCTGTCGCATAATAATATTATATCCTTAAAAAGTATATAAATAATATTCCATGCCTAAGAGATGATTCCACACATCTCTTATCCAATTATCATAGTCAAAACACTCATGTGAATCAAAAAAATATTTTCAAGTAATACCTAAAAATTTTATAATCCCTGAAAAAGGTATTTTGTTTTTCTGATAATCAATAATACATTCATCATTATAAGGGATGTATAATTCTAACTCAACATCTTCATCATCTCAGATCAAGACATGATATGGGTTACAAAGATACTTTAAAAGTGTTTTTACTTGGAATACCATATGTATTAATGTAAAATATGTTTGATTTTCTATGTATAATTCAAATTTATACATGTTAATGTACCACAAAATGTGGATTAGTATTCCCATTTTTTCCATTTCATCAATGACATAAACAGTATGAATATTTGAAAATCACATTGTAACCAACTAAAAAGACCATGTTTTTCCTGTGAGAGTCTTTATAAGATCTACATCATCTCTTCATTGTCAGCATTATCTGAGGAATCAAATGAATCGTCAATGTTGTTTTGTGGACCAAACACATCCCAAAAAATGGAATTTTCCAATCTTTGACCTGCATAAAATATATTTATAGGGCCCACTATACAAGTATTCAAATGGGGCCATATGAGTGGGTGATAGGAAACTATTATTATAAGAAAACTCAAGTAGTCCCCAATGTAAATCCCAATATCCACCAAAATCATGATTGTTATTCAATAATAATTTTCTGTCATTATTTCTATCCATCCACTCATTAATGATATAACATTATACAATGTCCAAGATATCCCAGCATCTCCTAGAGGCCTATATATATATATATATATATATATTAGTTTTTTAATATGTGGATCTATAACAAATCGATAAATGTCAACCATAGATGAGATATAAGATGGAAAATTATTGTGGTGAAGTGTATCCATATAACATAAATAATACTAATATTCAAAAATTTATAAAAGGAAATTACAAAGTATAAGAGATAGACACATCAAAGAACAATAAAATCTATGAAAAATTATCTAAACAAGATATTATGATCAGAAATAACCAAATAAAAATCCAATTTCCCAAACACCACCACCAAACTGTCTTTCTATGGTGAAGATGTTGAAATATGATACTAACATGGTACATAATTCCATTTCTTTACCTAGTGCCTTTAAAAAAACATCTACAACTATCCAATGGAAAATGTATTGTCACACTTAAAAATCATGATAATATTACACCTAAAATGTTTAAATAAGTATAATTTCAAGAATGTAATAGTTATATCATGAAAAAAAATACATTTTTACAATGATTTTAATAAACCAAAACTATTTGAAAGTAAACATTTTGTTTTTCATTTTTTTTCATATTAACGAAGAATTTAATAGGATATTTTATGATGCATGAATGAATAATGAATAAAATCCATTAATATTCCATAATGTTAACATGTATGTAAATATCCATGATAAGTCTATTATGAGGAGATGAATGATAAAACTTACCTGGTTAATCCATCACGTGAATTAAATTGAGAAAATATCCACAACCAATATATTATTTAGAAACCCAATCATAAATGACAAAATACACCATGAAGGATCTAGAATATGGGTATAATTACTAAACATGACTAGAAATCCCCAATTCATTCCTATAGTGGTTCCAACCGGTATAACCTCTAGTTTCATTAGCCATAATAAATTCAAGGGAATTATAAAATGGTTTTACTCAAAGAATGACGGCCAAGTCTATTCCTGATGCATCTAATGCTACCGATGTGATAAATTTGTAAAAATTAATTATAAAACCCATTACCTGTATTTTCAAACATTTCATAAGCTAATATAATCACTTTTTTTTGAAAACCCATTTCTAATGTAATACCACCACTCAATTTTTTAATCAAAAACTCTAGGTTCACTAACCAATTTTATAAAAAATACCCATTAAAAACATTAATTCATTCCAATATATCCATTATAATAAATAATTTCCATTAAATAAATAATATAATTGAATTTATATTGAAATATTTAATTATTATATCAATACATTTTTATATAAACACATACATCATGTACATATGTTTAACAAATCACCTTTGAAAAAAAATTATTGGAAGAGTTGATTTGGCCATTATGATACAAGATGAAGAATAAACATATCAATCCAAAATAAAACCCCTATGATCTATAATAAACAACCACATTGGATTCAAATGATACAAGGTGATAAAATATACAACAATGATAAAATTATATGTAAGTAAATATGATTAATAACACCATATACATGTATAAGATTGGTCTAAAAGTAAGAAAATATACATAAAATCCCATGATAGAATCCAATAAATTTATTGGGAAGGATTAAGTTGAAAAAATATTGGACAATGGTTAATAAGATATCCAACTATAGTCCCAAATATTTTTAATTAAAAATATATTCTTTAAAAAACCCATACAAATCACATTCGGTATAGGCTACATATTTAAGACAAATAGTAAACCATATCTGTGAACATGAATTGAAATTTCATTGGCATTTATATTTTGGTATCTATTTTTGATTAACCATACACCTACCATGAAAACACACTTTGTAAATGGATGATCAATTTTCACATGTTTTCCACATGCTTGGGGAAAAAAGTGTTCTTCATATAGAGGATTAACATAGGATGAATGGTTTTTTTGGTCATACTATATTCTTTTCCCTAACCATATTCTAAACATTCACATCCCCATGGTCCTTACAAACATCTGAAGACATCCAAAAATATTAATATGGAATTACCCAACCAGCTATAGTCTATATTTGGGTCAATATTTACATAAACAATTCCACCTAATGTCAAAATATCCCAACCATGATGGTTGTATTCCTATATAAATTTTTCATGATTATGGACCCACGAAAAGGGGAGGAAACTTCCACCTCATCATCAATTCCCACTCCCACATCTAATGTATATATCTCTACACTTCTATAATACATAAACCAGATTAAGAATTTTTCCATAATGTTCCAAATCTTGGTGATCTATTATATGAACTAGTTTATCATCAGATATGATATCAATCTCACGATCCACATCTTACCAATGCATCAATTGAGAATAATCTAGGTGATAATTCTTTGGGCGGGAAACATCAAAACATGTCATGAATCAAATAAAAGAGAAAATATAATTCCATTATATATTAAACCCTTCTATATCACTCCATGATATCCATGGTGCCAATCAACCTTGGTACCAACTTATCCTACATACCCAATCGAAGAAGTTCCATGAAAGGTGAAAATATGGGAAACTAATAATCACCGATCCCATAATCTAGTGTCAAATAATGAAGGTTCATATAGGTTCTTTTACATCTCGGTGTCATGACCATCCTCTTCCAGATCAACTTCTCCTTTTTTATCTTCTCCTAAATTAGACTCGGTCTAAACAAGGAGAACTTTACCAACTCATCCAAGATAAATGGATATCTATGTGAATACCTATATAATTCTTGAAAGGAATCCAAATTTATCAAAGTCTTACAATTGTTGCTAAATAAAAATTCAACGGGATTAACATTAATTCCCATCATCTCTTGAAATCTTGTATGAAGTCCCAATGAATATCATTGAGAACCATGATTTCTCTCTGTGTCTAACAAACCATATGATAATGATAATTCATTATTAAATTGAACACATTACCCATAACCTTTTTCAAACAATTCATTAACCACGATATGAATATTGAGTCCTTATCAGAATTAATCACACAGGGGAACCCATGATGACTCGTAATCTCTATAATATACATGTATTTGATCTGATATGCATTAATCAACTTTTTTTATTGATATGAAATTATCATCTTTTTCATGTCAGTCAAGGATCTCCCAAATGTAAGACTCCACATAGCAGTTCATGGAAAACCAATTATACATTTGATATATAACTCATCTCACATCTATATAAGAATGGTTGAATGTTATAAAAAAGTAACAAGTCCTTGTTGTTCATCAATTGTTTTATAGCAAGATAGACGACCTGAAACATAATATAAAATAAACCACATCATCCATTTAAACTAATAATTTTTTCTCATTTCATGATAAATAATTTTATCTAAATGGTTTTTGAACCAAAAAAGACTAGTTTCCATGGATCATCAACTCAAGACACTGAAAATTTTGAACAACTAACCTATTAGGGATGTATATATCTCTACTAGGAGACAAAGACAACTCACCGACGATCTTTCTTTGATAATAGAATTACGTAAATCATTGGACGTCATATTCTATGTCTTGAATGATTTATACTCACTCATAAAATTATGTGTACTCATTTATCAGAGACAATAAAACCTTCTCACGGACCTATTCCACTCCCAATAACATCACAACAATCAAACTCATTCTACACCACTACAAAGTAAATTCGTTAAATGAGTATGTTTCTAATATTATTCTCAACAAATTATTATCCATATTATGTTTCCCATTAGGGTATGCAATATTATAAAAAATATTTCTAATATAATCCACCCAAATTCCCATTCACAAGTTCAGATCCCTCTATTTGAAAATATATTTTTGGATCTTATAATTATAATACAATGTGTGTATCACTCCGAAGAGATAATATTTTCAATTTTTGAATTCACATATAAATTCTAAATTATAATGATTATCGGTTGTGTAGTTATTATAACGAGGTCTTAAATATAAAGATCAATAAGTCACCACTTATTACCCAAGTATTGAGATTCGTCCCAAACACATACTAGATGTATCATAGATAAACACCCTACCTGAACGATGTTCCAGAAGACTATTTTTTTTGATAAATATACCTCATATTTAGATCCAAAAAAATATCTTTTAAATTCTTCATTCCATTCAATAAATTTATATTTTGTTTTTGAAGCTATCATTGAAGATGGGAGATATGGGAAATCAGGGAGAAATCTTTCATTGTATCCAAAAAAACACATGATTTTTCAAGCTGCAATAAGTTTTTTTGGGATTTTACTAGGACATAATATCTTTTATCTATTTATTGTCTTCTAAGACAACATATTCATATATAGAATTCCAAATAAATATCAATTCCAAGATATAAAACTCACATTTCGAAGGCACACAAAAAATGTGATGTTATTACATGGGCCAATGAATTATATACAAATGGTATATATACTCTGTAATGACATAGAGTACACTAAATTTATATCTATGAACCCAATAATATGATATTAAACGAATTGAGGAATTATTTGATTCATCAAATCCATAAATACTTCATTAGGGTTAATAAAATAGAATGGATTAACTTGAAACTCGAAATGCATATACTATGTCATAATTTATTTCATATCTATATTTTATAATAAGAAACTAAAATTGTGGTTCCCCAAAAATATTTCAGTCTTTTAAAACATACATTTCTCTCTATTCTAGTCAAAGAGGTCATAAAAACTAGGAAAATGATATTTTTTCCTAATGTAAACTCTATTTATATTTATATAATACATGAAATTTCTAAAAATATAGTCTAGATTCAAAAAAAATTGCATGGAATTCTTATAGTAAAAATATAGGTTGAATGACTAAATTTTAATCTAAGTCCTTAAGATATATTTTTAGTTCCAGTAACCCAGTAGGATTTAGTGGATAATATAGAATAGAAATTGGCTTCATTCCATGGTACATTACTGTAGTAAACTCGGACTCTATCTATAGACACATCCATGAACAATATTAATGAAAAAATTCAGGGTACACACAGAAACCATCATATAAAGAAGAATACCCATACAAGGGTTAACAAAATCATGAATCAACAAAGACAACTACAAATGCATTTTCTCTATGATCGAATGAATATGGCCCTCCTATCCCAATCTAGTGTCCCACTAACCCTAATGAATATGGGTGACCCCCTCAAAAGATAAAAAAACATGACTTTGATAATAATAAATCTAATCCTTACTACTATTCATCCAATTCATTCCATCAATCATGTATTATAAGATAGCATATAGAATTAAAAGGCCTCATATTACCTCATAGTCATCCATAATCCCCCGACACATGAGGCACATCATAATTTATTCAAACCATGTTCCATAACGTGTGGATTGATTCAAAACATGTAAAAAAAATTATGAATGTAATCCCAAAAATTGAACTATAGTTTTTGATATAAAATAATGAGTATCAACAAAATAAAAAATCATGCTCCATACATGTAAAAATAAATATCACACCTCGAACAAGTTTTGGCCCTACATCATATTCACTAGTGCACAATCAGTAGCATAAATAAATTTTGAATTATCCACATGAACATCACCCATGAAATTTGGATTAGACCCATCACCATAGGATATATCAGTGTGAACCTGTGTACCCTTATCCAGTGTCGATCAAAACATATGTTCATGGTATAAAATTTTCCAATAATTATGCATATAACTTGACTATCAGTAAAGATTAAAATTTTACAAATTCTATGTATGTCTTTTCATTTTATGACATCACCATCAACATTGTTAGGAGAAAAAAGTCTAGTGTACTAAAAATCCCATATAAATAGTCCTGAATAAAACAACCACCATTACACTTCCATTAGTAGATATAAGACACACCATTTCTTACAACTGTATAGAATAAATCTCCACCCAATACTATATTCCCAACTATTTTATCATTATAAAATGATTATTTTTGGAGTACCTATATTATGATTTTATGGAAAATAAGACTAAACTTAGAATGAATATTTTACAATAGTCCAAACTCAATACATTGAGCCATTAGGCACTCATTTGTTAAAATATATGGTACCAAATGAAAGATATCATAAAAGTATGTGGAAGAGTCAAGAATGGTATTATCCCCTTTCTATAGGATATAAACATATTGGAATTTTATTCATGTAACATCACATGTTTATCTTGTTGGGTGATTATTTTATTGAATGAATTATATGAATGATCCTAGTGTAAGATTGATTTAAAAATGTTGTACAATATTTCCCCTCTCATTCCCTTGAACATGAAAAATAACCAAATTAGTTTCATAGAGTGTCTCAATATTGATTATGATCCTACCGATAAACTAATTCTACTACATATATTAATAGTTATCTCTATAACTATGAGTGGTGGGTGGAATATTCTTCTTAAAATATAATCTATTATCCACTACCCTTCCCAAAATCCTAAAACACACATCCCCTGGTGTTTGAATTGAATATATTATTGGTTATACAAAAAAAGGATCCACTGGAAAAACCACGTGGGGGGTGTATCCCTATTCCTCATATATCATATATTTGAGGGAACTTTTTTGTTTCAATTTTTGTTAATAATAGTAAAATTACATATTAACACTATATAAGATTATAAAATAATAGGACACACAAAATTATTTTAGGTCCATTATTTAAAAAAAATACGGATGTTATGAAATTAGGATGTTTAGGAATGAAAAAATTCAAAATGAATGTAAAACTCCATTTTAATAAAACCATTATCCATTTCATTTTAATTAATTAATATACCAAGTCCCATACATGGTAAAAACATCCATCAACCCATGGTATGTCATGATCATTCAATGAAGTGGGATGGGTAGGAACCCTATTGCACATACTACCTAAATTTTTATGGTTCTAACTCCTATCAACCGAATAGAGATATGAAACCTCCTGAAATGTTAACAAATTTTTAGATTACCATCCCTATATTTCCATTATTAATTGGATAAAATAGATTCAACATAAAACACAATTAGAGATGTCCCTTCATCATGATTTGGTTCAAGATAATTATATAATAAAGTATCATATATATTATAAATCACAAAAAACTAGATTAAGGTAAAACAATAATGAGATACATAAATGATTCATAAAATCCCATACAATACGTTAAACTAGAATGAATGAAAAGACAATACGAAAATGTCTCCATGTGACCAACCATCACCTAAAGACTATCCCACGTTGAATAAAATGAAGATAATTAAATATAACAAGATATATATTTCCCTACCCAATACATGGGACATGAAAAAAATTACTACAACCCCCAAAACGAAAAATTATATTATAAAAACTCTGTCATGTTGTATTCATAAATAGATTATATATAAAAAATTATATCATAAATACGTAAGTTTTAACATTTAATGAAATACAATTTTAAAAGGTCATTTTCATAGATCGATTACATTTTAAATTCAACCCTTTGGATTTTATAAAAGATTTTCATATTCCCTAATAAAGGAATATTATAATTGAAAAGGAACTAAAAAATAATAAACAAAATCCGTGAACAATCCATAATGTAATCATGTAAGAAAATAAACATGACTAATATATCCTATGAAATGTATTTAGACATTATCCACGATCAATCCATTATGTGAAATATTATGTGTAATAAACCATAACCAATACATTATGATAAAAGTAAATCATAGATCTCAAATATCCCCATTTGGTCTATAGCCTATGGGTAAACATACTATTCAAAATAATAAATCCCAAATCAATGCCAATGGTGGTTCCAACTGCTATATCAGCTAGTGGAATTTTTCACAATAATGCGTGAGAAATATTGAAGATTAATTGAACAAAATATTGGTGAAAAGTTAATCCCTAGTGTACTAAGAGTTTCTAATATGATAATTTGAAAATAAAATACATCTTACAAATCATGACAATATTTTATAAAAAAAATTCAAATTAAAAACAATCATATTGTGTGTTTCAAATCCCATATCAAAACTGATGCCATTATTCAATAATTTAGAAAAAACATGGTATACATAAACAATTTTGAATGAGAACCTATTTAGAAAATATTTTTATCTATAAAATTACATCATAATTATTATGAAATTAAATTTATTTAATGAACCAATGTAATTTACAATAGAAATTTTAAATTCATCAAATTTAGCATTTTTATAGAAACACATACATCACAATAAAATTTTTATATAATATCCTTTGACAATGATGACTAGGGAATATTATTCTCAAGACTTAATGATACATTATCATTTAGAAAAAAATCAATATTCTATGATACCTTATATATACATATAGAAAAGATCATTTGGGTTCCAATGACATATGAGGTGAATTAATCTGGAAAGCTTCAAAAAAGAATAATTTAAACTAGACCAACAGAATTACATTTATTGGGAAGATCCATCATGAAAGAATGTAGTCCACCTATATTTGAAATGTAGAAGAATTTATTCCATTGGGGATGTGTTAGGCAGAGATATTTTGATAATGGTGGGCCATAAAAGGTTAAATTGGAGTCTAATGGATTTTTAATTAAAATATATGTGTATGTCAATACTTCATACATGATTTAATTGAGAGGATTCATATCTTTATGTTTTAATAAAAAACAAATTCAAACATACAATGGAATTCTATTTGGGGTAAAATATTTTCATAAAAAGTTTATTTAAATATTCTCCAACTTTAAAAACCATATATATCAAATGGTTCTTGATATTCACTAGGTAGTGTCATGGATTAAAATAACTAGGTTCCCCATACACTATCTTAATAAATTCTACCCAATTAACTAATATAAATCACATGATTAACAATAATCATGAACAAAACATGAGAAGTCACATTGATATATACAACATCCAAAAACATCTTAATATGAACTAAAAGAGAGACCAAAATAAAGAAAACTAAAAAAGGGTCAATATAGATTATAAATAATTTTATATAACATTATAGGATCCCTAATATATTCTATAATTAATGAGATGTCATGTAATCATAAAATTTCATACACATATAGATGTCCCATTTCCTAAATGTTTGTTTGATCATGAATGGGGATAATATGACGGTAATTTTTTCAATAGATCAATCACATCCCACATTGAATTCTATCCAATATGGGTATGTGGAAATACATCCACGAAGTCCATAATGACTTTATCCCATTTCAATATCAACACATGAAGTGGATTATGAACGTTCTTTTTGGATCCATGGGATTCCACCAATAATGAATTATGAAAATTCCCAATTATTGACCTTATTACATAAAACAGAAAAAATGATTTCAAAAAACATAAAATACCCTCAAAAGAGAACATACCCTCATCGGTAGTATCCCCACTATAATGGTACTCCATAATTATATAGAATTAATCAACAAGTAGTTATTTCTCTATAATCGTCTTGAGAAAAGTATATGTCAACTTAACACTTCACAAGACACCCTACACCCATTGTTCATGGAATACAAAATGAATGTAATGAAATGGCAATGAAGATTCACTAAACTAATTATTCATTCATAAGAAATATAAAATAATTCCTAAATTTTGGGTCATCAATGATTTTATCCTTAATTGTGTGTAGGTAATGTCAAAATAAAATGATTTTAGCACTATAACAAATGCCTCTAATGCAGGTTCAAATATTTATTTGATAAGATATAACTCATTATTTTTTGGTCAAAATATACCGAAATCCTTCCTTTAATAGAATAATTTAACTAATTATTATGATAATATAACTCTATTAAATGTTTTAAATCAGGGTTCAAGTAATACTTCTCATGATTCCTAATGGTTCTATAGTCATATGATTCCATGTAATCACTCATCTTGGGAACAGATCCAAAATATGAACCTAATGCATCATATAATACCACATATCCCATCCCACTGACTTTAAGAATCCATGATTTTATATTAGTACAATATACTTCAATTTAAAAAAATTAATATATCATTTATCATCTAAGAAAACTTCACTTCAATCAATGTTATGGTTGTAAATAGAGTATCTAGATTTGGGAAATCATTTACAATAATATGGTAATATCCCTCCAAGTACAAGAAGAATCGTATCTTAATAACATTACATCTCATATCCCATGTCATAGCGGCATTCATCATTTCAGGGTTGAGTGAAAACCCATGTTATGTCACCACATGCCTCAAGAACATCCATCCCCCTAACGAGATATTACATTTATCATGTTTCTCTAATTATTATTACATCTATTGATTTCTAGGGAACAAAATAATGGGAATTCATAATCAACCAATTTCTTGTACTAATAAAATATATAATCCATATATAAAACTATGAACAGGTAATGGTACTCTTGGAAAATTATGTTTATCAAATCCATATAGACCATAAGATCATTTCTCAAGACAAAAATTATAATAAGATACCCAAAGTGTCCATAAAATCTCATAAATTTAGTCGATTGAATGTATATTTAAATTATTCTCAAATGTTGATAACCTTATCAATGATAATAATTTAAGAAAAAAATTTCCCCTTTATAATTCTTCAAAAGGAAATCACTATTTGGTAACATAAATAATTTTTTACATTTTCAACCATTGGCCACATTGTTCATCATCATTAATTTCAAATAGAACATGTTCATTCCAATTTAAAAAAATGAGATTATGAATGATTCTCTACTAGATCATCTGACTACATCTCTATCACTTTAAAATATCTAGGTTCCATATAGTAAGAATTTATATATTCATGATGAGTAATGTGAAATAAATCAATAGAGAACGATACCTCCCATACTAGTGGTAGGCCAGTGAAATCACGATGTAATCACATTGGGAAACATAAAAAAGACTATATTTCCATCATCAATCAAGTATTATTACATTATATAAAATTTAATTAATTTTTTTTACCATACACAATGTAAGAAAGGGATGATTGCACATTACCTTCATTCACATTCTACCTATAAGACCTTACACACCCCATCATGTATTGTAAATAAGACTAGTAAAAGATTATTTTTAATTCATAATTTATCATAAATAATTCAATCCATTATGGGGATAACATCATGAGGATTCATGTTAAGAACCCAAACATTATAGGTAATCAAAATATCTTAAAATGATAAAAACCATGACAGAAAAAATATACCCTTAATTTTAACCACTATATTTGATGTAGTAATATCTATTATAAAAATGTGTGTAGGGTGATTTATAACATCAAAATAAAAGACATTATAAATGATTTATATTTACCCTTATTATATAATACATTCACTATGGATGAACCAATAGTGATAGCACATCTCACAGTCATTAGACCTATATTAGATTCATATAGAGACTCATCCACGTCATGAAAAATAGTAATTATGTATGTCTATCAATAGAACCCATTAGATATTGAATCATATGAGTATGCATCATTAAATGTTTTATATGATGATCAAGTTAAACTACATATATAAGAATGAAATAGAATAAATTCAATAAATTCACGAAGTGATCATAGGAACTAAAATTAATCAGTGCCTCAACACAATCATGCCTTGAATTCATAATCACTCAAAAGTATGATAAATTAAATGGGAATTTTCAATGGATTTTAGGTTTTTATGATGATGGTTTATATTTAGAGCCACCATGGTATAAATCGATCATACTCATTCGATTAATGTATATTAAGAAAATTCCTCGTTGAAAATAAAAAATATCTCATGGACACTGAATTTCTAAAAATATCATGACAAACAATAAATTCCATATTAATAACAATATCAAAATAATTAGTAACTATGGAAACTCCTACGATTGGATGACAGATCCAAGTTTTCTTTATAGTGAGTCACAATCATTTCACCATAAAGGAGTTGTATAATCTCAATTGATTTAAACAATATCATATATACAAGATAGAACAAATTATTAAAAAGAACATTAATGACATTATATTAATAATCCTAATTATTCTTCACATTCACCATCGAATCCAACCATATCCTGCTATGCTCATCCATCTTAATGGTATAATATTTTACCTTAATCGGCTTACGTATCTCAATGAAATTAGTAAGATGTTCTAAATTTATCAACCGTTCATTTTCAAATTCAATTTCATTAAATAAATAAAAAGTATGTGGATTATTTAAAAGGGTAACTTTATGATGATCATGAGTTGAATACCAATGTTGTTCAATAATCATGACCTCAACGCTAACGAGTACAAGAACAAGTCCAAAAACTGGACATCCAATACACTGTATTGGCATGATTCTAGTCCATTGGAGGCTTTAATCATTGTATTTCACTAGAAACATCATCTTACATACTATTCAAATGTATTATTAGTTTCATGTTTCTACAATATGTCAACATGAAACATAAAAGTCATAAAAAAGGGTCATCATATCACAAACTCCAATAGGTGGCACAATAATATCAATTCCATCGAGTAGAAATATAATAACAGAAATTGAAAAAAAATAATGTATATCATATGTATGAAAAATATGTGAAAAATATCAAAACATTACTCAAATAGACTTTTCCCAAGAACCCAGACTGATTAAAGTCTTATTTTTTTGAGATTTATCCAAAAACACACTCATAACTACCTCATAAGCCCCCATCAAGTTGTCCTAAACTAAATACTGTCATCAAGTAAAGATGCTTCACCGAAACATATGATACAAGTTTCTCCTAAACTAGGATGTATACTATGGTTCTCTGATACATGATCTGGAAATGACAAAACAAGAGTTGAATTCCCCACCCCATGAGTTGGAGACTATAACCTGACATCATACAATATCAAATCAGGAACAATGATTCCTCAAAATAGTAGATGATAAAAGATACAATTCATATTTCTCCACACTTTTATTAGAGAAGTACCAGAAAATAATATGTCACAGTGTCCCAGTATGGATATATAATCATATCAAAGGAAACAAAAATTTCAACAAGAAAATTATATAAAAAATATATATCTTTTGATACATGTGTGAATGTTTTAGTGGTCACAATTATTAATCCATTACCAAAAGTATAAATAAAATCAACCACCTCCATCTATATATTTAATATTTCTAAAAAATTGAAGATGTAAATCTAAAAATGATTGAATATAAATATATTTTGTGATATACGATTCAATTTATGGACTTATTATGTGTTCTATAACCGATAACATAATAATTATAAAAAATATTACATTTAAAGTTGAACAAGGCAAGGAATTTGATTAAAATATTATAACTCTAAATCCTTTATTTATATTAAACTAGATGGAAAATATATCAGAACTATATTAAATAAAAATTTAATATAAATCACCCAAATAATATTTTTTTAATTAAATGGTTCAATAATAAGTGTCAATTATAATCATGTCAAAAATAAAAAAAATCATATATACAATCCATATGTTTTATTAATTCGTCTAATAATGCCCTCACACATATCAAAAGTGATCTCAAATCTAGATAGTTGTGTGAAAAAAATCAATCTACACCTAAATGGAGATCCCAATATGTGTAATCTATACCACAATAGGAGAACCCATTTTGAGCATTCATGCTTCAATTTTCCAGTAACCGTTTCTATAGTCAATATATTTCTACAAATTCATTGTCCTTTCATGTGTGTTACATATAACACTAACTACCGAAGGCAAAATGTGCATCAAACACCAATTAATTCAAACATTAGAATATAAATCATTTCAATCCAATTAAATTAAAATTTTCAAAAAAATCATTTTTTAATGTACCTTTCTCGTTTCAATATCAAATTAGACATATTAATCAGTGATTTTTACATCAAATCATCATTCAATATAATAATTTTTTTCATGGTTCAATAATTAATCAATTTATCATATCAACTTCAAAATCCAATAATTAGTTTCCCAAAATATCCTAATATTTCAATTCTATTAAAACTATGGATATATTTTTAGAAATTAAATTCTTTTTCAAATCACTCATAAAATTTCTTTAAATTATGGGTTTTAAATTAATTATACATTAATTTAAATCCAATCATGAAATTTATTCTTTCAGTCTAATAGTTATAAATGCAATAAATACTTACCATTAATCAAACAATCGATGACCACATCCACAATGGGATCACCAAATTAGACTGATGAAAAAAGATCACAAATATTACCTAGATTGATGAAACATTAAAGAAAAATTATATTGTAACATCATGAGTTTATAAAAGTAATTATTAAATATTATCTATAATAATTTCAAAATTATAATAAACATTAAATTTTTAAACATTAATGTTAATAAAATAAAAAATAGGTTTTGTGATTTTATGTTATAATAGTGTATTACATGATTTTAATTCCTTTTTAAAGAATATATTTTTATAAATGTGATGTATTTTTATTAAATAAAATTTTTGATATAATAAAACATTTATTACTTCTTTATAAATAATATTTTGTAAAAATAAAATTATATTATAAATATTCGAGATGGAAAATAAAATTAAATGAATTATAGTATTCACATCACTTGTGGTATTAAATAAATATAATGATTTATATAGTTATAAAAATATTTTAAAATAAAAATTATTTCAATAAGAGTATTATTATTATTATATAAAATTTCAATAAATCAATAAATTTTGTTATAAAATAAATATGTGGTCAATGTGTTGTTGATGGTGTTTTTCATGGTTAGGGTTTCATTTTCCATTTTAGAAGAAGAACTATTTTTTTCTTTAGATCCATGTGAGGTAGGTGGATTTTTTTCAAATCTAATCTCAATCTCACTAATTTATGTGGATTTATTCAATATCAAATTATATGTTCCTAATTTACTTTTATTTGTTCCACTAATCATTTTCAATGTGCCCTTATTCTTAATTTGTGTGGTCTAATCAATGTTTATGGGGGATTTGATAATGTATAATGTTAAATAGTATCTTTTAACTATTTTTTGACTCCGTTGTACCAATTTTATAAAGGATCAATTTATAGTGGTTGATGTTTTTTATATTTTTGTTTATAGTATGATTTATCATTAGATTTTTTAATAGTGATCTATGTGGTCAATAATGAATATTTATTCATCATCAGCTTAATGTGATGTCAATGAAAAATCGTTAAAAAATATATAATTAATGGGTACTAAATTTAAATAAAATAAATAAAATAGAATGAAAATAAAACATGAAAACCCTTATTGTACTTTCTGATGAAATAGATTAGTATGCCGTTTTTTCTAAAAATCAATATGGGATTATTAATCATTTAAGAACATTTATTTTTTCCAATTTTATATATTCAAATTTAATTGATTAATATTATGTGGTTGTTTTAGTTTATCTCTATACCTATTCAATTTATAATTATTATATGGTTTGTATGTGGATTTTGTTCTTTGAAAATATGAATATATTCCAAATTTATAAAATGTATCTGCTATTTTAAAAAAATTATCATCTTATATATGTATATAAATATATTTTAGGTTCTTCAAATATACAATATTTTAAATTAAATTTAATTATTTATACATGAGAAAATGTTCTTCCTATTAATATTTTTGTAAGGGTGATATTTGTTTAGTTTATTATTCTCAATATCCAAAGTAGTAAGGGATTTTATTTAATTTAATCAACAATTATATTATAATATGAGTTTGTTATGATAAATGGTAATTTATTTTTATTGAAAAATATTATTCTAATGATTTTATTCAAAAAAATCTATTTCATAAATATAATAATTTTAAATATGTTTTAATTTATCAAAATCATGTTTTATATTATAATTCATGTGATACCTATTATGAGGTATATTTTTGTTATTAAATTTATAATATCTCGTTTTTTTATTTATATATATATGCATATATATAAGTGATTATATATTAAATTTATTTTATTCCATAATTTATTTAAATTATATATTTGTGTCTTTATATTAATTTATTAACATCCTACTTATCGGAGGAAGATATTTCAATTATTAAATCTTTATATTTTCATTTTTTTCATCTTTGAATATTAAATAGGGAATGGAATATTTTTTAATTAATTTTTCACTATATATATATATATTCAAAAGGATTATAATTATCAACATTTTTTCTGAATACGAATTCTTTTTGGTTAAATGTAAAAAAGTACATGTTGTATGTGAATATATAAATATAATAATTTTTATTCAAACGTATATATATATTTATACCATGTTAATTTCTCTCCATTAATATATTATTGAAGTTTAAATCTATATTTGAATGCATTCATTATTAATTTAATGAAATAGAGGATAATAATTCCAAAAAGTTATTCAATGGAATCATTTCATATAAATTTGAGTCCTAAATCATGATTATGGCCATAAATAATTGATTTTCCATGAAAGTTTTTACATTAGTATATGATAATATATATATAAATGTTTATAACGATATTAAAATGTTTTGAAAAAAAATTCCGTTTATTAAAACTCTCTAAAAAACATAATTTATAAGATATTTTGGATGAAATGTGATTTAAATAGATGTTAATTAAAGTTCCAACTAAATATGAAAAATCTATGTATCAGGATACTTGGATGAACCATGTATGATAAGTTAATTAAAATGATGTTTTAGATTTATAAATTTATATATAAATATAAAACTGTTTATGTTTTTTTTCTGGAATATATTTTTAAATCAAAAACTCCAGTATAAAAGTTTATTTATAAATAAAAGGAAAGATAAAAAATGTTTTAAAAATTGACACCGCATAATGTTAAAAATTAAATGGAGTGGGGAATGAACATGTCCCTCAATAAAGTTGGTAGGCCCAAATAACCTTCTATGATTGATGTTGCCTCATTATTTTTAATTAAAAATAATGCATTATATTTTCCATAAAAAACAATGAAATATTTTTAATTAATTTATAATGTATAATTAATTTCATTTTAATATAAAATTTTATTATGGTATACTAAAAAATTATATTCAAATAGTCATTTAGAAATCCCCTTATTGGGAAAAATAATTTCTCACCCTACATTTTCAAAAAAAATCATGGGATTAATAGAATATATATGAGGAGGAGGCTAACACAAAACCTTTCCCATAAATTTATTTTATTTTTTTCTTTTTGTTAAGTTGTAATGTACATATCAAATTCTCTAAAAAATATAAAAAAAATAGTGTAATGTATTATATGTTGTTTTTTTTGATAAGATAATTTTATGAAAAAAAAACTTCATTTATATTTGTTGAACCCAAAAGAGTGTGTTTTAGTATTTATTGTTGGTATCAGAGAAATACTTTACAAAAAATTGTTTATTATAATTTTTTCATCTAGGTGGTAGAGTATTAGTGTTTATATGTCCAATTTTTTTAATTTAGAACATATATTTTCATACTTTTATAGATCTAGAAATGAATTGCAATTGTGAAATTCTATTAAGGGGGGGAAAGAAACATCCATTGTTTAAAAATTGAATTATTTAATATTAAAAATAATTATTTTATGATTTTAATAATCATTAAATTATTTATTAAGAAATAAAATTTATAAAAATTTATAGTTTTCATCCTTTTATGTTATAATTATTAATTATAACACTTGAATTTATCATAAAATAATACTTATATATTTGTGATATCAATATATTAAAGATTATTTTAATTTTTAAATAAGTTATTATTTATGTAAACAAATATGATGTAAGAATTTTTTTATATATTTCAGAAGGAAAATAATATTAATCGATTTATGTTATTTATTTAACATATTATAAGTAATAATGAAAATAATTAAAAGGTTAAATAAATATATCAATATATAAATTATATGTATAAGAGTATTTTTTTATCATATTATTAAAATATTAATTAATAACTTTTTTATATCAAAATAATTTATTATAAATTTTATTACTTTTAACGAATGAATATTAATAATATATCTTAAATAGATATCTAAAAATTTATAAATTTATTTGAAAATAAAATTATGAATTATAAGATAGTTTTAAAAATACATATGTACTATTTTAAATTATTATATTTATGTACTATATTTTTTAAAAATTTATTAATAAATAGAATAATATATTATTATTTTCATTTTATAAAAGAATGTGTATATAATATTTATATGTATTATTTTATATAAAAAACGGAAATATTTTTTTATAAAATAAAAAAACATATGAATTAATGATAATCATTTAAAAAATATCTTAGTTAGATCATTTTTGGGGAGGGCTAAAAATGTAGTTTTTAGTAAGAAAGATATTCTCCTCCTAGAGACATGGTGATTTTTGAGGCCATTGGATTTTGAGGTGTTACTTGAGTGTTGATTAACTGCTAGTTCATATTCGATCCAAAGACAATGGAGACTAAATGTCGTTGAAAATTTGATTCAAGCTTGAGGAGTAATGATTCAATCTAAAGAGGTCTAAGTGAAATTGAATGAGATCATAACGGTAAGGTTTCAACTTTATGAAAAGGAAAACGAACTATTTACCATCCTAATACATATGTGAGGTGGGAGTCTTTTTATCAAATCCATTTTTGATCTCTCTTATTTGAATCATGTTCTTCTAATTAAAATTATATATCTGTCTATAACATTTATTTCCTCCTCGGACTATTATCACTATCACTGTGTTCAAGGTTTTTGTGGGTAAATAAATTTTTATTCTATATTTTATAATATATGTGGTTAAATTTCAACGTTTCTATGTTTCATGACACTTTTTATCTGATTTTTCAATCAGTCGACGTATGAAGGCTGATGACCTTTTATAAAAATTAGTTTTTATTTTCATTCAACTATAGATTATTTTGAATTGTGTGGTAGGTGGTTTTTATTATTAATTTATTCCTTCTTGTAAATCAAAGGAATCTTGTGAAAAAAATTATAGAAAAATATATTAAAATCAGAGAGAATTTCTTAAAAAACATGAAAATGCCATTAAAGTACAATTTGAAAATCTTTATTGTAGTGTCTGAAGTAAGATAAGAGTTTGAGTGTTTTTTATAAATATGTACGATATTATTAATCATTTATAAAAATTAAATTTTGTTCAATTTTTATAAATATTAATTTCCATTTTTTATTTTAAGGGATTTTTTTATTTATTATTGTGTAAATAATGTTTATGATTATTTTATGGTGTATAATAGGATGTTGTTTTTGGAAACTCTATTTATATTCCAAAATTATTATTTCATTTTGTGATTTTAAAACTAATATCAGGTAATATATGTATACACATATATTTCAGTTTTATAAAACATTCAATATTTTCAATTATAAATTATTATTTATACTAATGAAACTGTTCTTCTAATTAATATATATGTAAGGTTGATATAAAATTTATTTCTAGTTTTTGGTTCTTGATTTTAAAACTAGTAAGGGTATATCTTTATTATCATCCAAAATTATGTATACATGTTTATTTTTTAGGCTAAATGTGAATTTATTTTTAATAAAAATTTTATATTATTGATTTTACATTGAAAAATATATTGCGTACATATTTTATTTTTGTAAAATATTTTCATTTAACAAAATCATGGTTTATTTTTGAATTCATGTTAAATCAACTACTTTAGAATTTTTTCATAATTAATCTAAAATATATGGTATTTTATGGGATATATAAATATATATTTATTTTTGATTGATTTGATGTCGTATCTACAGAATGTGATATTTTTATGTGTTGCTATGAATTTATGAATGTTATACTTATGGTTGTAAGAGAATTTTGAAAGTTAATTGATTTTTTTTTGATGTTATCATTTTTAAATATTTATTACTGATTAAGATATTCATAAAAGTATTATCTGCTACATATATATATTATTGAAAAGGATTGTAATTATTAGTGTTTTTTAATAAGAATTTATTATTCTTATATGTTAAAAGTCAGTGGTGTATATCTATGTATATGTAAATTTATTTTTATTCAAACATATATATGTAATTTTTTCAATTTAATAATTATTTATTAATAAATTATTTTTATTTATTAATATAGTTGACAACATGTATTATTTATATAAAGAAATTATTTCTAATACTTCCAAAAAAATATAAAATTGAATCGTGTCATATTCATGTCATTCATAAATCATTACAATGGAAATACATCATTTATTGACCCTGAAATTTATTACATTAATATATGTAAATATGAATATATATTTGTATACATGTTGTAAGGTCAATTTAATAACCTTCTCCATTTATCATAACTATCTAAAAACTGATTTTTTGTGAAATTGTGGAGGAAATATTAAGTACATGTATGATAATTAACCTACCATGTAAATATGAAAAATCTAAGTATTAAAAGACTGAGTTGCACGATGTCTGATAAGTAATTTCCATTGAATGTTTATAATTATGATTTTATATAAAAAAATTAATGTTTATGTGTAATTTATGTATGATTATTTTTTTAAAACAAAAAAAATGGTAAATGTATATATTTATAAGTAAGGATAAAAATGATTTTATAACAATTATCACTTGGACATTGTAAATATGATAGGGATGGAGGGGTGAACCTATCCATTAAAAATTTTGTTTTCCTCTACATCCTTTAATGTTTCATACTATCTCAAAGTTTTGTTTTCAAAAAATGTTTAAATATTTCCCAAAAACTCATTGGATTATATTTAAATCATTTTAAGGTATACTAATTCGAAATGGATTATAATATTATATAAAGCTATTTTACTAAAATATTTATCATTGTAGTTTTATAAAACCCCATACTAGGATAAAAAATATATCACTATAAAATTGAAATTTTATTTTCATAGGTTTTGTAGTATTTCATTAAGTAGGGAGAACACATGGAGACTTTTTTATATATCTATTATATTTTTTACAGTTTAGAAAAGTTTAAATGTATGTATATAATTATCATAAACCATGACCATAAAATTTATTAGGATTTATTAAATGTTATGTATTATATTGTTTTTATTTTTTAAAAAATTCACATCATATATTGGTTCTAAAACTAAAATCATGAGTTCCAGTTTCTACATTTATCCATAAAAACATGATGATCTATCGCACTCAATGGAGGAGAAAAATTTATATCATACGAAACTACATGAGAGAAAATCTACATATTAGTATGTTATAGAATAAGAGAAATGATTCTTTATTACACAATAAAATATCTTTGAGGGGCCAAAATAGCCTCTTGAGATCATTTACAACCATAAAAATCTAGTATTGGTAAAATATGGTTATTTCTAATCATAAACCATTATTTTGGGGTTTTTAATAAAATTTCTATTGGAACCTAAAACAATAAGTACATTTTTTGAGAGGGCCGCACTATTACCCAAACTGTGTGCCCTAACCATAAAAACATATTTGTAGGTTGCATAGTTTATCTAAGGGGGTGACTCATTGGAAAAATTGTATTCCAACCATTAAAAGATTCACTATTTTTGGTTTCAATATGTATATTGGTAAGCATCAGGTTTAGAGAAACTATCTTCCCCTTATAGAGTATCCCATGAGGTCACCCAGTTTACTTGGACAAACCACGTGGTTTTTCCTAACCATGAACCAACCATGTACTACCCCTTATTCATCCGAAATCAATTATTTTATCTCATAAATAAATCATAAATCTTAACTAATGGAGATCAAGAAGATGGGAACTAAATACCATAAATAATGTAACATGATTTTATATAAAAAAATTATTTGACTACTGAATCTTGCAATTATTTAGATTCAAATAATGATGATGATACAATACAATTTATAGATGAAATGGGTGAATATATTTAGTAATTAGAATATTCCTAAAAAAATTAGATGTGTAATAAAATATTACCAAAGTAGATTAAACTATAGTTCATGAATGTATGTTAAAAATAAAAAGTAAATTAAATACCAAAAAAACAATTTATGTGCCTTCAAATTATCATCATATAGGCGCAGAACATAGGTATGAAATTGAAATCCTTGTTATGGTTTTAAACAACATTAATTTAGTAGGTTATAATCATGAAAAATTTATTATATTATATAAACCATCAAATCCATTGTCTAGAGAAGAAATTTCAAACTCATGTGGACCATATTTTCAATCAATTCCTGTTATTATAAAAATATACAATATTATCTTATTTTAAATTATAATTTCATTTAATTAAAATATTCATCATAATAATACATGATGGATTAAATGGATAAATATATCTTTAATTAATATTATATCATTGTCCATGAAAAACATTATGAAATCTTTTGATATATATAACCAATTTTCTAATTATATAATGTCCAATTTAATAAAGGGACTTAAATTTACCAATTAAGTATCTTTTTTACTATTATACCAACATAAAAAGAATGTCACGATCCATCCTCGGGGCCCATTCCGTGACTGCCCCAAGCCCGCCTTCCGTAGGCCAGGGGATGGCGACTAGCACCAAAGCTGTAAATTCCGATAAAAAGGGAACACATTTCCTTAATAAAGTAAACAAACACCACAGAGTATGCAAGCTATGTAAAAACTAAGTAAACTGAGTAAAAAAGTAAGTGCTGGAATGTCAATTGACAAGAATACAAACCCAACTAAATGTAAAGTACAACTGAAATGAAAGTACAACAACTAGAAAGTAAAGCAGTGAGTCCGAGCCATCCTTTGGAAATCCCAACAGAAGGGTGGGTACATATAGTCTCTCCTAATCCTCGGCTCCAGCAGTCCGCTCGGAGCACGTCCCATCCAGTGATCCACCTCCAGGTACCGTACATCTCCATGATCTCCCACCTCAATCAGTGATGTCCTTATTCTACATCCAACACAATGTAGTGCGGGCATAGCCCATGAAGGGGTGAGTATACTCTACTCAGTAGGGACCCCGTGACCCCCGAAGGTCTCCTAGAATCCACGAAGGATAAACCACAAAGGAAGGATACAATCACAAAGTAACAACCAAATCTACTTAGGTATATGCCCATACATATACCTAAGTCATCAATTCCAGTTCGGCTCCAACATCCGAGCCCATGTTTGGCCTAGTCCACATAGGAGAGCACAATCCAATCCATACAGGATAACACAACCCAATCCCCACAGGATAGAAAAAAAATCATATCGAAGATAGTGATTGAAAGTCAAGATTCAGCTCACACAGTTATACTCTTCATAAGGTGATAGAGATTGTCAAATGTAGCCACTAATTCATCTATGATATTGGACCCACATAAGATAAAAGACCAGCTAAGCTGTCAGACCCACAAAGGATATCAGACCAGCTACTCTGCCGGACCAACGTAGGATACAAGTACAGAGTCAAATACTGCGGGACCCACATAGGATACAAGTATAATAGTAAAGTAATGCAGAGCCCAAATAGGATACAAGAATAGTAGTCATTTCCGTTGAACCCACAGAGGATTCCAGTACAGTAATCGTCACAGATGAACCCACGGAGGATCCCTGTAGAGTCTTCATCGTCATCGCAGTCGCAGCCAGCTCTAGGGTTCCCACACAAAGCATGCTCGATTCCAAGAGAGTCTGCTCCTCGAGCTAAAGGGGTCGATACATAAACTGACAGTAATTATAGAGTTAATGTATCCCAATGTTTTTTCTCATCAATAGGAACTCAACGCGACAGACGGTGTGTCGATCGGACGCCCCGTCTGAGAGTTATAGGCTTTTCGTCTAAGAGGCCTGGTTAGTTTTTAAGCTAAAACCAACCCTACCGTACTCCAGCTATGTCCAATCCTCGAGCGGAGTAATCCAAACAAACTTTCTCACTAAGAGGAATCCAACAATGTCGACGGCACATCAATCGAATGTCTGGAGCTCATGTTATAAGCATATCTGCTCCGAGGGCCCGGTTGGTTTCGTGTTCGAACCAACCCGGCCAAGGATCGCTACGCAACTGACAGTTCGTCGATCGGAGGTCCGATGCACATGTTATGGGAATTTGAACAGATCTATCAGGAAACAAAGGGTTTGGGCCCGGTCCGACCCGACCTAATACCCCCTGGTCAGCCTGAACCAAGTCGACCCGACCCGTGTTAGGGTCCATCCCGGTTAGGCGCAGCCCGGCCCGGCTGCCGTGGCTAGGCCCCGCCAGTGCGGCCCGGCCTGGCGCGAGGGTCTGGCCCAGCACGCGTGCAATGGCCCAGCGTGGGTGGTCCGGCTCGGCGCGGGCGGTCCAGCCCTGCGCTGCTGGTTCGGCCCGGTTCGGGCTACCGCACACTGAGCGGACACAGAAGAGGGGAGGCGCTGCCCCCCCCCCCACCGATTCGAAACGGAGGCCCCCCAGTAATGGAGGGGTCTGCCCTAATTAAACAGGGGGCTTCACCCCCCGTATTCCTGGAAAGGACCAGTCATTGGTCGACCGTTTGTGGCTACCGTGGGACCAGCCGGTCCCGCCCCCCTGGAGGGCCGGTGGCTGGAAGTTCGGCCACACCCTTGCTGAACCGTCGTGTCCGAAGGCCGCGCCTTTCTTCTGTCTGGTGTGGCGCGACTGCATTAAGCCCCTTCGCCATAGCCCGCCCCAGCTAGGGCCCTCCATGGTGCTCAGGCGCCGTGTGACAGCGCCACTCCCCTCTGACGCGGCCCAATTCTGGTCGCGGCCTCCTTCGGCCTCAACGGCCCCGTTCGACGGCGCAACACTCATTCGTTATGGCCTACACCGGCCGTGGTTCCCTCATACACGCGCGATGTCGTTTCACAGCGCCGCATCTATTCCAAACCACAATGAAGTACAACAACAAAGGGGTTGCAGGGTCGTCCATGTTCGGGCAGTCCGACCTCCTCACATTATATTGATAACAAGCATCCAATAAATTACAAAGAACATCGAATAAAAATTCTTGAACGATGAAACAACCCTTACCTCAAATAAGTACGAGGAAGCTCGCGTCACGGAATACGACATCACGGATGAGGCTCTGTATACATTGACGTTTATCGGCCGTGGAGGAAGTGGTGTCTCCCTTTATTTAACGTGGAGTGAAGATGGAACGACATGTCAGTGTTCTTCACATTCTTCAACGAGGAAGATGAAGTTCTTCAAAGTAAAGTACTCTCCCTATTTTAAGAATATATGTTACATAATTCATGGAAAATGACATAGAATATAGGATAAAACAAATAATATTTTTATATATAGTCTTTTTAATTCATTATATGTATTATGAATCACCCAATGTCTTGTAACATTAAATATTGTTAAATAAAAATTATCATTTCCCGTATATTTAAACTATTTTAAAACATCACCTTCATAAATTCCCTAACTATGTCCAACAAACATCCTAGGTTTATCATTATAGTCCCTAATATAATGTTTGTAATATGTTTCATATAGGAAATTTATTAATAAGTATTCCATAGCCACATATTTAATTTTTGATGTGTTGGCATGTCAATTATGATAAGTAGTATTTCATATACATAAAATATGAGAAACACAACTAAATTAATAATAATTTTATTTCTTACATATTAATAATTCCAGTTCATGATGAAACAAATAATAGATTAAATTATTTTATCATATGTTTTGTCTTTGAGAATCATACTTCTATCTAAAAATTGAAAATTTTAATTTTCAAACCTGAGAAGTAAAATTAATATTAATAACAACATCATGATGTATCATATACAATCCATCACTTATTGCTTCATTACGAAAATTAAAATTGATAAAAAAAAATGATGTATATCAAAATCAAAACGTGTGACATGGAATGTAAAATATGAATAAACATTTCAATCACCCCTGGAACCTCAAATTCAAGGTATTTAATAATTATTTATAATTAAACATAATAATTTTTTAATGATAGTTAGTAGATTTATCTCCAAAAAATGTCATTTCATCATAATTGTCAATGATAAACCAATATCAATTATATTACTGATGAATCCTTATAATCCTTAAATGATATTGAATAATATAATGATTTTATTATCCCACAAATCGTTGTATAGACATTGAAACATGTACTGTAATATAATTTCTTATTTTTTATTTTTGAAATTCTCTATGTTCAAATTTCCTACCACAGATTCAATAAATTATGTGATTCTTGTCAATGAATATCCCATTTGGGTCCACAAACTCTTTATATTCATTTGTTTGGAAATAATATCTCTCACGTTCCTTGTGATAACCAATAAAAATAATTCATTCTGAATATTGTTATGTTTATCATAAACCAACCATTATACATGTTATTTTTTACCCCAAATATTAAGGAAAGGAATATAAGGATTTTTCGATGTGCACATCTTATTTGGTAACATAGTGGCTAAATTTAATGGAATTTAATTGTGTTAGAATAAAATAATATAAATATAATAAAACAATAGTTTAATAAGATGGTCCTAGAGGATAATTGTTTATCATTACATGTCTAACATGATATGATTTTACCCCGAAAATACAATATTCTATTTTAGTGTCCCATGTGGGGTTCTTTTTGGAAATATTCCACAATTTATCATATGTCTAGTGATATTTATGATCAATTATTCCACACCTCAACATGATTAATTAATCATTGTACTCAATCCTTGTTAATTATGATTGATTTTAAAATACATTGAAATTTGAAAATGGTTTTTAATTGTCTTCCATAAGATACACATTATGATACAAACAGAAATCATTGGTAGAGGTAATGAAGTAACTATAACCACTAATTTTTTATTTTCTATTTTATCTACAATCATGAATATGATTGAGATCCAAAATTCCACTAGCATTTACCATTTTATCATGAAATGTTCCTTTGTCATCATACCTTCTAATTTGGATTTTAAATTCTAAAATGATAAATAATCATACGAGTCAAATAATATATATCTATATACATATAGAGCCTTTCAAAATTTTCCTTATATATTTATATATGGAGGCAATTTCAATAGTAGTTGGTATTACATTCAACCATATAATTCATATATAGAGTGTGATAAAATAATATTTTATATACATAGAATTTATAAACCATTAAAAAAATTACCAATTCCAAAAAAAATCTTTATTATATATAGAACAATTATATTTCGGAAAATGAAAAGACAATACCAGATTTTCAAAATATGTTACAAATATAAAAAAGTTTTTTTTAAGGAAAATAATAATTATTATCCATCTATTCTATTTATACACATAATACAATAATATCATATATTCCAACGTATAATTTAATAATTTTTTTTCTATAATCTATATGATGTAAACATCACCCATTTTCAAAACCATTTTCTCTCTAAGACTATGATCATTTGTAAACCTGTGTGAAACATAAATTGTATCTAATACACTTGAGTCTTAGTATGAGGAATTGATCTCTATAAAATTTTCATTTTCATGATCATAAAAGTGCATTACATTAGATAACAAGATATATCTGTTTTATATGTAATAATTATATGGGATATTAATAAGACTGCCTAAATGTATTTAATTACCTATAATAAATACATAATAGTATGTGAGTATCATCTTTTATATGTTTCATTGTGGAATTATATTTGACACTGTCCCACCAAAAATTAAAACCCTACATATCTTATAAATATGTTATTAAATGATTTAGATTTCCCTAATAAATGTTTCATATTTATAGATTGTTCCCCAACATATTTATTTGTGGAGGAAATCGTCCCATTATATATCAATTGAATATTTTTTAGTTTAGTGATGAATAATTTTCTATATTTATCAATTGGATTTATGTCTATTCCTCTAATAACCCAACTTGGAAGGGTATCCAAACTACTATAAATAAAATTAAATAATACAAAAAATGAAATATAATAAAAATAAATCTAAACTTTTTTTCAAAACAAATAAAAAATAATATTCTAATGTGACAAATAACACTATTTCCATATAAATGAAAATCCTATGTCACAAGAATTTTATAGGACATACCCAGTTCGATGATCGATATATTGAGAATTCAAGTTCATATTGGATATCAAACTTTTTAATAAGATCTTATAATCTCAAAAAAAAATTAAAAAAATTATGATTTTTAATTTTATAACCACTTCATAAAAGGTGAACATTCCCTATGGGATAAATGTATAGATGAGAGGGGGAGGGGGTGAATAAGTGATACTCTTTTCCATTTATGTTTCTTTTCAACTGAAAAAACCTTTAACTCATGATAAATATTTTAATACCCTTCTGAAAAAAAATTCAACCCACATCCACAAGAACATAAATATTTACAATGTTCAATATTAAATAATAATAACAATTTCTTTAGTATGGCTTAGAAATGATCCAATACCATACAATCCACTAGGAAAACAATATGTGTTTTATAACGAGTAGTTAGAACGCATACACTCATGTAGCACTATGAAACAATCCCACTAGTTTGTGTGCACCCTTTTAGAAAAATATGTTAATACAATTGTTTTTTAATAACTCATGTTTCTGGTGCTTATTTTCAATTCATCAAATGTATTCAAATTGTAATACAATTCCTAAATTCCGTACCCAGAAGAAAGTTAATAACCACTTTGTATTTTTGATGAAGCACTGAGTTCGATCATTTCTGAGCATGATTCTTTCAAAACAAATCTCCCAGTTTGATTTTTTCAAATCAAAACCCCCATTACAATTATTTCAATACCAATCTCTCATTATAATTTTCTGATAGAAAACAGTATATGTTAACTGTCCCTACATCCATTCCTGAATTCAACCATCACGTCGAATAGAATATGAATGAATCCGCACCACCCAAAACAATTTCCAATCCAAACAGAATTTATCTCTCTTATATCATGAAACCTTAATCTTATCACTCTCCTGTGAGTCACACAAGTACAATGTACTTGACACCATTTATAGGTGACCCAAAACCTATTTTAGTGGGAATCCCAAAACTCTTTCCCTAACACATAAATACACCTAATTCTGAATTTATCATTAAATCTCGTAGTAATTATTAATTCGTCAACTCTTCTCAATTCTTCTTGAATATTGTACAATCTTCATCAATTATAATCCAAAATACAATTTAAATTATCAACAAAAATAAAAATTTATGGGTAATACATGGGTCTAAAACAGATTCTCTCATATTCATTTCTTTAAAACAATGCATGATACCACACCAATTGAATGTGTTTGAAGAAATGCACTTCCCCACATAAGATTCAATCACACTTTTGTAATGAAAGGCTCACTATTTGAAAATTCATTAATAAGACTCCTTCTCTATTATTTTTTATTTATCCATATGAGAAATCAAACTTCATTCTTTAGTATATTCTTGAATCATGACTACCTCCATGAAATTAAAATTCATGATGATCAACATTATTGTCGTCTAAATTTAATTAGAATGTATTTTTAACATTTTATTCATTTATTATTCATTCTTTTCATCTCAACCCATGAATGATATTTAATCAATACAAATTCATTGGATACCATTATCCTAAATATGATCATATCTGTTTACAATCGTTCTGGGTACGGTATAAAACAATTTAAATTTGATTCATTTGCAATGGGAAATATCTCTTCCATCGGAACCACCATCCATCAATAACTCTTCTATATTTCTAATACCAAGTTATGATACATTTGGGTATGATCCTTTAGCAATATACAACATCTATTAATCATTATTCGACATCATGTTCACAATTGTTATCCCATTCTATAGTGAAATCGTATCCACCTGGTAATAATTAAGTCGTAAACATCTATTATAATGTAATCGTAATCTGTTGCTATAGTGAAATTGTAACTAGCTTCTATAATAGAAATCGTAACTATTTGCTTTAATTAAATCATAAGTAGTCGATAAAGAGAAATTGTAATAAGCTTCTACACTAATATCGTAAGCACCTATATCGGTGATATCGTAAGAAAATTATGCCTTGAAATCGTAAGCAACTGCTATAGTGAAAATAGTACAAGTTCGTTTACTTCCACCAAGAATCAAATTTTTCTGAAACACAATCAATAATTTTGCATTCTCTTATTATTGGTATGGCATCTTCCAGTAGAATTTCCATTTCTATTCACAACTAAAAATACGGGTTTTATCAGCGCTAAAAAGGCCTTTATCAGCTCTAGAAAACGCTGATATTTCTGGATAAGATAATGGGGGGTCCCCTTTATCTGTGCTCTGAATAGAACTGATAGACACCTTTTACCAGTGCTAAACAAAGTGCAGATAAAAGGGGTCTTTTATCAGCGCTAAAACAAAGCACTAATAAAAGGGTCCTTTATCAGTGCTTTGTTTTTATGCTGATAAAAGACACCTAAATTAGTGCTTCCTTTATCAGCACTTTTTTAAATGCGCTGATAAAAGGGAAAAATTTAAAAAAAAATAAAAAATAATTAACAAAAATAAAAAATAAATAAAAAATTAAAAAATACTGCCAATCGGGGGTTTTATTATGCTTGAGCCCCCCCCCCTTTACAGTGCTTTTCTGCCCCTATACAGCGCCCCACGCACCCCCTACACCCTTTAACAGTGCTTGTTCCCATATTCCCCCATGCGTGCGCGCACCTGCCTCCACTAGGATTTGAACTCGAGACCTCCCCTCTATGCGCCTAAGCCTTTACCAGTACTCTATTTTGATTTTTCTTCCAATTCATGATATCTATATATATATATATATTTATATATTTAGTTATATTTATTCGTATAGTAATTTATATTTATATTAATATATATATATATATATTATAATATATATATAGTTATATTTATATATATAGTTATATTAATATATATAGTTATATTATTATATATATACATATAGTTATATTAATATATATATATATAGATATATTAATACATATATAGTTATATTTATTCATATAGTAATATATATTTGTATTAATATATATATATATAGTTATATTAACATATATATAGATATATTAATATATATATATTTTTATGTTAATATATATATTTATAGTAATATTAATATATATATATATGTAGTTATATTAATATATATATAGTTATTAGATTAATATATATATAGCTTTATTTATATATATATATATATAGTTAGATTAATTAATAGGTAGATAAATATTCATATTTTTTAATTTAAAATAAAATGGATGTTAGTTATTATTTAGATAAAGCTAATATATTTTATATGTAAATATATTTTATTATTTATATGAATAAATAAATTTTTATGTGTGAATATATTAAAAATATGTATATATTGTTATATATTTGATTATAAATAGCGGTACATTATAAAAAAGGATGAAATTTCAAATAAATAATATCAATATGAATATAATACCTTGGAATAAATTCAGTCCCCACCAAAAAAAGCCAATAATACCCCCATAAACAAGGCTGAAAATCTACAAAATGTTAAAAAATCGGGGTACCCCGACAAAAAATTCAGTTTGGAGGCCTTATGGGACTCTTTTGGCCCTAAACATCCCTTTACCGGGGTGTCCCCTAGACCTAGTGACGTAGAGCTCGTCGTAGGCTTCGATTTGATATGTGGTAGAGCTCAAACGGACACTCGGATCAAACGTTATGGTCGTTTGAAGTTTGAGTTGCGTTTTCAACATATTTTGGATCTTTTTTTTAATTTTTTTTAGTCTTCAAATTTTTATTAAATGACTATTACCCAATAATAGTTATTAAATTATTAATTAAAAATATTTTTATAATTTTATTAAGACATTTTCTCTAAAATTATTATATATTAAGTATATTATAAGTGTAAATGTACATTTATACTCATCTAAAATATATTTAAAAATTATATATTATATTTATATCAATATAACTACATTTATATATTAATATATTAATATATTTTTAATTTTATTAAGTCGACCCTTTATCAGTGATTTTAAAAAAATTCGCTGATAAAGGCCCCCTTTTACCAGCGCTACTAAACAAGAGCTGATAAAGGGGGGCGCTGCGAAAAACTATTTTTCTGGCAGTGAGTATGATTCATTTGAAAAATAAATGACCCAGCCCCATAAATCTAGATATGATTGTTTTGAAAAACAATCGGTACCACTTCTTACTCTCTGCAATCCGAATATAATTCTTTTTAGATTGGCGTCAACCATTCCACTCACCATTTCTTCTATCAAGAATGCATCACATGTTCTCAATACAACTCCTGGTTTATTTGAAATAAAAATCATCAAATCATCATCATAGTTAACATGGGTCATATTATTTTCGAAACAAACCCAAAACAATTATTTCCAGAAAATAATGTAAATATATTTCCTTTCTTCAAAACATTACATGATAACAAAATACAGAACTTGAATCTTTCATTAACATGATAAAAATATTATCCCCAACAATCTCCCACATTGGATTTTGTTGTCAACCATGTTTCATAAATAACTAAACTTATTAATCTCAATAAATGGATTACATATCATTTATTATAAGCCTACATGACTAAATATTTTATAGGAAACAAGAATCATTAATAGAATAACCATGCTATCCATAAAAGTTATTATGACCACCTATTTCATTTCTCCATTCTACCTAAAAAACAATTCAATTTATTTTCCTACAACCACTCCAACAAATATTTGGAGTAGTTCACACCCTAAAAAATGCATAATTAAAATCTATCCATAAAATCTATCTTTTGTTCAATACAATTATGAAACAAAACAATTCTTCCCATTGACAAAACAATCCAATGGTATTATTTGAGATGGGACTGATACAAATACCTCAAACTTAACGATAAAGAGGTTGGAAATACATGATTAACCTCGTTTTTTATAATTATTCCTTCCATAATAGTTTTGTGATGATAAAACCAATTTGTTTCAATGTTGGAACATAATATATATTCATTTCATTCTTCTCTGCATTCTATTTGATTGAATGATATTTTATATCAATATTTTTATAACAATAAAGTTGCACTAGATTTCTGGTGAGATTTATTGTACTTTGATTGTCACAACCCAAGAGCAAGGGTAACTTCACATCAATAAATATGTCTTCCAATTTTGTTTTCATCCACATATGTTGAGTAGTAACATTTAGTAGCAGCAACATACACATATTTAGCTCTAATGAGATTTACTATGTTTTGTATCTTCGAATGCCCACTAACACAATTCTTTCCCAAAAAAACTCCACCAGATATGGATCTTCTATCGTCAAAATTCCTTTAACAATCTTGATTAGAATACCCAAATAAACCAATACTATCTGCGATGCAATACCAGAATCCAAATTATTTTGTGCCTTTAATGGTTGTGAGGATTCTTTCTCAAGCCATAAGATGTGATTCTCTTAGAGCACTCTGAAATCTTTCATAAAAGTTAATAGCATAAGAAATGTCAGGTATTGAGGCAGTAAAATACAAAAAACTTCCTAATATATTTCGATACTCATTTTGATTAACTTCTTCTCCTTCTCCATCATAACATATTTGTTTCCCACAAAAATGTGTGTGGAAACAGGTTTTGTAATTTTTCTTACTAAACCGCTTGATATGTTCTTTTTCATACTTTTCATGGGAATGGAAAATGTATTATTTCTTTATCTAGATTTTTATCCCAAGAATGTATTACATTTCTCCATGAATGGAAAATTAAAATACATTCTTTATGTAATTAGAAACTCTTTCACTTCATCATTCATCATTCCATACAAATATAATATCATCAACCTAAATAATTACGATGAGGGAATACTCTTGACATGCGTTGATGTAAATATTTCTATCTACCCTACCATTGTTAAAATTCATCTTTCTTAACAATGTATCCAATATTGAAAACCATGACCTCAGAGCTTGTTTTTTTCTATACAAATCTATTTTTAATATGCACACATAACCTTCCTCATTTCTTATAAAAAATCCACAAGGTTGTTCATTGTAGAAATATTCTACAAGATCACCATATAAGAATGTAGATTTAACATTCACATGAATGATCTGGAAGCCTCGTTGTGCAGAAATAACAAGAATTATTTGGATTGTTTCAGATATTTACACTGGATAAAATGTTTCCTCAAAATAAATACTCTAATTTTTGGAATACCCCTTGCAAACCAATGTTGATTTTTTTCTTATAACATCAACTTCATCATTCATCTTGTTCCAGAAAACCCATTTTATGGAAATAATGATTTTTCTTTTAGCCATGGGTTTTTGATCCCTGGTATTGTTTATTTCAATCAGATCTAATTATTCATTCATGGCTTGAACCCATTCAGAATTGTCAAAATATTCTTTCACATCATTCAGTTACACCTTTGAATACAATAATTTATGTGTAATGTAATTGTTAGTTCTTCTTTTTTTAACCATCTAATGTTGATCACCAATTATATTTTGGACATACACATGTTTCCTCAGCCTTGGATATGATTTTAAATTATCTTAATCACATGGAATAGCTATGTTTGATTATTTTTCTTGAGATGTAATAAACTAGTCTGTATCCTTATCAGAATTGTTTTCTTCAACTTCCTCATCTTCATTGTTTTCCTGAACATTTATTTATTTCTCAAATACATCAATTACATTTACATCAACTTAATAATCAATTGTTTTTGTTTTTTTATTATAGGAAATGTATCCTCTTCCACCTGGAGAGTAGCTGGGAATGATTCGATCCTTTAATTTTTTCTCAAACATATCACAGTTTCCACCTTTCATCATTATAATACATGGACACACAAAAACACTATAGTGATTTAAACAAAGTGTTTTTTCGTAAAAAAATTTATAAGGAGTCATACCTGATTGATTCCTATAGAAACAATGTGTTCGAATATAAAAAAAGTACTCATGACATGCCTACAAAGGTAATGAGAAAGGATATGCTTATGTAACATATTTATCCCCTTTTCCACGAGACTTATATTAATTATTTCAGTAACCCCATTTTGTTGAGAAGTATGGATTTTTATACTCAGGCTGAATTCCATGATTCTCTATCTAGTTTTCAAACTCTTCACTTCTGTATTCACCACCATTTTATGTTCTCAACTTATTTACAATCATTCTTTTTTAGCATTTTATCTGAATATTTTAATTATTTTCAAGGCAACAGATTTGTGTTCGATATAAATGACACTAGTAATGATAGTAACATCATCAAATAAAGTAATGATGTACTTATCTCCATTTGTTTTTTGTTTGATCATTATCCCATATATATCAGAATGGACCAGCTCCATGAGCTGTTTTGAAAAAATATCAACGTTCTTATGGAAATCATTTGTAATCATTCCCATTTGGTACATAGTGAAACAAAAATATCTACATATTAGAAAATCAAAAATTTCTAGAACACTATCTCTATTAGATAAATTTATCATGTTTCTCTAAAACATATTCCCATAAATTTTATGCCATAACTGATTCTCTTCCACTATACTTATGCAACAAACATTTTGTGAATCACCAACTAGATTCATGTTTCATTTCGTGCATTTTCCTCATACAACAATTTTTCCATATTCTTAACTATTGGTCATAAGTCCATATTTCTTGAAGATAACATTGTTACCCTCATCACACAATTGTGAAACACTTCACAAGATTTTTTTAATCCCATCAATAGATAATGTTTTCTTAGATTTCAACATTCATTTTACAGTGATGGCTGACCCAACACATTTTATTTTCAATGATTCATCATTTTTAAATATCAATATTTCATCATTAAAGTACTTTACATCCTTCAAAAATTAGAAGTCTCTAGTCATGTGGGAAGAACATTTTCACGATATGTCCTTAGGGCCCGGGATGTGACTACGCCAAGCCTGCCTTCCATATGCTAGGGGCTGGCGAATAGCACCAAAGACATAAAATTTGATAAAAGGGAAGGGGTTGCCTTTATAATGTAAACAAATACCATATAGTATAAGCGGAAGCAACAATAAGTATAAAAGAAAGTGTTGAACGGTAAATGGGACAGAATACAAACACAACTGAAAAGTAAAGCTACAACTGAACAAATGTACAACAGCTGGAAGGTGTCTAGATAATCCTAGATCATCCTCCAAGTTCCTACCTGAAGGGTAGGTACAGATGGCCACCTCATCTATCCACGTCCGTCTGTCCCCTCCAGGTACCGTCTCGTCGGGAAGTCCACCTCCAGTACTGACTCATCATGAGGTACACCTCCAGGTATAGTCCCGCTCCTCAAGCCTCAACAACGATCAGCGCTGTCCGTCATCTGCAACCAACACAACATAGTGCGGGCGAAACCCATGCAGGGGTGAGTATATGATACTTAGTAGTGACCCCGAGACCCCCGAAGGTCTCCCTGAATCAACAAAGTATAAACCACAATGAAAAGATACAATCACGAAGTATCAACCAACAATACCAAGGTATATGCCCATACATATAGCTAAGCATCAAATCTAGTTCATCTCCAAATCACAAGCTCATGTAAAATCCAGTCCACTCAGGAAAGTAAAACTTAATTCACACAGGAAATTAAGACCCAATCCACACATGAAGGCATTATCCAATCCACACATGATATCAAGTCAATCACATTGTAGATAAGGATTGAATGTCAAGACACAACTCACATAGGTATCCATTTATGAAGAGGGGTGGTGATGATTAGATGTAGCCTCTATATCATATCCTCTGCCGAACCCATGTAGGATCCATGTTTAGTAGTCTTCGCTGCCAAGCCCACGAAGGATCCAAGTCTAGTAGTAGTCGTCATTGAACCCATGGAGGATCCTAGCACGTTAGTCAAACCCATGGAGGATCGCAGTACAGTAGTCGTCCTCGTCGAACACACATAGGATCCAAGTACGGTAGTCGTCCCCGTCGAACCCACGGAAGATCCCAACACGGTAGTCGTCCTCGTCGAACCCATGGAGGATCCCATTACAGTAGTTGTCCTCTTTGAACCCATGGAGGATCCCAATACGGTATTCATCCTCATCAAACCCATTGAGGATCCCAGTATGGTAGTCGTCCTTGTCGAACCCACGGAGGATTCCAGTACGGTAGTCAATCCCATGGAGGATCCCAGTACAATCATCACTGTTGTCACAGTCGCAGCCAGCTCTAGGGTTCCCGCACATAACACGCTCGATCTGGGAGGATCCTCTCCACGAGCCAAAGGGGTCAATTCATAAACTTTAATTTTGAACTGAGTTGATGTATCATAAAGTTCCGTCTTGACAAAAGGAACTCAACGTGACAAAGGGCGCGTCAATCGGACGTCCGGTCTGAGAGTTATACAATTTTTCGTCCTACGGGCCCGGTTGGGTTTTAAGTCAAAACCAAACCGACCGTACTCCAACTGTGTCCAAACCTCGATCAGAGTAAGACAAAAGGTCTGTCTCACTAAGAGGAAACCACCAAATTCGACATAATGTCAATCGGACATTCGAAGCTCAAGTTATAAGTGTTTCCCTCTGAAGACCAGGTTGGTTTCGTGTTCGAACCAACCCGGTCGTACCCAATGTTCTTCGAAACATTGGGTGTAATATACCGAAACGACTACAGCCCAAAACCCCCGGGGTCGTCCTGAACCGGGTCGACCCGACCCGGGTCCGGGTCCGACGCACTTGGGCATGGCCCGGCACAGCGGTGAGGCCCAGCCCAGCGGGCGCGGCCCGACTCAGCGGGCGCGGCCTGGTCCAACGGGCAGCCCGGCCCAGCGGGTGTGTGCCCTGGCACATCGCGAATGGCCTGGCTCGGTTGGGTGCTCGGTCTATGACCGAGCGGTACGAAAGGGTGGGGGAGCTGCCCCCTCGTCTTGTAATGGCAACCCCACGTGGGGGGACCACCTATCCACAACTGGGGGTTATAACCCCTGAAATACTGAATGGCCAACCCAGTTGGCCGGCCGGTGCCGCCGCCGTGGGACCCCATGGTCAAGCCCTCCAACCTCTGGCTACCAGTTTTTCCGTCCGCCTCCAGGTCTTCCACTGCAGCCAAAGGGCTGCGTCTCTTGATGCTCTGGCGGCCAGGGAGTCCAACCACCCCTTGTTGGTGACCGCCGCGACCTTAGGCCGCAGCCCTTCTTCGACCGGCATGGTGTGTCGGCGCCATGACCCAGCTGCTGCAGCCCACCTCAACCGCGGCCCTTCAAGATGCAACAGCGGGGCACGACAGCGCCGCACCCCTCCGCCGCGGTCCCTGCTCCAGCCACGACCTCTTTCGGCCTTAACGGTGCGGTGCGACGACGCCGCCCTCCTTCGCCGCGGTACCCTCGTTTCCACGCGGTGCGATGGCACTGAGCATCTCCATTCCAATACAAAACGACAGACAACAGTAAAATGGGAGGAGGGTCGGCCGTGTTTGTGCGGTCCGGCCCCTACCGTTAATCGATAGCAAGCAGCTAATAGATTAACGATGAATGCCAAAATATTCACGAACGTAAAATCAAACACCTACCTCGAAGAAGGAATTTGTCGGTGTTTCGGTAGATGGCACCGCGGTAGACGGGCGTCGTTCCATCAACATTGTGAAGGATTAAGCCGAGGGTGGCGTCGGTGTTCTTCATTCTTCGTCGGAGGAAGAGGAAAACTCTCTAAGTGTTGGGCTTCGTGCTTCACTGCTAGAGTTCCGCGACTTGAAGAAGCCGTCCAGAACTCCTCCCCCTGGCCTCCTTTAAAGAGGAGTTGAGGGTTTGTCGTTGGCATTCACATCATATATGGGGGATTTAATACATAGGTCCCCACTCAATTAATCTGTTGTGGTGGAAAATTAAAAAGAGAGGAAGGATCCTCATTAATTATATAAGTTGGCATTTAATTATAGAGAGGGAGGAAGGTTCCTCATAAACATGATGGGTTTACATGTATTATAGAGGGAGAGGATGTTTAATGGGGTGTTAGGAAATTTAAAGAGGTGGGGTCTCAAGTGGACCCTTCCCCAATTTCTCACAACTTCATTTCCCAAAACTCTTAAACCACTAGTGGCGTAATAAAAATATAATTGTAAATCAAATATATTTTTATTCCTCACATTTTTAACATATCATCCCGAGAAAATGAAACTCCAGAAAAAGTCATCCTAAGTGATTACCGGTGCTTCGGTTTCATTGGTGCCCTCAGATTTCAATTCCAGGCACCGGATCAAAAGTTAGAAAACCTGCTCGTTCGTTCAATGAACGTACCCAAGCTAAACTTCGGAAAATTATTTCGAGCACATCGGGCCTTGGAATCTGGCGCTGTCAGAAACTTTTTACTCATATAATTCCAAAAAGACATTTAGAAACAATTTCCCTTGAAATTTACGGGTCTTTAAATTACTCCCTCCTCAGGGATTTACGTCCCCGTAAAGATACATCTCAAACTAGGGAAACAATAGAGTGTACTGAGGATGCATCTCAGCCTCCCGCTCCCAAGTGCTCTCCTAGAGGTTCTCGTGATGCCACCCGAGGCGCATTATAGTAATCAACTGTCCACATAGGACCCACTCCTATCGATCATCGATCTCCACTGGGACCTCTGCAAAAGTCACCCCATCGTCAATGATATGAGTCGGGTCACGCACGTATCTCCTCTAATGTGATACGTGGATGTCGTCGTGTACCTGGTGCAACTGAGGTGGATGGGTCAAGTAGTAAACCACATCGACTACCCTATTGAGGACCTAGAAGGGTCCACTGAAGTGCATAGATAACTTGCCTCCTCGACCAAATCTACGTAATCTATGTCGAGGTGAGACCAGTATGAAAATGGGGTCACCATATTTGAACTCTAGTGGCCTATGCATTCTGTCGGTAAAAGACTTTCGTCGGCACTGAGCTGTCTTCATCCACTCCTGGATGACCTGAACTTTCTCTGGTCCAACAAGAGCTGCTAAGATTTCTTCTTTGCTGATAAGAGAAATACGGTGCCATCCCTTAGATAAACCACGTTCTTTTCCTAATACAGTCAATCTCGTCATTGATGATACTAATCGATACTAAGGATGATGTCGTAAGGCCTCGATGCTACTACCATGAGATCCAACCGTTACTCTCGCTTCCAAGGGTTTAGTCACACTGTCGGCATCAGTATGTGTTCACTGGGTCTCCTATAGTAGGTATTTAAAATGTGAGGGTCATGTCAATAGTTTAAAATCGGAACCTCTTAGTATCAACTACAAAAAAAGGACCGGGAAAAAACGTCACCAGAACAGTGTCTTTTATTACTGCTGCACATGGTACAAAGTCAAAAAAACATCCACAAATCTTGAAGAAACATGAAGAAAAGTCTCCATGTATGGATCTAGTCCCGCTCCTGTCCATCTGGTCTCGGAGCTCCATGGTCGTAAGCCTCAGCTGCCTAATGCTGAGCTCTCCCCTGTACACGCGTTCGCTGCGGTCAGGGTGGTCTCCCTAGTGGTGGTGGTGGTAGTAGGGCCACAAAGTGTCGCCCACCACCCGCTACTTGGTCAGATCCTCTGCTTCGTCCGCCTGATTCCTGTAGACCACAATGATCTAACCTCTGCCTGGGAGGTCCCTCTACTGCCTTCTACTCATCTGCAGGACGATTCGGGCAGTCTCGAGGCATGTGACCCTGCCCACCGCATGCGTAGCACTGCCTACTCCTCGTGTGGCTAGCTCTCCTTCTTGTGCCTCGCTAAACCGAATCTGTAGCATGAGATTGCTCGTCTGATGGTCTGTCCCACGTGGACATCTGCGTCATCAATCTACTGCCAACTATAGAAGACTCTGCTACGGGTCGTCGTATAGAGGGTCCCGTCGCTAGTGACTGCTCAGCGAGAAAACAATCTACTAGAGGGGCTCTCTCCAACACCCCCACCTGTGTCGGAATGTTGAGGGAGATCATCGAAGCTCTGATTGCATGCCTCAGTCCATGTTCGAAGGTTCGAGCCCTGAAGAACTGGTCTCATACCATATACGTGGAGTAGAGAGAGAGATCAGTAAACCTCGCCAAGTACTGGGCCACTGTCATGCTACCCTGCCGCAGCAGTAGTAACTCTTGAATGCACACCACATGGAGTGTGGCTGGGACGAACTTAGAGTAGAAGAGGCTTGCAAAGTCAGTCCAAAGAAGTGATTCCCATCGTGCCCCTGGAACATCAGGCTCCACCATCTGCCTGCTGCATCATGCAGGAGACTCACTACAAGGATCAACATGAGGTTAGATGGTGTCCCCACTAACCTGAAAACTCGAACAACAGCCTCAATCCAGTCCTCAAATGCCTGAGGGTCCATCTCCAAACCGAACCTGGGAGATCTCTGATGCTGAAACTCGTGAACTGCACTAGGGCGACGTGCACTCTCAGCAGATGGGTCTGGTGGAATCGGTGGCTCGACTGGTAGAGGTACAGTCAGTCCCTCTACTGTAATGGGGCCCTACACAGAGTTCTCGTCGCTCAGTGGGCTGCCATGTCGTCCAACACTCGGAACCATAGATGGCTACCGTCATGGGGCCATCGTGAAAAGGAAGAGGTGTTCCATGGTCAAAACAGTATACCTGGTGAGATGACACAAAGTAATAAAAAATAAAACTATTGAAACACACATGTAATGAATGTTTTCATGCACTGAGTCAGAAATCATAAGTCAGGGTCCTGGTGTATGGATACGTCGGCCGCCGCACAAACACTAGACTCCCTTTACTGATAACCACACTCAATACCATTATCAATATTTCTTCACATAGAAGAAAGATCAGATTCCTGAGATCTGCAGTAGAACCAAACTCCTCTGATACCAATAAGTCATGACCAATCCTTGGGTCCCGTGTCGTGACTACCCCAAGCCCGCCTTCCATAGGCTAGTGGATGGAGACTAGCACCAAAGGTGTAAATTCTGATAAAATGGAATGCGTTTCCTTTATAAAGTAAACAAACACCACATAGTATAAGCGGAAGCAACACTAAGTACAAAAGAAAGTGCTGAAAGTTAATTGGGCAAGAATACATACCCAAATTAAAATTAAAGCAACAAATAAACAAAATTACAATAGCTGGAAGGTGTCGAGATGCTCCTACATCATCCTCCAGGTTCCTACCTTAAGGGAAGGTACAGATGGCCACCTCAGCTCTCCACATCCATCTGTCCCCTCTAGGTACCGTCTCTTCGTGAATTCCTCCTCCGGTACTGACTCGTCATGAGGTCCACCTCCAGGTATAGTCTCGCTCCTCAAGCCTCAACCACGATCAACGTTGTCTATCATCTGCAACCAACACAACATAGTACGGGCAAATCCCGTGTAGTGGTGAGTATAAGATAGTCAGTAGGGACCCCGAGACCCCCGAAGGTCTCCCTGAATCCACAAAGGATAAACCACAAAGAAAAGATACAGTCAAGAAGTATCAACCAACACTACTTAGGTATACGCCCATACATTTACCTAAGCATCAAATTCAGTTCATCTCCAACTCATGAGCTCAAGTACAATCCATTACACTCAGGAAATTAAAACTTAATCCACCAGGAATGTACGACCCAATCCACATAGTAAAGCATAATCCAATCCACATAGGATATCAAGTCAATCACATTGAAGATAATGATTGAAATTCAAGACTCAGCTCACATAGGTATCCATTTACGAAGATGGGTGGAGATGATTAGGTGTAGCCTCTGAATCATCTCCTCTTCCGAACCCAAATAAGATCCATGTTCAGTAGTCGTTGCTGCCAAACCCACTGTGGATCCATGTATAGTATTCATCGTCGTCGAACCCACTGAGCTTCCCAACATGGTAGTCGAACCCATGGAGGATCCTAGTATATTAGTCTTCCTCGTCGAACCCACTGAAGATCCTAGTACGGTAGTCGTCCTTGTCGAACCCACGGAGGATCCCAGTATTGTAGTCGTCCTCGTCGAACCCACGGGGAATCCTAGTATGGTAGTCGTCCTCGTCGAACCCACGAAGGATCCCAGTACGGTAGTCGTACTCATCAAACCCACAGAGGATCATAGTATGGTGTTTTTCCCCATCGAACCCACGGAGGATCCCAGTACGGTAGTCAAACCCATGGAGGATCCTATTACAATCATCATCGTCGTCACAGTCTCATCCAGCTCTTGGGTTCCTGCACACAGCACGCTCGTTCCGGGAAGATCCGCTCCACGAGCCAAGGGGGTTGATACATCAACTGTCACATAGATCTGAGTTTATGTATCACAAAGTTCCGTTTCGATAAAAGGAACTCAACGCAATAGGCGGCATGTCAATCGGACACCCGGTCTGAGAGTTATTGACTTTTTAGTCCCAGGGGCCCGGTTGGTTTTTAAGTCAAATACAACCCAACCATACTCCAACTGCATCCAAACCACAAGAGAAGTAAGCCAAAAGGTCCGTCTCCCTGAGAGGAAACCAACAAAGTCGACGACATGTCAATCGGACGTCTAGAGCTCATGTTATAACTGTTTCCGCTCCGAAGGCCCGGTTGTTTTTGTGTTCGACCCAACCCGTCCATACCAAAATTTCTCCAAAACCTTGAGTTTAATATACAGAAAACACCGGCTTGATCCAAAGATAGCATCGCAACGGACTTTACGTCAATCGGAGGTCTATAGACCAAATTAAAAAGATTTGAACGAATCTATCCGTTTTTATGGGGGTTTGGGCCTGGACCGACCCGGCACAAAACCCCCTGGGTGGGCCTGAACCGGGTCAACCCGACCCAGGTCCAGGTCCAGCCCCCATGGGCGTGGCCAAATCCAGCGGGCGCCCTGGCCCAGTGACTGGGCGCCATGGCCTTGCGCGAGCGGCCCAGATCGGCTGGGCGCTCTGTCTGTGACCGAGCGACGCGAGGGGGGGGGGGGGGGGCGCTGCCCCCTCGCCTTGTAACGGGCACCCAACCTGAGGGGATCACATGTCCACCACTGGGGGTTACGACCCCCAGAATTCTGATCGTCCGACCCAGTTTGTCGGCCGGTGCCGCCACCGCGGGACCTCGTGGTCCCTCCCTCCTAGCGCTGGTGGCCGGTTTATCCGTCTGTCTATAGGTCTTTCGTCGCGGCCAAAGGGTCGCGGCTCTTGATGCTCCGGCTGCCAGGGTGTCCGGCCGCCCCCTATCGTCGTGTCCCTTCCTCGATCAGCACGGCATGTCGGCGCTGCTCCCCAGCCTTGGCCCTTCAAGATGCTCCGGCGCGGCGCGACGACACCGCTCCCCTCCGCCATGGCCCCTGCTCCGGCCGCGGCCTCTTTCGGCCTTAACAGCACGGCGTGACGGTTCCGCACACTTTCGCTGCGGTTCCCTCATTTCCGTGCGGTGTGACGACAACGCGCAATCTCCGTTCCAACCCACAACGAAGGACAACAGTAAAAAGGGAGGAGGGTCGGCCGTGTTTGTGCGGTCCGGCCCCCTCCTGTTAATCGATAGCAAGCAGCTAATAGATTAACGATGAATGCCAAAATATTCACGAACATAAAATCAAACCCCTACCTCAAAGAAGGCATTCATCAGTGTCGCGGTAGATGGTGTCGCTATAGACGGCTGTCGTTCCATCAACTTCGGGAAGGATGAAGCCGAGAGTGGTGTCGATGTTCTTCGTTCTTTGTTGGAGGAAGAGGAAAACTCTCCATGTGATGGGCGTCGTGCTTCATTACTAGTGTTCCGCCGCTTGATGAAGCCGTCTATAACTCCTCCCCCTAGCCTCTTTTAAATAGGAATGGTGGGTTTGTCTTTGGAACGCATGTCATAAATGGGGGATTTATGACATAGGGCCCCACTCAATTAATCCGATGCGGTGGCACATTGAAAAGAGAGGAAAGATTCTCATTAATTAAACACGTTGGCATTTAATTAAAGAGAAGGAGGAAGGTTCCTCATAAACTTGAGGGGTAGAAATGTATTAAAGAGGGAGAGGGTGTTCAATGGGGTGTTATGAAATTTAAGGATGTGGAGGCTCATGTGGGCCCCACACAACTTCTTCACAACTTCCATTCCCATAACTCATAAACCACAAGTGGCGTAATAAAAACATAATTGTAAAACAATTATATTTTTATTCCTCACATTTTTAACATATCATCCCAAGAAAACGCAACTCTAGAAAAAGTATTCCTAAGCGGCTACCGGCATTGCGGTTTCATCAGTGCCCTAGGATTTTAATTCTGAGCATCAGGTCAAAATTTAGAAAACCCGCTAGTTCGTTCACTAAACGTACCCGAGCTAAACTTCGGAAAATTATTCTAGGCACACCGGGACATGGAATCAGGCGCCGTCAGAAACTGCGTACTCGTAGAATTACAGAGAAAATTAAGAAAAATTTTCCCTTGAAATTTAATGGTCTTTAAAAACATCCACTATCAAATATTCATGGTCATTCTACTTTTAATTCATCTACTACAGTTTCAAAAACATACACATTTAAACCATTTTTTTCATTATTAACTGTCATATTTTGAGAATTTAGAATATTTTTCTGAGATGGAATCAAAAAAATACATCCTTTTGCAATGTTTCTCGGTTGTTCATATATTTCACAAATAGTTTTCATTGGTTGGAACCAATTTTCAATCATCGCTAAATTGTTTTCTTGTTTTTTCATGAATACTTTCTCATTTATCATTCTTTTAAGAGAGTTCAGCTAAATCAAAATATTCTTTTAAAATCATGTAGGATAATAGTAATGTATTTTATTGAACCAACACTTACTTTTTGTTTTCCCAAATCCCCTAAAATACAAGAAATACCCATATAATGTTTATTTGCCTATGAAATATCCATAATGGTCTGAATTGTTATTGAGTTTCTCATCCACCTTCTTCACATTATTTTCGGAGTCACCAAATATTCTATTGTAAATAAGATTCCTTCTCTTATTTTCGTAATTATCAAAACCAGATGTGTTGGAAATCTTTCAATATTCAAAATGTTTCCAAACATTCCCATCTTTGACATTCTGGACCGTATACATGACATTCCCATCCTTATTCATTTATTAAAAAATTCCATTATTCCATTCACCCTTCTAAGGTATCTTTTGTGGAGTTGTATTAGCTTTCACATAATTTGAATAGTCACCAACTTCAGTGATATATTTTTTGAAACATATACTTTTCTTTTCATCTTTATAGATTTTTCATTTGACATGTTCCTACTATTCTTCTCTGACATTCACCTCCACCTCTAAATTATTATTACAATTTATTTCTTCTTCAATATATTTATTCAAATCATCAATCTCTATAATCATATATTATTTCTCATAAGAAAAAATATTCTTGGTTTCTTGATCATTCATCTTCCATATTTTTGTTTTTCTTTTCAAGTCATCTGATCATTCGAAAACATTCTTTCAACTCATTTTTCAGATTCATTTGAAGCTAATTTTCCTCATTTCTAGAACAACATATTCTTAATTATTTATCATTAACCATTGTAACGAATGTATATTACATACCATTTTCAGTGGAATTTTCATATTCATCATAACTCTCTTATTCTTCTTCATCATTAGACAAGAAACTTCTTCTTTTTGATTTGATGAATTTCTTTTCTTTTCATTTGTCTCCCATTTTATTCCATGATCTCTTCATATTTCTTTATTCAATATCACTATCACAATATTTCATTATTCTTGGAAAATTAGCCATAATTTTACTAAGACATCCACATCTAAAACATTTCAAGGGATGTTTCCCGTAGTATTTCACTATAGCACTTTTCACATTGTTAGAAAACAAGGACATGATATCATTGAGGATTTTACATACTTCATTTTGAGATTCATAACCACCATCTTCGTATTCAGTAAAAATATTTTTTGACATTTCATTCTTCATAACCGAGAAATTTATTTACTTATCATCGTTTTTTCTTCCCTTTCATAACATTATATCTTCTCTTCATAGGTAATAAGAGTACTATTTAATTCATCAAGAGATAATGTTTCCGGATATATTTATACCAATTAATAAAAAATTTCATCGAATTTTTCATGTTGGATTCTAAAGAACTTTTCAGCCACTATATAATTCTTCATCTCTTCACCAAGACATCTAATATTACTCATAATGTCATTCACCCTGGTAAAGAATTACCCACCAGGTTAATGCTCACCCATATTCAAATCTTCAAACTTCAATCTCCATATTTTCAACTTTTCCTTCTTCAATTTTGTAATAAATTCATATATTTTTTTAATTTATCACATATACCATTAACTGTAATAGAAAATATCACTCTCAAGAACTCACTTTCCGAAAGTGATGATCGTATAGAAATATTTTCGCTTCCATCATTCTCAATAAACTTATTGTCAACCAGTATATGTGGAGCACTATCATAAATGGGTTTAAACCCATAAATTTCATCTTCAAGAACATCATAACTGATTGAAATAAAATATAACAACATTCTATCTTTCCATATATGATCGTTCATTCCATTAAAAACCAAAGTACCTTTAATATTTACATAGTTCACGTTCTCCATCCGCAAAGAATAGCTATGTGAACGTCGATCTAATACAAATTTTATGTGCCCAGTCAGAGTAATGTATCATTGAGAGGGGGAGGGGGTGAATTAATGATTCTATTTTTCTTTTTTGTTTATTTTAAATCGAAGCAACCTTCACCTCCTGTTAAATATTTCAATTCCACGCTGAAAACAAACTCAACACACATCTACTGGAACAAAAATATTTACAAGGTTTACTATTTAATAAGAATATCTACGTCCCTAGTATGGTTTGGAAATGATCCAATACCATACAATCAACTATTAAAAAAATACATGGATTAAAAAAGTAGGATGTACCCTTACCCTCATGTAGCACTATAATACAATCCCACTAGTGTGTTTTCACCCAGTTACCACCAAAGGGTAATACTATTTTTTTGTAAAAACTCATGTTACCTGTGATTATTTTCAAATAAACAAATCTTTTCAAATTGTAATACAATTCCTCGATTTCTAACCCCTAATAAAGGTAAGAACCACTTAGACTTTGTCATCATGCACAATGTCTAATATTCTATGATTACAATTTTGTCAAAAAAAAGTTGTAGCACCCCCTGCTTGAAGTATGTAGCCTATATTTATGCCTTTTTCTATTTTAAAAGTTCATGAAATGACTTGGGAAGAGTATGGGAGTGTTTGTAATGATTTTTAATAAGCATAGAAGCTTTTTATAGCGACCAAAGAATGATCACGGTTTGGGGAAACCAAACGGATTCTCTAGAGAAATATATATGGGGAGACAGTAGCCCTCGCATTGTCTACGCACAGTTTTCAAAAAAAAAATCAAGGAAACTGTGCAGAGCCCCCTATATAAAGGCAGTGGATTTCGCACAGTTATCACACAGTTATCCAAACTGTGCGGGCTAACTGTGAAGCCACATAAATTAAGTGTTTTTGAATCTGGGATACCATGGACATGGCCTATTTCACTCCCATTCATCTCACACTTGATCCTCACTCAGTATTTTGGGTTCTCAGTTGCTGGATGTTCTCTACCACACATTTCTAATGTGATTTGAAGAGTTTTCTTGGTTGATTGAAGTTGGTTTCTTCTAGTTAAGTCTCTCCCCTTGGCATTTTTTGGTTTCTCTATAGATCTACAATTACATATTTATTGGTTTTATAGATCTACACCTATTTCATGTAGATCTAGGGTTGTGTTTGTCGTGGGTGTGTATTTTAAGGCTACTTAATTTTAGCGAAGGGGATCTAGAGAGATTTATGTTGTGCATTCTCTAGATTTGAGGTGTGATTGTTTGTGGGTGGAATTCACTAAATCTTTAAAGGTAGGTGGCTTATCGTTTGACTCCACTTGGTTAGTACTAGAGGTTTTTGGTTACAATGGAAGAATAAACCAATCTTTATGCATGAATCAGATCCAGTGAGGGAAAAATCATGGATAAATTGAATGAAAATTATTTTTGAATTCTTGGGTACATTGGCAGTGTTGAATGTGAGGATGGCCACATATATGGTGAACGATCATGCCTTTTAGTTTTGGGAGATGGTGGTCCAAACTAGAATAGACCGAGGTATGACATGGGATGTCTTTTATGAATTGTTTATCAAATTGCCTTACGCTCATATAGTAATAATTCATCACACATGGGATTTCATCCATTTGAAAAAGGAGAACCTTTCAATAACAGAGTATGTAGCTATGTTTATTAATGTAGTGGGGTTTCCCCCCGAGGTGGGGGGTAGTGAATTATTCAAATCTCATATCTTCGAAGCTTATTTTAGGTAGGACAATAAGTACACTATAAGATTGTCGTGTACAGATGATTATACAATGATGTTGAATAGATCCCTAGTGGTCAAACGATATATCTTGGGGGACGCGAGTATATGAAGTGTATTAATACCCATGGAGAATATTGGGAACTCAAATGATGGGTTCAAGAAAAAGAGGAACACTTATTCTAGGGAGGGAGTATGGATCAGAATCCTACTACAGGGTCAGGGAATCTTAACATGAATCCTCATAGTAATCCAGGATGATTTCAATTTTTTATGAGCCACATCAAGCAGGATTGTATGACACAGCCTTGAGCATGACATAGTTTTATGGAGATGGGGTACCTTCAGTGGTATTGGTGAAATGCTCTGAGGTTAGGTATTCGTGACAATCCATAGGGGTCACAGGGGTATTATACCATGACAAGTTGGGGTAGCAGCATACCCCTTCGAAGTAGAGTAATGTTGGTTATAGTGATTCTCAGAAAACCATTTCAACTCAGCGGTGAAATAAAGAGCAGAGTGTGGCAAGAAAATAGTTTTTTAGAGCTGAGATGGTTGTTGTGGATGATCATTCAGGACCATCCATGATGTTAGGTAAGGTTCTTTTAATTTCCACATTATTTAAATTGTTTTGATATGGATTATTACAAATATTTTATTGCTTCTCAAATCGAATATTTTTTGGGTTTACACATGGAAATGATGCCTTCAGTTTTGAAACTGCAAACTCATCTCAGTCAAATATAGTTTTGAGATATCCTATATCATGGGTATTATTTTTATGTGGTGGGCATTGAAATGATGTGGGAATCCTCAGTTCATGAGTTGTATGTGTATAGTATAATCCATGTAATAGATTGGTTGACAATGTTTAAGGCCCATATTGACTATTATGCATGAACAATTACATTTGTGATGAAGGATAACGTGATATATCTCTTTAGAGAAATGAAAAATGGGAAGAAGGGTGCAACATGATTTCTTTCCCAAGTGGTTGCCACCATATCATACCAGTTAGCGGCTATGTCATTGGATGTTGTAGAAGTTATTGAGCATAGTGTTCTTCCAATAGTCGTGGATCAATTTATGGATGAATTTCCCAATGAATTCTTATAGTTTCCACCCCGGAGGGAAGTGGACATTATGATTGATCTCATTCAGGAGACTAGTCCTATATCACTTCAGTCTTACCGAATGGACCCAGCAGAATTATAAAAAATTAAGGTTTAGTTAGAAGAGTTAGAAAAAAAGAATCATCCAGCCAAGCACATTTCTATGGGTAGAACCAGTTTTATTTGTTAAATATGAGGATGGAAATAAGATTCTATGTGTTTATTATTGTATACTTAATAAGTTTACGATAAAGAATAGATATCCTCATCAACAAATTGATGGTTTCATTGACTAGTTGAGGGGGTCTTAGGGGTTATCCAATATTGAATTACGTTAAGGGTATGATCACCTATGGGTGCAGAAAGAGGATATTCCAAAAACATCATTCAGATGTAGATATCGACATTAAAATTATTTTTCAATTACCTTTGGTTCAACAAATATACTAGAGGTGTTAATGGCCATAATTAATTAGACATTTTAGAGATATCTATATGCTTTTGTGGTGGTATTTTTCTATGATATACTATTGTATTCAAGGGGAAGGGTAAAGCTTGACCAACACATGGAGATCATATTTTGTATATTGAGGGATCATCATATGTATGAAAAATGGTCAAATTGTAGATTTTGGATATAGGAGGTTCATTTACATGGACATGTAATTTCTAAGATGGGTGTTTCTATTGATTCAGAAAAGATAGGGGAAGTTATCATTGGGAAACCACCAAAGAAAGATTTCGAGATACGAATCTTCCTTGGTCTATCTGGGAATTATCGATATTTTTTACTATATTTTCCTAGATTTTATATTCCTATGACACCATTGACAAGGAATAACATCACATTTACATTGGAAGGGTAGTGTGTAAATTGTTTTAAAGGGATAAATGGTCACCTTATATTAGCTCCAATATTGGCTTTTTTTGGAACTAGGGAAAGGGTACGTGGTGTATTGTGACACATTGAGATCAGGGCTAGGGTGTGTCCTCATGATCAAGGATCGTGGGGTTGAATATGGCTCACGATAGTTGATGTTTCATGAGAAAAACTACCCCGTACATGATTTGGAGTTGGTGTCAGTGGTTCATGATCTAAAAATGTGGCGTCATTAACACTTTGGTGATGCATTTTTAATGTTTACTGACCATAAGAGCTTAATGCATATCTTCTAAAAAAGATATTTTAACATAAGGAAAAGTATATGGATAGAATATATCCATATGTTTTAGTTTGACGTAACGTATACACCGAGTAAGGGAAATTTGGTCGTAGATGCATTAAGTAGGAAATCAGTATCGCATGCTGTGAAAAAGGTATCAGATCAATGGCAGTTGATGTTGGTCACTGATGACTTGAAGTTGGACTGTGAGGACCGGGGTGACAGAGTGGTCTTCTTTTTAGTTTCATTGGTCCCTAACATGGTTGGTTTTGCTTAAGTTGATCATGCATGTGATTTTGAATGTGTGGCGATGTTGTCGAAACTCATTGGAGGGGTGAACTTTGAGAACTAGGAACTGAATGGGAATTCAGACTTGCCTTTTCAGAATCAAATAGTGGTACCAGTGGCTTGTCAGGTGAAACCTTTTAGGGTTTATCATCGTTCAAGGTGGGCTGTATAATAGACCTTCTCTTTATTAAATATTAAAACGTGATATATTACAAACACTTCACATGATACAACATAGGAGATCAAGAGGTATAATTTATTTGGGGATTAGGATCACTAGATAACAACATAAAACATGAAATACAACATCTTTATTTAAAAAATCTTATACATGACCACTACTTTCCCTCGTACATAGAATTACAAGGGATAACCGAAGGAGATGCATAAGAAAGGGATATATATAAATACTAGTAAGGGAAAAAACATGGAATACCATGAGGAATACAATACATGTTAGAAAATTGGAATATTAATGGATCAAAAGAGAATCATGAATATAAAATCATGATAAATCATGATAATTATAACCTAGAAATGTGGAAACAACACTTAATATTGTTTTTAGCATGTGTCAAGGCTCATTGCACATGGAGCATGAGTAAATTCTCAATGAAAATGGAGCATGATTAAACCATTATTTAATATGAATTATCATGATTCATAACTCATTGCACATGACGTACCAGGATACAATAAATTACCCAATGCATAAGAGTGCTATCAGGGTGCACCCACTTTAAACATTTCATTTCATGCTGAAGTGTTCCACATGGATCATAAAGCATAGATTCATAAAAAATAATCATTTATTCCATGATAATGGAATTTTAAATTCATAAATGAATATATATAATCAATAAGTAATTGTTCATATAGGTTATTACCCAAGATAGAAAAATTGGCATGGTATTCACTACACAATGACATTGACTTGGAAATATGTGGTGTAATTTCTGTAGCATAATGGAATAACATAAGGATTCAAGAAAATGGTTGAAGAGAGATAAATGGGTGTCTCATCATATGTACATGAAATGGATTTTAAGGGGTCATATATAAACAATTACCATCCAACATAATGTAAAATATATCCATAATACCAAATAATTACTTTGATGTAAAAGAGAAGAGAGAAATCCCTCACGGAATTTCGGCATGGTAACAGGTGTACATGGGAGGCAATAATGAGAGAGAAAGGGGTCTCCCATCATCCAATCATAAAGAGGTATGTATGGGGGGGTTGAAAATTCATACTCCAACATATTTTATTTAAAAAAATAGGGTGTAATAACTTAAGAAAAATTGGACAGAAATGAGAAATGAAGAAATCCCTTACATGGAAGCAGGATACCAGAGGCTTGGGAGAGTCTTGAGAGTGACTTATTGGGATCATGGGGAACCTTGGGAAATTCTATAGAGATGAGTTCGGGGGTTGGTATAACTCCAAATTCATTGATTGATGACAAAGTGAGAGGTTGTGTGGGTTTAAATAAGAAAGGAGAGGGGATTCTTTATTATTTAGGTTTGGGACACCTCACATTAAACTAATAAAAACCACAAACCAGACAATGGTTTTTTCCCATAGTTTTTTACAAAGGTTAGTGTAAAAAAATATTCTATATGGACAATGGCTGAACATCTTAAAATAATAGGGTTGCTTATGTGGAGGTGAGCCACACTCTCAAGGAAAACAATTTAAAAAGACAAAATGTTCTATAGGTCTTGAAGGGTCCACTAAATCATTGTAATATAAATAAAACAAACCAAAAATTACATTATTTTAATTTTAAAACATATATTGGACGAAAATAATGTTTATATTATTTTATTACATCACTATTTGGACATTATGATGTCATAAAACACATTATATAATTAAACGTTATTTAATATTTACCCAAAAATTAAATTATCATAGAAAATAATGAAAAACACACCATTGGATAATTTCGACAACATAAATCCATAAATAATATTCATTTTATCTAAATTATTTTCTAAATATGTGAATTTTTTCTTTTAAAATAAAAACCTACATTTATCGAAAATTCATGGGTTTTGACAAAAACAACTTTCAAACCATAATAAAAATTACAATTTCATTCATAAAATTATACGATAATATAAATTTAATAAAAATTAGTTTAATAATAATTATAATATTTTATTAAAATATTATTCAATTAAAAATTCAATTAAATCATTAGAATAGATTTTTTTATTGAATATTAAATAAAAACACCATTGGTGCATTAAAGACTATTTTCAAAGTTAAAATAATTAAATGAATGCACATTCTTTATACAAAAATAATATAGATTGTAATAGTTATAGGGTATTGTTACATAACCCCTTATAACACACGCATATGACCGAAGGGTAAGGTGTGCGATAATGACAGACTCATGGGGTTCCTCGGATAATATTGCATGTGTGTAATCATTATTGACTTCCACTTCTCCCGTAGTCAGTTCCTCTCATGATTAACATGTTAATGCTCAGATCAGGATTGGACAAGAGAGAATCTCAATGATGCCAGCTCCTTTCTCAGCTCAGAAAAAAGGGCTTCATACGTCGCAGGTCTTCATCATGAGGCCATCACATCCTTTGGCTGAGTAAATTGGATTCGTTAAAGCCCTATATTTATACTAATCTTGTGATCTTTGTCCAGTGGTTATATTAGCAGTGGTCACTATTCATAATGGTGTTTTAATATCCCAAAACATAAAACCAATTATGTTCACATTTTATATAACCATAATGAGAATTTTAATTAGATCAAGAGGAATTTCCATTAATGAAATCATGCGTCGTTACAATCATCCACTGTTATGAAATCCTCCCAAATTGCAATAAAGTGTGCATATATTATAATACATTCCACAAAAACCCAAATTGAATTGTTTCCTTTGGATGTCATCAGAATTATAGTGAGAATTTCCATAGTTATGTTCTCCCATTTCAATGCTGTTATAGGCAATGGTTGCATAATCCCCTTAGACTTCTGCTCTCTAACTTCATTTGTTTACACACCAAGCACATTTATGTATACTCAGCGATCTCCTTCTACATATTATCCCACCAATAATGCTCTTATATATGTCAATACATATTTGTGTTTCTCGGGTGAATAGATAATTTTGAAATATTTCCATAATCCAAAAGTTCCCTCTTCGGATGTGGACTTGATGGAACACATAGTCTTTTCCCAAATAGAAAAATTCCTTCTTCATTAAAATTGAACTCTGAGGATTTCCCATTTATGATAGTTTTCACTTACTTCTGAATTCCCACATCATCCTTTTTATCATCCTTTAACCTTTCCAAAAGAGACGGTTGTGCAATCATTTTTAAAAGGATTGATGATGTTCCCTTCTTAATGATTCACATTTCCATATTCATCATGTCTAAGAATATTGGAACCTTCTCAATTCTCATCAACGATAGAATTGATGTGCCTTTTCTTTATAGAGAATTTTCCACCTTATCCTCTTTCCTAGGGGAGTAATGGATTGAGAAGTCATATTCTTTGATCAGATCTAACCATCTTCATTGGATCATGTTCAACTCTTCTTAGGTGAATATGTATTTGAGGATTTTTTGGTCTGTATATATTTGACACTTATCCCCAAAGAGACAATCCCGCCCAATTTTTAAATTGAAGATCACTGCAGAAAACTCTAAATCATGTGGTGGATAATTCTGCTCATGATGATTTAGTTGTCCTGAAACAGAGTCAATGACTTTGTAATTTTTTCATCAACACACATCCTATTCCCTTCTTCAATGCATCTATGAATACCAAAAAATGTTATCCACTTGTGTGTAAAGTGATAACGGGCATAGTGATAAGCCCCATTTTTTACTCAATGAATCTTTCTTCGAATTCATCAATCCATGAAATATTTACTCCCATTCAAGTTATCTTGGTAAGAGGGTTGGAAAATCAAGAGAAATTTCACACAAATCATCGATAATATCCAGCTAAGCATAAGAAGTGACGAATATCCATTACCGATGTGGACCTCAGCCATCCCTAAATTGCGTCTATTTTGGAGGTATCCAAAATTATCACATTTTTTGTGATGATATGGCCAAATAATGAGAGCTCCTTTAAGCGGAAGACACACTTGATATACATTTAATTGAGATTCTACTTCGACAAAGACTCTAGTATAGTTCATAGTTTCTCCTCATGATCCTCCTTGGTTTTGAAATATATCATAATATCATCTATAAAGGCCACCACAACTTTTTGGAGGTAATCTCTAAAGTCTTTATTTATCATGTCAATGAATATTGATGGTGAATTAGTGATTCATAATTTCATTAATATGAATTCAAAGTTCATGTATCTTGTACAAATAGCAGTTTTGTGTATATCTTCCATCTTCACCCTTACGTGATAATATCCCAACCGAAAATCCATCATGGGAATGTATTGTGCTCCACATAGCTGATCGAACAAGTAATAAATTCATGGGAGTGGATACTTGATATTTATCATGATTTTTTAAGCTCCCGATAATCGATAAAAAGGTGCATTTACACATATTTCTTCTTGAAGAAGAGTGCTAGTGCACCCCATCATGAAGCACATGGGTGTATAAACAGTTTATCCAGATTCTCCTGTAGTTGTTTTTTCATCTCCTAAAGATCCACCACATACATTATATATAGATTATTGGATATTGGAAATGCCGCAGGTATAAGATCAATTGTGAATTCAACATCTATTCTCGGTGGAAGACCAAAAAATTCCTTGGGAAACACTTCAACGAATTCCCTCACAATTGGAATGTTATCAAGGATTGTTGCCTCCTTTGAATCAATCATCTTGATTCATGCCTATCATAGGGTGTGGAAAAACAAATATTTCCTAAGTTAAAATGTATTAATGTGGTTGACCTAGGAAGTCTCTCGAAGAGGAGTGCACACAAAACGAGTTGTCACATTAAAATGAGGGTAAAAAAATATTGTGTTTTTAAAATGAAAATTGAAATTAAAATTATTGAAAAAACTATGATATTAAAAATGGTGATTAGTTCGGGGTCGGTTTCCTAATTTTAATGCTATCATTGTTTAATTTAATTCAAAACTCTTCTTATTCGTTGATTAAAGTGAGTTTCCATAGTCATTTCCTCTCACTTCCTTGGTGAAATTATTATTGTGAGAGAAAACCTTACCAAGATCTTGGTTTGGTCAACTCTCCTTCGATGTGTAAAATAGTTTTATTGAATATCATTAATTGAAATGGGCAATACCTGATCCGTTTTTGTTTATCCCAAACAATCATGAAAATTCACTACACCTTTTACACATACTGGTGATCATCGAGTACTTCACCACTAATTCCTGGTTTATTCCATCGTATATAAGCCAGAAATTAGTGGAGGGAGATATTGATTATTTTACCAAGGAAAAAATCAATAACGGAATTAATATTCAAGAAAGATCAAACTTGATAATAAAATTCACCATTGGAAATTGAAATAAACTTTGTAGAAGAATGAAATTTATTCAATTGCATCCAAGAACTCAAGCATTACAATATAGAAAACCAACCCTTCCCCGTTCACTCAAAAAATTTACCCCACCATGGTAAGGGTAATCGAGATGAATGGGAAAGCAGAATGCATTATTAAACTATGAAAAAGAAATGAAATAAAAAATAAATCCGAAAAGATCCACTTCTTGGTGTCCTGGAAGGAATGGGATGGAGAATGGATGCTTTGAGATGGTAGAGCTATCCTCCTTTTATACCCAGAATTTTTCGCTTGGATGTTGACTCATTGTAGTCCCATTAAAGGACATCTTCACGCATTGAGACCTTCTTTAATGTTATGCATAATTCCCTTGTCTATGTCCCTTAAAAATCTCAGCGGATTTGGACATTTATTTCAAGATGTATGGCCATTTTACTCTAAGCATTTATTCTGTCCAGTCAGAATCTCCAAAACGAAATCCTCTGGATTAGGGTGATTTAATGACCCCATAAACGGCCAAATCACTCAGTGATTCCTTCATAAAAGATGCACCAAAACTTTGTTCGCATCCACCCACCGAATTTCACAGGATTTGGTCCCACCATGGACGAGTTATGGATCCCACACCAAAACTAGGAAGAACATAAAACTGTTTTCTTTCTCCCATTTTTGAGCTTCTTTTAAGATTACATATGGCCAATTCACCTTTTAGTAAAAAAAATAGTAAATGAAGCTCTAGATGTGTATCATCTTGAAAAGAATGAATATTGTTATTTGGATCAGTGTAGATAGTGTTATGGGAAATGTACAGAAATAATTTAAAACTATTAAAAAACCAAAATGGCCAATTTTTACTATTCAGCTCAAAATAAAACCATTATCATAAAAATGAAACAATTCATCTTAGAGGAACACTTTTGTGGGTCTAAAACAATGATATTCGATATAAATTAATTGAAAATATTTTCTCTATCAATTCCACCACACTTAGCACTTGGAATTCTGGACAAGTAAAAATTAAATCAAATCAAATCCAAAACACATATCAATGAGATCTATCAAATCAATTTCAAGAAACAAAATATATCATGCCCCATCAAAAATAGTTATTTCATGTTCTCCATTTAATAATTTAATATATTTCCACTTCATTTATTATCCAATTCACACAAAACACCTACTTGACATGAATTTTCTCTAATCTCAAAAATGTAAAAGCTGAATAAGGCTTTTCTCATCCAAACACACACAAGAGTCACCATAGGCTTGAAACATTACTACTTCACCACCCGATGTGAGTCAAGGAAATGTGTTTCTCATGAGGACTTTTCAAGGTTTTTCTGTGGCTTCGTATTTATAGGATTTAGATGTTAAACATTCTGAGGCCGAAAAAGGAGGACATTGCTCTTTTTGAAGCAAAATTGAAATATTCTAATTTTTACTCAAGTATGGCATCCTTCACTTCCACTTTGTAGAAAATAGGTTCCATCAACATTAAACCAGATCAGCAGCAAAAATTTCAATCCTTTCAAACATGATTTTTCTTGAATGATCCATATAGGCACAACATTCTTATTTTTTACATTGGAAGCTCCAAAAAGACACAACTTCTCTTATAATAAAAGCTCCAAAAAGGCACTTATTTCAAGAGAATAATTTTTCAGCATCACAAACATCTCTTCCAAAATTTATTTTCCACCAAAAGTATAACCAAATTAGGTAGTACACCACAAGAAATCTTCCCCTGTAATTATGTTCAACTAGATCATGAAATTTCACTTCAAGAGCAAGTAGGATTGAGAAAATTGGCTTGTAATGTGGCTAAAATAACAGGAAATTCATGACTAGTAGGGGATACAATGAAAGATAAATGTAAATTTGGGACATAATGAAAAGGATTATTTTGAAAAGGGGTCTTCAAACCAAATAAATTCCTCAATCATTTAAAACACACGTACCCCAAACCCTCAAGTTTTGAATGGAATAAATCAAATTCTGGTTAAAGCAAGCATGGTATGGTTCACTCAAGAAAAGAGGTGAATGAAAATAATAGGAAAAAAATGGTTTAGAAGCCTCACATGAATGTGATTTCAATGATATAGATAGGTAAATATGGAATGGGTTTCAAAAATCAGTGTACTTTTCATGAAATTATGAAAGATTTGAACTTGAAAAGAATTCATTTCAGCATTAAATTAAGCTCATTTTCATGAAATAGAATGGTTCACTCATTGAAATGGGTTTCAAAAATGTTATTGATAATCATTTCAGCTCAAAAGTTTCAGAAACACTCCAAAAATTGAAAAATAAACACAGAAAAATTTGAAAACACACAATTTTTATATTTTTTATTTTTTATTTTTGAAAACAAACATTAAATGAAAATCCTATATAAAAAAGGTTCCCTCCCCCACACATAAGTGATGCAGTTCCCTCGATGCATTCAATTGTATTTAACATGTAATTAGATTTCTGATTGAATCACAACAGCAATAATATGTGAAAGAGAGGTAAAACATGATGGATCATATCGATAAATAGGTTGGGGGAGCGTGATCTCCTCTACTGGCTCTCATGGCAGGGTCGCAAGGAATTTCATCAACCTATTTCCATTCACAGTGAATGGATCCTGCTCTCCATCATTGATATTCTACACAAAACCAAAAGGATATACATGAGTAACTATAAATGGACCTTCCCATCTAGAACGAAGTTTACCTGGCATCATCTTGAGTCTTGAGTTGAATAATTACATTTTGTCTCCAGGAGAGAATTCTTTTGGTCGGATCATCTTGTCATGGGCCACTCTTATTCATTCTTTGTAAATACTTGAATTTTCAAATGCTTCCATTATTATTTCCCCCAAATCTTGCAACTTCAATCTTCTCTCCTTCCCAGCACATTCAATATCCAAATTCATTTTCCTCACATCCCAATACGCCTTATGCTCCAATTCCACAGGTAGGTGGCAGCATTTCCCATAAATCAGCCTATATAGACTCATTCCAATCGAGGTTTTATAGGCTGTCCTTTAAGCCCATAAGGTATCATGCAACCTTTGGCTCCAATCCTTCCTGTTTGGATTAACGATATTTTACAAAATTCCCTTGATTTCCCAGTTTGAAACTTCTCTTTGCCCGTTAGTCTGTGGGTGATAGGGAGTTGATGATTTATGATGCACCCATACTTCATCAGAAAATTCTCCATTCTCAAATTGTAGAAGTGAGTCCCTTGATCACTGATGATTGCCCTGGGAACTCCAAAACTACAAAATATGTTAGACCGGACAAAATCACAAACAACGTTACCATCATCAGTTCTGGTTGCTTTTGCTTCAACCCATTTAGAAACATAATCAACTGAAAGATTGATATAATAATTTCCAAATGACATAGGGAAAGGTCCCATAAATTCGATCCCCAAAACATCAAAAATACCACAAAAAATCAATTTCTTTTGGGGAATTTATTGTCTCTTTGAAATATTTCCTGAAAACTGACATTTTTCACATATTTTGAAAAATTCATGAGCATCTTTAAAAATGGTGGGCCAATAAATTCAAGATTTTAAAACCATCCTTTATGTCCTCTGAGGTCCAAAGTGGCCTCCAAAAGCTATAGTGTAACAAAAGTCAAAGACATATTTAACTTCACTTTCAGGTAAACATATTTTTATAACTTGATCATTGCAAATCTTCCAAAGGAATGGATCATACCAAATGTAATATCTAGATTTAGCTTTTAGTTTTTGAATTTGGTGAGAATTGAAATGAGATGGGAACTGAGATGTTACAATAAAATTGAGTATGTCAGTATACCAAGGCACTTCTACTTCACTAATTTACAACTACTCTCGTGGAATTTGATAATTCAGTGGGTCTCTTTCTGGAACTTCAATTTCAGTAGTTTTTGGCAGTCTACTTAAGTGATCAGCCACTTGGTTCTCAGATCCCTTATTATCCTTGATTTCTATATTGAATTCCTACAGCAGTATCATCTATCCCACTAACCTTGGTTTAGCATCACCTTTCTTCATCAAGTACATCAATGCTTATGATTAGAAAACATAGTGATTTTAGTTCCAAGAAGATATGATCTAAATCATTCTAAAGAATAAAAAATGAAAAGAACTCTTTTTCCGTGGTTGTATAATTGAATTGGACTGTGTCTAAATATCTCGAGGCATATGAAATGACTTGTGTTCTGCCCTCAATTCTCTGAGAAAGGACTGCTCCAACTGCTTGGTTGGAGGCATCAGAAAGTAGTTCAAATGGTTATTCTGAATTTGGAGGCTGCATCACGGGTGGGGAAATCAATATCTTCTTCAACTCATCAAAGGATTCCCTACATGAACCATTGAAATCGAAATCAACATCATTCAAAAGTAATCTAGAGAGAGGGATGGAAATCTTACTGAAATATTTGATAAACCTCCTCGAGAATCCTGCATGTCCTAAAAATGATCTAATATTTTTTACACAAGTAGGGTAAGGCAATGAATTTATCACTTAAATTTTTGATTTATCCACATCAATTACATTTTGGGAAATGAAATGACCAAGCATAATTCCTATTTGAACCATGAAATGACACATTTCAAAATTTAAACCAGGATTTTTTTCAATGCAGGTTTTCAAAACGTTTTCCAAATTTTTCAAACAATGATCAAAAGAATCTCCAAAAACTGTGAAATAAACTAAGGAAAACTCCAAGAAATTTTCAATGTGATCAGAAAATATACTCACCAGGCACCTCTGAAATTTACCTGGGGCATTACATAATTCAAATGGAATTCTTTTATATGAAATATTTCCAAAAGGGCATGTAAATGTCATCTTCTCTTGATCCCCGGGATCAATGGGTACCTGGAAGTACCCTGAAAATCCATCCAAAAAGAAATAATGATTTCTCCCTACCAATCATTCTAAAATCTGGTCAGTGTAGGGGATGGGGAAATGATATTTCTGAGTGACCTGGTTCAATTTCCTAAAATCAATGCACACTCTATAGCTGTTTTGAACTCTCATAGGGATTAACTCATTCTTTTCATTCCTCACAGTGGTCAGGTCGGTTTCTTTTAGAACGACATGAATAGGGATGACCCACTATGAATCTGAAATGGGATAGATGATCCCATCTTCCAAGAGCTTCTCGATCTCCTTCTTCACAACCTCCATAAAGGTGGGATTTAGTCTCCATTGGGGCTGTCTAACAGGTTTTGAATCTCCCTCATCAAAAATTCTATGTGAACATATTTTTGGGTTAACTCGTGGGATATCTCCTAAGCTCCATCCTATTGCCTGGACATTCTCTCTCAAAAGATAAATCAATTATTTTTCTTGGGTTTTAGAAAGATTATTATCAATTATCACTGGTAGTTTCTCTCCCTCCCAAAGGTATACATATTTCAAATCAGTGGGGAGTGGTTTGAGATCTAGATTAGGGGGATGCTCAAGGGTGAGACTAAATTGACGATTTACACTTCCAAATTTTGGACCTCCTGCACACAAGAAACCATATCATATTCCTAATTATTTAAAAAGTCATCAAAAAAATAAGATTTTACCTCTTCCTCCCACATGAAGTCAGAATCTCCAACATCTTCAGCATCCACATGTTCAATGATATTTTCAAGGGAAGAAGTCTCTCCTATGTCTAAGAATTCATAGAGCATACCTGATTCTTCAAATATGTTCTGCACCAACTTCATGGGAAGGCGAAAAGAGGGAGTGATCATCTGATGGATGACTCATGGAATCAAAAATATTGAAGTGGACCGTGCTCTCTCCAAACTCCATGGTGAGTGTCCCCTCATGGAAATTGATGATGGTTTTTGCTGTCTTCAAGAAAGGACTCCCCAAAATGATTGGTGAATGTGACGGGCTCCTATATTCTTCCATATTGAGAACGTAGATGTCCTTTGGGAATAAGAGATATTTTACTTTCATAAGGAAATCATCCAAAACTCCTGCAGGAAAAACTGTGGATCTGTTTGCAAGATGGACCACCAGTCTTGTGGGCTTCAATTCTCCCATCTGCAAAGAAGTGTATACTGAGTGAGGCAATACATTAATTGAAGCACCTAAATCACACAATGAATTATTGAAATTTAATGAACCAATGGTGCATGGAATGGAAAACGTCCCTGGATCTTGACATTTGGTTAGAATCTGCAGCGTGATAAGGGCTGAGACACTTCTTCCCAAGTTGATTCCTTCATTCCCATGAAGCCTTCTCTTTTTTGTGGAAAGATCATTCAAAAAAATTTCATACCATGGAATATGTTTAACATCTTCAAGTAGGGGGATATTGATTTCCACTTTCTGGAAGGTGTCAAGAATTTATTTTTGAAGTGTTTCTTCATGCATTTTTTTTGATTTGATCATCCATGTTGGAAATGGTGGGGGTAATTCTTTCTTCTCACTTTGTTTTATTTGCATTGGTGTTTCATGTTTCTTATTATGTGTCTTATCCTTCTCCTCCTCTTTCTTTTTATCTTCTTGGTGGATTTTCACAAGAATTTCTGAATCATTCTCCCTCAGAATAGGTGGTATTATTTCAGGTTCAGGGTTGGATGGAGGTGGGATTTCTTTTCCACATCGTGTTATGATTGCACTAACATTCTTTTTAGGATTTGGCACTGTTTGGGATGGAAGCCTCTCTTGAATATTGGACATTATTTCAACAAGACTTCCCACTGTGTCTGCTAGCTTGTCAACCTTGTCTAATAGGCCCTCATACATGGATTGTAGCTGTTCCACAGAAGGTTGTGTGTTGGTGGATGGTTGTTCATATGTCTTTCTTGGGAATGGTGGTGGGTGAAAAATTTGTTGTTGTTGGAAATGATTTTTATAAGATTTTTGGAAGGGAGGGGGTTCTGGTATTGATATTGGTGGTAAGGATGTTGACTGGGGTGCTGGTTAAGTGATCTCATTTGGTTTTGTTGGTTCCCATATCCTTGTTGGGCATGCAGTTGATTTTGTTGGAATTGTATTGGTTGAAAGTCTACAACAAAGTATTTTGTCCCCTATATCTCAGGGCACTGGTCAGTATAATGAGTTAAAGAATAACATAAACCCCATACCTGAGCTGAATCTTGTTGTCCATTTGCTTGTGTTACAGCCATTTGACGGACTAACATTGCATGGTCATCAACTTTGGTTTCAATCAATGTAGATGAATCATATGATATTACCTCATGTATCCCCCTGGTTCCCATTCATATTAGTCCAAAATATTATGAGTTTTGAGAAATCTTCTCAATTAGTATTTTGATATTTTCAAGAGACTTTTCAATCGGGGACCCCACCCCCTGATGAGGCATCTAGAAGATTTCGATCATTAGCCATATGTCCTTGGTAGAAGAACAGAAGGAATTGGTGTTCCTTCTTTTCTTGATGTGGGTAGCTGGATCATAGCTTCTTGAAGTTCTCCCAGTACTCATAGAGGGTTTCTCTAGTTGATTATCATATGATGTAAATCTCCTTCTTGATGGCAGTGCTCCTCGATGTGGGAAAGAATCTTTTCATGAAACCTTTTTTTAGGTCTTCCCAATCACTTATCTCCCCTGGTTGCAGGTTGTACAACCATTCATTAGTTATTCCTTCATGTGAGAAGGGGAATGCCCTCCACTGAAATTGGTCTTCAGGTGCTCCTCTTGTCCTGAAGCTTGTGCAAGTGTATCTGAATTCTTGCATGTGTCGATTTGGATCTTCTCCTGCACGACCATGAATCTTTGGAAGCACATGAATCATATTTACATGTAATTCATAATCATTTGGTTCAGTGGGTGTAATTTTTTTGTTATATTTAATGGAAAATTGTGGTGCACATAGATCACGTAGGGTTTGGTTGGGATTTCTAGCCATGATTTCAGGTTCAGAGTGAACACTAAGAGTTTCACTTGAATCTAAGAGATCTATTTCTTCAATGATTTATTGTAGATTTATTTTTATTATTTGGATTAATGTTCTTTCAATTTCTATATCAAATTCAATTAATGGTTTTTTTGAGATGCGGGTCATTCAATTGTGAGTTTTTGTTGTTGTTGCACTGCCTCCCTAGCAATGGTGCCATGTATGACACACACCTGTCATAGGGCATGGACAAAAAATTATTTCATAATTCAAAATGTTGTAATGTGGTTGACCTAGGATGTCTCCCGAAGAGGAGTGCACACAAAACAAGTTTTCACTTAAAAACGAGGGTAAAAAAATGTTGTGTTTTTGAAATGAAATCTGAAATTAAAATTACTAAAAAAATTATGATATTAAAAAGGGCGATTAGGTCAGGGTCGGTTTTCTAATTTTAATTCTATCCCTTTTCAATTTAATTCAAACCTCTTCTTCTTTTTTGATTAATGTGAGTTTCCACACTCGTTTCCTCTCACATCCTTGGTGAAATTATTATAGTGAAATAAAACCTTACCAAGATCATGGTTTGGTCAACTCTGCTTCCATTTGTAAAATAGTTTTATTGAATATCCTTAATTGAAATGGGCAATACCCGATTGGGTTTTGTTAATCCCAAACAATCACGAACATTCACTACACCTTTTACACGTACTGACGATCGTCGAGTACTTCACCGCTAAATACTGGTTTATTCCATCATATATAAACCAAAAATTAGTGGAGGGATATATTGATTATTTTACGAAGGAAAAATAAATAACGGAATTAATATTCAAGAATGATCAACCATGATAATAAAATCCACTATAAGAAATTTAAAACAACTTTGAAAAAGAAATAATTTTATTCAATTGCGTCCAAGAACTCAAGCATTACAATGTAGAAAACCAACCCTTCCCCAATCACTCCAAAAGTTTACCCCACCATGGTAAGGGTAATCAAGATTAATGGGGTAGAAGAAGGCATTATGAAAATATAAAAAATAAAAGAAATAAAAAATAAAGCCGAAATGATCTTCTTCTTGGTGTCCCGAAAGGAATGGTATTGAGAATGGATGCTTTGAGAGGCTGGAGCTCTCCTCCTTTTATAGCCAGAATTTGTCCCCCGGATGTTGATGCATTGTACCCCCATTAAATGACATCTTCACGCATTGATCCCATATTAAATGTTGTTCATAATTCCAGTGGACGTGTCCCCTAAAAATCTCATCGGATTTGGACATTTATTCCATGAGTTATGGCCGTTTTACTCTGAGCATTTATTCTGTCTAGTCAGACTCCCCAAAATGAAATCTTTCGGATTAGGGTGATTTAGTGACCTAATAAATGGCCAATTCACTCAGTGATTTCTTCATAAAATATTTTCCAAACCTCCTTATGCGTCCACCCACCTAATTTCACAAGCTTTGGGCCCACCATGGATGCCTTATGTATCCCACACCAAAAATAGGTAGAACTAAAAATAGTTTTCTTTCCCCCTTTTGTGAGCTTATTTTGAGCTTCCATATGGCCGATTCAACTTTTATTCCAAAAATAGTAAATTAATCCACGAATGAGTAGAATCTGGAAAAGAAATAATTTTTCAATTTGGATCAGTGTAGATAATGTAATCGCCAATCTATAGAAATAATTTAAAACTGTTAAAAATCCAAAATGGCCAATTTTTACTATTCAGCTCAAAATAACACCATTATCATAAAAATGAAACAATTCATCTTAGAGGAACACTTTTCTGGGTTTACAAAAAGGATATTCAATATAAATTAATTGAAAATATTTTCTCTATCACATCTGATCCAGATACCGGTTCTCATAGGTTAATAATATCGATGTATGAGATGATGGAGGTAAAGAAGATCCATCTTCCTCCTTGAAATTGTATAGAATCGGGGGTCGATTCTCCACATCAATAGAAATTTACCTCTCATGGAAATTTGTGTTGGATTTATATAAATAAATCCAATCCATGGAAAGAATTTCATAATATTCAACTAGAGGAATGTGATGGGATTCTACGGAAAATTCAATCCACAGATTATGACAAGGGAGGATTTATTCATGGGATAAAATGATTTCCCCATTTTTTGTATTCATTGACATCATTACTTCTATGATTTGTGGTGGTGATGGGATTGTTCTAATAATGTTTTTGGATATACAAGAATGCATATAACCTGAATTGAAAAGAACATTCACTATTCCTAAATGAATTGATACCATACCTATCACCACATCATTGTTAAGGTTCACATCAGCAGTAGTGATGGAAATGTCTCTCTCTTTCTTCCTTGGAGGATGTATGTTTCCTCCGAAAACACTTGGATTTGGGCACTGATTTTCATGATGCACAGGTTCTTTTTAGTTATAGTAATGAATAATGCATTGAAGTTTTAATGATGAATTATTATCCTCTTTTCCAGCCTCATTATGTTATTACTGGTAGATAATAGATAGGTGCCCTTCTCATCCACAACTAATGTATTTCCTAATCGCCTTCAGGAAATTTCCAAGGGGCTTCTTTCCGAATCGTTGGTAAGTGGGGTGCTAAATATTCTTCTCCCCTTTTGATTTCTCCATCAGACCACTATCATTGAATTCCACCGTACACTTCTTATACGCATCATTCCCCTAATATTCTTCGAACTGCATTTTCACATTGAGGGTCCATTGGACTATTTACTCATAGATGTCGAAGTCATGGATCGCTATCGCTTTCCATAGGCTATGATTCATTCCACCAAAGAAGTGGTCAGGGTAATGAAAAAGCCAGAGGCATATCGTGCCAGCCTTGTGTTGTTTGAGTCTTATGCTCTGATATATTCGTGATCTTTTTGCTTGAGGTCAAGGAACTACATTCTATCTTATGTCAGAGGGTGCGTATAAAATATTTATTGAAAAACATCTTCCGAAAATCCTACCAATCCAATGCCTCGATCTCTTGTTCAGGCTTCGTATTTTTGATCATTGTCCACCATTGATCAGATTCACCCTCCATATGATAAACATCCAGGAGTTCATTATCTTGATGAGAACATTAGAGAATGGTGAAGATCATTTCAATGGAGTTGATCCATTGTTTGACGATTGAGGGATCATATAATCCATTAAAAACAAGAGGCCTTTGTCTCATCAATCAATCGATAGAGACTTGTTCATTCATTGGGGGTGGAAAATTCCTTTTGACCCATGTTTATATTAAAAGATTGAGTTAATTGAGAGAGAAGTGTGACAATGTTCACGATTCCTATTCTCATCTGATTGAGCATCTCATTAGCAAAATAATCACACAGATCTTCACAAAGATTGTTAGCCAGAGTCCTCCTATTACCTGATATTTTTCTGAATTAAAAGCGAAGTCATGGGGTAACCCATAAAGGGTAATCCATGGATAAAACAGGTGACATATAAGTCACATTTATTTCATTATCTTATGAATCCACAGGCTTCAATCTTTATTATTAATGATCTAGTTTCTAACATATATTTATAGGGGAATTTTTTAAGGTCCCATAATAATAGTTTATACTAAGAATGTGAATTTATCAAAGGATATACCCCAGGAGTGTTTTAACCAAGAGTGTAGCAAGGCCCATTGTCGTGCACCAGTTCCCATTCAGGTCTAGCTCAAATAGGAGTTTTCAGGTTTTACACCATGGATACATCTGTACCAGAGTCTCCTCTACCTACTCGTTTCCAGACCAGGATTTATTTTTTTGATAAACCATTTACCCAACACACACAAAAACATAGGACTAGGGTTTTATAATCCTAATCCCACAAATAACTAAACAAATCCTTTGATACAAATGATAACAACAGTACTCCTTACTACTCACTATAACATGATTTATTACATAAACATCACTTGATACAACATAGAAGATAAAGAGGTCTACTGTATTTGGGGTATAGGATCACTAAATAGAAAAAAAAGGAATACTACATCTTTATTGAAAATATTGTTTACATGGCCACTACATTCCCTCATACTTAGGATTTCATGGGCTAATCTGAGAACACGCATAAGAAAAGGGTTAGCTAAAAATCGCTCAAAGGGAATAAAAAGGGAATAAAATGATTAATAAAATAAAATTTAGACAATAGTCATATCAATGGATCACATGATAAACATGAACATAATGGCATGATAATGGATGATAATCATAACATAGAAATGTTGCAACAACACTTCACATGTAATTTAGAATGAGCCAATGATCATTAGACATAGAGCATGAGTAAATCCTCATTTCACATGGTGCACGAGTAAACCAACATTGCACATGAATAAGAATTATTCAACACTAATTTCACATGATGTATCATGATACTATACCTTACCCTATTCATTAGAGCACTATTATGTTGAACCCTCTTTAGACATTTCATTTCATGCAGAAGTGTGCCAAATGGATCCTAAAACATGGATTCAATAAAAATAATCATTTATTAGATGTTAAATGAATGTGTAATTTATAAAAGAAACTCTATAATCAGTATATAAATTTTTTAAAAGTTGAATACACTTGATGGAGATATGGGCATGGTATTCTCTACACACTGACATTGGCTTGAAAATATGTGGTGCTATTTCGGCAACATAACCGAGAGATATGAGGATTCATGAAAATGGTTGATTAGAGGGAAATGAGTGTCAAATAATATGTACATGAAATGGATAGTAACGTGGTCATATAGATACATATCCTGTAACGCCCCGACCCCAGCTACCCAGAGTCGGTGCATTACTTCGTAACATTAGCATGATCACATGAAAGATCAAATCTCGAAAGACCGATTGGTTTAGTATCCTTGGAAATACTAGATATATTCATAAGTTTTACATTACATCATAAAATGAAAAACTACTACAACAACATAATGTCTCTATAATCCACACTCATATCCCCATATAATATCCCTGCAGGTCATTCATAATTTACTTCCTCACTTCCTGGGAAAAATAAAACATAGAAAAGGGGTGAGCTCAAATGCCCAGTAAGGATAACAATATAGCGGAACATTCAAAAATAAGCATAAACATTTAAGGCAATGTATAACTAAAACAAAATCCTTTCAAACATGAACTTTCAACATGGTACGACATAAATAAAATGAAATAATGCCATTTACTTATTCACATGGATATTCTACTAATCGAATAATCACATGCAAAAATCAATAACCACTTTCATAATGTTGGAATGCATAATGCCAGACTATCATAACCACATAGCCAAGGCCTCGTGCCAAGACTACAAATAAGATTTTGTCAAGGCCTTGTTCCAAGACACTAGTTTGTCTCATGAGACCTACCGATGCATCGAGGAGCTATAGCGGGCTCCACCCATCACATATTAAGTCCAATGCATTCCCATATGAAAATGTTTAAACATAACATAAACATTCATATTAAAACTAGCATATGAAATGTCAATGCTTTCACTATAAACTATGAATGGTATAAAAATAGCACATCCACAGTCAAACATATCACAAAACCTTCAATACAATATAGAAGTTTTGTATCATAATAAATCAACTTCAAATAATCTTAAAATCCATCAAAGGATGTTGAGATAGATGAAATCAAAATTCTTTTTAAAGAAATATCTCCTTTTATTTTGAAATAATTTAAGATCTATATAAAATAAAACAGTTTCATTGAAAATATTCTTATAAGCTTGTAAGGGAAGTTTTGAAGATTTTATAACGGCGGAAAATAGCCGCACCCGCCGTGTAAGTTAAAAAAACATTCTTACCTTAATTCTGTCAAAAAGGTTAAAAATGACCTTGTTTTGAAAACGACCGAAAGATTCCTTTATAAACCACTTATAAAAGTCAAAAAGGGTATAAATGACTTTAACTCATATTCTAGTAAATAGTAAAAATGTTTTGAAATGCATTTTTAAGAGACATGGATGTGGATGATAAATAGATCCCAGTAGATTATTACGTATAAACAACCTTGGATAATGAAGAGGTTGTAAAGTAAACCCTTACCTTGTACTTTTCCTTGGTTGAGGTAGTTTAACCTCCTGTATAATAGTGAAATAATTTTTACTAAATTATACAAGAATCATATACATTAATATGATATCATATATGATCTTTTAATATTGATTTGATAATAATATCTTAGTATTATCGTCGTTTCGGGTGTTAACTTACTCATTTTCTTTATATGTTTTGTTTCATAAGTCATGTTTGTTGTATCTTATTCATATCCAGAATGATATCAAGTCCTTAAACATCATTTTTAAATCATTAAATGATAATTATACTTGAATGGATACGATGGAGAATGAATCTCATCGCGTTCGTGGAGACGGTAGTCTGTACGTACGCACGAACGCTATTTCCATTTAATTTTTATTTTAAAAGAATCGAATCCAAATGATACATAGGTATATTACTATTCCAGTATAATATAATATTTTATATATGTTACTTATGTTCATTAACACCATCCTTTATACGTTCCATGTGTGGTATGAACGAGTCATATCATTTTAAGGGGGCGGTAGTCCGCACTTCCTCAAATGAAATTATCGTATATATATACAACATGAAACGAATAATGGTATGAAATAAAATGGATTACAGAAGCTTATATATAAAATATATATCATTAATATCAAATTTAATTACAGTGACATCATAATGGCCACCATGAGAGGCGGTATGATATATTTGAACAATCGTCGTTTCGTGAGGCGTTAGGTTGTCATCCACAGAAACATTATGTTCATCATCCATTAGATGGAGTTGTGTGTATGTGTAGTTTGAATCCTTCTTATAACAACATCCTAGTATATTGAGGATACTGGTGTTGTTACAAAAGAAAGGAAATAAAAAGAGTTTGGGGGTTGGAGAAGAAAAATAAATGAAAATAATTTAAGAGAAATCGTTACCTTTAATTTAGGTAACTCACTTTGGTGGGAACCAAAGGACTTCTTGAAATGATTTCTTCCTAATGGGAAGCTTCAAGGAGGAGGAGAGGGATGTGGGGAGCTTAGTTGGGCAGAGTTTGGATGAGCCAAGTGGCTTGAGAGGTGTGAGGAATGAGTAGAAGTGGTCTCCTTTTATAAGGGAGAGGAGGGGCTCTTTAGGAAAGAGTGAAAGTATTACTTTATAATATAATTATATTCGGTTTATAATGGTCCAAAAATCATTGAGGTCGAAGATAAGATGACTAATATTCTAAATAACATCAACCAATAAGAATTGGACAGGTTTTAGATAGTATTTTAATCATTATAATATTATTTATTTCAATGATTTATTAATGAGGTAAACATTGCATCATTATTGTGTCATTAATAATTTAACTTATTTGATGTCTAAAAATTATAAATAAAATATCATCATGTACGAAATCTTTTTAGCTTTCTAATGAATATTTATAATCGAAAATCCAACATGTATAACCCTATGTAAAAATTGTTCTTCTAAAAGATGTAAGCTTATGCCATTTTTATTTTTATTTTAACTTTATTAATATAATGTGTCCCTACCACATACAAGTGGCTCCAAGGGGTCCCCAAATTGACCCAAGGATGCCCATGGTCGGGTATGTGTCCACCAATAAGGTTAGGACACGTTTTAGGGTAATTTTGTATTATTATAATATTATTTTTTAACCCTTATTTACCGGATATACCCTTTAACCATGGTAAATAAAATATTTACCACAGTAACTATTCAAAATGTCTAAAAATAAAAGTTACCTATTTACACAATTTGAACATCCTGATTCCAAATATGGAATCCATTTTCCTAAATTCAAAACACAGAAGTGGCAGAAATTAATTTAAAATTAATTCCCGCTGTCAAAACAAAAAGCGTGTTTTTAAAAGATAATAACTATAAAAAGATTGACACTTGTTTATGTTCGGTTTAATTGTAAAATTATGTCCAATGACCAACATTATATTAAATGGTAAAATTATATTCTAAATATACTTTAAAACCACTCAAATTCACAATTTATCACTATTAATTATTTTGATTAAAAAAGTTGTTTTTAATTAAAATTTAGTAATTTTCACTATTCATCAAAATATAAAAGTTATCCGAAAAGTACCAAAATTTCACCCTAGGCTAATTTCAATATTCCGAATCCAAAAATGAAGTCCATTTTGAAGTATAAAATATATATGATTTCAAAAAAGTAGGAATTACTATTCACAACGGCTAGTTTAATTAGTTGTGGTGTGTGTTAGAACTCGAGGTTGCGTACAACACACGCTATCGCATTATTCGAAGGGAAACGTACCATGGAAGCTTGGGGTGTTACATTCTCCCCTCCTTCAAATAATTGCGTCCTCGCAATTTCTAGAATACTTATTACATGAAATGACTCGGGTGGTTCTTCATCATAAGTTCCTCGGGTTCCCACGTTGCCTCTTCCATCTTATGGTTTCTCCACAAAACTTTTACTAGACGCGTCGTCCGGTTTCTCAGTACTTGTTCTCTTGTATCAAGAATCCTGACGGGCTCTTCACAATAGGAAAGATCAGGTTCCAGTTCTAATTCCTCATAGGTGAGTACATGCGTTGGTTCAGGCATGTATTTTCTCAACAGAGATACGTGGAACACATCGTGAACTTTTGAGAGACTTGGCGGCGTTGCCAATCGGTAAGCTACAGCCCCAATTCGTTCTAGAATTTCGAAAGGTCCGATGTACCTGGGACTCAATTTACCTTTCTTACCAAAACGTATGACTCCCTTCCATGGAGATACCTTTAGGAAAACATGATCACCGACCTGAAATTCCAAATCCTTCCTTCGATTATCGGCATAGCTCTTCTGCCTACTTTGAGCTGCTTTGATGTGATTTTGGATTACCTTCACCTTTTCCACCGTTTCCTCCACCAGTTCTGGGCCTACAAGTTTTCTTTCACCAACGTCATCCCAACAGGTTGGTGTACGACATCTCTTTCCGTATAATGCTTCATATGGTGCCATATGAATACTCGAATGGAAGCTATTGTTATAGGAAAATTCTAATAGTGGTAAATATTGATCCCACATACCCTGAAAATCAAGTGAGCAAGATCTCAACATGTCTTCTAAGGTCTGAATAGTCCGTTCTGATTGTCCGTCTATCTGAGGGTGGTAAGTAGTGCTCAAATGAAGTTCAGTATCCAGGGATTTCTGAAGACTTTTCCAAAATCTTGAAGTAAAACGGGGATCACGATCAGAAACAATCGATAGGGGTACTCCATGAAGTCTCACAACTTCATTAATATATAGTATTGCTAGACGTTCCAGGGGTAGATCTTCTCTTATAGCAAGAAAATGTGCTGTCTTGGTAAGACGATCAACAATAACCCATATTGCATCGTTCCTTCTAGGAGTATTTGGTAGCCCCATGACAAAGTCCATCGTAACATTGTCCCATTTCCACTCCGGTATGGGAAGAGGTTGCATGACTCCTCCAGGCTGTTGCCTTCCAGCTTTCACTTGTTGACAAACCATACATCTTGACACAAAATCAGCAATCTCCCTCTTCATGTTGTCCCACCAAAAATGTTCCTTCAAATCTCTATACATTTTGGTGCTTTCAGGGTGTATAGAGAAATTGGAACTATGAGCATCATCCAGCAATTCCCTTTTTAGATCAGGTATATTGGGAACACAAAGTCTCTTCCCGAATTTCAAAATTCCATCTTCATACACAAAGTCTCTCAATCTCCCATCATTCACAGCTTTAATCTTCTTTTGGAATTCTTCATCATCGGTCTGAGAACTCTTAATCCTTTCTAGTAAAGATGGTTTGGCAACCATTTGAAAAAGCATTAATGTTTCACCTTCCCTGGTTATTCCCATGTCCATCTTCACTAGATCCATGAAAATTGGATCCCTTTCAATTCTCATATTGTTCAAAACTCCATGGTCTTTTCTACTCAAAGCATCTGCCACCTTTTTTGCCTTCCCCGGGTGGTAGTGTATCGTACAATCATAATCCTTGAGTAATTCAAGCCATCTCCTTTGCCTCATGTTGAGTTCTTTTTGTGAGAAAATATACTTCAAACTCTTGTGATCAGTATAAATCTCACATTTTTCACCATAGAGGTAGTGCCTCCATATCTTCAAAGAAAAGATCACAGCTGCTAACTCAAGATCATGAGTAGGATAGTTTTGTTCATGAATTTTCAACTGTCGTGATGCATAGGCAATAACTCTATCATTCTGCATAAGGACACAACCAAGTCCTTTCTTCGATGCATCACTATAAATAACGAACCCATCATTCCCCGATGGTAGAGTCAATATATGAGCATTGACTAATCTTCTCTTCAGTTCTTCGAAACATTCTTCACACTCTTTTGTCCAAACAAATTTAACCCCTTTACGTGTGAGCTTCGTTAATGGGTTAGCCGATCGGGCAAAATTCTGGACGAATCGTCGATAATAACCTGCCAGACCAATAAAACTGCGTACCTCAGTTATACTCGTAGGTGCTGGCCATTCTTGGATTGCCTTGGTCTTAGAAGGATCAACAGAGATTCCATCTTTTGAGATAATATGGCTAAGAAAAGAAATCTCCTGAAGCCAGAATTCACACTTGCTAAACTTCCCATATAATTCATGCCTCCTCAGAGTCTTCAAGATAATGCGCAAGTGATTTTCATGATCTTCGTAGGTTTTGGAGTATACCAAGATATCATCAATAAATACCACCACAAATTCATCGAGATACTCCTTGAAAACTCTATTCATTAGATCCATGAATACAGAGGGTGCATTCGTCAATCCAAACGGCATTACAGTAAACTCGTAATGCCCGTACCTGGTTCGAAATGCTGTCTTCGGAATGTCTTCCTTCTTTACACACAACTGATGGTATCCAGATCGAAGGTCAATCTTTGAAAAGTATTGAGCTCCATGCAGTTGGTCAAATAAATCATCAATACGAGGTAGGGGATACTTGTTCTTTATCGTTATAGCATTGATCTCCCTGTAGTCGATACATAACCTCATAGATCCATCTTTCTTTTTAACAAAAAGAACAGGGGCTCCCCATGGAGAAACACTAGGGCGAATAAATCCCTTATTACTCAATTCCTCTAGTTGTTTCTTTAGTTCGACTAACTCTACAGTGGCCATTCTATAAGGGATCTTCGATATAGGCCTTGATCCAGGAATCAAATCAATATAAAACTCAACTTCTCGTTCTGGAGGATGTCCAGGTAAATCTTCCGGAAATACATCTACAAATTCTTTCACAACAGGTACATCCTTTATTTAAACATTACTTTCCTCACCGACTGTTATTTCATTCTCTTCCTCCCCAATAATTGAATTAAGTTGAGCTACTGGGGGTGGATCTAAATAAGAATTAGGTGGTGACGATTCTGCTCTAAAAATAAGGTGCTCCTTATCATTATCATCAAGAATCGTAACCTCTTTCTTCTTACAATAAATCTTTGCATCATAGTCCGAAAGCCAGTCCATACCGAGGATTATATCAAACTCAATCATAGGTATGACGATGAAATCAGCAGATAAAGAAAATTTATGTGCTCTAATGGGGACTGATTCACAAAACTTTGTTGAAACGATACTTCCCTTAGGAGTTTTAACTGACAACTCCCTTATTAAATCAAATTGGAAATATCTAATTTTCTTAGCAAACTGGGAAGATATGAAACAATGCGATGATCCAAAATCAAATAATGCATTTTCTAAACTTGAGGAAACCATTAAATTACCTTCCACCACGTCTTTCGGAGCTTCTACCTCAGCAGTAGTGATAGCATAAGCCTGGCCTTGATCCCTTGGCCTTTTCTGAGGTAAGTTCTCCTGACGCTTAGGACATGCATTTGCATAATGCCCCATCTCCCTGCAATTGTAGCACTGAACGTTGGTAGCTTCCTTCTTCCCCTTGAAATCATGAGCTTGGTGGCCTTTTTCACCACACTTGTAACAGACTCCCATTCCCTTTATGCTAGTACCAGGATGTTTCTTCCCGCATTTACCACAAGATGGATATTCAACCTTTCCCTTCTTCCCCTTATTTCCATTCCCAGATTGATCAGCAGGTCTCTTCTTCTCTTGCTTTGCTTTAAAGTCATAAGACTTAGAGAATTCCTTTTCGGTCTTGATAGCACATGAGACAATGTCTTCGTACGATGAAAAGGATTGTGAGACTAACGCTCGACGGAGAAATGGTTTTAACCCATCAATGAAACGATCAATCTTACTTCGTGGGTTACGAATATAATCACCAGCGTACCTCGCTAACCTTGTAATGTTAGTCTCATACTTTGTGACATTCTCATCCTCCTTTTGTCTCAGACTCAGAAATTGCCTTTCCATATCTGCTCGATGGTCGCGAGGGAAGTATTTTTCTAAAAACAGATCTTTGAACTCCCTCCATTCCATATTTGATACTTCATCATCTTCCTTCGTATTTTGAATCAATGACCACCATTGATCAGCATCTCCAGTGAGGCGGTAAACTGCCATGATAACTTTTTCCCTTTCACTGCTCCCCAAAGCCTGAAATATTTTCTCTAGGGAAAATATCCATTGCTCAGCTACTAAGAGATTTGTATTCCCATTGAACGTTGGTGGTTGTTGCCTCATGAATCGATCTAACATTGATCCTCCACGTTGCGGATCAGGGTGCTCCATACGGGTAAGGTTATTATTCATAACCTGAGTAAGTTGTTCCAGTATGGTGATTAGTTGATCAGCACCAGTTGCATCACCAGCCCCACTATAATTATCTTGAGCAGGAGGGAAATCCCTACATGGAGTGCGTGCATTGATACGGTTTCCATTTCCTCCACTAGGTGCCATTTCTAAACAATGGCATAAACTAGATCAGTTTATGAATCAAAATACATAATCCCATAATTATAAAACACTTAACATAAATTGATCTATTTATGGATATAATCCATAATCATAAGAATGTTTTCTTTGAGGAAGTATATACTCATAATCCCTTCAAAATGATTTGTAAATAAAATGAGAGTTATCCTAAGCATATCCCCCGGGAGTGTCGTAACCAAAAGTGCAGCAAGGCCCGTTGTCGTGCACCAGTTCCCGTTCGAGTCTAGCTCAAAGCGGTGTTTTCGGGTTTTACCCCTAGGTACATCTGTGCCAGAGCCGCCTCTACCTGCTCGTATCCAGACAGGGATGTATTGCTCGGAAAACTCACAAAATCTCTACAATACCGAAATTCTAGGAAGTTCTTCTATACTAATCCTCAAAGTTCATCTTAGGTCTACGTGCTCTAATCAGAGTTTATCTTAATCTAGTTTCCAAGGTTTGTACTAAACTTCCTATGATACCAACTGTAACGCCCCGACCCCAGCTACCCAGAGTCGGTGCATTACTTCGTAACATTGGCATGATCACAAGAAGGATCAAATCCCGAAAGACCGATTGGTTTAGTAGCCTTGGAAACACTAGATATATTCATAAGTTTTACATTACATCATAAAATGAAAAACTACTACAACAACATAATGTCTCCATAATCCACACTCATATCCCCATATAATATCCCTGCAGGTCATTCATAATTTACTTCTTCACTTCCTGGGAAAAATAAAACATAGAAAAGGGGTGAGCTCAAATGCCCAGTAAGGATAACAATATAGCGGAACATTCAAAAATAAGCATAAACATTTAAGGCAATGTATAACTAAAACAAAAGCCTTTCAAACATGAACTTTCAACATGGTACGGCATAAATAAAATGAAATAATGCCATTTACTTATTCACATGGATATTCTACTAATCGAATAATCACTTGCAAAAATCAATAACCACTTTCATAATGTTGGAATGCATAATGCCAGACTATCATAACCACATAGCCAAGGCCTCGTGCCAAGACTACAAAAATGATTTTGCCAAGGCCTTGTGCCAAGACACTAGTTTGTCTCATGAGACCTACCGATGCATCGAGGAGCTATAGCGGGCTCCACCCGTCAGATATTAAGTCCAATGCATTCCCATATGAAAAGGATTAAACATAACATAAACATTCATATTAAAACTAGCATATGAAATGTCAATACTTTCACTATAAACTATGAATGGTATAAAAATATAACATCCACAGTCAAACATATCACAAAACCTTCAATACAATATAGAAGTTTTGTATCATAATAAATCAACTTCAAATAATCTTAAAATCCATCAAAGGATGTTGACATAGATGAAATCAAAATTCTTTTTAAAGAAATATCTCCTTTTATTTTGAAATAATTTAAGATCCATATAAAATAAAACATTTTCTTTGAAAATATTCTTATAAGCTTGTAAGGGAAGTTTTGAAGATTTTATAACGGCGGAAAATAGCCGCACCCGCCGTGTAAGTTAAAAAAACATTCTTACCTTAATTCTGTCGAAAAGGTTAAAAAGGACCTTGTTTGGAAAACGACCGAAAGATTCCTTTATAAACCACTTATAAAAGTCAAAAAGGGTATAAATGACATTAACTCATATTCTAGTAAATAGTAAAAATGTTTTGAAATGCATTTTTAAGAGACATGGATGTGGATGATAAATAGATCCCAGTAGATTATTACGTATAAACAACCTTGGATAATGAAGAGGTTGTAAAGTAAACCCTTACCTTGTACTTTTCCTTGGTTGGGGTAGGTTAACCTCCTATATAATAGTGAAATAATTGTTACTAAATTATACAAGAATCATATACATTAATATGATATCATATATGATCTTTTAATATTGATTTGATAATAATATCTTAGTATTATCGTCGTTTCGGGTGTTAACTTACTCATTTTCTTTATATGTTTTGTTACATAAGTCATGTGTGTTGTATCTTATTCATATCCAGAATGATATCAAGTCCTTAAACATCATTTTTAAATCATTAAATTATAATTATACTTGAATGGATACGATGGAGAATGAACCTCATCGCGTTCGTGGAGACGGTAGTCCGTACGTACGCACGAATGCTATTTCCATTTAATTTTTATTTTGAAAGAATCGAATCCAAATGATACATAGGTATATTACTATTCCAGTATAATATAATATTTTATATATGTTACTTAAGTTCATTAACACCATCCTTTATACGTTCCATGTGTGGTATGAACGAGTCATATCATTTTAAGGGGGCGGTAGTCCGTACTTCCTCAAATGAAATTATCGTATGTATATACAACATGAAACGAATAATGGTATGAAATAAAATGGAATTACAGAAGCTTATATATAAAATTTATATCATTAATATCATATTTAATTACAGTGCCATCATAATGGCCACCATGAGAGGCGGTAAGATGTATTTGAACAATCATCGTTTCGTGAGGTGTTTGTTTGCCATCCACAGAAACATTATGTTCATCATCCATTAGATGGAGTTGTGTGTATTTTTAGTTTTAATCCTTCTTATAACAACATCCTAGTATATTGAGGATACTGGTGTTGTTACAAAAGAAAGGAAATAAAAAGAGTTTGGGGGTTGGAGAAGCAAAATAAATGAAAATAATTTAAGAGAAATCGTTACCTTTAATTTAGGTAACTCACTTTGGTTGGAACCAAAGGACTTCTTGAAATTATTTCTTCCTAAAGGGAAGCTTCAAGGAGGAGGAGAGGGATGTGGGGAGCTTAGTTGGGCATAGTTTGGACGAGCCTAGTTGCTTGAGAGGTGTGAGGAATGAGTAGAAGTGGTCTCCTTTTATAAGGGAGAGGAGGGGCTCTTTAGGAAAGAGTGAAAGTATTACTTTATAATATAATTATATTCGGTTTATAATGGTCCAAAAATCGTTGAGGTCAAAGATAAGATGACTAATATTCTAAATAACATCAACCAATAAGAATTGGACAGGTTTTAGATAATATTTTAATCATTATAATATTATTTATTTCAATGATTTATTAATGAGGTAAACATTGCATCATTATTGTGTCATTAATAATTTAACTTATATGATGTCTAAAAATTATAAATAAAATATCATCGTGTAGGAAATCGTTTTATCTTTCTAATGAATATTTATAATCGAAAATCCAACATGTATAACCCTATGTAAAAATTGTTCTTCTAAAAGATGTAAGCTTATGCCATTTTTATTTTTATTTTAACTTTATTAATATAATGTGTCCCTACCACATACAAGTGGCTCCAAGGGGTCCCCAAATTGACCCAAGGATGCCCATGGTCGGGTATGTGTCCACCAATAAAGTTAGGACACGTTTTAGGGTAATTTTGTATTATTATAATATTATTTTTTACCCTTATTTACCGGATTTACCCTTTAACCATGGTAAATAAAATATTTACCACAGTAACTATTCAAAATGTCTAAAAATAAAAGTTACCTATTTACACAATTTGAACATCCTGATTCCAAATATGGAATCCATTTTCCTAAATTCAAAACACAGAAGTGGCAGAAATTAATTTAAAATTAATTCCCGCTGTCAAAACAAAAAGCGTGTTTTTAAGAGATAATAACTATAAAAAGATTGACACTTGTTTATGTTCGGTTTAATTGTAAAATTATGTCCAATGACCAACATTATATTAAATGGTAAAAATATATTCTAAATATACTTTAAAACCACTCAAATTCACAATTTATCACTATTAATTATTTTGATTAAAAAAGTTGTTTTTAATTAAAATTTAGTAATTTTCACTATTCATCAAAATATAAAAGTTATCCGAAAAGTACCAAAATTTCACCCTAGGCTAATTTCAATATTCCGAATCCAAAAATAAAGTCCATTTTGAAGTATAAAATATATATTATTTCAAAAAGTAGGTATTACTATTCACAATGGCTAGTTTAATTAGTTGTGGTGTGTGTTAGAACTCGAGGTTGCGTACAACACACGCTATCGCATTATTCGAAGGGAAACGTACCGTGGAAGCTTGGGGTGTTACATATCCCATCAATATTAATGAAATTTAGATGCATAATACAAAATAATTACCTGGATGTAAAAGGGAAGAGAGAAAAATCTCATGGAATTTCGGCAAGGTAACGAGTGTAAATGGGAGGCAGTAATGAGTCAGAAAGGGGTCTCTTTTCATCTAAACAATAAAAGGGAATGTATTGGGGTGTTTTTAAATCATAAAGTAACATAGTTAATTGAAAAGAGGGCATAATAACATAACCATAATTGGATAAAAATGAGAAAGGAAGGAATCCATTAACTCGAACTATGATCCGAAAGGCTTTGGGGAGGATTGAGAGAGGATTATTATGATCTAGAGGCACCTTGGGAGGATTATAAAGAGATTAGTAAAGGGTTTGGTTGAACTACAAAGGATTTTAGTGAAGATTAATTGAGAGCTTGGGTGAGTTTATATAGGAAAGGGGAGGGAATTCTTTATTATTTAGGTTAGGGAAACCGTACATTAAACTAACGAAAACCACATACCCAAACATGTTCTTTACCATTGTGTTTTATCAAAGGTAGTGGAAATAAATATTTTAAAAGGAAAATGTATTAACATCTAAAAATAATAGGGTTGCATTTGTGGCGGTGAGTCACACTCTCATGAAATACAATTTTAAAAGACAAAATGCTTTATATGTTTTTAAGGGTCAAATAATGCATTTTAAAATAAACAAAACATACCAAAAATCACATAATTTAAATTATAAAGCATATATTGTCTGATCATAATCTTTATATTATATTATTAATTCACTATTGGGTCATTATGAGGTCATAAAACACATTATGTATTTAAACAATATTTAATTTTTACCAAAAAATTTGACTGTCTCAAAAAATTATGAAAAATTCACCATTGGACAATTTCAACGTCATAATTCCAAAAAAAATATCCATTTTATCTAACTAATTTTCCAAATATGTGAATTTTTACCTCCAAAATAAAAACCGATATTTATAAAAAATTCATGGGTTTTGACAAAAACAGCATTCAACCATTATTAAAAATTAAAATTGCATACATAAAATTGTATGATAATTTATATTTAATAAAAAATAATTTAATAATAATTATATTTTATTAAAATATTACTTAATTCAAAAATAATTTAATTCATCAAAATATATTTCTATGTTGAATATTAACTAAAATTACCATTTCTTATTTAAAAACTATTTACAATGTAACAATAATAAAATGAATGCACATTCATTATACAAGAATAATGTACATAGTAATAGTGCTAGGGTCTTATGACATAACCCCTTATGAAACCCACATAATACAAAATTTTATGGTTTGCGATGGTGTCAGACTCTTTGGGTGGCTCAGATAACATCACTCGGGTGGTAATCTCTATTAACATCTACTTCTCCCATAGTCAGTTCTTCATAATCATAACGTGTTCAAGCTCGAAATGGTCTTGGTAAAGATAGAAGCCCAATGAAAACACCTCCATTCTGAAGTCCAACAATTGGGCTTCATATGGGGCAAGTCCACTTGATGAGATCATCACTTCATTTTTTCATGTAAATTGGATTTGTTAAAAACCTATATTTATACTAATCATGTGATCACAATTCAATGGTAATATTATCAACTGTCCGAATTCATAATGGTATTTGAATATCCAGATACATAAAACCAATGATGTTCTAATTTTATATAACCATAATAAGACATTCAGTTAGATCAATTTGAATTTCTATTAATGAATGTTTGGTTTATTACACGTTGCACATACTCAAACTCAAAAGACGTATAAGGCGTTGAAAGATCAATTTTGGGATGCTTCTATGAAAATAGATGTGGATAGGTTTGTATTGAGATATCAGACTTGTCATTATGTCAAGGTAGAGCATCAGTGGCCAGTAGGCATGTTTTAGTCTTTACCCATCCCAGTGTAGAAATGGGAGAAGATAGTAGTGGATTTTGGGACTGGTCTCCCATGAACGATTCAGGAACATGATTCTATATGGGTGATAGTGGATCAGCTCACAAAGTCGTCCCATTTATTACCAATTCATGAATCTTATACAGTGGAGGTTCTGTTCAAAATCTATTTCTGTGGGGGTGGTAAAGTGTCATGGTGTTCCATTCTAGATTGTATCAGATAGAGATCTAAGGATCACATCTCATTTTTGGAAATCCTTACAGTAACCCTATGGGACACATTTTACTATGTCTACAACATATCATCCTTAGACGGATGGGAAATCATAGAGGACGATACAAACATTGTATGATATGTTAATGGATTTTTTGATGGAATTTTATGGATAATGGGATGACTACTTACTATTGGTGGATATATCTGATAATAATAGTTATGAGGATTCAATACATGTAGCTCTATTTGAGGAATTTTATGTGCTTCTATTCCGTTATCCACTATATTGGGTGGAAATGGGTGAGACATCGATGGTCAGACCAAACCTTATCCAAGAAATTATGTAAAAGATCATGTTTATCAGAAATAGTATAGAGATAGCTCAATGACATCCAAAATAGTATGTGAACAATCGTCAACAACTATTTTCTTTTGAGGTTGGTGATCAAGTGTTTTTTATAATCTCTCCTCAGATGGGACATCGTTAGTTTGGGAAACAGGGTAAGTTATCCCCAAGGTGTTTTGGGACTTTTGAGATACAATATAGGATTGGATATTTGGATTATAATTTGGCTTTTCCACCATGGTTTAGTGTAGTTCCCAATGTGGTTTATGTGTCGAAGTTGAAAAAGTATCAGTCGGATCAGGACCATGTGATTCGTTCGAATCATGTTGAGTTAGAACCAGATGATTCCATTGTTTCTGTGCTAGTGAGGATTGGGGATAGGTAAGTGAAATACTAGCATAGAAAAAGAATTACTTTTTTTCGTGTTTTTTGGAAACATGGTCAGATTCATTAGGATACATGGGAGCTGGAGAAATATATGGACATGCAATAGGCAGACCTCTTTCGTAAATTCAATGCTACCCTACATTCCATGGATGGATAGTCTAATGGTGGGGAGAATGTGTCACCCCCCCAATTTTTGGTATGTAGCATGTATTTTTTACTTTTTATGTGTTTAAATTTAATTAAATGAGTTGGGAATGGGTTGGGATAGTTTGAATTATTTTGAATATGTTTGGAGTCTTTTCATAGGGGGCACGTTTGAGAACTGTTAGGGGTAATATTTCATATTCTCGTTGAAACTGTACAAGGGGAGAAAATAGCCACCACAAATCCAGTACATGGTTTGGAAAACATTGCGGACACCCTCTCTAGAGGCAGTGGCTTCTGCAAGGTCACCACATGGTTTTCCTAACCGTGTGTGATAACCATTCAACCACTGAAATGAAGTGTTTTCAAATCTATTATCCCTCTAACATGACCTATTTCACTCCAAATGTTTTCCCACTAAATACTTACTTGTTATTTTGGGTTCCCTGTGGCTAAATGTTCTTTCCCACACATTTTTTATGCAATTTGAAGAGGATTCTTGGTGGATTAAAAGTGGTTTCTTCTGGTTATGTCTCTCTTCTTTGCTTCTTTTTGTTTTTCTCTAGATATACTCTTCCCTCATTCACTTTTTTCTATATCTAAATCAGTTTCATGTAGATATAGTTTTGTGGATTACTTTGGTATTGAATTTAAGGGTTGGAATTTTAGGGATGGGGGTCTAGAGCTATTTTAGTGGTATGTTCACCAAATTTTATGTGTGGCTATCTGTGGGTCAAATTTTTCGGAACCCTAAAGGTATGCGTATTCCCGTTTGAATCCACATGGTTATGACTAGGGTTTTTTGGTTGCAATTAATTAGGTTTTCTTAAAATTAATAGTTTCTTGATGTGTGAAATTGGTTTTACATTCATTTGTGTTGTTTTGGGGAAATTTGGGAAAAGGGGTGTTGTGGTGAAATGCTCTTTTGTGGATTTTAAAATGGGTAGCTAGGATTGATTTATGAAATTTTTTACGAAAATGTGTTTTAATAAATACGTTTTTGTATTGAAATATATTTTGGAATGATAAATGATGTAATTTGTGATATCAATAAATTAGTAATTTATTGATGTGAATTAACATGTGGCGGAATTCATTATTTGCATAGTGTGTGAAATTGTTTGTTTATATGCTAGATTATGTATTTTTGAAATGTTTTGTGTATGTGGGAGGGGTGTACCTATATAAAAGGTGTTGGATAGTGTATGGAAGGACCACCATCAAAGGATAAGTGGGTTTAAAGTACTGCTTGTAGGAATGGGTGAACGGGTTGGACATAAGCTCAACTATTTTTGTCTCATTTTTTTTCATTACATTGCAAGATTGAAATTGTTGTGCTAACGTGTAAATGATGAAATGGATTGTGTAATGTTTATTTGGATTTCCCTTCGTTTCTTGGTTTGGGTGAGGTGGATTGGGAAGAGTTTGTTTTGTTTATGGTAATGGTTTCACATGTGATTATTTTATATAAACTTATTCATTAAAATGTGCTAACGGGTTTATGCCAGTGTTGTGTGTCGGGAAGTTATTTGGGGAAATCAAATTAAGTGTTAGTACTCACACAATGATTTGGCACTTGGGTGCCACTATAGATGTCGTATTCTAGGACACATGGAAAGGTAAAGAATCTCATTGCTTGTAGCTTTTAGTGATTCATGGGAGATTTGTGGGTTATTGGAGCATGGAGATTGGCGTAGATAAGTGTATCCTGTCTTGGTTTATTTTCTTGTCCCTTCTTTTTTCTTCCACATAGTAATTCGATTTGGGTTTTGTGTTATATTTTAGAAAAACATCGTTTTCTTTTTTTAATGTATGGGTTTGGTTGTTTCGTTGTCATGCATCATATAGTTGGTTGTTAGTTTAATTTTTTTGTTTATTTTATCATAATGGAAAATCATTACACCATGATTTTTGAAGCCCATGGCATTTATTGCCAGCCATTGTCATCTTGGGTATGTCGCTAAAGGACATGTAAAATTCCACCACCTTCTGAAGCCAACGGGATACGGCAGGATGTTATAAATGCTCCCAGTCTGATTTTCTGAAAACAAGGATCACATTATCATTCATTCAACACAAAGCACCCAATCCTATTTTCAGATTGAAAACAATTGATTTGATTCATCACCACTTCAATTCATGAATAAAATTTTCATGCTGAATAGAAAATGAAGGAATTAGCACATCCCAAAAAAATTGTCAATCCAAGCAGAATTGATGTCTTCTTCTCTCTAAAAACCTGTTGTTTCTCTCTCATATATCAGCCAAAGAATAACAATATACATTACGCCTTTTTTAGGTGACCCAAAACATGTTTAGGTGGGAATCTAAAAACAATTTACTGCTCACATAAATACACTCATATCAGATTTTCTCTTGAAATCTTGGAGAAATTATGACTTTGTCAATTCCACATGATTGTTCTCATATTTTCTACAATCTTCATCTATTCTTTTATAGACTCCCATTTCAATTTTCAATACTATTAAAATTTATCATAAATACATGTTTCTGAAACCAATTTTGTCATACTGATTTCTTCAAAACAATACTAGATACAATACAAATCTAATGTGTTTGATGAAATGCACTTCTCCACATGAGATACAATGACTCTTTTTAAATGAAAGGCTCCCACATTTATAATTAATTCATCAATCTCATCATCTATTTTCCCCCTACCCTCTTAATAAATCAATCATCATTCCCCAACATGTGTTTGTATGATTACTAACTTCATGGCATTATAATAATTTAGGATCCGCTTTACCATCAACTGAATTCAATTAGAATGTATTATAACATTCCATTCATTATTGCTTCTTTATTTTCATCTCATCCCAAGAATGATCTTTTCTAAATACAATCATCCTATATAATATTATCATAAATATGATTATATCTTTCTATGATCATTCTTGGTATGATACAGAACAATATGAATTTGATTCATTTCCTATTGGCACTATCTCTACCATCAGCACCACATTCCATCGGTACCAATTACTCTTTTCTACTACTGGGTATTGATATATCTGGGTATGATCCTTTACCAATATGAAAAATGTCTTACTCTTCATTAGAAATCATTTCTTCTAATTGGAACCCCCTACTATGGTAAAATTTTAACCACGCTACTATAGTGAAATTGTAACTAAACTACTACAGTGTAAACATAACCAGCTTGCTTCACTGAAATCATAAACATCTATTATAGTGAAATCATAACCAGCTGCTATTATAAAATCATACCGAGCTTCTACAAAAAAAATAGTAACCATATTTTATAGTGAAATCATATGCAGTTACTTTAGTGAAATCGTATCCACATTTTACACTAAAATTGTAAGCACATTCTAAAGTGAAATCGTAAGCAACAGCTACAATGAAATCATAAGCATCTACTATAGTGAAAAAATCAACACTTATTTTACATCAATAAGGAATCTAATTGTTTTGAAATATAATCATTAATTACTCTTTATCTAATTTTTTAGTATGTCTTCTTCAATTTTCATTACCTCTTACATCTGAATATTATTGTTTTGAAAAACAAGTGGCACTGCCTCATCAATCTAGTTATTATTGTTTTGAAAAAAAATCAGTACCACAATTTTCTCTCTACCATCATAATTAAATTCTCTTCGGATTGACATCATCTCTTTCACTACACCATTTTTATATCACGATTTCATCATAAGTTCTCAATACAACTTATCTTTTATATGAAATAAAAATCTTCTTAGCATCATCATAGTTTACATGGGTCTCATTGCATTCAAAACAAACCCAAAATAGTCGCATCCACTGTAACGACCCATACTTTACATACAATGTTAGTACATCAAAATTGAAGTAAAATTATTTCAACATATAACAATACCAATAAAGGACCGTATAGGTATAGTGTCTTTAGAAACTGTGAATCATAAACAACTCGTTCATAAAGCGTCTACACTGTCTCCCATTTATTTCATCAAATCTATAGTCCCTTTTGGAATATCTTACATAATAACCTTAATCCTGACCCGGGGAAAGAAAACATACAAAAGGTTGAGCTCAAATGCTCAGTAAGGGTAAAAAAAAGAAATATCAATCACATCATATTCATAAGAACAAAACATTTTGGAAATCTTACCCTGTAAAAGAGATCATAATTTCATAACATGGGATAAATCATGGTAGTGAAAGGTAATCACAATAATCATAACATAAAACATGAAGCATGGTGTAATACACACATAATCATAGAGAATCATTTCTTATTTTTCAAGACTCATTGCCAAAACTATCTTAGTGGACAATGTCCATTTTTGAACCGAGTTCATTCCTTGTTTCAGTCCTGTTTCACTGAATCGGTTTAACCTGCCGTTCTAGCCATGTCTATCTAATGAGATATAAAATCTTTCCCCAATTCATTGGAGGGAGATATAGGTCCCACCCATATTATAATGATACCATTTTTATGTGTGCCACAAAATCATAAACCATATATCATAGCATAACCCATGTAATAAAAATGTAACTCTTAAACATCATGACATCATAAAAAAACTAATATAAGATAAAAGAATTCATAAAAATAATTCCCTCACAACATAATCAAATCAATTTAATAATAGGGATACAAACAGAACCCTTTTTATCATAGATTGAAAATAATTTTTATAAAACACTTGAACTCCATTCTTGAGGAAAATATCCTTTCTACATCAAAATCATTTTTCCTTTCTTAACATGTCATACTATTCTAAACTAAAAGCAGTTGATTAAAAATAAACATGAAAACTTGTAATGGAAGACTCTTGGAAATAATGTTTAAAAAATCCATTCATGTCATATAAGTTAAAAAAACATTCTTCACATACTTTTGTCAGAAAAGTCAAAAAGTAACTAACACGAAAAACGACAAAAGATTCCTTTCATATCATTTACTAAAAACACACCGAAGGGTAAAATTGGATTTAAAAAATTGTATGTGGATGGAAATAATATTACATATTGAGGAAACATGGATGTGGATGATAATATTCCCCAATAAATTATGAAGTATAAACAATCTCGGATAAAAATGAAATTGTGATATTTCCCTTACCATAGGTACGATTTGCTTTGTAAGTGTCTGAACCTCATGTATAATGATTTAAATAATGTCATTGAATTATTCCAGAATCATAATCATTGTTATGATATCATATATGGTCATATTCTTATCTTATTATTAGTAATATTTCATTGCTACTTGTTATTCGGGTGTTTATTACTTTTTGTTCGTATGCTTGTTTTGTCGAATAAATTCTTATTCTTCATTTTAGGTTATAGAAACCCCATTTCCAGAATGGTATTAGTTTAATATATATCATATTTATTCACTCAATTAATTTATGTAATCATTATGCAATGAAAATCATGTAGAACGATTCTCATCACATCGTGGAGACGGTATTCCGTACTTACGCATGAGCGATGATATCATTCCCATGATCATGGAATTGTATTGGAGTGTATATATACTATTTCAGAATAAATATCAATTTACAATAATCATATATATTCATTATTTACACCATTATACCCATCCAAGTAAGGTTGTGGTGGAAAATATTTTACACCACGGCATGGAGACGGTATTCTGTACGTACGCACGAGTAGTGATTTCGTTTTCCGTAGGATGGATAGATGGTGAAATAGGGTGGTTTCATTCTTATAATTACATATCAGTATATGAGTGATAATGATGTTATTAATTCATAATGAAAAAACTAAATAAGTAGATGTGGAAGAAGAAATAATGTTGAATGCATCGGTAATGGACATTACCTCTTCTTTGAAGCACTTCTTTGAGACCACCTTTTAAGGCACTAAAATTGTTTTTTGAAGATGACCAGGACCTCTAGGATATTTCAAGGGAAGTGGAGAGGAGAAATTGTCAGGGGTTGGATGAGCTTGAAGGCTCAATGTGGTTTGAGGAAGAGAGGTAGGAGGTACCCTTTTATAAGGGAGCAGAGGGGCACCTTTGGAAAAACTAGAAATATTATTTTATTATAAAGCCATATTCGGTTTTAAATAGCTCCAAATTGATTTATTTCGAACCTAAGGTGGGGATGGGTAGAAATACTCACATAAAATATAATTTGGACCAGTTTAGTTTACTATTTTAACCTTATCATTTATATTTAACTTTAAGTTAGATAGTTTTACTTTTACCGTGTCTTTTTGTGTTCTTACACTATACATTTTATAAACATACTATAACAAGCCAAAACCACCCCAAGTTGTTTATTATTAACATATATAACATTATCTAAGTCATTTGGCCGAAAATTAGATTTTTAGGTATAAAATAACAATTAATAATATAATATTTGTTTTAAAAACTATTTTATGTCAATTATGACACTATTTAGTAATTGATTTTTGTGAAAATCGAAACAGAATGATTAGTTTGAAAAACGTTAATTAAATCAATAATAACATGTCATATTAACCTATAAAATTAGTGGAATTCTTAAAAAGTCTCAAATTACATTTATTTGGGTATTTATAACATCACTTATGTCAATATTTCATTAATAAGATAATTACTACATCATCTTTGTGTCATAAATAAATTAAATTATATAACATCTAAAAATTACAAATAAAATACCATTATGTAGGAAATATTTTTATCTTTCTAATTAATATTTATATTCCAATATATCTTATGTATGACCCTATATTAAAAACTATTTACATATTAATCATTGATTTTAACTATTTTAACCCTCATTAAATAAATTAATAATAAATGTCCTAATCTAATCCAAGTGGGCCTAAATGATCATATTTTATTCCTAAGGTTGTTTTTGGTCAAAGTAAACTTATCCAATAGAATTAGGATATGTGTTAGGGTAATAATAATATCATTTTTACCCTTAATTACCCTATTTTATTTTAACCATCACCAAAAATTATTTTCATCTCATTGAACCACATTTTACTTAATGAAATCAACCGTGTCTCTGGGATTTATGATATTCCACTCACAGATGTGGTAAAATTATGTTTTATGTAAATTTGAAAATTCTCCTAGGAGGTGGGTAAAAGACGGTGAAATGTTCAATAAAATGTTTATATATCTAGAATTATTATAAAACTACTCCAATGAATTACATTGAACTTATATAGGTATTATGTATCAATTTTGACCTAAAATATATTTAAATAAAATAAATATTTATTTAAATAAAAAGTCGGGTTTTAAATAGTAACCTAGTGTTTTCACTATTCATCAAAAATTGAAAGTTTCCCGAAAAATTCCAAAATTTCACCACAGGCTAATTTCGATATTCCGAATCTAAAAATGAAGTACATTTTGAAAAATAAAATTTACAAAATATAAATAAGTGGTTATTAATATTCATTATGGCTAGTTTTAATAATATTTTAATAGCATATCTTTGTTTAGTGACACTCGGTATTGCGTACGACAAAAGCCATCAAGGAAGGTCGTGATTGCATGTAAAGCAAGCCAAGATAGTGTTGTGTGTAGTGAAATATTCCTTTGATGATTTATATAAAATAAAAATAAAATATTTCTTATTAAAATCTCGGGTGTTACATTCTACCCCCCTTAAAATGAATTCCGACCTCGAAATTCTTCACTTGTAACAGAAAGATGAGGATACCTCTCCCTCATCATATCCTCAAGCTCCCATGTAGCTTCTTCTAATTGGTGGTTCCTCCATAAAACATTCACCATGAAAGTGGTCTTGTTCCGTAGGACTTTTTCACTATGAATGAGAATCTCTATCGGCTATTCTTCATAATAAAGATCTTGTTCCAGTGGTACAACTTCTGAGCTATGTACATGTGAAGGATCAGGTATGTACTTTCTCAAGAGAGATACATGGAACACATCGTGAACTTGAGAGAGATTCGGTGGAAGTGCCAATCGGTACGCTACCTTCCCAACATGATCCAATATTTCGAAAGGACCAATATACCTAGGGATCATCTTTTCATTCTTTCCAAATCTCATTACTCTCTTCCAAGGAGGTATTTGTAAGAACACTATCACCAAATTAAAACTCTAAGTCTTTTCTTCGGTTATCGGCATAACTTTTTTATCGACTCTGAGATGCTCTTATGAGTTTTTGAATAGATCGGACTTTTTCTGCCATCTCATCCACAAGATCATGTCCTAATATCTTTCTTTCCCCATCTTCATCCCAGCAAGTTGGATTCCGACATTTCTTTCCATAGAGATCTTCATAAGAGCCATCTAAATACTGGAGTGAAATCTATTATTATAAGAAAATTTCACCAAAAGTAGGTGTTGATCGCAACCACCTTGGAAATCTATAGATCAAGCTCTCAACATATATTCTAGAGTTTGAATTGTCCTCTCTGACTGACCATCTGTCTGAGGATGATAAGCAGTTCTAAAACTCAACTCTGTATCCAGAGTATACTGAAGACTTCACCAGAACATTGAGGTAAACCTTGGATCCTGATCAGATATAATAGATAGTGGTACTCCATGTAATCTTACCACTTCCTTTACACATATCCTAGCAAGCTGATCCAGAGAGAAATCCTCTCTAATAGCAATGATGTGTGCAGACTTTTTAAGATGATCAACTATGACCCAGATAGCATTATTTCCATTGGATGTTTTAGGAAGTCCTGTGACAACATCTATAGTGATTTTTTCCACTTCCATTCGGGTATGGGTAATGGTTGTAACATCCCCTTAGACTTATGTCTCTTAGATTTAACTTGTTTTAAAACCAAGCATCGAGAGACATATTCCGCAACATCTCTTTTCATGCCATCCCACCAGAAGAACTCTTTCATGTCCCTATACATCTTCATGCTTCCAGGATGAATAGGGAATGAAGAACTATGAGCCTCATCCAGCATTTCCTTCTTTAATTTGGGGATGGGAGGAACACAAACCCGATTCATGAACATTATAATCCCATCACAATCAAAGTTGAATTCAGGAAAATTTATCACCTTCTTTTGTAACTCTACATCTTCTTTCTGTGCCTCATTAATATTAACATGTATAGATGGTTGAACATTCATTTGAGAATGATACGATTTTTCCCCTTTCATTATAATTCCAAGATCTATCTTTTGTAAATCCATAAATATTGGATCTTTTGTGATCCTCATCATGGATAAACTGGCATGGTCTTGTCGACTTAATGCATCGTCCACCTTGTTTTCTTTCCCAGGGTGGTAATGAATTGAGTAGTCGTAATACTTAATCAGCTCCAACCATCTTCTTTAGCACATATTCAGCTCCTTTTGTGTGAAAATATTCATTGAAATTTTATGATCAGTATAAATGACACACCTTTCTCCATAAAGATAATGTCTCTAAATGTTTAATGCAAATATTACCACAACAAACTCCAAATCATGAGTTGGGTAATTTTGCTCATGGATGTTCAACTGTCCTGTAGAAAAATCTATCACCATATCATTTTTCATAAGAACACACCCCAATCCCTTCTTGGATGCATCACTATAGATCAAAAACCTTTCTCCACTACAAGGTAGTGTGAGCATAGGTGCACTGGATAACCTTATTTTCAACTCCTTGTAATTCTCTTCTCATTCCTCCGTCCAAACAAACTTAACTCCTTTCCGATTCAACCTGGTTAGTGGATTAGATAATTGTGAAAAATCATTCACAAAACATCGATAATATCCTTCCAAACCAAGAAAACATTGGATCTCAGTTACTATTGTTGGTCTCGACCATCTTTCGATAACCTCTGTTTTTGCTGGATCTACAGAAATCCTCTCTTTTGAGACTATGTGACCCAAAAATGATACTTTTGAAGCCAAAATTCACACTTGGTAAATTTGGCATAAATATTCTCCTTTCTCAGGGTCTTCTATATAATTCTCAAGTGATATTCATGTTCTTCCTTGATCTTTGAATATACAAGAATACCGTCTTTAAAGCCTACCACAAACTGATCAAGATAGTCTCTAAAGACTCTATTCATCAGATCCATGAAGATAGCAGGGGCATTAGTAAGACCAAATGGCATCACTATAAATTCATAGTGTCCATACCTTGTACGGAAAGCCGTATTTGGTATATCCTCCCTTTTAACCCTTAATTGATGATACCATGAATAGAGATCAATCTTGGAAAAGTATTGAGCTCCGCTTAGTTGGCCAAATAAGTCATCAATGCGCGGGAGAGGATATTTGTTCTTGATAGTGATCTTGGTAAGTTCTCGATAATCAATGCAGAGTATCATTGATCCATCTTTCTTCTTAACAAATAGAATAGGTTCTCCCCAAGGTGACACACTAGGGCATATTAACCCCTTATCAAGATTCACTTGGAGTTGCTTCTTCAATTCCTGCAACTCAATTGGGGCCATTCTATAAGGTGTCTTTAAAAAAGGTAAAGCACCCGGTATGAGTTCTATTGAAAACTCAACTTCACGATTTGGAGGAAGACCCAAAAATTCCTCCGGAAAGACATCTTCAAACTCCCATACAATGGGAATATTCTTAATCGTGAGTTTCTAACCAACCATTTGAGATAAATAACCTTCATTTAGTGTAATCAATACCCATAAGATGGAAGAAATTTCCACTGGAAGGTTATGTTCATCCTTGCATCGATAGACGATCAATGATTGATCTGGAATATGAAATGTGGCATCCCTTATTTGGAAATTGATATGAGCTCCATATTGAGAAAGCTAATCCATGCCAAGAATCACATCAAATTCCCCTATAGGAAGTATCACAAGATTTTTAGGAAGCACTTTCCCACATACTTCAATCGGAGAAGAATTATAAACTATTGAGGCGACTATTGTTCCATTAGGGGTTGTCACAACTAACTCAAAATCTAATTGTTGAGTTAATACGGTGATACCCTTAGAAAATTCTTCAGAAATAAAGGAGTGGGTGGATCCAAAATCAAAAAAAGAATTTTCTACTTTAGTGTGGATGGTAATTGTACCTTTCAGCACTTCGTTATCATACTCCATATCGCTGATAGAAATTGCATGTGACTTTCATTTTTCATTAGCCTTAAGATTTTGTTGACGTCGATCATCATCAACATCCCTTGGATTAGGGAATTGATTGGAATAATTCCCCTTTTCCTTTCACTTGTATCATTGAAGTGTAGGAGGTGCAATCTGTGTAGCCTTTTCATGGTTCACATCACTAGACATTTTCTTCCCATCATTGCGGCATTCAAATGACAGATGACCTTCCTTTCCACATTTGAAACATTTACTTGTCCCATTAAGAAAACTCCCTCCATGTTTCATTCCACACTTTGAGCATAAGAGAAATCTCATCATATTTTCAGTGTGCTCTTTAGATTTTCCTTTTAATTACATTTTCCTTATCTTATAAAACCCATATGACTGATGGGTTACTCCAATCTCCATCTAAACTTTGAGAGCACATCGAATGATTTCTTCGTAGCTATTGAAGTCCCTTATGGTAATTCCCTTAGAAGACTTGGTTTTTAGCCACTAAAGAATCGATCGATCTTACTCTCAGGTTGGATAATAATACCAGAAGCGTACCTTGCAAGTCTTGTAAAATTTTCTTCATAGGTACCAAAAGATTCATCATCCTTTTGCTTTAGTTCAAGAAACTCCTTCTCCATCTTTGTTCAGAGTATACGAGGGAAGTACTTATTGAAAAATAAGTTCTTGAACTCGTCCCATTCCATGGACTATATTTCATCTCTTGGCCTTGTATTCTTGATAAGATTCCACCATTGGACATCATAACCTTCCAAACAATACACTACTAAGATGACTTTATCATGTTCAGAACATAGATGAACTGAAAATATCATTTCAGTAGTACTGATCCATTTTTTAGCAACTAATAGATTAGTAGACCCGCTGAATGAAGGTGGACACTATCTCATGAAGGATTCAACAGAATGTTTCTCCTTCCTTTGCTCGTTTGGATGTCCTGCATGATTCATAGCTTGAGAATGTTGTGTGAGCATGGCTACACGATTTTTCATTCTAGCTCCCATAAATTTTAGTTGCTCAGGGGGACAATCATTGCATTGCCCATCGTATTCCGCATTAACACGGTTCCTTCGGGTTCCAGCCATTGACTAAAACCAAGAAGAATTGTGTGAGCAACACTAATTATAATAGGAAAACCACATAATCCAAAATAAAATTCCACACATAAGTTCTTATCCTTGGTTATTCATTGCCATTTCTAAAACACTGATATTGTGATCTATTCTTAGACTTATCCTTAGGATTCTTACTAAGGCTATCACATCCTACTTTCTAAAGGTTGACTATACCTTTCCTCTGATACCAACTATAACGACCCATAATTTACATACAATGTTAGTACATAAAAATTGAAGTACACTTATTAAAACATATAACAAAACCACGATAGGATTGTATAGGTATAGTGTCTTTAGAAACTGGGAAACATAAACAACTGGTTCATAAAGCCTCTACACTGTCTCCCATTTATTTTATCATATCTATAGTCCCTTTTGGAATATCATTCTTTATAACCTTCTTCCTGAACTGGGGAAAGAAAAAATACAAAAGGGTGAGCTCAAATGCTCAGTAAGGGTAAACAAAAGAAATATCAATCACATATTATTCATAAGAACATAACATTTTGGAAATCTTACCCTACAAAAGAGATCATAATTTCATAACATGGGATAAATCATGGTAGTGAAATGTAATCACAATAATCATAACGAAAAACATGAAGCATGGTGTAATACACACATAATCATAGAGAATCATTTCTTATTAGTCAAGACTCATTTCTAAGACTATCTTAGTGGACAAAGTCCATTTTTGTACCGAGTTCATTCCTTGTTTCAGTCCTGTTTCACTGAATCGGTTTAACCTGTCATTCCAGACATGCCTATCTCATGAGATATAAAATCATTACCCAATGCATTGTATGGAGATATAGGTCCCACCCATCTCATAATGATACCAATATTATGTGTTCCACAAAATCATAAACCATACATCATAGCATAACCCATGTAATAAAAATGGGATTCTTAAACATCGTGATGTCATAAAACAATTAACATAAGATAATGGAATTCATAAAAATAATTCCATACAAAATAATCAAATCAATGTAATAAAATGGATAGTAACATAACCCTTTATTATCATAGATGGAAAATAATTTTGATAAAACACTTGAAATCCATTCTTGAGGAAAATATCATTTCTACTTCAAACACAGTTTTCCGTTCCTAACATGTCATAAAATTCTTAACTAAAAGAAGTTGATTAAAAATAAACATGAAAACATGTAAAGGAATCTTCTTGGAAATAATTTTTTAAAAATCCATTCATGCCGTATAAGTTAAAAAAATATTCTTCTTGTACTTTTGTTGTAAATTTCAAAAAGTACCTCGTACAAAAAACGACAAAAGATTCCTTTCATATCTTTTACTAAAAACTCACCAAAGGGTAAAATTGGATTTAAAAAATTTTATGTGGATGGAAATAATATTTCATATTGAGGAAAGAGGGATTTGGATAATAATATTCTCCAGTAAATTCTGAAGAAAAATCAATCTCAGATAAAAATGAGATTGTGATATTTCCCTTACCTTAGGTCTGATTTGCTTCGTAAGTGTCCGAACCTCCTATATAATGATTTAAATAATGTCATTGACTTATTCCATAATCATAATCATTTTTATGATATCATATATGGTAATATTCTTAGATTATTATTAGTAATATTTCATTTCTACTAGTTATTTGGGTGTTTATTACTTTTTGTTCTTATACGTGTTTGGCCGAATAAATTTTTATTATTATTCTTATGTTATAGATACCTCATTTATAGAATGTTATTAGTGTAATATATATCATATATATTCACTCAATTCATTTATTTAATCATTATGCAATGAAAAACATGTAGAACGAGTCGTGTCACATCGTGGAGACGGAATTCCATACGTACGCACGAGCGATGATATCGTTCCCATGATCATGGAATTGTATTTGAGTGTATATAAACTATTTCAGAATAAATATGACTTTAAAATAATCATATATATATTCATTATCTACACAATTATACCCATCCAAGTAAGGTGGTGGTTGAAAATAGTTTACACCACAGCATGGAGACGGTATTCCGTACATATGCATGCGCGGTGATTTCGTTTTCTGTAGGATGTATAGATAATGAAATAGGGTTATTTAATACTTATAATAACATATAAGTATATTAGTGATACTGATGTTATTAATTCATAATTAAACTACTAAAGAAGAAGAAGTGGAAGAAGAAATACAGTTGAAAGAATCAGTAACGGACATTACCTCTACTTTGAAGCTCTTCTTTGAGACCTCCTTTTAGGGAACTAAAATTGGTCTTTGAAGAAGACCAGGACCTCTAGGATGTTTCTAGGGAAGTGGATAAGAGAAATTTGCAGGGTTTGGACGAGCTTTAAGGCTCAATGTGGTGTGAGGAAGAGAGGGAGGAGGTTCCCTTTTATAAGGGAGGAGAGGGGCACCTTTGGAAAAACTAAAAGTATTATTTTATTATAAAGCCATATTCACTTTTAAATAGCTCCAAATTGATTTATTTCGAAGATAATGTGGGGATGGGTCGAAAAACTCTCATCTAATATATTTTGGACAAGTTTTGTTTACTATTTTAACCTTATCATTTAGATTTAACTTTAAGTTAAATAATTTTACTTTTACCGTGTATTTTTGTGTTCCTACACTATAAGGTCAATAAACATACTATAACAAGTCAAACGAACCCCAAGTTGTTTATTATTAACATATATAACCTTATCTAATTCATTTGGCAGAACATTATATTTTTAGGAATTAAATAACAATTAATAATATAATATTTTTTAGAAACAATTTTATATCAATTTTGACACTATTTAGTAATTGATTTTTTGGGAAAATCATAACAGAATTATTAGTTCTAAAAAAGCTAATTAAATCAATACAAACATGTCATAATGACCTAGAAAATTAGTTTAATTAAAAAAAATTCTCAAATTACATTTATTTTGGTATTTATAACATAAATTAGGTCAACATTTCATTAATAAGATAATTACAGCATCATCTTTGTGTCATAAATAAATAAATTTATTTAAAGTCTAAAAATTAAAAATAAAATACCATTATGTATGAAATATGTTTAGATTTATAATTAATATTTATAGTCGAATATATCTTATGTATAACCATATATTAAAAATTATTTAATTATTAAACTTTGATTGTAACTATTTTAACCTTTCTTTAAATAAATTAATAATAAATGTCATAATCTAATCCAAGTGGGCCTAAATGCACATATTTTATTCCTAAGGTTGTTTTCGGTCGAATTAAACTTATCTAATAGAATTAGGACATGTGTTATGGTAATAATAATATCATTTTTACCCTTAATTACCCTATTTACTTTTAACCGTGGTAAATAAAAGTAAAAAGGTACTATTCACCAAAAATTATTTTCATCTCATCGAACCGCATTTATTTACTGACATCAACCATGTCTCTCAGATTTTTTAAATTCCACTCAGAGAAGCGGTAAAATTATGTTTTATGTAAATTTGCAAATTTTCCTAGGAGGTGGGTAAAAGACGGTGAAAAGTTCAATAAAATTTTGATATATCTAAAATTTTTAAAAAATTACTCCAATGAATTAAATTGAACTTATATTGGTATTATGTTTAAATTTTTACATAAAATAAATTTAAATAAAATAAATAATTATTTAAAAAAAAAGTCGGTTTTTAAATAGTAACCGAGTGTTTTCACTATTCATCACAAATTGAATGTTTCCAGAAAAATACCAAAATTTCACCCTAGGCTAATTTCGATATTCCGATTCCAAAAATGAAGTCCATTTTGAAAAATAAAATTTCAAAAATTTCAAAAAGTGGTTATTACTATTCATAACTGGTAGTTTTAATAATATTTTAATAGCATGTCATTGTTTAGTGAAACTCGGTATTGCGTACGACGCAAGCTATCAAGGAAGGTCACGATTACGATTAAAGCAAGCCAAGCTAGTGTTGTGTGATGTGAAAGATTCTTTTTATGATTTATATAAAAAAACAAAATATTTCTTATAAAAGTCTCTGTTGTTACATCCACAAAATAATGTAAAGTGAATTTCTTTCTCAAAAACATACCTTGACACAAAAAACAATTTAATAATTCATCACCATGATCATCAACTGGGTCCCAAAAATAAAAAATCCATAATTTTTAATTCCTATTACTCAATTTATTATTGATTATGAAAACTATGATTTTATGTCCCAATTCCACCAAGAAAGATAATTATTTAACAACTAATGAATTTCTAACAAACAAGACCACACATTTTATGATTCAAAAAAATTTAGATGAAAAATAACTCATACATTTCAATATGAATTTTTTTATAGGTGTATGAAATATTCAAATAATTGTTTAGAAACATATCAGATTTCTAATCACTAAATTGGATGTTTGGTGTAGTATAAAACCAAACCACACCATTATTGAAAATATCATATGCCCAAAAGATGCAAGGTAGTCCAACATAATTTCTATTGACCAGATAATACAATACTCAAGTGATAAGACAATATTTTTTTTATTCTATTTCATAGTTAGTCATTTGATGTATCAATGGATGTATTTATGATTTATAATGCAATAAGTGGTGTGTTGTGCTTAATAAATTCATTTTTTGGGTATTTACACTTGGAATGTGACATTGAAAATAGAGGTTGGTGATGATATGGACAAAGATGGATTTGGTAGTTTTGTGCTAAAATAATGATGTAAATTTAGTTCTATGGATGATATATCCTTTCAAAAGTTAGATATCCATATTGTGTATTATAAAAAAAATATAGTTTGATATAAGTCTGAAAAAATAGTGATCAAATCAATTTAGATCCATTCCCTTTTTTACTTCTTATTTTCACAATTTCTTTATTCACATATGTTGTTGCTTCTTTCTATCTGTATTAGTTCTGGCCGATCAAGCAAATTCATCTATATTAAAAAAATAACATTTCACACCTCTCCATATCAGTTGACTATTAATTATGATGTTCCTTTTCTCCATATCAATTATGATGTCTTATTATATGGTTTCCATAGGGATTATACTGTATTAATTATGTTTTAAAACTCAAATGCTCAACATTTTTTGTCTTTATAATAGTGGTTTTCATTGTATCTATAACCATTTACAGATAATAATACAAATTTCTGTTCATTGATATATTATATATGCGATTTATATTTATTTTATTGTTAATGGAACTATTTATCCCCTATAACTAGGATTCATATAGAGATAATGGTTCATGAGCATCTGTTCAAGTGGTATTCGAAAGATTATGATTATTTTTTGTTTTTTCTTTCTTTCTTACTGCTCAACGATCATTTTCTAATTTTCCATTATCTTGGTTATATATTTTAATTAACTTCTCTTTCAAACAAATAAACCCTTTTGGACACCATTTGTTCTTTTTTTTTATATCTCATTTTAGTTTGGGAATTTTTTAAAAAGAATCTTTCAATATTTCTATTGGTGGGGAGTCATGGTGGTTCCAACCTTCATAATTTATGCATGGATTCATTATCCCTACTATGTGGTGACTTTTTTTATTGGAATTGAAGTTACCCATAAGAATGTACTCTCTTGAAGGAATGGGAATATGTCAGTTTTTGGTCTAGTATATAGAGTTTCTTTTATTCTCAGTCTCCCACATGGTGGTGTAATGAAAATAACTTATGAACATGACTATCTCAATTACATGACTCAATTAAAATAACTCAATACAATAAATTCCCATGATATTTTTTGTCTCAAATTGTAGGTATTTTATTCAACGAATTATCTAAAAACACTCATGTCTTCTTCAATCGACACATATTTTCCCACTACATATCTTATTTCTTAATTAATATCACATATTCAATATATTTCACCAATTATTAATATACAAAAACCATTAAAATTTTATTAATTTTTTTTGTCATCATTGCTGAATGAAATCGAATCATATAAAATTGGTGAGGCTAAATGCTCATTAAGGTTAAAAATTTCTGATAACAATCAGTGATCACAAATAAATATAAAATGAACATATGTGTATTCTAAGATACATAACATTGTTTTACCCAACAAATAGTTGATAAAAAATCATATAATTAGTCTTTATATAATATAAGTATACATCATTATAAAGGAATTTTTCAAAAAAACCCGAAGTTCTTAATAAATCATTGAAACATTCTCTAATAATCATTATCCTTATCAAATATGATAATAATTCTTATCCTTTATTAAATAAAGAAGAATCACTAGTATGGAAAACAATACATTGATGAGCTACCCAATCTTTTCTCGTTGTTATGATGATATTAAATCTATTAGTGATTACTTTTATCATGAGATATAAATACATATCCAATGTTTTAGAAATTAATATATGACCCCACTATTCATTAATCATACTTATTTCATCGTCATTAAACATCAATCTTATCACATAATAAAGGAAAAATGGACATAAAATTGGATTCATAAAAAATACAAATGAATATCATATATTATTTATAACATTCAAAACCCTAGAATATATAACTCTATTTATATCATTTTCAAATGAAACCTCATAAATAATTAAGTAATAATTACTTAAATTATCAAAATAATATAGTGAAATGTTAAATAAAATAGTATCTAATGATATTTAGTAACATTATATGTATAAAAACATCAATAAAGATAATAATGCATGTGTTATTTCCAACAAAACCATTATACTATGAGTGAAATTATATTCTAAAACCATTCATAGAATTTGATTGAACATTATATAAAATTACCATGGGTTTAATATAATTCTTCATATAGTATATTAAATGGTCAGTGTATACACCATACAAAAAAACATTGTTCAAAAAATAAAAAATATCTTAGAGATTTGAAAATTTGAAAATAAATACTATAAACTCTTATATTCCTCCTTTTCAAAATTAGATGAAGGAAATTATTTCAAAATATACATATAATACAATGAAGAGTTATAATATAATGAATAATCCTATAAAATGTGTGTAGAGATAATCTATTTGAAATCAAACATGGTGAATAATAGAAAATATGCCTCATAAAATTAAATTTTTGACAAAGAACCGTTTAAAATATATTATAAATTTTACAGAGTCAGTTGAATATTTCATATAATAAAAACAATGGTCCTGATCAACATATTTATTAGTTTATTCATTTAAATAACCTTTTATGAGAAACCTTTATTATTATTCTATACAGTTATAATAGTTATTATCTATTTTAAATATCTAGTTCGAGTAGTCTTGATAATTTTGAAATAGTATCAAATTTGTATTGTTTTTAATCAATATTATCAAAATTTTCACTTGTGATAGATCGTAATAGGTAATAAAGATAATTTTTTATAATAACATATATGTATCTAATTTAGCTATACTATATTTTTCATTATGTTCCTTACCATTGATATAAATGATGAGTCTGTTCCTTTGATTTTTAAAAACTAGATGTTCATGTAAATTTTAATTAGTTTAATAATATTGATGAAAATATAGTATCAAAAACAATTTTTAATTTAATTATTCTTATTATATTTTATTATTAATTATTTTCATATAGTATTCATAAATATTAATCTGTATCCAGGTTCATGTAGGTGTTTATACCAACCCATACATGAATGTACCATAATTAATGGATGATGTTGACTATGAAGTTGTTTCCTTTTATAATATAACTTTATTATTTAATAATACTGATATTATATAGACAAAATAAATGTGGGTGGTCATATTTTAAGATATATTAATTTAAAAATAATTAATCTAAATGAAAAATGAGATATGGAAATTCATTGAGGTGGTAGTCCACACAACCTATCATAAATGATTTCATTTCATGAATAATTAGAGGTAATGTAGAAGGATTTTACTTTTTTCCCAAATAAATATAATTATATTTTAAATTTCATGTTTTTTATTAAATATATCTATATTAACATTGAATTGAGGTAGTGGTTAAAAATTAAAGATGTCACTTTGTTTTGGTGGTAGTCCACAGAACAGATGAACGATATATTATTTTTCCAAAGAGAAAGTGGAAATTGTGGTAAATTGTTATTTAATAAATAAAATATCATTATGTATAAAAATAATATTTATTAGATAATATAGTAATTGAAAAAATTATATTAGAAAAAGTAAGAAATAAATGAATATATTTTAGAAAAAATGTACTCACATTGAGGTCTTGTGAATTCCCTTAGAAGACACCTTAGTAATGGGTGAATTAGTTTTATCACATATAATCATTTGATCAATGAAATTTATGATTAATAAATATGAATATTAATTGAATAAATTCATTGGGAAACCTATGTTCTATATTTTTCTTCATCTGGTGGTGAGGGGTCCCATTTATAGGTGATTAGAATGGAATTTTTGTAAAAATCTCAAATTCATTAGAATAGATAACCTATTTTTTTATTTCATGAAGGATAAAAAATGATTATAATGAAATTTTAGATAATATATTTCCAATAATGGATCATATATTAATTTTTATAAGTGGTTTATCCACATTTTGTTTGTTAATTACTCGTATAATTTTCAGATATACCATTATTGGTTTTACTATGGTATCTTGTTTTTACATATGTAATTTATTTTAAATTCCAAAAACTGAAATATGTCTTATTTAATAATATTAACCCATTGATTCCTTATATAAAAAATCATTTTAATTGGAAGACCTTTTTTAATGAAAATTTAATTTAAACAATAGTTCATGTAATTTGTAACAATCTATTTTTAGAAAAACAGAATTTTTAAAATTAATATGTCATTATATGGTAAAATTATAAATCCATTTTATTTTAATGGTATGAAAATAATATTATGAATAAAATAAAAATAATGTGTATTTTAACTAAAAAATTATTATGTTTTAAAAAAAATTATCCAATTCAAAAAATAATAAAAATAGGTTTTATAGGAAAATATTACAAAGGTTATTAAAATTTTTATCATTGTATTTCAATATTCAGTATAATATTCTTAATGTTTATAGTTTTTCTTCTCGAATAAATATTTAACCAATTGAATGGTTTCATACTCTTCTAGGTTATTCTATATAAATCATAAAATTTATTGCATTCAAAAAAACTATATTTTTCACTATTCAACATGATATCAATTATTTATGAAAAATAAAAAACGTAATTATAATATAATATTAAATATTTTTAATCCAAAATGGGTTTCATATTATTATATTTGAATTCTAAAACATAAAAATTTATATTTTTATAGACATCCCATATTATAAAATAAAAATTTGATGAAATGTTATTTTGTTATCTATGTTAATATTATAAGACATCAATTTACAATATAAGTAATAATAATATTTTAGAATAAATATATATTAATATTTTTAAAATGATCAATTTAATTTATTCGGATCAAATATGTAACAATTAAAATAAATTATTTTAAAATATTTAATTTAAAATTAATCATAAATTACAATACACCATTAAAAATTATATTCTATATTGTAAAAATATTAATATAGCATTAATAAATTTATATGAATTTTATAAATAAATTGCATCTCAATTTAATGAATAATATTTAAAATAATACATAATGTATTTAATTTTTTTGTTGTTGAAATTTTTGTATTATATTTTTACTTCCTTGTATAGTATACATGAATTATATTATTATAACATTACTACAAAAAATTAATGGATATTAGTATAACTATTTGAAACATGTATATAAAATTTCTATGTTTTTAATGATAATATTTAATTAATATATATATCCTAACTAAGCACATTAATTCGCTTCAAACTTCTGATGTCACACTGTTCATTTTCATTGTTATGATTTTATAACTCACAATATTCATTCTCCTTTAATGTGTTTCTCCCCCATTATTGTATTTCATTAGATATTTGTGATTCAAAAGGGTGAAGATAATATAGTAGATCTTCATGTGTTAATTATTTTCTAATTCTCTATTTTATGTCCACATTTAATTTATGATGTTTGAAATTACGTAAAAATCCATTGTTAGTAATAATCAAGGGAGTCTAATATATAGATTCATGTTTGTTTTTTGTGACATTTCATTATGAATTAACAATGTACTATAATTTTAATTTTTTATTTCTATTAATTATTACATAATAAGATTCAATTGAATTGAATATACAAATAATATTGATAAGTATTATACGAATATATTTTCAATAATGTGTCTATATCCCAAAAACCATTGGCCTAACCATATACCAACTTTAAATAAACTGAATTCTTGAAATTTTAATTATTACTCATATAATAATGTATTTTAGGGTATCCATAACATATATATCATTCGAAATAAAAATTGGAATATCAAATAAATCTTAGTCTCTAAATGTATATGATGTTACATATATATTCTCAATCAAAATTAATCAATTATAAAATCATTTTATCAATTATATATATAACATAATCCTTCATTCCACAACATATACATTTCAGAAATTCATCTACATCAATATGAAATTAAAAACATATAAAATATATAATCTATTTAATATTAACATTTTCTATATCCCTCAAGTAGTATAAATATATAGGTCAAAAATCGCACACAATCCATTTTATAACAAAATCCAAAAAATGAAATGAATATCACAAAAAATATAATGAATCAATTTATAATCTCAGGGCTTTAATGTATCAAAATATCGCCATTAAATATTAATCACTAATGAAAATTGATAAGGGAATAATTATTTAATTTATATTTCTAAATCAACAAAAATACACAAAGAAATACTATTATTATCACAATTTACATCATCACAATAATAGAGTATTTCCCTTATCTATTTAATGATTATTATTTATTCTATTATTAGAAAAATGGTATTTAGATATATAACATTGACATTCTCATTTATTTGACAATATATCTACAAAATACAAAAAAAATATTATGATAATAAAAAATCTAATAAAAGTATATGATAAATATAAATACCTAGTAGAGATATATACTCTATAATGAGAACTTTATTTATTATTATGATACCTTTGGTTAATCTGTTATATAAATTGATATACTAATCAATCAATTAATCTAAAAAAACATTTCTATACTAATGTACTAATTAGGTTCACTAATATAAATGTTCATCATATAATGATATATTTAAATTGTGCATTTTTTTGGAAATAGTGAGTGATTAACAAAAAAACTATGCTTATATAATCAGGATTTAGTCTTTGACCCACTAATAATTCACCATATAATAGATAGAGTCGATACCCAACCTATTTTTTTTTGGGAATTACAACCATAAGGTTCATTCATTCTATAAGTGTATCAAATTGAAAATATATCGAATGGGATGTAACATTTAATTTGATACACAATATATACATTAAAAAACGTCATGATGTTATCATGTATATAGACTTATCCCTTAGACTTATCCCATGGGATTTCAATTGTGTTCACTTATCCCAATTACTAAAATACACAATATTTCATCAATTAAAAAGGGTTATCTATAACATTAATGTTATGATGAACATTAAATATAACCCCTTAATGAAATTTAAATCCTAAACTCATTAACACACTATGATAAAAATGATTACATCATTTGATTTAAACCAACTCAGTTACATATCTTAAAGAAAATAATTGACTAAAATAAGTTTACATGATCATTATGATTAACAGTTTAATAGAATTTCATCAAAAAACTGACTACCAATAATATTTTTTCAACTAAATTGTAATTTTTTAAATATATAATATATTAAAAAATATATAACATATCTTAATCCCAACCCAAAAATTCTCCAATAGTGATACTAATCAATTTTATATTGTATTTTCTTATATATTAATGCTAGAGAAATGTTAACTCAATAAAGTGGTGAGATGAGAAGCCGTATATGGGTAAAATGTTGAAATAATATTAAAATATAACAAGTTAGGGTTAAACTAGAATATGGGTACAATTGAGAAATATTACAATTTAATACACGAGAATGAATATTTAATAAATATTGGAATAAGGATAATAATAACATAAGAATAAATTCTAAAAATTATGAATATCAAAGAAATAAGTATTATATATAATCATGGAAACACATGATAAATATGATTTTTATGATAGAATAAGGTAAAAATGTAAATTAACATTCCAATATGGAAAAAACACGTTATTAAATTTTAGATTATTGAACCACAACATCTGTTCCCATAATCAAGATTGATTAAAATTTAATCGTGAATGATTTTATCATGAGAATAAAATCCATAACGAATTCCATAGTGGGTGATATTTGAATCCTCATGTAATTCATAATTTCATAGGTTTTCCACCTGAAAATTTATCACATATAAAATGAAAATGATACAGTGGAAATAAAATGGGATTAATAATTAATTCCCTACAAAATAATTGTCTATTTACAATAGTAGTAAATCTATTGCTATTTTTTCATGGTAATTATTCCTAAAATGGAAAATACTCGTGTCATAATATTTTAGATAAAAAAATATATCATTAAATGTTATTGAAATATATAAAATAGTTCTATTTCAACTGTAATAATACCAATAATGAATATATATATATATATATATATATATTGGTTAAAATATTTTTCATTACATTTACATGTTGATCATATTAAAATTATCATTTATAAACAGTAACAGAAATTGGTGCAGAGTGTTATAACCACACACCACATCACCAAAAAAGAGAACATAAATGACCAAAATATGACACAAAATAAATAAAATAAATTTAATTTAATTTCTATAAAAAATACAAGAAAAAATAAATGTTAAATATTATGTATGTTTTTTTACTAAAATTAATGTAAATATTGAAAAAAGAAAATTTGAAGTAATATAGGCCAAATAATGAGTCTAATTGAGTTTTTTATATTTACCAAACATCAAAAAGTACTTATGAATCATATTCTTAAAGTACCAAAATATTTGAAATCCATTTTATTGGGTTCTGAGTATATGAGTTATTATTTATTTATAGAAATTAATGTAACCATTGAATAAAAAGATGCACATGGAGTCAGAGTAGTCACATCATGCATCAGATTGAAGTTTAGATGATTCCTACACATAAAAAATTAATTATGGATTTTTCTCCTAATGTACCACCACAACATGATTGTTTTTCAAAGTTTTGTGTATGGCATATGTAATTTCTATTTAAATTAATGTCAATTTTGAATAAAAATGATCACATGGATTTATACTATTACATTGTGCATGATATTAAGGTTATACATATTTATACACATAAAAAATGACTCATGAATCTATGTCCTAATGTATCATAACTATCAAAATGAGTTTCCTCTATTTTGAGTACACAAGTTCCATTTTTTTAATAATATGGAATATTAAAATAGAATCAAGCACTTGGATCAATAAATGTGGAACCAGGTATTTATTTTACATGAGACCAATTCATTCATGTCCCAATTAAATTATGAATAATTTTCCCAAATTATCAAGGAAATCTGTTTGTTTTTTCTTATTTTACGGTGAGTGATAATTTTTTAGATTAAAATGTCAAATTTAAATTGATAATGGATAATTGGAGTCATAAAAGTCACACCTTTTTTCAAATTAAGGATTTTATGATTCCTATACATCCCAAATGTCTTATGGATCAATTTTAGAATTTAATAAAACAATAAGAATGCATTTTCTAGGTTTTATTTTTGTTAATTTTTATTTTTCACTAAATTTAATGTCAATTTTGAATTAACAGATGCACTTTGAGTCTTATTAATCATACTATGCATCTAATTTATGTGTGGATAAATTGTACATATTCCAGATTACTAATTGAATGATTTCATATATTATTAATGCTATGAGAATGTGTTTCTTCTATTTTGAGTACACTACCTTTGTCTTTTTAATGAAATGAAATTTTAAACTTGAAACAAGAACATTGATACATTCTAGGGGAATAATTTCTTGGTTTTACATGAGACTGATTGATACACATCAAAAAATAATTATGAATCATTTTCCCAAATTATTATGAAATATTATGAAAAAAATTATTTTATTTAGTCTCCTCAAACAATGGTACAATTGATCTTATCTTAAATAAAAAATATGCGTTCAATTTTAAACAAATGTTTTCCTACACAATCATTGTATGATCATCGTTAAACATGATTATAAATCCCTTTTTTCTTCAATACAACACCTCTTACTATCCTCTACATCGGACTCTAACTTAGTCTTCACCTATGCCTGCTCCTCCATATTGGTCTTCTACTCTGACTCTGGCTACACCTTCGCCATTGCATCCACCTCTACACCCACCTATACCTCTAGATATTCCTCTTCCTCCACCTCTACCTATACCTCAACCTCACCCTCTGAATCTGTATATTCTTACAACTACACCTATTTCACCACCTTAAACATCTACATCACAATTTCTTAAAAATTTTATTATTTTCTGGTCATCACTTCTAAAAAAATTCATTTCCACCACTATACTTCTCATTGAGAAACCGCTCAAAACTAATATATAATAATTCTGACAATATTTATTCACACATAATATATCTATTAAATTTTTAAATCAAACTAGATCAAAAAAAATCATTTGTGATCACCTAAATATGTTTCCATAATACATTCTAACCAAATGTATGCATCCTTATTATCTCTAGAAAAAATATTTCCTCATTTGTGAAACTTGGTTGTTGGTTATCTTGATAAAACTAAGAAAATAATCTCTTAACAATGATAATGAAATATATTTAATTAAATTTTAATTATCTTATTAAATGACCTATTGAGGGGTTCTTTCATTTTCCTGTATTATGATTTCCCATATAAAAATGAAAACATAATATCCACAATCATTGTTATCTTCATGTCTTAGACATTGTATAAACATTTACCAAAATTATTATATAGTTTTGAAATTTCATTATAGTCAAATATTTATCAATATACCTTAATTTGATTCAATTTATAGTAATCCATAGGCTTTATCCCATGACACACAAACATCATTCCATGATCTAGACTCTATTGAGAGTCCCCCCTATTATAATATTTTTTTTATTGTCATATATAATGAACTTATATTTTTATTTTTATCAATGAAATTTTGATTGAGGTGTGTTACATATTCACAATACACAGTATGTTTTTCCAGTGGGTTAAATATACATTCCTAAGATTTAAAACAAAAATATTTGGGGTGTCTATATTAGAATCTATCGGCATATCGTACATTCTAAAATAACATAAACAATTATGCAATAAAAAAAATAAAAGTAAATTTTATTCTTTCGGATTTTATAGTATTATATATTAAATATTAATATTAATATTTTTGTCTCGCATGATGATATTTTATTAAAATGTTATGCTATATTAACTTTTGTAATTATTAATTTCTTCCTCATTCAATGTATGTTCAAACGTAGAAACCATACAAGGATTAATAAATCCAAATCATTCTTCGCATGATCTTCCATTTATTTATTTGATATATTATCATTTACAAAAAATATGAATATTTATTGACTTTAATAAACATACTATCTAATGATCTGTATAAAAAAATTATTAAAATGTTCCTTACTAATGTATTCACAACTGAGACACCTAACAATTCATTCCTAATAGTCTCATTTGGTGTTATGAGACGAATTCCTTATATTAGGTAATATCTAAATTTTTCCCCATCGTATTCAATGTAATTCATTTTTTTCATTAAATGTGGTCATTTCATGATTCTGTAATGATAATAAATGTTCCTCCACAATTGGATGGGACAAGGTACTCTCACAAGGTCATTTTGTTTTCATAGTAGATTCACTCTATTTTCTTGATTCGACCACCTATTTATAGGTTTATATATTGATCTGTAATATCATACATCACATCATACCTATTATAATCAAATTTTACACATTTATCAAATGATTTTTTTACAGACACACACCATATATCTTTATAAAATTAGATATCCATTCTATGAACACTCTAATAGAATCATCTACTGTTGTATTATCCAGATGATCAAGTGGAAGATGAATAATATTTTTCAGATAATAATCTTCCTCAATACTCATTCTCATGTGATCCTTTTGGAAGTCTTGAGTTTGTATCTGGCCACTTGGGCTTTATACATTGGACCAATCCCAACACGGTGATACATAGGTGATGAAAGATAAAAATAACATACAACTATACCCTGCATTATTTTTGTAAAATCATGTAATCATATGTTTTTTGATTCGCATTATGCATAATGGGTAATAAAAAAATAATTTCCTATGGTAAGGTAAGTGGTTAGGGGAATTAATAGCCTTAATGATTGTGGGATTTATTGAATTAATGTACATAAAATTTCACTATTTCAAGTTTTCATTGATCATTTTTTGAAGTGGGAATACTGTTTTTGCAATCGTCTCATCATATTATATATTTCTTCATGTGGTTTTTTCTACTCGAAATATGTTCAAGTAGAGAATCCATAATCTAATCGTCTAATAAGGAAATATTTTTTAGGATGAATCAAAGATACTTAAAGTAGCTTTTCTTATCACATATTAGCTACTTATTGTGTCTAAACAATATATAATTATGAAAATATATATATATATTTATATGTAATACTTTTATAAAGAATAACGAATTAATATTATGTCAAACATCAAAATGATTTCCATATTGTTTTGTGTATTCATCAACAAATTTAGCCTATTTATTTACACAATACTCCTATCATAGCAGATGATGTGGGTTGGATGTTGAATCATATTTTTGAACATAAATAATCATATTATAAAAGGAATTTTTTTTGATTAATATCACATAATATAAATTTTATTCTTCATTTTAAATACATATCCTTTTTTTCTCTAATGATTCGTACCCCATCATTGTTTTTTGATAGGGGTATGTTGGTTTCGATACATGTTCATTATTATCATACCCATTTATATATTTCATAAATTAAAAATATTAAATCATGTTGGATGAAAAAATAATTTCAAATAATATATTATCAAATACAGTGATCATAGAGGATTTCTCATTGGTGAATACTGATGAAATTTTTTCATGATTCCTACATTATAATGTGTTTATAAATATGTGGTGGTTATATATTTTTTTCCCCTCAGCATCCCAATTAATTAAAATTATATTAAATTTATTATTCTTATATGGGTTTCCTAGAATCTTTTGAGATAAATTATTACAAAAAAATTTCTAAAATAAATGATGTCTATATAGAATAATTATAATTAAGTAAATGTTTCATTATAAAATTTTCTGTAATATGGTGAATGCATATTGAAACATTACCATTATATCATTCAAAATAATTTCGTTCATTATAGATTTTACACAAAATCATGAATCAAAATCAATCAGTTAAATCATCATCATTGTGACCCCAAGATAAAAATGATAATTTAATTGGTGGGTTCAATAGGTTGGCCGTATTGATTCTATCCAACATCAAATATTATACCTGAAACACTTTACATGATAATTTTATGCATCACTATGATGTTGTGTCATTTTTGTATAAACATGTTATCTTTCCCCAATTTGTTTTTTAGTTTCATCATCATTAGTCTATTCATACTTGTGATTGGAAACATCATCGATTGTAGAAGACATTTTCTACATGAGTAGTCAAACATTTAATTTGTGTTGAAAAACAACAATGCAATATAATCCATGCATATATGCCCACAATTGATTGAATCATGAAGGAAAATTATCACTATCTTGAACAATGATATAATAATTTAATACTGAAGTACAATTATCCTTCAATAAATTTATTTAATCCTTCCTCGTACATAGGTTATATAACATCTCTTATTGATGGATTAGAATCCCTCTTTCAAATTAGGCTTTACCAAATCATTATGGTTCGAATGATTCATGATTTAATACTTTCCGAATAGTTTTTATTTAATTTTTACATATGTATCTCCCTCAATTTGTGTAAATTTACCTATGTTGCTTGAACTACTTTAACCAAAAGTCATTGCCTGATCATTTTGGATGAGTACATCTCCTAGTAGTTATTAAAACATAGTAGAGACATGGAAGGAGTCTCAAAAAAAATGGAATAATTGTTGTTCGAGATATGAAATCTGAGTTTCCAATTAGGTGAAAAAAATAAAATAAATGAAATTTTACTAATGAATTATATCACATTACATTAAGAAATTAAGGAATGAACATTCAAATCCAGATGACCAATACATACATTCTTTTATGACAACTCAAAAACAGTTATTTTTTTCACTTCCTCTAAAATGTTTCTTTTTTGGGTAGGGATTAGAGGAGTCACAAACATGTTATGGTTTTGATGATAGGTGGATATGATATATTGAAAAATCACAATTTCAAAAATCATCCTAGTGAATGTATGCTGGTGATGAATCAAAAAACAGGTCTCAGGATGTTTACTCATTATGGGAGGAATACCTTAAACAGTCATATTAGATGACTCAACGTATTTATATTCTCATCCAAGTATTCCTAACTACAGAGTTCATATAGGATTTAATGTGAACATAATCAAAATTAAAGTATTATTTGCTGATGTGTTATCAAAATTAACCGAGTGATTCATATATGAAAATTCATATCATGAAACCAAACACATTCATTCATTATATTAAGATTAATTTTTTAGTTTCATTTTTTATGTTCGTTGAAAATAGAAAATGAGTAGGATGAAAGGAAAAATGTGTTCCAGAATGATTTGGGACATCTGGTATTCCAATCCATGACAACAGATTTGATATAGATTAATGAATACAATCCTAGAGGGAGGTATTTCATTAAGTAGTAATGGAACCACAATGATGGGGAGAAGGATAGTTTTATAGAGGGGGTCCAATCCATCATCCAGATATGGATGGGTATTACGAATATTAGGAATGATTAAATAGTGTTATTGATAGTTAGTTGTACTTAATTATTGAATTATTATATTTATATTCAGGATAGTAACAATTTTCATGAAATATACATGCAGTTCTGTATATTTTTGCATGTAGTGTATTATATTGTATATCTATCATTCCTAAATGAAAGGTTTTATTAACAAACATATTTGTAAATCCATTTGACCATTTTTATAAAATTGGAAACAAGTATTAATGTTTCTTAGGAACCAATAATGATGGAATTACTGAAAAAGGATCCTCACATAAAGATGAATTTAAATTCCTCCACTATAATGGCCTAGAATAAATGAATCTTAACACCACCTACATTCGACATAATATCTCTCTACTCAACAATTATCCACATTCAAACTTCAGATATTTTTAAACAACCATCAAATCCCACCAACAACATACATACCATTAAAGGGTGAATTTTTCAACTTATGCTCAGTATTGACCAATAATAATGTTCCTCTTAAAAATTAAATGAATATATTCAATGAAATCCTAAATTCATTAATATGAAGTAATAAAAAAATCACAGTGGAATCATAGATTCTATATGTTCATGACATTTAAAATTATACATCATAGATTGATGTAGATCTAAAATTACTTATAGGAAAAGATGATCAATATAAGTTCTACAAAAAATAATATGTTTATTGGCTCTAATAAATGAAGATCTAGGGGTAATATTTGTGACCTAGTATATATTCATGTATAGATTCACATACTTTTCCCCTTCCAAAAATAAATAATCAAACATAAATATGGAAAAATAATCTATATTAAATTTGAACCATCAATCCATCAACCTCAGTCATTTACACATTAGTAAGTCTTTTCATACATTAAATTTAATTTAAAATATGTTAGAAACATTATTTGAAATATAAGTACAAAAAATTAACTTAAATTTTTGATAAAGGGGGTTACTAAACAAAATTTTTCAATTAATAAGTTATCTAAACTTAATTATAAGTAATATATAAATAATAATATTCAAATTATATATTATTCATGGTTTTATTAATATAAATGTATAATATAATCTAGAAAAAAAATAATCAAGAAAAAATAAGAACAATACATTTAATATATTCATTAAAATTCCTAAACCTATCAACACATAAATACATGGAATTGGGGTTGAGAAGATATTCCAGGGAAAAATTTATTGAAAATAACCTTGATAAAATATAGAAACTCTTGTATCAATCATAATTATTCTATGTGTCATATTTTTTTGTTATTTAATATGTATGGAATGTTTTATATTTTTTCTATAATAAAATAATAATTTAGAAAGATTTAAACTGATTTTAATTAGTAATATTTTTGAACTAGTATACAAAAATAGTTCCCAATTCAATTCATCACATTAACTTAGACATACATCCCTATCCCTAAAGTCATGTGTAAATTATAAGGGTTGTAGATTATATATCATTTATAGTAGTGTGAGGTACAAAATATAGATTATTTATCCATAGAGTCCCATAAACATATGTTGACTTACCATGCTATATAAAAAATCCGTTCTCTTTTACTAAAACCATTATCTATAGAGGATTAATATGATGTTGAACCACTTGTTTTATTATAGCGATGAGGAGATGAGATGTAGGGTTCATCATAGATTAAAATAGTGAAAAAATGAAAAACACAGCAATCAAAAAATCGAACAATGATATAATAAAAGTAGAAACTAACATACATTAGATTGTATCCATAATTCATCTATGAGAACGTAGAGGGTTCACACTTGATGTAGAGTATTTTAGTGAGAGATTGAGAATCGTGAGTGATTGATTCGTGATTAGGGATCTTTTAAATATTTTAAAGACAAAATTAACAATTTCAAAATGATATTCTAAGATAAAAAAGGGATATTTTTCTGAGCTATTAAAAGACATCTATATGAGCGCTAATGTTTTGTCACTGGAAAATATATAATTTAGAAGCACTTTTTTAGCGCTGATAATAATTGATATTTATCAGTGCTAACAATGTACTGATATATATTAATTTTATCAACATAATGTTTTTTGTATTTATACATATTTATAATTATAATTATTCAAATAAATTTATCATACTCCTATAATTATTTAAATATATATAATAATTTATTTATAATTAAATGAAAACTATTTTAAAATTAATATTTTTGTATTTATAAGAATTATAAATAATTAAATAATTAAATATATATAGAAAATATACATATATAAATATATGTATTTAGAAATTTATTTTTTACAATATTAGTATATATATAATATTAAATACACGTATTTTAAAATTGAGGGAAATTGAATAATTGAAAATGAGTAAACATTAATAATATTGACCAAATGGATATGTTTTATTAACTATATTAATATTATTTAAAATAATATGGATATATATAAATTGAAATTTATAAAATATATTAAATAAAAAAAATATATAAAAATAATTAACAGAAAATGATCAAATTCAAAAGTAAGGTAAAAAGTTGAAAATATTATTAAAAATTAATTCCCTAACTATAATAGTATTAAAAAGATATTTATAAATTTTAATGATTAAAAAATACTATATCATGTCATCATGTATATTCTAAAAGATAATAAAATTTTAATAAATTACATAAATTTTAGGTGCGTGTGTTTGTACACATTGCATAAATATATTTGTGTGTTCAATTGTATGTAAATATTCATTGATTACATAAATATATATACCTATGTGTGTGTGTGTGAAATCAATGCAACACATGGCGTTTGATATATCTTAAATTCAGAAATCGCACAACATTAATAATGATTAAGCCTCTAATAATATTTTAATTGAAATTTTATTCTATATATATATATATTTAATATATATTATTTAGTACTAGTTATGTATAATATATATGTACATATTATAAATGCTCATTTTTTAATAATTGATTCATTTATAAAATTAAAATAATTTTATAATTTTTTTATTTTTTATTTTTTTATTTATCAAAATCAATTTATTTTATATATCTATATTTAATATATACTATTTATTTATATTTTTAATATATATATATATCTATATATTAAATTTATTCAATTTTCTCTATATATATTTAATTGAAAAATGTTTACTGTTCTATTAATTTTCTCATTTTTTTTATTTTTATAATTATTTCATTTTATTCATTTAATATATTTATATATTTAATATATTCTATTTATTTTTTTAATGTTTATATATATGTATGTTGAATTTATTCATTTTTAAAAATAATTATTTAATTTAGAACGTCTTGAAGTTTTCTACATATCATAGGTTATGAAATAACTTCTTCATCCCTCTCACATTCTTGTGTTGGGAAGATAATGAGATATAGTAATATATTTCTATCATAGAGAATATTGTAATGATCATTTACTTTCTAATGAGTAAATTTGAAGTGAAGGCTATTTTTTTTGGCAGAGTTCTACTATGTCCTGAACTGAATTCTAATAAGACAGGGGAGTGTGAGTTATTGATGATGTAGTAACGTCCTCACATATTTATCAGAAAACATTCTTCCACATGGATTACTATGGATGGAATGTCATATTCTAGGGATTTTGAACCATCTTGTTGCTCCATTTTAATTATTGTCCCTTATACATTATTATTTTCCAATTTTATAGAATGTTACTTTGGAATTCCTATAGTGGAGATAGTTTTTTGAGAAAAATGATATAATATTCATGGATATATATTAGTATTAGTAAATGGTTTCAGGTATAATAGTTTTACTGGTTTTTTCGGTTTCTCCGTCATTTTAGAGATGGAACGAGTTACTATGGTTTTTTATAAGAATATTTTTTTCAATTTGGTTGGATTGTAAACATCATTTTGAAGATGGATCATCATAAAATGATATCAATATGGTAGGTAAACCTGCAGATGAATTATTGAATAAATATTTAGTGGGGTTAGCTAATTTCTATTATGGAATAAGATCTAGCATGGCAGAAGATGATGATAGTTTGAGCAGTATTACATGACTATTGAATTATAGGTAGAATGGTGTCTTATGTGTCAATTCATGAGATATAGAGATCAAGGATTCTATTTTCACATTGAACCTTTAATTTTCTCTTGTTCCTAATGGATTTATAGGTTTTTTTAGTATTTTTGTATGATATTATTATGTCACAAGAGAATCAATCAATGAATGACCACATCATTGGTAGGGAAATTATCAGGGAAGTGTGTGGTTCGTTATAATTTATCATTCCATAGGCATGGGACCCATAATCACTCATCCATTATTTTCACATCTACTACTATAATTTCATGTTAAATAAATTTTACTTTTCTACAGAATAAATGATTAGGTATCCAACTTTATAATATATTTTTTGAAGAGCATAGTTCTGTCTTCCAAGGGGAAAAGTCCATACCGAAATTGTAAATTTGAATGAGATGTCTAGGGATATCAAAAAATTATTTTTGGCTCTAATAACATTATAATAGTTAAAAGTGAAAATTCATTTGATCATCTATAGATGAGATTTATCATCAAGGTAATGAGATAGTATGTCTTTTAGAGTGGTGTTGTTACTAAATATTTGGATTTTATTCTTTGCCATGAATTTTTATATATATTCTATGATGAATTTTTGGTATTTTATTTCATTAAATGTTTCGAGACAATGTGATCTGATCTCCCCCATCCTCCTCATTTTCACTTTGGAGGCATAATACTAGAAAATTAACTTAGACGTTTTATACGGGAACATACTCCTTATAAATTTCAAATAGTTTTTTTCTCGCATAATGTTTACTAATAAGATGTTATATTTTTTGTGTAGTAATTAGGATCATTGAAAGGATGAAAAATATTATGGGATATTATTGTTTTTGGAGTGGGTAGAATATCAATAATTCTAATTTAAGAATATACTTTTCTAAAAATTCACTATCAGGTGTAACAGGGTTTTCTATGATATGAATTGATTTTAGAAATTCTCATTCATACTAGAGTATATAGGAAGAAAAATATATGTTGAAGTTATTAAAAAGTAAAAGATACTATGAACAACATTGTAAAAAAATTATTTGATATATCCTTATCTATATAATTTTTATTCTTTTGGATGGAGGATAACTATATTTAGTAGCATTCTAAACTCTATTCCCAGTAATGTGTTTTCAATAATCCAGGATCCCAATGGTTTCATTGACAGGATTGATAATATTATGATTTCTTTCATCTGGGATGTATATAATGAAATATTATTCCATAGTTTATCATGGTGAAATTTGGGGAAAATTATTGAACTTGGGGTTAATCAACATACATATGATCATGTTTCAATGCAAGATATGAAGGCCAAGATTCTGTGGGAAATTTCTCTTAGAATTAAAAAATGTACTATATTTATGTGGGATAAATTTGAGTTGGAATAGTATAGGCATTGAAATTTTGTTATAGAAGTTTGTCAAATATATAATGATGTATGCTTGATTCATTGGATATTATGGTGGAGAAGGTACACTGGGTTATGAGACTTGGTGATGTGAGATACTAGAAGTATAACTGGGAATGTTCTGATTTTCTATTCTTCTCAGGGTTCTTAATACAAGATATTACATTAAAATAAACTATAATATACCCATTATTCAACAAATCATATATTAATGATTAATATAAATCTCTCCATGTAATTATTTTGCAGTTGAATGAACTTCATAGGTGGGTTTTTTGAAAATCAACTAATGGTCATTTTTTGTAATAATTTTTAGAAAAGGATGACAAAAGATAGGATGTAGAGCCTTCCATAATTTGATGAAATTATATTCATATTACGTTTTAAATCACAATTTCTTGTATTATTAATCTATGTATTTCCACATAAAGAAATATATAGAAGAATGGAATCCCACATGCCTCACGCTTCAAGTGTTTCACATTTTCTCATTCTCCAAATATATTCTATATTTTCTCATCATGGATTGGGTAACTTATCAATGGGATTTTATTGAGCACTTAATCACAATAAAACTTATGGGGAACGCATTTAGGATATTACTTCATTATGGATTGATATATTTTATCATGTGCGATGGGGAACTCGAGTTCGTGCAAGGGTATTTTTGGTGGTTTGTTACATTTTTGGGTAGGAAAGAATACCCTGATAAATGGAAAAGGGACCTTATTACTAGGTATGAGAGTCTACCTAAAAAATTTAATGGTTTAATTTTGTTAAAGAAATCATAGAGGAGGTCTCTCGATTTTACTAAGAGGTATCCTAGAGTCTCTTCATTTCCCTTCGATGGATAGAGGCAATACTGACCGGGGGATATGGGTTCGATTAGATTCATTAATCTCTGGTATTAATATAAACAAAGATGTTTTCTTTATTCAGGGAATCTTGTATGGGGTGTTATTATAAACGATCAATGGGGTTATGTTATTTTGTCTTTCAACATATTCTATAGTGTTGGTAAATCCATCAGAGTGGATTTAAGAGGCATGCATAGTTTCCTCATTCTTTGTGACATATATAATCTAAATATTACCTAAATTTAATTTGATTAACTATGGTTGTTGGATCACTTTTAAACAAGCCCTATATCTCGTAAGAATATTTTTATCTTCACTAGGATTACAGGATTATCAATAATCATGTAACTTATGTTATACATAAATTAATATAACGAAACGTCGATGTGGATGTGATAGCATGAAATTTGTGGTCAAATGAGGGAATTTTTATCTTCTGTTTAATTGGATCCTTATCCATATATTTTAATAAGTTGTAGGGTGATTCTTTTGGTCTACATCATTTTAACCAACCTATTTAATTAAAATTTTATGTTTCATTGAGTACATTGTCACACAATTTCTAATGGTAACACAACATGTATTGTTAAAATATTGTGTTCTAATAAAAAGGTGATGAATTTTTTGTCATATGTTATCAATGTTGATTTAAAAACTACTAAAGGGATTACACATTTTGATAATGTCAGAAGATTGATTTTTGGGTACTAAATCAATTTATTCTTATTTCATTATTTAACATCACTCCATGCAGTCGACCTAGATCCCTTCTCTGGTGATTTTTGGAGTCTTTATTCTATTTGGCTATATTTGTGTAAAGGATGATCACCAATTTTGTAGGATTTAATCTCTCCATGTGAGTAATGAATTCTTATTATTCAATTATTTTATCATAGTATTATATTTGAAATGTTCTATCAGATTAGTTTCCCCATGATGAGTTTACTTCTGGATCCTCTCTTGATCCATTGTGAAATCCAGTTGCAGGAATTATTTCTATTGTTGGATGGGTTGTTGAGGGTGTGAGATTTTGTGGAATGCATTTTTTACTCTCCTCCCCCATCATTTTTATATAAAATATAATATGATATGTTTTATTCATTAAAGGTACATTCAGGATATTTTTAATCCATTCATGTGGTGGTTCCTACTACGGGAATGTGTAGCTAGGGTTCTATGGTAATTGGTTCCATCTCTATCCTTTGTTGATGCACTACAATGGATCTATTTTTTATAAATTTTCTTATTCAATTAAAATTCATGATATGACATCTTTATTTATTATTTGTTAAACTAGTTTTTTATTAAATTTGGTATTCCCCTATTTTAGATTAATATAAAATTATTTTCAATGCATTTTGAAATGGAATATTTGGAATGGTTTTCAAGTCATGGTTTCATGGAAATGGATTGATGAACTGTTTTGGAAAATATAGAATATGGAAGTATTGAATACATAGGTGGATGGTTTAGTAATAGTTCTCATCTGCTTTTATTGTTATTTTCATGAGTAATTCATCTTCACTAAATGAATGTTGTTCAATGGAACTATTAGACCTGTTGGGGGTCACTTTTTAGGGAATTCCTCCACTATCTAGACTCGATGAATATATCTATTAATTTTATTAATATGAGATTTTCTATTATTTTTATGAGTTTCTTAGATATACTAAAAATCTGTGATACCTATCATGATGTTACATATTCTTCTATTTTCTATGTTTACCATTTTTGTTGTATTCCATATAATTGATATGATTGGTGATGTATTCATTATTTTTAAATTACATAGATATTGTTAATATGGTTAAAAAATTAATTTAAATATGGTTATATTCATTATTTGTAAATGTGTAAAATGGGGAAATTAATCTCATTTCCATGATTATGATTTAAGAACTGTCAAACTATTATCAAGTGGTGATTTTTTTGAAGAAGATCACACATGTATTATTGTTCATAGATATGATATGGAGCACATTGGTGGACACATACTACACTCGTTAGATAACATCCTATGTATGACCTGTATGTTTTGTATACCTTTGCGTATCTTTGTTTTATGTAATGGAAATGTACTACAGTTAGGCGGTGATGTTTTATTTAAGCTAATTTGGGAAGCTGGTTGTGATATGGTGGGAGTTTACTCATTCTACCAATTAGATTTGTTGTGTTTCCTATTTTGGTAGTCTATTGTGGATTCACATGTAGATGGAGATTGTGTATACTCTTGATTTGATTGGATTCCATGGTTATTTTAGTTAAAATATATATATATCTATTCTTATGTTGTCCCTATTATATATATATTTAAATGTTCAGTGTTTGTTTCACGTTGGGATAAATCATTATTCGGTTTATTGTTTGTTTTTTGGGTGATAGTATGTACCCCATGGAGATCTGGAATTCCCTTTATGTTTTTGGTGGATCAAATGTTGTATCTATTTGAGAGGGTATGCTGGATGGATATTTATAATAAATAATTTTAGTATTTAGGATTGATCAAATGTATAATATATTCATTATATCAATATTTACTTCTCAAAATTGAGAAATCATGTTAGAAATAATTCATTTTGAAGCTTATAATATTTTGTTTTGTCTCTTTTATTGTCAGGATAAGAGATCAATTTTTTTTGCATGATGTTCCATGTTTAAAAAATCATTATGGAACTATTCCAGTGCGATTATATAAAATATAATTTCTGATAAGAAGGAAAAAATTATCTGGGATGTTTAACATTACTATATATTTTATTGATTAATCCTGATGAGTACCGGGTATATAATTCAACAATAATGATGGCCCAAAATATCATTTTCATGTTTATCATCAGTTCCTTTATACTAGTAATAACTATTAGGTCCTCTATGGGAAATATATATGGAGTTTTGTTTCATCTATTGAATGTTATTATATTTTTTTTGAGTACTTTCGTTGGTCCAGTGTTTTATATGATCTCAAAAAATAGATATTTGGTGATCTTAGCTTCCAATTCAGCCCCAAATGTATTCATATGATCATTCAAATGGGAATCCTCAATACTGTACATAATCCCTTGAGATTTATAATATGATTTACAATAGAATGAAGTGGATATTCATTACATAATCATTGTGTGATAAGACACATTTAGATTCAAGGGATTCATAGTTTTTTATCATCCATGGGATCAATGGTTCATATATGTGAAATTGTATCAATTTTTCTTCCCACATATATGGTCATCCAAAATAACCATATTTTTAAATTTTATTGATATTTATCAAAAGGAATTATGTTTATCCCTACATATCTTTAATGGTGAATAGTTTATCTAAATTCACAATCATTTAGATTATTCTTCGGTGTAACATTCCATTACCTCATTCGAATGATCAAATTAACCCACTACATATTTAGTATCACAAATAAGTAAAAAAATAATATAATTTAAGGACTATGACTAGTTTATCCATGCATTCAATGATATTTTTTTCATATCATGCAATATTTTATGGAAAAAATACAATATGATGTTAATTGTATTCAACATTCTATATGAAGAAATAAATAATTCTTATTTTAATAAATTTTATTAAAAAATATCAATGAAGCATAATAGTTGAGAAATAGAAAAGTAATTGTTTTACTCCTTCATCATTTATGTTTATTCACCACATGTGATACATTATTTTTATTTATCTTTTTATTTTATTCTTATCTAATCACCCATGGTTCATTTGATACTATAATATTACATATAGTAATAAAAATCTAATAAATTTATGTAAAGTGTCTCCCCACTTTAGTCATGTTGTATATTTAATTTTTACGAGTGAAATGTGAGAATGAATATCCAGAAATAAAATTCATTAACTAAATAATATTATATTTAATTTGAAAATATTGTGATGAACATATATTTAGGTATTCGATAACTCAAATATAAAATTTTATGTTTATTAGTTTTAATTGAATATAGGAAAATAATTTTTAACTACAAATTTTCATATCTACTTCTAAAATAATGAAAAAGAATAATAGTTTCCCCCTATTTAAAATGAAATATATTGACATTTCTATGGTTTGATGATGGCTCAGACTATGAGAAAAAAAACTCTTATAGTATTCATATTATGAGTTTTTTAAGGGAGAATAATTCTATCAGGGGCCTTGAAAGGTGGTTGAATATTATACACAAGAGTTTTGAATCCATATTGGGATCTAATTTTTTTATAGATAGAATTATATTTTATTAATTCTAAAAACACAAAAAAATATAGACAAAAATAATAAATCATGTTTCATTAGAATATAATAAATCCAAATATAGAAATAAATCTACTAATTGGATAGACTTGATTTTAGTAGATATAAATTTTATAAGTATAATTTCTTACTCGATATTCTAGAAGTTTTACAATTGAAAGTACTTTTTTAAATAGTTATTTTATTTTAATACCTTAAATTATAATTTAAATTGTTACATAATATTAACCTACAAATAAGGAATATTAAATACATTTCGTAGTTAAAATTTATATGTTATTGAGAAAACACTATTTATATTATCACGAATACTTAATAAAATTATTTTTCTTGAAAACAATAAATTTTAATGATAAAAATTATGATCAGAGTAAAATAAACACTTAATTAATTTTTCAGGATTTAATTTTATTTTTACATTTAAAATGAAACTTATGTGGCACTAAAAGAAATCCAAAACCAAGATTCAATAAAGAAATATTTAATTAAGACAAATATTTTATTGAGAATATTAATAAATAAATTAATATTTAAATTATTAATTTTTTAAATTCAATATTTAATATAATTTCGATAATTTATAGTATTGGTAAATACTATTATTTTTCTTTTCATGAATACATCAATTATTTATGATAAATCCTAGAATTTAATATTAAATTTATATTTTTAATCTGTGTCCAAAATTGACATTATTTTTTAATATAATATTTTAAATTTATATATTTTAGTTTTTTATGAAAATACAAAATATTAACTTTGTATGAAATTATAGAGGAATTACGTCGGACAGTTTTCGTATGATTTATTTACATTAATTGTAACTTTAAAGATTTTAAATATATTATATCTTGTTTTTTATTATATTTTATTAGTTGAAAATTTAATATATTATGATAAAATATATAATATTTTTTACAATTTTTATTTGAGTAGAATTTTCTTTATATTAAATAATATTTACAAAATATATTATTAATTAAATATTTTTATTATATAAATATAAATTTTCTTGGTTATATATTTTATAGAATTTTCAATATACATAATATATTTCATTAATTAAAAAATTAATAAAGTTCATGAATCCTAAATATATATTTTTGTGAAATTTACAATATTGTATTTCAATTTAATTATTTATTATTTTTGAATTATATTAATTTAAATTTACCACTAACAATACATTCCAATAGTATACATATTTGAAACATACACACACACACACTTATATATATATATATATATATAATATTTTCAGGGACTAGATTTCAATGTGAAATTAGGTTTTGTATCGCAACATTAAAAAATGTACCACACTTTTCTATTATAATAAATTCTTCATTAAATATATTATTCAATTTATTTTGATTCACATAACATTGAGCGTAAATGATATATGATACTCAATAAAAAATTAACAATTGAATGTGATAATTTTAAATTAGACATTAATTATTAGTTATAAATTTGATTATCTTATTTAGTAATTATAATTATATTTCATCAGTAATGAATGTATATAAATAAAATTTTAGTAAATAATAATACAATTATTGATAAATTAAATTTATTCTTTAAAATTATGATTTACAAGATAATTAATTAATATTATATATTGTGAGAAAATATTATATATAATTATTTTTGTTTTGTAAAAATATATATGATAAAATGAATTTTAATTTTTAAAAATTCATATAATAATTAATTTGGTGTATATTTGATAATATTTATAATATGATTTATTTTTTCATAAATAGTGTAAAATACAAATTTCTATACAACTGTAATTTAATTTTAATATAATGACTCATAAGGATATTAAATTTATCTTCATGGAACATATGTTATTTAATTTTCTATAAGTATATTTTCTTCATCTGAATCATCATTATAATTGAAATATATATAATAATAATTTTCAACAAAAAATTAATATTTTATGAAAAAAATATTTTTCATTACATTTTTTGGTTTAATTTTGATGTTTTCATAGATCAGTTAGATACAAATAAGAGGGGGTGAATCAGTGGTATACTAATTTAAATATTTTATCTCTTTAATTCAACCAATATGACTATTTAAATTCTTGATCCCACATCTGAAAATCACAACTTCACCAAACAAGAATCAGTAAAATGAAAGAAAAAAACAGTAATGTTTACATGGTTCAGTACTAAGACCCACATCCTTGTTGTAACCAGTTATGACCCCTGGTTATAGATAATTTAATATATGTATATGTTCGAAATTGGGGAATGTCCCACTCCCATCAACTCTAAGTCCCACATTTTTACACTCTATAGTCCCACTATAGATTACATGTTCCCAGACAAACTTGTGACTCCAGATTCCTACATGAAGATCATTATACTATATCCCACAGTGTTACTAGAATACAACCAGCCTTTTATAGAGTCCCAATAGAGATATCAACAAATTTAGAGTCCCAATGTAGTCTTCAAAATATTTAGTCACACATGATTTGTTTCACTAATAGAATGATCTTACAATATTCCTCTATGAGCATTCAAAATCAAACTAGCTCATGTACACTTAATTTTTTTTAGTGATGATGTAGTTACACAGATATTTCTATTCCATTAGTATAATTATCATCATAAATATAATGAAACCCGAGAAAGAATTATTACATATATAGAAGACCCAATCTCACTTAATTCTTACACACTCAGATATAATAATATTCAGAAATTTTGATATAATTTGTAACTCGAATTCAATCTAAAAATGTTTCGCACTGAATAAGAAATCTAAATTTATTATGAACTTATAAAAAATCATGTGTGTATTAAAATGATTCTATAATGACCCGAATCCAGAGTCACATAACTGGTGCCCCGTACCCAGTTCTCCACATAACCTCAAGCATGTTTCCCCAAACTCTAGAGGCTACCGACTAGCAATGAGGGCCTTAGTGAGTCAGTGGGGAAACTATGCCCTCATTTGGTAAAGTATGCAGCGAATGAATAAAGATAATCAATAGCAGAAGCAGTAAATATCATACAACAATGAAACTAAAAGTAGAAGAAATGTATGATATAATATGATTCTGTGTGGTTCCTTATCTATGGAAAGAAGTAAATAAAACAATGTGCTGAAATACAACTGAAAACAAATTGCTAAATTTAAACAGCAACTCCAGCTGCATCGCGAGCGAAAGCCCAGTCCCATGCTCTCCAGGTCCAACTAGCAATTAAGTACCTCAGGTAGAAGGACCACCATCCCTACCTACACCTGCAATAATATAATCTATTTTGGCCGAAAAGCATGACCCAAATAGGTTGTGAGATTAATCCCACTAGGAAACCACCGCAATATTTGTGCCCTACTGTCAGTGAGTAATATATAAAAAGTAAAGGAAAATAAGTACACCAGTAACAATTCTACCAATTACCATTCACATTCATTTAATTACAAAACCATGGAAACCCATAAATGTTTTCTATTCCATGTTAAGAAAGTAACACAGAAGGTATCTAAAAAGACTACCGAAACACAAGCAGTACAAAAACCAAGCTTGTTCTTTGGCTTGGTGGACTCATCACAACCAACCATAAAAATTCACACTGACTCTCTGGGTGTCTAAAACTGGAAGACCCCTATAGTCTAGTAATCAATCAAGGCACTGAAACTCTTGGAATCTCTCATACCAATTCCCCTATGGTCTTGCAACGATAGCTACAGACACTCTGAGGAAGCACTTACGTCTAATTACTCATGTGGTCTCGATGCGTGGGTAAAACAAGAACACTCTTAGGAAGCACAAAGTCCTATTACTGTAGGTCCTACGTACGAAACTAAAACTAACAGACCCTCTAGGGAAGAACTTAATTGTCTATTCCCTCTCTGATCTCCCGCACCAGGTTCTCATAGCCCTGAGTAGTCCATTCATGTGAAATCGATTGTTTGCAACCCTAAGTAAGTCAAACAACTACATGGCTAATAGCTACCATACATCAGAGCAATTAAACATCACGAAACACATGAAATCAGTGATAACAAGTAAACTAACATTTTCAATAGGGTTTTCCTCCTAGGCAACGGTTCCAAACGGCGATAAACAGCCAAACAAGGAGAGAAAACACTCATGGGGTGATCCTAAACAAGGAACCAAAAGTATATTAGCAACAATTAATCATAATCTAAAAATCAATCGTGGTAAAATAAATAATTGGATCAAAATCTTAAACCCAAGATACCCGATACATGGGTATCTGGCACTTATTCTACCAAAACTCAAATAACATCAACGTATAGCCACAATCAACCTACCTTGATCCTCGAAAATCGATATACATGAACCACGGCCCGTGAATTGTCCTTGAACTAAGTATATCTACAAAATCATCTAAAACGTTTAACCTTAGATAACTCACACGAGAGAAAGAATCAAGAAACGAGTCCAAATAAGAATCAAGAACACACCGCTGCGATTCTTCTGAAATCAATGGAGTTCGATTCGGAAAACTGGTGACAGATCAATGTCTCGGAGAAGAATCAGCCTCCTTAGATGCTCTGTACAGAATTAGGTGGAGAAGAAGACGTTAATGATCATTAGGCGTGACCCCGGGTCGATTAATGGAATAAAAAAAAGTAAACGACGTGTACTTTTAAAATAGGTGGCTTGTATTGGTTTTTTCTGTACTCCGCCAAATTCGGAATCCACGTCAACCCAACACAACGTGTGTGTGGCCCGGAAACGGCCAACACACGTCTTCGAGCGGCAGAGGAGTACACGGCATGTACTCACAAAGTACCCAACGTGTACTCTAAAAATTTCCAGATTTTTCATTTTTCCTTAACAAACCCATAAAATAGATATGAACCTGAAACTGATGCTCCGGGTTCTTACAAAATTCCCCCTTAAAGAAATTTGTCCCCGAATTTAACTAACAATGAATAGAAGAAGAAACCTCAAACAACTCTGGCCAATGTGATTGCATATCAGCCTCCCTCTCCCACCTCTCGTCCTGTATATGGTCGTGCTGCCATAGCTCCCGTACCAGAGGAAGAGGACGACCGCGGAGTTCTTTTGTACTCAAATCAACAATCCTGATATGATGCTCCTCGAAAGATGCATCCTGCTCCAACTCAACCTCCTCGGGTTGAATAAGATGAGACAGGTCTATGAAATATTGTCGAAGCTAAGAAACATGAAAGACGTCATGCACAGCCTGGTACCTCTGAGTTAACTGCAACCTGTAAGCAAGCAGACCGAAACTCTCCAGAACCTCAAATGGCCCGACGTATCTCGGTGAAAACTTCCCCCGCATCCTAATCCTCTTATGTCCCAACCTCGGGATAATGCGCTGGAAAACCAGATCTTCGGCCTTGAACTCTAGAGGTCGTCTCTAATGATCAGCATAAGACTTCTGTCGAGACTGTGCTATATCCATCCTCTTCCGTATCACCTCTCTCTTCTCTGAGGCCTTCTCAACAAGACGAGGTCCCAGCAAAGCTACCTCTTCTACCTCTAACCAGCATAAAGGTGACCGGCATGGCCTACTATAAAAAAACTCTTAATGTTCCATCTGAATAGTCGCTTGAAAAATGTTGTTATAGGCGAACTCCACTAGAGGAATATTCTTCTCCCAAGTACCACCAAAGGCTAGAATTCAATATCGAAGCATATCCTCATGCACCTGGATTTTACTATCGGACAGGCCATCGGTCTGGGGATGGTATGTTGTACTCAATAGAACCTGTGTAGCCAAATCCCTCTACACCCCCTGCCAGAAGTGATAAGTAAAACGTGCAACCCTGTCTGAAACAATGGAGTGTGGAACTCCATGCAGACGTATAATCTCTCGGTAATCCTATCATGAAGTCCATTGCAACATCATTCCATTTCCACTAAGGAATGGTAAACTACTGTAAAATCCCTGCTGGTCGCTGTTTCTCTGCCTTCACCTGCTGACAGGTGGAACACCGTATAACAAAACCAGCCACATCCTTCCTCATTCATGGCCACCAATACTGACGGTGCAAGTCTTGGTACATCTTGGTGACACCAGGATGAACTGCCCAAGATGATGCATGAAACTACCGCATCATCTTTTCATGTATGTCTGCTGAAACCCATACACGGACATGAAAACATAGCACATCATCATCTCTCAGTGTCCACCCTAGAGTAGGGTCTCTATCTGACACACCCTCTCATAGTTCTAGGCCCCCAGGGTCTGATAGGTGCATCATTCGAACTCGATCTAAAATGGTAGAGGTAACAGCTATAGAAGAAAGAAATATCTGACCCTATCTATCGTTCACCTCCAAATGCATATCAGAGAACAGAGACATTAGCTTCCACTCATTGGTGGCCTCCTAAACTGCTTGTAACTGAGACCTCCTGGTCAGTGCGTCTGCCACAGCATTGCCTTTCCCATCCGTATAAGCAAGATTGAAGTTGAAAGAATGTAGGTTCTCGACCCACCTATGATATCTCAGATTCAAGTCATGCTATGTGAATATGTACCTGAGGCTCTTGTGGTCAGTATAAACCAAAAAATGCTCTCCCATGAGATAGTGCCTCCAAAAACGCAAAGCATGAACAACAGCAGCCAACTACATGTCGTGTATAGGATAGTTCTTCTCATGTGGAATCAACTGCCAAGATCCGTACGCAACAACATGATCATCCTGTATAAGCACTGCTCTAAGCCTAATGCCAGATGCATCACAGAAAACAGTATAACTCTTGCCCGGCTATAGCAGAACTAGAATCGTTTCTAAAGTCAATCTCTCCTTCAGCACTTGGAAGGCTGAGTCGCAAGCTTCTGACCAAACGTACTTCACACCCTACTTAGTCAAGCATGTCAACTGTGCTGCTAAGCGTGAGATGTCCTGTATAAACCACCTGTAGTAACCAGCATGTCCCAAGAAACACCGTACCACGAAGAAATTCTTCGTTTTATCCCAGGTAACTACTTCTCTCACCTTCTCTAGGTCTACTGATACTCCTGTCTCCGAGATGACATGGCCTAGGATGTGAATATGAACCATCCAAAAGAGGAACTTAGATATTTTATCATACTGTTGATGCTTTATTACTGTACTCAGAAAGGTCTCAATATGTGTGGCATGGTCCTGTTGAGTGTAAGAGTATACCAAGTTTATCGTCCACGAAGACCAAAACAAAGGAGTCCAAGTACGGATGGAACACTCGGTTCATGAGTTCCATGAAGACTGCAGGCGTGTTCGTAAGACCGAATGGAATGACTGTATACTTTTATAGACCATACCTACTCATGAGAGCTGTGAGAGGTACATCAGATGGTCTGACCCGCAACTGATGATAGTCGTATCTCAAGTCGATCTTTGAGAATAACCTAGCTTCATGAAGCTGATTGAAAAGATTATCAATCCTCGGAAATGGATATCAGTTCTTGACTGTCAACTGGTTTTGTTTTCAATAGTCCATGCAAAGCCGTAAGGTCCCATCCTCCATCATTGCAAACAACACAAAAAAACCCCAAGGGGAAGTACTGGGTCAGATGATACCCTTAGCCTGTAACTTCTCCCACTGCTTCTTGATCTCTTGCAACTCAGACGTATCCATCCTATAAGGAGGTATGAATACCGGTTATTCTCCTGACAAACGCTCAATAGAGAAGTCTACCTCATGATCTAGAGGAAACCATGAAAAGTATTCTGGAAAGACATCAGGGAAACGATCGACTACTGGAATAAAGTCTATCTGAGAGGTCCCGTGGTCATCTAGATATAAACTAGAAATATGGGTCGTAAAACTACCCAACTCATGATTCTCTAGTCCAGCTCTACTTTCCTTGATATCCCATTCGTCCTTGTAATGAAAGGACCCACCCTCTGGTGACGTCAAACACACCCTACAACGATAAAAATCGACAAAGGCCTGAAAAGGTACTATCCAGTCCATTCCGAGAATGACATCATAACCCATCAACTCAAGGAAATAATGATCCCACAAGAATTTACACCCACCAACCACAAGGGGCACTCCTTGCACTGACACACTCTAGTTGTTCTATGTCCCAAAGTAGTGTCTAGAGCCAATGTATCCTCATAAGTAATGACAGTAAGTCTAAGGCTCTCCACAGTGTGCACATGTATAAATCTATGAGAAGCTCTGGTATCAAAATGTGTAGAAGATAAAACTTTGGATAATAGGATCTTACCTAGAACTGTGGATGGTCCAGGATTCTACTCTGGATGAATCTTCTCTACTGCAAACCTATGGCCAGTATTGTGGCCCTGTGTAGCAGCCTGATATCCCTGAGCTGATCCTCCCTGAGCCTGACCACCACGTCCACGACCTCTACCCTAACCTAAATGACCTGAAAGACTCCAGGCCCCCGTCTACTGCTGAACTGGTAATCCTGCTCCTATATGAGGAGTAGAAACCAATCCTCCTTAACTTGATGCTCGAAGAAGAACCCTGCAAAAACACTGTATATGACCCATCTTTTCCACAGGATCGACACATTAATTGAACTCTCAGGAACTGAGGATTCCTATGCCCACTCATTCCACACTAGTATCACACGACCTGGTTTCTAGAAGGAAGATCTCATCTACAATAAGTAATACCTCACTTCCTCAAGTCACCTCGAGTAGACTCTCGGTGGCGCTTCATGCTGTTAGTATGAAATGATTCAGACTTGGATACTGAACTGTCCCGGTCAGAAGATCCTATCTCCCTCAGATTTATTTCGGTGATCATCACCTAATTGACAATCAGAGTAATTGAAGTCAACTAGAAGACGTTCACCTGTGATCTGATCTCTGGTTTGAGGCCTTCGTCAAAAGTCCTTTCCAAAAAAGCTAGCCATTTCCCCGAACGGGAGAGAAACACTGTAACTCAGTGAAGCGGGAGGAATTATAGCGACCCAGCCTTTTCTTACATTACTATTACATCATTTCAAAGATAAAAAACATAATAGTATTACACATGGAGGATCCATAGGTTTAGTTTCTTGGGCAAACTAGGACTGCACATAACAATTACAACATCAAGCATAAAAATTCATTTAATCTCTTCTTCTATAGCTTCTTAGTAGCACTTGTCCTCTCCTTAGTACATGTAGCCACCTGAGGATATACATCAAAAGGGGTGAGCTAAAAGCCCAGTAAGAGGATAGATAAGAACAATATAGCATGGGTTGAGCATAATCATGACATTGGAAGAAGATCTTGAACATGAGAGGAGCATAAACAATAAACTTGAAATGTGGCAAAGCATAAAAATGAAACATCGTGTCTTAGTAGTTAACTACCAAACATAATTGTGAACAAAGCTAGCATCATGTTCACGCATAATTTCACATTTACTCATGAGATTCATCACTTTACCCAATGCATTGGAGCGCTATATAATTCCAGGTGCACCCGTCACATTTAAACATTCATATTGCGCTATATAATTCCGGGTGCACCCGTCACATCATAACATTATCATTATCATGCTTTCAAAATAGAACACATATCAAACATGTACATAAATAACACATGGAAAGGAATGTGTTTCATCTCATAATAACACATTCATAAGCATTGGGTTCCCAAAAGAAAGAGGGAACAACATACTTGATATAAGAACCATCAACCTTGAATGAGAGGTAAAATGTGAGATCTTGAAAGAAGAGTTCTTTTGGAAAAAATTTTGATGGACATAAAAAAACAGTGACAAACATGTATATCCCAGAAAATTAAAGGAAATGATGAACAAATGATCTTTGAGGAGTAACCATATAAAAAATGGAGTGAAAGAGGGGGAACCCGAAGGAAGAAAATTGGGTTCGAGATTTCCCCTTACCTTGTACTCGAATGCCTCCTTCTCTTTAATGTCCTGTATAATGACATTATATTCATTAATTAGAAATTCCATAACCTTTTATACATTAATAGGGTTCATTATGGTTTCATTATTTCATATTATGTTCCATTGGATGACTTATAGAGTTTAAAAACATTGATCAGGGATGTTCGTTTTCATGGTTTTCTTGAGCGGTCCACTTGTATTCTTAATTTGATGTTTGGGTAGATCATGGGTAAACATCCAGAACTGATGTTACATATAATTAATGATATTACAGAATCATGACTGATTTTATAAAGAGTTATATTAGATCCATGTGTCCGAATCATTAGATAATAATTAAATGAAGATTATTTGGGCTAATTTGAGCTGTTTTTGGATCACAACCAACTCATTTTAACTTTTAACTTAGTAATATGGACATAGGTTATTTCCAGAACATAAAATTGAACATAATACATATAAAACATTCTGTTTCAACCATAAAAATGGTTTCATGATTATATTGAAGGTATATATGGAAGAAGAGATCATGTTGTTTTTGAAGGTGATAAATTATCACCACATGAACAACGTTCTCTTTAATAAAATAAAAGGAAGGTGGAAAGGGTGTGGGTGATATAATTAGAATCATAATATTACAGTATATATATAATACTGAATTTATAGAAAAATATGGATGAAGATAGATAGAGAGAGATCAAGAAAGGAACCTGAACTTGAAAGGAAATTAAAGGAGAAAAGAGAGAGAAATTACCTTTAGAATCCTTCTCTTGAGATCCTCTTTAAGGAAGCTAGGCCTGGTCTTTTTATGAGACCCAAAGCTTTTGGACGTGTGGAATGATCTAGGGAAGGTGTTTGGGCATAATTTAGAGAAGTCTTGGAGCTTGAGAGGTGTGAGGAAAAGAGGGAGTGAAGGGTGGCTTTTATAGTGGAGGGGAGAGGGGTTTCCTTAATATAAAATTGATTAGTTTATTAATTTCACCCAAGACAAGGAATAGTGACTCTTGGATGACTAAGAATAGTAAATTTGTCTTTTGAATTCGGGATTTGGGTGCTTACATCACTTGTGATGTCTGGAATAGTGGGTTTTAATTAAAATGTATTTATATGATAAATTAATGTATTTTACTATTCATCAAAAAATTCAAGTATCTTAGAAAAATCCCAAAATTTTTCCCCAACCATTTTTTGACATTTAGAATCCAAAAATGAAGTCCATTTTTCAAAAATAATTTTCTAAATATTATTAATTTAATATTTAATTAAAATCATAATATACTTAAAAAAACAGTTTTTAAAATTAAAACTAATTTTGCAATTCCTTCACAAATTACTTAGGGTCTTATAGAATTATTAAAAAACTATTATACATTGATTCAATAATTTATGAATATATTTCAGGAAAATAAATATTCTTTTAAATTAATTAATTAATTATAATTAATTATTTATGACTTATAAAATACCAAAAACGTTTACTGAGGTCAAATTATCACTTTCTAAGATGTCTAAATTTTATTTTATTATTCAGAGGTAATGTTACTCTTATTTACTATTCATAAGGGTAGGATACTATTAATAAGGGTATGTTACTATTCATAAGGGTAGGTTACTATTCACCAATAATTATTTTTGTTTCATTAGACTCCAAAAACTATCTTGAACACAACCGTGTATATTAGATTTTTAAAATTCCAAACATAGGGGTGACAAAATTATGTTTAAAGGTCACTTATCACTTAGTAGTTCATTATTTTGTGTTTTTATGACATAGATATAAGAAGGGTATTTTCCATTGAAAAACTTCGGGTCATTACGTTCTTCCCCCCTTAAGAAATATCGCCCCCGAAATTTCACTTTACGCAAACAGGTGAGGGTACTTATCCTTCATTACCTCTCCTGGTTCCCACCGTTTTCTAAAATAGAAAATGTTAGAACAAATCATAAGTAAAAAATTCATGAATAAATTATCCTTTTAAACAATTATACCAAAAACATAACATATGGGATCCCTAGGTAAATATCCTTGTGTTCATATTTGTACTTAGTCTCACGCTAGAGGTTTTCTTTAGGGTTCACTAATCCTAATTCCCAAATTAACTTAACCTTTCCTCTGATACCAACTATAGTGACCCATCCTTTTCATACATTACTATTAAATCATTTCAAAGATAAACAACATAATAGTATTACACATGGAGGATCCATAGGTTTAGTGTCTTGGGAAAACTAGGACTGCACATAGCAAGTACAACATCAAGCATAAAAATTCATTTAATCTCTTCTTCTATAGCTTCTTAGTAGCACTTGTCCTATCCTTAGTACATGTATCCACCTGAGGATATACATCAAAAGGGGTGAGCTAAAAGCCCAGTAAGATGATAGATAAGAACAATATAGCATGTGTTGAGCATAATCATGACATAGGAAGAAGATCTTGAACATGAGAGGAGCATAAACAATAAACTTGAAATGTGGCAAAGCATAAAAATGAAACATCATGTCTTAGTGGTTAACTACCACACATAATTGTGAACAAAGCTAGAATCATTTTCACGCATCATTTCACATTTACGCATGAGATTCAACACTTTACTCAATGCATTGGAGCGCTATATAATTCCGGGCGCACCCGTCACATTTAAACATTCATATTGCGCTATATAATTCCGGGCGCACCCGTCACATCATAACATTATCATTATCATGCTTGCCACATAGAACACATATCAAACATTTACATAAATAACACATGGAAATTAATGGGTTTCATCTCATAATAACACAATCATAAGCTTTGGGTTCCCAAAAGAAATAGGGAACAACATACTTGATATAAGAACCATCAACCTTGAATGAGAGGTAAAATGTGAGATATTGAAAGAAGTGTTCTTTTGGAAAATATTTTGATGGACATAAAAAAAACAGTGAAAAATATGTATATCCCAGAAAATTAAAGTAAATGATGAACAAATGATCTTTGAGGAGTAACCATATCAAAAATGGAGTGAAAGAGGGAGAACTCGAAGGAAGAAAATTGGGTTTGAGATTTCCCCTTACCTTGTAATCGAATGCCTCCTTCTCTTTAATGTCCTATATAATGACATTATATTAATTAATTAGAAATTTCAGAACCTTTTATACATTAATAGGGTTCATTCTGGTTTCATTATTTCATATTATGTTCCTTTGGATGACTTATAGAGTTTAAAAACATTGATCGGGGATGTTCGTTTTCATGGTTTTCTTGAGCGGTCCACTTGTATTCTTAATTTGATGTTTGGGTAGATCATGGGTAAACACCCAGAACTGATGTTACATATAATTAATGATATTACAGATGCTTGAATGATTTTATAAAGAGTTATATTAGATCCATGTGGCCGAATCATTAGATAATAATTAAATGAAGATTATTTGGGCTAATTTGAGCGGTTTTTGGATCACAACCAACTCATTTTAACTTTTAACTTAGTAATATGGACATAGGTTATTTCCAGAACATAAAATAGAACATAATACATATAAAACATTCTGGTTCAACAATAAAAATGGTTTCATGACCAGATTGAAGGTATAAATGGAAGAAGAGAGCATGTTGTTTTTGAAGGTGATAAATTATCACCACATGAACAACATTCTCTTTAATAAAATAAAATGAAGGGGGAAAGGGTGTGGGGTGATATAATTAGAATCATAATATTACAGTATATATATAATACTGAATTTATAGAACAATCTTGATGAAGATAGATAGAGAGAGATCAAGAAAGGAACTTGAACATGAAAGGAAATTAAAGGAGAAAAGAGAGAGAAATTACCTTTAGAATCCTTCTCTTGAGATCCTGTTTAAGGAAGCTAGGCCTGGTCTTTTGATGCGACCAGAAGCTTTTGGACGTGGGGAATGAGCTAGGGAAGGTTTTTGGGCAGAATTTAGAGAAGTCTTGGAGCTTGAGAGGTGTGAGGAAAAGAGGGAGTGAAGGGTGGCTTTTATAGTGGAGGGGAGAGGGGTTTGCTTAATATAAAATTGATTAGTTTATTAATTTCACACAAGACCAGGAATAGTGAGTCTTAGATGACTAAGAATAGTAAATTTGACTTGTGAATTCAGTATTTGGGTGCTTACATCACTTGTGATGTCAGGAATAGTGGGTTTTAATTAAAATGTATTTATATGATAAATTAATGTATTCTACTATTCATCAAAAATTCAAGTATCTTAGAAAAATCCAAAAATTTTACCCCAACCATTTTTCGACGTGTAGAATCCAAAAATGAAGTCCATTTTTCAAAAATAGTTTTTTTAAATATTATTATTTTAATATTTAATTAAAATCATAATTTACTTAAAAAACAGTTTTTAAAATTAAAACTAATTTTGCAATTTCTTCACAAATTACTTAGGGTCTTATAAAATTATTAAAAAACAATTATACATTGATTCAATAATTTATGAATATATTTCAGGAAAATAAATATTCTTTTAAATTAATTAATTAATTATAATTAATTATTTATGACTTATAAAATACCAAAAACGTTTACTAAGGTCAAATTATCACTTTCTAAGATGTCTAAATTTTATTTTATTATTCAGAGGTAATGATGATCTTATTTACTATTCATAAGGGTAGGTTACTATTCATAAGGGTAGGTTACTATTCACCGAAAATTATTTTTGTTTCATTAGACTCCATGAACTATCTTGAACACAACCGTGTATGTTGGATTTTTAAAATTCCAAACATAGGGGTGACAAAATTATGTTTAAAGGTCACTTATCACTTTGTAATTCATTATTTTGTGTTTTTATGACAAAGATAAAAGAAGGGAATTTTCCATTGAAAAACTTTGGGTCATTACAGGAATAATCCAAAACTGAAAGAGTACCCTACAGTAGGATCATGAACTCTCTGGCCATGTCTATCCTCATTGTCACGGGATAGAAGAAGTCATAGAACGTACGCAAGAAATCGTCCCAAGCCGAAGTCCGCTGGTTCCCTCCATGCGGGACTACATCCCACCATATCATGGAAAAATCCCACAACATGTAAGTCGCGAGCTTCACCCTTATGTTTGGGGGTGTTTCTAGATGTTCGAAGATGGAAAGCATGGTTTTTAGACATGACTTTGAAGCCTGATATCCTCTATCCCCTGTGAAAGTGGGAGGATGTTGCTGCTAGAAGACTCCCGTCAGCTCTACCATAGACGGGGCAGGATGTTGAGATCCCTAGAAGGTCTGCATGAACCTCATGAAACCCTCTCTGAACTAAGCATTGACACCAGTGTCCAGAATCACTATGGGTTCCATGTCCGGAATGATCAGTAGAACTATAGGTTGTCCCTTGTCAATCGTATCAGGTGTATGGTTGCTGCCTGGTTCTTGGCGTGCAACGAGAGGACGTCATGGTGCCATAGCCCTGAAAGGTGAAAAGCACACCACATATTTTGGATTAACAAGGACAGAAAACACCAGAGTACAAAACGAGAATAGGAGAGATAAACACTTATGTTTTCAAAACAAGGCTACACGACGTGTATTTAAACTACACGACATGTTTGTTAAATCCATTTACATGGGTGTGTAACTCTGTCACCACTGGTCGTGTAACATTCCATACTACACGTCGTTTTGTCCCAAAACATGGCATGTACTTGAACCCCACTCGCCTACCTGAGTCTCTATGCATGGCAAACCTAAACGGTCCTCCTAATTCTAAACTACACAGCGTTTTGACTAAGGACATGATGTGTACTAGCAGGTTTTGGCGGCCAGTTTAGCAGTTACATGGCCAGCTACACGACTGACTCCCACACGGTTTGTTCCCAACAAAAACGGCATGTATAAGGATAGATCACACCGACCCATGTTGTTCGTGACACAGACGGTTATCCAGAAGAAAACTACATGACATGTTCTTATAACACATGGCATGTACTATACAGGTTTAGGTGGCCAGTGTAGCTGTTACATGACCGACTACACTGCTGACTCCTACACGGCATGTTCCGAACAATCACGACATGTATAAGGACAGATCACACTGACCCGTGTTGTTCGTGACATGGCTGGGTATCCAGAAGAAAACTACACAAAGTGTTATTATAACACACGGTGTGTACTAGACAGGCTCGGCGACCCGTCTAGCCGGTTACACGGCCGGCCACAAGGCTAACCCCTTACACCGGGTGTCCCAAACAAACACAGTGTTTATAGAAGAAGATAACACCGACCCGTGTTGTTTGTGACATGGTTGGGTACCTAGGAGTAAACTACACAGCGTGTTATTATAGCACACAGTGTGTACTACGCGAATTTTCTCGACCCATGTTGTCAGTGACATGGAAGGGTATACGGTTGACTACCACACGATGTGTAATTAAGGTACACAGCGTATCCCCAGAGACTCTCTGACACCCCTTGTTTTTGTCCACACAGTCAGTAACATGGTTTAAAAACTACACCATGTGTATTTATAAAGTACACGCTGTGTATTCTGGGTTTTTCCGGGCAGTTGTTCAGAAACTGCACCGAATGCCAGAAACACTGAAAAACAATAATCTATATGCCAAATTCCGATCCGCGGGGGCCCATACTCCCCGGGAATCAAAGCATGACATCATAACAATTCATATATCAAGTAAAATCACATATCATGTATATCGATCAGATCAACTATCACAAAAACATTCATAATTTATCATGACATCTAACAAAACAACATAAAATTCAAATGCACCCTAAATGGCATGGTAAAATGCATCACATGTGATTTCCTACTCAGTGAATATACGATGCATGAGATGGAACACCCTCATCTCATCAGGTTGCAACAAAATAAAACCACAATCATATAAACGGAAATAGCACAAAACATGTGTATCGCCCAACGGTGAAATATAATAAACTGTAACACTTAAAAAATGAAAATTGAAATTACAAGGTAATATAGATTTTCCTTGTACACGGGTTAATTACACTTGGGAACAATTAAGTACTAACCACCCATTTTTTCATATCCATATCTATTGTCTCAAAACATTAAGGCAATTGGAAGGAATAAAACTCCACTGATACCACTTTGTAACAACCCAAATCTGGAGTCACATAACTGGTGCCCCTTACCCAGATCGCCACATAACCTCAAGCGCGATTCCCCAAATGCCAGAGGCTTTCGACTAGCAGCGAGGGCCTTGGTGAGTCAGTGGGGAAACTATGACCTCATATGGTAAAGTGTTCAATGGATGAATAAATATAATCAATAGCGGAATCAGTAAATATCATACAACAACTGAACTAAATGTAGAAGAAATATCTGATATAATAATGATGTATAATGGTTCATGTATCTATGGAAAGCAGTAAACAAAACAACGTGTTGAAATACAAATGAAAACAAATTTATAAATGTAAACAGAAACTCCAGTAGTATCACGAGCCAAAGCCCGGTCCCATTCTCTCTAGATCCGACCAGCAATCAAGTACCTGAGGTAGAAGTAAAACAATCCCTACCTACACCTGCAACCATATAATCTGTTTGGGCCGAAAAGCAGGACCAAAACTGGGTGTGAGACTAATCCCAGTAGGCAACCACCACAAGATTTGCACGCTACAGTCAATGAGTAATATAGAAAAAGTAAAGGAAAATAATTACCCTAGTAAAAATTCTACCAATTACCATTCACATTCATTTAATTACACATATAGGGAAAACCATCAATGTTTTCTATTCCATGTTAAGCATGTAATAAAGCAGGTATCTAAAAAGTCCAAATAAACACAAGCAATATAAAACCCATGTTCATTCTTTGAATTGGTGTACTCGTCACAACCAACACTCAAAATTCACACTGACTCTCTGGGTGGATTAAACTGGTAGACCCCTATATTCCAGTAAACAAACAAGGCACATACACTCTGGGAATATCTCACGTCAATTCCCCTATGGTCTTGCAACGATAGCTTCAAACTCGATGAGGATGAAATTAAATCTAATTCCTCATGTGGTCTCGATGCATGGGTAAACTAAGAACACTCTTTGGAAGCACAATGTCCTATTCATGTAGGTCCTGCGTACGAAACTAAAACAAACAGATCCTCTAGGGAAGCATGTAATCATCTATTACCTCTTTGATCTCCCGCACCAGGTTCTCACAGATCTAAGGAGTCCAGTCATGCGTAATCGATTGTTAGCAGCCCTAAGTAAGTTAAACAACTACTTGGATAATAGATATCATACATAAAAAAATTAAACAGTAGGAAAACATGAAATTAGTGATAAAAGTAAACTAACAATTGCAATAGGGTTTTCCTCATAGGAAACGATGCCAAACAGGGGGAGAAACACCCATTGGGTGATCCTCACCATGCAACTAATAATATATTAGAAACAATTAATCAAAATATAACAAGAAATCTAAGGAAAATATATAATTGGATCAAAATCCTAGACCTAGGATACCCGATACATGGGTATCCGGCACTTTTGCAACCAAAACTAAAAGAACTTCAACGTAGGGCAAAAACCACCTACCATGATCCTTTAAGATCGATATACTTGAACCTCGGACTATGAATTGGCCTAGAACGGAGTAGATCTCTAATAACATCTAAAACGTTCATCCTTAGATAACTCACACGAGAGAAAGAATCAGGAAACGAGGCGAATGAAGAACCAAGAACTCACCGCTGCGATTCTTCTGCAATCGTCCAAATTCGTTTTGGATAACCGGTAACAGATCAGTGGCTCGGAGAAGAATCGTCCTCCTCAGACACTTTGGAAGGAATTAGGTGGAGAAGAAGATGATAATGATCATTAAGAACGAACCCAGTTCGATTAATAAAATAATAAAAGTACATGGCATGTAGTGGGTTTTTCCATACTCCTCCAAAATCGGCCTCCATGTCACCCCTACACACCGTGTGTGTGTCCCGGACACAGCCAACACACGGCTTCGAGCGGCAGAGCAGTACACGGCATATACTCTAAATGTACATGGTGTGTACTCAAAATGTACACGCCTTGTACTCCAAAAATTTCCAGATTCTCTATTTTTCGATAAAAATCCCATAAAAGAGATCCGTACCAGAAACTGAAGCTCTGGGATCTTAAAATTTATTGGCCTTCTTTTTTATTTCACCTATGTTAAGGTGACCATGAATTAATAATTCTCTTTTTATTTCAATTTAATCGACAATTTCATACACATTTATCTTTGCCAAAATTCAAAATTAACACAAACCATTTCCCTTTTTTGTGAACTTATTATCATAATCATTACCAATACTTTCTCACACATAATTTATTTCATTCTTTTTCATCCACCTTTGCACAAAATCTTTCCATTTAGATTTAATATTACCATGAATTTTCATATATGCTACACCTTTCATATATCTCATGAAAAAAACTCCTTTATGCAACTCATCATACATATTTATGGTTCATCATGAAAAATAGGGATTTGTAGTTTCTTCCATAACAATTTCATTAAAATATATGGATACCAATAAAAAAAACTTCATTCTTCCACATTGCATGATACTTTTTGAACACCTTATTTTCACACAACTTGTAACTCTCACTGTTCAAATCTCTTAATTCAATTAAAAATTTTATTATTGAAAACATGGTTTGTGAAAGATCATGATTGTATATAGTGTAAATTTACACTATTAGGTTATTTCTAAAACTCCTCACACAAATATTGAACTATTTAGAAAATTGTTCATTGAGTGGTAGAATAGGTTTTCCAAGAATTGATTGTAAACTCACAACCTCTAATTCTTCAAACCACAAAAATAATGTGTGCCTAGTAAATCATAAACCATAGTGATTCATAAATCACCTTAAATCATAAAAACTCATGTCATTCGTGAGGTAGGAGATCACAAATAATGATCTCATCCTTGTTATTTATAGGAAACTACTCACCGACCTATAATGAGTGCACTTCCTCTATTCAAATGAAACTACCATGGTTTTATGACACAATTAAAAAAATCTCAAAATATTAAATTTTCAAACAATGATCATGTTTCAATCTGTTCAAAATTTAAATCATGAAATCAAATCAACATATTATTTCAATATAATTCAGATCATCATAATACTCAAACGCTGATTAGAAGGCTATATTGGATATTATATCGATGTCTCTAAGAATATTCCAAAGAATAAAATCGTTAAGGGATCTAGATGTAAAAGAAAAAGTCAATTATTGATTTGACAACCTAGAATTCTTAGAAAATAGATCAAATAATTCAAATCATAGTGATTTTATTAGGAAACTATGATTAAAAAAATAAACTGATCAGCAGACCACATTTTATATAGCATTAAAAAAACATGAAACTACATCCAAACAGAACATATCTACCCACTCCCTTATAATAAAATATACAATATCCTCAACTCAATATCTTTTATTCCTCCTCCTATGATACCAGCCTATGCCAGTTCTTGATGGAGAGCTATAGCTCCCACATCTACCGCCATGCCGCCCGAAATGGTTTCTACTCTGCCAAAACTATATTCTTCATGTATGTGTTCCCCCTATTCCCTAACAACAATATTCCACATGTTAGCTGGATGGTTGGGGTATATCTCATCGACCCACACAGTGGTGTGTGTTCCATCATTGACTAGCTGGCCAAAGGGCCCATATATTATTTTGTATAATGACCCTTTAAAAATTATTTTTCCCTAATCCAATCAATAGGAAATTCAAAAACACCCATATAAAATATAATATTTCTTAGGATACTCCTTAAAATCTTTTAAAAATTTTGAATCCATTAGAAAATTTTTACGAACATATGACTAACTCTATAATCATCACATTTAAAACCTTAAACACATTGCATTATTCCACCAAACATTTAATGAAAACAATTATAATTCTTTGGAAACTTAAATATCCCCCTTTTTATTTTTTTCAATGCTTAAATTATGTTAATTTGTTTATATTTCTTTGTACCCCTTATTGGAAATGAATAAAAAGGTAACCTTATGGGTTCAAAAATCAAACTTATTCACTATTTTTAATGAATTAAATCTCACTCATCAATTGAAATTAACTTTTAGTTACTCAACTTTATGTTTATGTAGGATATCCTAGTGTAAAAAATGAGAGAGATTTTATCCAATAATAAAATAAATACAAATCATATTATTGTTATTCAAATATCTAAAATATCACAAAAAATCATCTTAGGGAATAATATCAACAAGATTTATAATATAACTCTTTCCCACATCTCTAAAAAGGAATCATAATGTTCATGTGAAAAAACAAATAGATTCCAATTTAAAATATAGTTTAAAAGTATGTGTGTTTTCATCATTAACAAATGACTGTGGAAATAATTAACATCTTTAAATCATCAATCCCCCCATAAATGGATGCACCCCTCAACTTAGATTCTATATATGTATTTATAAAATCATTTAAAAACATGGAATAAGGAGGAACATATTTGATCCGTATAAATAACGCTCATAATGGGAGCTACCTCTCTTATTCCTTTTCCCCTTCATCCTGATAAACTCTTATTTTTTACATTTATTATTCTTCCCTTTTTTGTTAAGAGTATCATGCAATTTTTTATGTCATTCCCTATGTGTCTACACATTTCATATTTTGTAATTATCATGTTATTATATATTTTTGATTTTATACATCATTAAATTATTCATATGTCAACATTTTCTCTTCTTTTTCTCTAAAAATATTTTGATCTTTTTCAAATCGTTTCAGCTTCCCAAACAATACACTTGTTTTTGTGACTTTCTTCTATAATTGAAATTTCTTCTCATAGTCCTTATGTGGAACTTGACATCATAAAAAAGTCTACATTTTTTATCTTTGGGACCTTATTAAACACATCTTCAATATAAATAATTTTTTATATACATTTCCACTATATATAAAGTCTTAATAACATGATTCTATTACTGATAATCTAATCATTTCATCACCACATTATTAAACTACGATTCATGCTTTTAGGGTTGTGTCATTTTATACTATCATGAATAAGCATTATCATAATGCAGTCCACAACACCAATTGTAGAATCTGATCCTTGATCTTCTATAATGGTATAAATTTGACTCAGAAGATTATAATTGTTTCTTTTTCAAAAACTATGTATATATCTACTTAGGAATAAATATTTTGGCTGAATAAGTTCATTTTTTGTGACAATTGTTTTATAATTTTTTCTATTGGTCTATTTAGGGTCAATCTTTTTTTCAAACATACATAATTAGGAAAACAACATATACAATCAGAGTCATTGGATTTAGAGTCAATATTTTTCTCTAAATCCTTCTTCTAATAAAATTTAAGAGATTGTCCTTTAATGTAAATATTATTTGTAAATTCTTCATTTATCTTATTAAACGAACATTGAGATTAAATATAGATTGATAGTGTCTCGGATAATTCTTCCACTTTCTCACCAAATCATTCTATAAGATCATTCAACATCTTTTTAAATTTAGGTAATTTCAAAGGGTTCTGTTTATTCTTTTGAAGAAATAATAAATAATCATTATCAAGATCTTACATTAAACGAGTTTTAAAATTTTATTCAAACTCATCTATTCTGTTATTATTTTTTTCTTATATAATTTATATGAATCACCTATTTGTTAACACATTCTTATTCCGAATGAAGACCATGGAAATTTATTTCTTTATATTTTTCATTGATTTTTTCCGTCACATATTTTATACAAGAGTATATTTAGTATTTTAATTTAACATACATTCCAAAAAGATCATTCACCCACAAAACACATTCAAATGAGTTTCTATATTTCATGGATTTACTGATAAATCTCATTTTATTTTTAAAATATATGTCCTCTTCTGACACACAACATGATGATGTAAATTCATCTATTAATATGATCATGAAATTTATATTAGTGGAAGAAAAAATCGTCTTATGTTTCATCCACATCATGTTACAATACCTTTTATATTCTTTAACTCATTCAGTATTATAAAATTTCTTCTTATTCTTCTACTTTTTCTTTTTATGTGATTTCTCATTTTCATAATCAGATTCATATTCATCCATTTTCATAGAATAATTTATGGAAAAATTTCCAATTCCATTACATTAAAATCATTTGGGTAGTTTATTTACATTTAAATTAAATTTTACCTTTTTGAAACCTCTATATATATGGGAAAATATTTCACTAAGAAATTCATAAACAACATAATCATTAGAATCACATCATTCCTAAACATCCACTCCTTTGAATATTCCATTACATATTTCCTCAAATGACATCTCTTCTCTTGGACATTTTTTGAATATTGTCACATTTATCATTTCATAATATATATTAGGATAATTTAGTTCATCCAATAAAATCTCATCAATCTCTTCTAGTGTGGAAATCATTGATTCAATGCTATTTTGGACATTTCTCATATACTTTTTCAGTATATTAGAATCATCTAACTTCTTTAAAAAATATCAAATGTTGAGTATTATTTTATTTAATCATGTATATTAGTCTAGAATCAATTCATTACTATCTACATTGTTAGCTTAAAAATTTATTTCCCATATTTACAACGTGTAATTTATATAATTAATATTTCCTTTCATAATAACTTCTTATTTAGTCCCATATCTCCTTGGTAGTTTAGAGACCCTTTTATTTGCTGTAAAATAATTCAGATAAAACCATGAAGATTGAATTCTGAGCCATCACATAAAATTACTTTTTTTCTTTTGTATTATTGATTCATAATAACATCATAATTAATATGATGGAAAACTACTATTGATGCATCTATCACTTCCAGGCCATGTGATAAAAGGTACGGAAGCATCATATTCATCAAACTATGATATTTAATTCCTTCAAATGTATTAACTCCTGATTATTTTACTAAATTCAAACTCACCATTATTCAGACTATATTATAGAACTTCAAAGGGAACCTTGTCCTCTAATAGCAATTCAAGTTTCCAAGGATCAGTTATATACCACTGGGGGTGAATCAGTGGTGTAAAATTTTTTTTTTAATTTAACATATATGACTATTGAATGTCTCAATAAATATTTATATTTATAAAATTATCTATTCAAGTAAAAAACAAATTATACCGAAACACACAAGGAGTTTTACAATGTTTGACACTAAGACCAAAAAACATGTTTTAACCAATAATCAACCCTAGTAATATATTATTCACTATATTGAGACGGTTACAAGTAGGGAAAGCTGTTATCCCATCAACATTGTGTACCATAGTGTCCCAATCTAGAGTCCCAATAGATTTTACATGTTCCCACCTACACTAGTAACTCTGGAGTCACACAGGAGGATCATTATACCTCATACCAAATTTATTTCTAGCACTCCATCGACCTAATACAGATTCCCACTGGAGACTTACACATCTTCAATGTCCCTCTGAAGACTTAACTACCTTGAGTCACATAATATTTTATACACTATTATAATGATCTTATAATATTCCCATATGGGATTACTGGAATTAATTTCTAGTTTACATTTCATGTTCCATATCACTGAATATGGACTTGCTCAAATATTTTAAGTCGATAATTAAAAATATATTATTTATTACAATTATTCTTGGGTATGAAATAATTCATCATCTGAAGAACCCACTTCAATAAAAAGTAAAAAATCGGCTACAAAAATATTGCAAAACACTCATAGAACTACTTCCTATGAATTAAAATCAAGCACACTATACACTAAATAATAAATATAAAATTCAAGTGAAATTTTCATCCATTATTCTGGTATTTAAAACATTTCCTAGACTTCTATTATTTATCATGTTAGTATGTGATCCTGCGTTAATTTATGTAAGAATATTTAATATGGATCCTCAATTTCATAGACATTGACATTTCAAACTCTCACAATTGACAAACACAATTTTTAATCTTGTGCAATTACTATTGTACTCATTTTCTAGATTTTCTCACAAAAACCATATTCATTATTTTTCATTAACCATTTCCCATAATTGTTTATTCCAATGTAATTGTATCATTCATGTTTAAATACACTGCACTATTCATTTATCTCATGTTAACAACCCCTTCACACAATCCATCAGCCATATTTGTGGTTTATCATGCAACCCCATGGTGTAATGTTTCATATTCAAAATAATATTAATATTATGTGGATTCAACTCTAATTGTTTTTTTTTTCAAATTTTTGTGATGCCTTATCCCCAGTTTATTTTGGCTCAACTAAAAAACCCCCACATTAAAAATATTTTATAGCATGTAAAAACATTAATGGGTATTAATATGGTTCATGCAAAATATTCATGTTATAAAGTGTATGTTTTTAATGTTAATTTATTTTCCAAAATATTCTAGAAAATAGTGAGATGTGCAGAACCCATTTCATCTTGAGGTAGTAAATGTTTTTCAAACATAGATTTTATTCTCATGGACTTCAATTCTTCTTCCCATAAAAAAAAGGTGCACCCAAAAATTCATGAACCTGGACAATTCTCGACACTCTTTTTCTAAAAAATACGCAGATCTACTATGATATAATGAAACACTACAATTTATCTCATTCATGGTATTTATATGAAACAAATCGCTGACCCAGATCATGTGAACTGTCTCTCTTTAGGTAAAACAACCACTTTTCAATGACAATACCATCATAATCTCAAAATATTATTTTTTTCCCAAAGTGATTTTGTCTCTGCGTATTCATCATTTATATAATGAAAAATATCACTATATTATTTATATAGGATTCCTAATGTCAGAAGTATCAAAAGATGATCAGAATGTTAAGGTAGAGATTCTATCTACATTTCCATAAAGCTTCGTACATACAGAAATCATCAGGATGCTTAGGGTTTAAGAAACCCTCAGTTGAAGATCAAACAGTCTTGATTAATAATTGAAATGATCAGATAGTTTTGAGCTCAACAATTAATTAATATGGATACATTAAAATATTGGAAGCAATCGGATGGAAATTATTTATCCGCAACTAAATTATTTGATCCCATAATGGAAATTCTGATGGCTGGAAACTCCCTTATATTACAAGCTACAACATACTCAGGTCAATAACTTATCTTCATACACAACAGGTATGAACCCTTAGCTTTTCATGCGGGCACACTCATTTTCCCACCTACATCATCATGTATCCTCGCATGGTGACTACTCTTCCACTGTTATATTACTCACTTTGGTGTGCCCCATATTCCCTAGTAATACCATACCCTCATGCATGCAAGCTGGATCATGTTAATAATAAAACATTCTCAGACAGCACTCATGAAGTAATTATTTCATTAATTGATTTACAATATAATAAAGGTTAATAAAATTAATAGTATCATATTTTTAGTTCTTTAAGGATATAAAATAATTCTATATATTTTTATGACTTCTATTGTATATAATAAAATACGTTTTTTAAATATTACTTTTTTCATATGGTTTTCAATGTCGACGTATTAAATAGTTTCAAAATTAAACATAATGATATTTCTTGGGATTCATATTTTATTAAATTATATGAAAATCATATAAATAATAATTAACAAAATATTTGGTAATATATTTTAAAAAATTCATTCTATATGAATTTATATTTCCTTTGGAATCATTTAGATCTAGAATTGTCTTATTGGAGTTTATTATTTTAGGAAATTCTATAGGTTCTCATCGCTTAAATTATAAAAATAAACCTCATACATAACTTAGTGGCACAACATTAATACTTCTAGATAATACAACCCAAAAATGTCTATTCTAAAATTCCCAATCCTAATTATAGTGGATTTCCCTATAAATACTACCCTTATATATATTTGGAGAATATTTAATGGTGTCATTACAAAAAAGTAGTAATCGCTCTAATTGATCAATTTTTTTTATAATATCAATTACCTAATATAAATATATTATATGAATTATAAAATAGTAAATTCAGTATAGTAAAAAGTTTAGAGTGTTGTTATTATTATTGAAACCCTCTTATACAACATCTTTCCCATAAAAAAAGAATTTAATGTTTTTCTCATGTGTTTTTTTGACTTACATTCCCAACATAGAGAAACAATTCATTTTGAATCACCATATTGTATGGATGGGTATTATCATGTTGCTACTATTTAAATATTAATATTATTACATAATAATATATTTATACTAATATTATCATGCTTATGTTCTAACCATCTAACCTTTTATAAATGTTTACTTAACTCATGTGTACGTATCGACTTCCATCTTCGCAATGTGATGTCACTTGATTTTAATTCTAATTTCACATGAATGGTAATAAGGATTATTTTTATTTATATATATGAAATATTTTATATAATAACTATTAATCAATTTTTAATTATTATTTATCTTTCTATCATTCCATTAGTTAAAAAAATACGATGTCCATGCGTGCATATAGACTACCATCTCTATGAATAGTCTGATTCTTTTTTCAAGAATTAAATTTCATAAATAATTAAAACAATGTATATAAAGAAATTTTTTAGAATTAAAAATATTATTTAAAATATGGTACCATGATCACATTATATGTACATAATCTATCAATCCAAAACATAGTTGTAAAATGAAGTCATTATAACAGAAAACAGAGATTTAAATAAGAAATTATTATTATACAAATTGTATGATTTTTCAAATATATAATAAATATGATGATAGATTTGAATATATGTAATAATATTATACCAATACTTATTTTCTATATATTATATTTTATTATGAATGATTATTTTCGATACTTGAGGTGTGGAATTTTATCCCACTTTTATTTTTCCCGGGAAAATGTCTTAGACACAACTTATTTATTTTCAGTGGTATATATAATTCCCACTAATTAATCATAATATCCATATTTAAAATTTAAAATTTATATAAATATACATTTTTTATTTTATTCATGATATTTGAATTCAAATTTTACCAAAAGTGGTAACAATTTATTTCACAATTGCATCATTAGTTGGGATTATTTATCTTTATGTCTCACTTGAAAAATATATCTCTCCCATGTAAACCATTCACATAAATTGATTCAGAAATATTTATATTATTATCTAATAAATATTTCATGTTTTTTAACCCATGTTTTAAATTTTACAAAAAAATTTAAACATGATTTTTCTATCTGTTTGAATGAGGTAATTTTTTACATTTTCAACAACAAATATTGATGGAATTTATTTTTCAACTTACACCACATGAGATAATTTTCTTTTAGTAATGAATCCTTATTTTATTAAATCATACAATTTAATTTGACAGGGTTCATTTCAAATAAAATTTATTCCAGTTTGATTTCAAGTATTTTATAATAAAAGAAATTATTTCATAATGTAATGGTTCTTTCTCTTGAGAATTTTTTCAAGTGATATTTAAAATAATTATTATATATAAGTTAAATGCTATGTTGATAAATAATATTTATTTGTTATATGTTCTAATGATACCATGTTTATTCTTTTTCTGGATGGTTTATGTTTATGAAGATTAAATGCTAATGAAACCCCTCCATTTTGTGTATGTTATACATTGATGAATTTTTTTTCCATCAATGAGTTCTGATAAAATGAATGTTTTTTGATTGTGTGTAACATAAATGTTTGAATTTAACTATTTTATATGTGGTACCAGTATCTACCACCAATACATTGTGTAAATATTTAAATCTCATGAGGTAAATATACTTGGTGTGAACTTAATTGTGAGATCACAATTTTATTTATAGTAATGGTTTTCATTTCCATAAATTTATTTTTTTCACCTAGATTTCATGCATATAAGATTTTGTTCAAGAAAATAATTTATTTAAATAAGAATATTTATTTAAATTTTTACATGTCCATATACTTATGTGTTATTATGATATCATGTGCATAAGATAAAGTGTTAACTTATTTGTATTTATAAAAGATCACTATGTTAAATGATTATTTGATTATTGTAATTTCATTTTTTATGTCAATGTTACACTATAATGTCTTATGTATCATGATTCAAGTACTATTAATGTATTTTTTAATATTAATCCTTATTATATGACTCAATATTATGAATCAATGTTATGAATGGGGTATATCTCAAATGGTATGTTTGGGATCTCACAAAATTATTTTCTGGTTAAGAATATTTGATTATTGATATCTATCCTATATTTCATTACTGTGTAGATAAGCTCACCCATTTCATATGTTTCCATTAAATAGATTATGAATAATGTTTTTAATTAGTGTATGTATATGTATGAATCCGACCATTAATAAATTCAGGATATGATATTTATTTTATTGAAAAACTTGTTTATTTTTACAAGATATGATTCGGTTGTTACTAATTCTCTATTACTCTAAACATAATAAATCATTTATGATGAATATGTAAAAATATTTACATTTATTTGGAATGTTTTTTTTGGTTTAAATGTTTTCACGTATTTTATCAAATATTGAGATGGAATGATTATTTTAAAAAAATGAATGAGGGATTGTAGATTACTGTTCGTTAGATTTGGTATCACAGTTCAGTTTAGTAGATCTATTGTTTTGTTGTTTTAATGAGTTTTAATATTACTATTTTGGATAAAATAATGGGTATATATGTTTTAGATTTATCTTAATTTCAATACAATATACAATCCTTTGTAATTTTTACGTTGTTTAATATTGAGGCGACTAATTATATTTTGGTTGACATTAAATTCTAAGGTATATGTAACACTTAAATTTACAATGTGAAAAACATTTTTTAGGAAGAATTACACTTTAATATTTATAAATAATTTAAATGTTATAGATAACCATTAGGTATTAAATGATTTTGAGTTTTATGTAATTTTGAATGATAACATTTTTAGAACAAAATTGAAAGGCATGATATAGCCTATAAGGTTAAAACATCTCATTATTCTTGAATATTTTTTGTTTATTTTTGAGAATGCTTATAATTTTTTTGTATTATTATAAGGATAATACGAATATATTTTCTGAATAATGTTATACCTATTATATGGCTGACAACCCTTCACATTTGAGAATGTCGCTTGGATTGAACCTACAACTGAGCAGAAAGGTTGGTGCATCACCTACCACTATCCTATGTGATGTCCCAATTAGTATTATTTATTAATTTTAGTAAACCTATATGATGGGTATTGGTTATGATTATTATAGTAATAGATGTTTTATGTGACTCCCTGACCCCAGTTACCCAGAGTCGGTGCATTATTGCGTAACATTGGCATGATCACAAATGATCAAGTCTCGAAATACCGATTAGTTTAGTAGCCTTAGAAACACTAGATACATTCATAAATGTTACATTACGTCATAAAGTGAAAAACTACAATAAAAAAGTCTCCATAGTCCACACTCATATCCTCTTCTGACTATCCCTGCTGGCCATTCATAAAATACTTCTTCACATCCTAGAAAATATTAAAACATTGAAAGGGGTGAGCTTAGATGCTCAGTAAGGATAGCAATATTGTGGAAGCATTCATAAATAAACATTAACATTTAAGCCAATGTATGACTAAAACAAAATCCTTTTTAACTTGAACTTCAACATAATATGGAAAAAGTAAAATGTGATAATGCCATTTACTTATTCACATGGATATTCTACTGGTCGAATAATCACATGCAATATCAATAACAACTTTCATATTGATGGAATGCATAATGATAGACTATCATAACAACATATCCAAGGCCTCGTGCCAGGAAACTATTTTTTCTCATGAGACCTACCGATGCATCGAGGAGCTATAGCGGGCTCCACTAGTCACTTATTAAGTCCAATGCATTCCTAATATGACCAGGTTTAAACATATCATGAACCATAACCTTATTGTATCACATAAAACACGCATAATGGAAACATATGATTTCCGAACTTCAATCACAAGATATCAATAAAACACATTGATATAATAAAAACATTATCAAAACCATTTTCAATACCAAAATAAAAGAAAAGTAAAACATGGTATTTATTTTTCTTTTAAAAAAAGTTATGGCCTATAGAGGAATCTGAAACTCAAATAATAGTCACGGTGACGGAGAAGTCGTTGTCACCGTATACGTAAGAAAAAACATTTCTATTGTCGTTTAGTAAAAACGCTTTTTATAAGAAGATTCCTTTTGAATAAAAGTAAAAGTCAAAGGGGTTTATACACCGTATAAATGAAAGTTGTGTATAAAACCAAATATGCCTCAATGAAAGGAGATTGAGATGAAGTCCTTACAAAGATCATTTTTAAAATAAAATAGATATATTATGTGTATTCACTATAAGTACACATAAAGAAAGTACAAATACAATATAGGACATAATAATATCATCACATAATTTGAAAGTAGGATTTTAACACCAAGAATGGAAATTAGGATAAGAAGTTCCCTTACCTCGTGTCCGAATTTATTCGACCGTTCATTAACCTACTAAATAAAAAAATATAGTTAATTTTTACTTGATTAAGAACCTTTTTCAATTTAATTATTCCTTTTATATTACTTATTCCCATGTTATGAACATTATGTAATTATTTACGTTAATAACGATCGTTTTGTCGATCATGGGTACTTGAGTCAAAAATAAACTTCTTATAATAACAAGTTTTTTATGTGGTGAAATATCTATTATATACAGAGTTATATTCATGATGTAGATATAATATATATCATATATATCCAGTATATACATGCATTTATAATATTACATAACATTTATAGGTAAGAAATGAAATGCACCGTTCATGGAGACAGTAAGCCGTACGTACGCATGAACGCTACTTTCATTTCTATTTAGTATTTAATGGAATGAAATTAAAATTATATAAAGTTAAAATATAATTCCAGTATAATATAATGTATAATACCCTTCATTCCATCCTTTATACATCCCACATATGGCATTAACGATTCAAATCACTTTGAGGGGGTGGTAGTCCGCACTTTCTAAAAAGAAAAAATATCGCGTTTACCCATAATGGAAACCATAAAGTTAAGACATAAATGAGAAATACATAAGTTTAAGTAAAACACAAACATATTATATATCGTATATAAATATAGTGGCATCTTAATGGCCACCTTTTATGGTGTTATATGAGTGTTGAACAATCATCGTTTCGTGAGGCAGAAATTCGTCATCCACAGAAACAGTAGGTTCTTTAACCATTAGATGTATTTTTGTGTAAGTGTATCTCTAATACTTCTTATAACAAAATCCTAGTATATTTATTATACTGGTGTTGTTACAAAATAAATTAATAAAAATATTTTAGGGGCTTGGAGAAGCAAAATAAAAAAAATAACATAAGAGAAGACATTACGTTAAAATCGGGTACCTCTTTTTGATTTGAGCCAAAGGCTTCCTTGGGAAGAGTTTTTCACAATGTGAGGCTTCTAGGTGTAATATAGGGAAGTTGGGAGTGTATTTTGGCAGAGGTTGTCCGTGCAAAATGGCTTGACAGTGTGAATATGGTGGTAGAGGTGGGGGCTTTTATAAGAGGAGAGAAGGGGCACTCTTGGAATGATTAAAATGTTAGTTTATTATGAAATGATTTTAGGATTCTAAAGGTCCCAAAATTATATTTTTCTAGGATAAGGTGATAAGGGTTCGAAATCAACTCCTCCAATTGGTTTTTGACAAGTGTATGCCTTAGAATTTACATTATCTTTTCATTTTATTTCAATCGTTAATTAATGAGGTAATCGCTGCATCATTATTGTGTCATAATCATTTTAATTTATTTAATGTCTAAAAATTATAAAAAAATATCATGATGTAGGAAATCATTTTAGCTCTCTAATGAATATTTATAGTCAAAAATATGACTTTTATAACCCAATTTAATAATTGTTTTAGTAAAAGAACTCATGTTTGTGACATTTTTATTTTAACATTAAATAAAAAGTTTTTAATGTCATTTTCGTTCCAAAGTGGATCCATTGGGTCCCCAAGTTGACCCATGGATTTTCTTGGTCTTCCATGACTCATCCAATAGGGGTAGGACAAGTGTAAATTTAATTTCATATTATTATAACATTATCTTTACCTTAAATTACACTAATTACCTTTAATCGCGATTAATTAAACTTAGAAGTTACTATTCACGAAAAAAATTATTTGAATCCCATTGAACCTAATTTTACTTCCTAATGACAACCATGTATGCTGGATTTTTGAAAATAAAATCACAGAACTGGTAATATTTCATTTAAACGAAAAATTAGTTTTTAACTACCAATTAGTGGTTTCACTATTCATCAAAAATTTAAGTTGTTCAGAACAATGCCAAAATTTCACCCTAAGCTATAATTGATATTCCGAATTCAAAAATGATTTCTATTTTATGAAATTACAAACATAAAAGTTTCATTAATTAATTTTATAATTAATTCTCGTTGTCACAACAAATAGCGTGTTTTTAAGAAACAATATATATCAAAAGATTGGCAATTGTTTATGTCCAATTATCAAAGTGAAATTAATTCTACTGAACACCGTTGGATAAAATGGTAAAAATATATTATAATTATAATTTAAAACGACTAAATAGTATAATTTATCATTATAAATTATTCTGATTAAAAAAGTTGTTTTCAGTATTTTTCACTATTCATAAAAAAATTGGAAGTTCTCAGAAAATTACAAAAAATTCAACATAGGATAATTTCGATATTACGAATACAAAAATGAAGTCCATTTTGAAATATAAAATATATATAATTTCAAAAATTGGGTATTACTATTCATAACTACTACTTTGATTGGTCACTATGTGTTAGAATCTCGAACTTGCGTACAATGCAAGCTATTGCATTATTGAAAGAGAAGCGTATCGTGGAAGTTCGGGGTGTTACATTCTCCCCGCCTTCAATAAATTGCATCATCACAATTTGAAATTTTTCTTTGAAAATAAAACGTTGAAAATAGAAAATATCAATGTGGAAAACACACATCGGAAATAAGGTTAATAAAAATATAACATTAAAAGAAAGAAAGATAAGTACAAAGGTCACCCGAGAGAGCTCATACTAGGATTCTATGAAAATATGGATATAGAAGAAAAACAAACCATCAAGTTCTGATAGAGATTTGTAGAAAACTTTATTAGGAGAAAGTTAACCATAAGAAAATGAAAAACTTGTGATTGGTTAAATGGTCATTGAATCCCCAGTTGGAAAAGTTAACCGACAATGTTTTTGTTTTAAATTACCTTTTATAAAGTAGAGTAATTTATTTAGGAGATTTACTAAGAATGTAAGGGAATATACATTCTTGTCATGTAGACTTTCATTTTTACCACAAACCCATCTTTCACTCTAAAAGGTAATAGAACTCAAAAATATTCTATTTATCATAACTGTATATGGTTACAAATATTAACACATACCATTTAGATAAGGAAATTTTTTTTCTAATAACTAGGGACTTCCTGTAGGCTAGTGGTAGGTAAAAAAGTCATGTCGCACTGTGGTTGTGGGTTCCATTCCTACAGCTTTGTCTGACGCGACATGTTGTCCCCCAACCTGCAGGTTGTTCTTTTCCTTAAACTATAGTATTCCAAAAATAAGCATCATAAATGTTTTAACCATAAACAATACAATCCAATGTTCAACTTAATCCATTCCATCCGTTATAGTTATCAAAAATACCTCTGTTTCACGGGCTGAGCGTCTCAGCATAGCGGTTCGCCCGTGCGGCACCCCAACCCCCTCCAAGGCGGGTGGGGTTCAGCCGTCCAGCTCTTCATATGTGAGGTTCACTGGTTTCGTCCTGCCATGGACTCATCAGGAGAGTGGCCCCAACTCCCAACCAGTGGTGTCAAGGTTGACACGCACCATCATCCTCTTTGTCGGGGAGACTCTCATCTCTTCGATAGGGACTAACCAGATGAACCGCATCTTTGATGTTCTTGCTGGTGTGGTACAAGACCCCCATGATTGGGTCGTGAAATTCTCTGACCACCATTCCATGCACTCCCTCGTGCATGCAGGATCGTGACCTTCTGTGTGTCCGCGACTGCATCCAACTAACCGGTTACCAAGCATGGCCTCAGGGGATGCTCATCCTTATCGTCGGTATCAATGGCCCACCCACTCTCTGGGTCGCAAACCACCGTGGTCCACCCTCTCTCTCAGGGTCGAAAACCACCTCCATGAGACCCACCCTTCATAGCGGCATCTCTGCCTCTGAATTCTCACAAGCGCGACCTTCACGTCGTACCATCTCCGCATGACACCCCGGGACTCCGCTCCCACCACCAAGGTCCATCCGGTAGCATTCCGCAACACCACGAGGAACATTCCCTCTGATACCACTTGTCACGGGCTGAGCGTCTCAGCACTACAGTTCGCCCATGCGGCGCCCCAACCCCCTCCAAGGCGGGCGGGGTTCAGCCGTCCAGCTCTTCATATGTGAGGTTCACTGGTTTCGTCCTGCCATGGACTCATCAGGAGAGTGGCCCCAACTCCCAACCAGTGGTGTAAAGGTTGACACGCACCATCATCCTCTTTTTCGGGGTGACTCTCATCTCTTCGATAGAGACTAACCATATGAACCGAAACTTTGATGTTCTTGCTGGTGTGGGACAAGACCCCCATGATTGGGTCATGACATCTGTCCAGAATTTCTCTAAAAGGTCTCTAAAATCTAAAATCAATTGTATCATCAGATTCCTCAAACAATGTAATGTTTCTTTTATTGTCACATATTAAAAATATGATTACCTTAATCATATTAAAACCATAATGAAATCAAAAAGTACTGCAGTACAATCCTTATATATATCACATTATTCTTATAACCAGAATATAATCTGTGAGTCCAAAAGAACCAATACATTAATTATTCCACTTCAACTAGAGTAATAGCTTAATATTGTCCTTGATCCTTTGGCCTTTTCTGGGTTATGTTTTCCTGATAATTAGGACATTCATTTTCATAATGCCCCATTTCCCTAAAATTGTAGCATTCAACATTTATAGCCTCTTTCTTTCCCTTGCAATCACGAGCCTGGTGACCTTTTTCTCCACATTTATAACAAACTCTCATTCCATTTAGGCAAGTACCGAGGGGATTCATCCCACAATTATCGCATAATGGAAAATCCTTATTTTCCTTTTTCCCTTTATCTGTCTCTTGCTCCACCGTTCTCTTCTTCTCTTACTTTACTTTATTGTCATAATATCGAGAGAATTCATTTTCTGTCTTGATAGAACACGAGACTATATCCTTGTACGTTGAGAAGGTTTGTGAGACTAGTTCTCGAAGAAGAAATGGTTTTAACCCATCATAGAATTGATCAATATTACTTATTGGGTTACTTATATAATCTACAGCATGCCTTTCTAAGTTTGTAAAGTTGGCCTCATACTTTGCGACATTCTCATCCTCCTTTTGTCTCAGATTCAGAAATTGTCTTTCCATATTGGCTCGAGGGTCGTAAGGATAGTATTTCTATAAAAAAAGATCATTGAACTCCCTCCATTCCATATTTGATACATCATCATATTCCTTTTTGTTTTTAATCAATGACCACCATTGATCAACATCTCTAGTGAGGCGGTAAACTGCCATGACAACTTTCTCCCTTTCACTACTCCCCAAGGCGTGGAATATTTTCTCTAAGGATTTTATCCATTGATCAGATACTAATGGATTTATACCCCCATTAAATGTTGGTGGTTGTTGCCTCATGAAGTGGTCTAACATTGATCCTCCACGTTGCGGATCAGGGTGCTCCATACGAGTAAGGTTATTATTCATAACCTGAGTGAGTTGTCCCAATATGGTAATAAGTTGATCAGCACCAGTTGTATCTCCAGATCCACAATAATTATCTTGAGAAAGAGGGAAATCCCTACACGGAGTGCGTGCATTGATACGATTTCCATTCCTTCCACTGGGCGCCATTTCTACACAATGGCATAAACTAGATTAGTTTATGAATCAAAAAACATAATTCCATACTTGTAAAATATGTCACATAAATTGAACTATTTATGGATATAATCCATAAAAATGTTTTCTTTGAGGAAATATATACTCATAACCCTTCATAGTGGTTTTTAAAGAAAATGAGAGTTATCCTAAGCATATCCCTCAGGAGTGTCATTAACAAGAGTGCAGCAAGGCCCATTGTCATGCACCAGTTCCCGTTCGAGTCTAGCTCAAAGCAGTGTTTCCGAGTTTTACCCCTAGGTACATCTGTGCCAGAGCCGCCTCTACCTGCTCGTATCTAGACAGGGATGTATTTCTTGGAAAAATCACAACATCTTTATGATACCAAAATTCTAGGAAGTTCTTCTATACTAATCCTCAAAGTCTATCTTTGGGCTATGTGCTCTAATCCGAGTATATCTAAATCTATCTTCCAAGGTTAGTACTAAACTACATCTGATACCAACTGTAACGCCCCAACCCCAGTTACCCAGAGTCGGTTCATTATTGCGTAACATTGGCATGATCACAAAAGATCAAGTCTTGAAGGACCGATTAGTTTAGTAGTCTTAGAAACACTAGATACATTCATAAATGTTATATTACATCATAAAGTGAAAAACTAAAATAACAATGTCTCAATAGTCCACACTCATATCCTCTTCTGACAATCCCTGCAGGTCATTCAGAAAATATTTCTTCACATCCTGGAAAATATTAAAACATTGAAAGGGGTGAGCTCAGATGCTCAGTAAGGATAGAAATATTGCGGAAGCTTTCATAAATAAACATTTACATTTAAGGAAATGTATGACTAAAACAAAAGAATTTTAAACTTGAACTTACACATAATATGGAAAATGTAAAATGAGAAAATGTATTTTACTTATTCACATGTATATTCTACTGGTCGAATAATCACATGCAATATCAATAACCACATTCATAATGATGGAATGCATAATTCCAGACTATCATAACCACGTAGAAAAGGCCTCTTGCTAAGACCACAAATAATATTTTTTCAAGGCCTCGTGCCAAGACACTAGTTTGTCTCATGAGACCTACCGATGAATCGAGGAGCTATAGCTGGCTCCACCCATCACTTATTAAGTCCAATGAATTCCTCATATGAACAGGTTTAAACATATCATAAAACATAACATAATTGTATCACATAAAAAACGCATAACGGAAACATAATATTTCCATACTTCAATCACAATATATCAATACAACACATTGATATAATAAAAACGTTATCAAAACCATATTCAATACCAAAATAAAATAAAAGTAAAACATGGCATTTATTTTTCTTTTTTTTAAAAATGTTACGGCTTATAAAGAAAGACGAAACTCAAATAATAGTCATGGCGGTGGAGAAGTTTTTGTTGCCGCATACGTAAGAAAAAACATTTATTTTGTCGTTTAGTAAAAACACTTTGTATAAAAAGATTCCTTTTTAATAAAAGTCAAAGTCAAAGGGGTTTATACACCGTATAAATGAAAGTTGTGTATAAAACCAAATATTCCTCAATGAAAGGAGATTGAGACGATGTCCAATCAAAGATCATTTTTAAAATAAAATAGATCTATTATGTGTATTCACTATAAGTACACATAAAGAAAGTACAAATACAAGATAAGACATAATAATATCATGACATAATTTGAAAGTAGGAAATTAACCCAAAGAATGGAAATTGGGTTAAGAAGTTCCCTTACCTCATGTCTGACTTGACTCGACCGTTCTTTAACCTCCTGAATAATAAACTATAGGTAATTTCTACTTGAAAAAGAAAAATTATCAAGTTAATTATTCTTATTATATCACTTATTCCCATGTTATGAACATTATCTAATTATTTAAGTTAATAACGGTCGTTTTTTCGATCTTTGGTACTTGAGTCAAAAATTAACATCTTATAATTAGAAGTTGTTTATGTGGTAAAATATCTATTATATCCATAGTTATATTCATGATGTAGATATCATATATATCATATATATCCAGTATATACATGCATTTTTAATATTACATAACATTTAGAGGTAAGAAATGAAATGCACCGTTCTTGGAGACGGTAAGCCGTACGTACGCATGAACGCTACTTTCATTTATATTTAGTATTTAATATAATGCAATTATAATAATATTAAGGTATAATATAATTCCAGTATAATATAATGTATAATACCATTTACTCCATCCTTTATACATCCAACATATGGCATTAACGATTGGATTCACTTTGAGGGGGCGGTAGTCCGCACTTCCTAAAATGAAAATATCGTGTTTTCCCATAATGGAAACCATAAAGATATGCCATAAATGAAAAATACAGAAGCTGAAGTAAAACATAAACATATTATATATCGTATATAAATATATTGACATCTTAATGGCCAACTTTGAAGGTGTTATATGAGTGTTAAACAATCATCGTTTCGTGAGGCAGAAATTTGCCATCCACAGAAACAATATGTTATTTAACCATTAGATGTATGTGTGTGTAAGTGTAGCTCGAATATTTATTATAACAACATCCTAGTATATTTAGGATACTGGTGTTGTTACAAAAAAATGAATTAAAATATTTTAGGTGGTTGGAGAAGCAAAATAAAACAAAATAACATAAGAGAAGACATTACCTTAAAATCGGGTACCTTTTTTTGATTTGAGCCAAAGGCTTCCTTGGGAAGAGGTCATCCCAAAGTGAGGCTTCTAGGAGTAAGAGAGGGAAGTTGGGAGAGTATTTGGGTAGAGTTTGGCCGAGCCAAATGGCTCGATGGAGTGAATATGGTGGTAGAGGTGGGGGCCTTTTATAAGAGGAGAGAAGGGGCACTCTTGGAAAGATTGAAATGTAACTTTATTATGAAATGATTTTCGGATTCTAAAGGTCCCACAATGATATATTTCGAGGATATGGTGATAAGGGTTCGAAATATACTCATCCAATTGGTTTTTCACACGTTTAAGCCTTAGATGATACATTTTCTTTTCATTTTATCTAAACCGTTAATTAATGAGGTAATCGCTGCATCATCATTTTGTCATAAACATTTTAATTTATTTAATGTCTTAACATTATAAAAAAAATAGGATGATATCATTTTATATTTATAATAATTATTTTAAGTCAAAAATATGTCTTTTATAACCCCATGTGAAAATTGTTTTAGTAAAAGAACTCATGTTTGTGACATTTTTATTTTAACATTAAATAAAAAGTTTTTAATCTCAATTTCCAACCAAAGTGGCTCCATGGGGTCACCAAGGTGACCCATGGATTGTCTTGGTCAGACATGACTCATAAAATAGGATTAGGACAAGTGTAAAGGTCATTTCATATTATTATAACATTATCTTTACCTTAAATTACACTAATTACCTTTAATCGTGATTAAATAAACTTAAAAGTTACTATTCACCGAAAAATCATTTTAATCCCATTGAACCACATTTTACATCCTAATGACAACAATGTATGCCGGATTTTTGAAAATAAAATCACAGAAGTTGTAATGTTTCATTTAAATGAAAAATCTGTTTTTTAACTACCACTTAGTGGTTTCACTATTCATCAAAAATTGAAGTTGTTCACAACAATGCCAAAATTTCACTCTAATCTATAATTGATATTCCGAATTCAAAATTGATCTATATTTTATGAAATTCTAATTATATAAGTTGCATTAATTAATTTTATAATTAATTCCCGCTGTCACAACAAATAGCTTGTTTTTAAGAAACAATGTATATCAAAATATTGACAATTGTTTATGTCCAATTTCAAAGTGAAATTAATTCTAATGAACACCATTTGATAAAATGGTAAAAATATATTATAATTATACTTCAAAACCAATAAATAGTATAATTTATCACTATAAATTATTTTTATTAAAAAATTTGTTTTAAGTATTTTTCATTATTCATAAAAAATTTAGAAGTTCTCAGAAAAGTACAAAAAAATAAACTTAGGATAATTTCGATATTAGGAATACAAAAATGAATTCCATTTTGAAATATAATATATATATATTATTATCAAAAAGTGGGTATTACTATTCATAACTGCTACTTTGATTGGTCACGGTGTGTTGGAATCTCGAACTTGCGTACAATGCAAGCTATTGCATTATTGAATGAGAAGCATCTCGTGGAAGTTCGGGGTGTTATATTTTATCTTGTAGATAACTATGGAGTAAGATATTTATCTAATGGTATGTTATTTCAGATGGAGTTTACTAATATTGGAACCCCTTATGAATATGTTATATAAATATTATGTAATATTATATAAGGAATTAATGATTATTTTTCATTTTTAGGAATATTTTATTTTTTGTGTATTTATTTTGATTTATGTTATTTATGGAAATTGTTAGAGTAGAAAATAGATTATATATATAGGGTTTTACTATTTAGAAGATAATTGAAAAATTTATATTTAATGATAATGTGACTATATGAATCTATTTGTTTAGTAAAATCATTCGATGAATTTTTTGAGAAATTTTATGTATTTTTATTAATTTACTTATCTTTAATTTAAATCTGGTATTTGTGTTTAATTTTGAATGATAATTTTTTTATATTATAATTAATTTTTAATTTTATAGATTTATCTTAACTTGTACTAATTATTTTTGTTATAGTCTATGTATAATGATATGAGTAAAATTTTATTATAATTTTCATTATATTTTGATGTATTGAATATTATTATAATACATAATGAATGAAATTATGATATGAAGTATTCATCGTTCAGAAGAAAATATTATATTTTGATGGAAATTGATTAATGGATCGATATAAAATTTACAAGTAATGATATTTTGTTATTTTAAATTAATATATGGTAAATTAATTAAAATATTTTAGAAAACGTTTCATAAGATAAATTTTATTCAATAACAATTAATTATAATTTATCGGTGGACCTTGGAACATATCTAATTTATAGTTTTTTGATTGTAAACATTATCCAGATCATTCAGTATCTTGTGATCATCGTTCTCTGGTCATTAATTTTATTCTATGTCTATATCACTAATTACCAATAATTTTTTCCAATTTGGAATCCTAGTATGTTTAATCATCTATTATCTACATACATTCATCTATCTCTTTTTAGGAAGATGTTTTTTTATCATTTTTTGAAGTGGGTTCCCACAAATAGAATATCAAATAAAAAAAATTGATTCATGAGAGTAAGATCAAATGAAAAGGACATAATTTATTGTAGGGTATGGGGGATATTGTAACACCCTAATATTTTAGAAAATAATTATATTTAAAAAAATTATTTCTTCAAGAGCTTACATTACATCAAACAGCAGGTACAAAATAAAATTTTGATACACTATTACAATATTATTATTTAATGTGACAGTTATAAAATTTAATAAATATTGATTTTATGAATATTTTGAAGAACATTATTAAATATATATTATCATTTAGAAATTATTGATTTAATATTATTAAATAATAATTAAAATAATTTATTAAAATAATTTTTTTCTTTAAAGAAATTATTTCTAAAAAATATTATTTTGATCAAATATTATAATTATTTTTTGGAGTTTTTTAATAATGTTTTGGAAAAAATGTCTTTATTTTTTTGAAATAAACTCATCAAAATTATATTTTGGTGATTATGTTTAATTTATATGAGAATTATTATTTTTCATTAAGTAGTTAAAAATATCGGTTTTTAAGATACAATCATTTTATTTTCATAAAATTTATCATTATGATATGAATTTCATCTCAAATTGACATAAGTATTATTTATTTGGATATAAAATAAATTAATTAATTTTAAACATCATTATACCTGATTTTTACATATATACATTTTTTGGGATAATAATGCATTATTCGAAACATTTGATTTAAATTACAACTACAAAAAATAGGGTTTTCACAAAACCACACTTAAACATCCCTTGTAAAAACCACTAATAAGGGGTTGCCTTTTTCAGTGATAAAAAGTGCTAATAAAGATTTATTTTAATAGGACTAAACATCACCACTATAAGTACCCCTTTGTCATTGATTTTTTAGTTCTTCTAAATGTACTTCCTTTGGTAGTTATTTTTTAGCACTGTTAAAGGTCCTCCTCTCTCATTACTTTTATTAGTAACTGTAACAACTGGGTCCTAGTGATAGCACATACACCCCACCCTAACCTGTCCATCAGGTCCTAGCCCGTTAGTTACCACCCGTTGCCCCGTAGACACGTGGTCCCCACCATAGGGCCCACCCCTATACCCGAACGGGTCATCTGCGTAATGATTTTTCCCACATACCAACACATGAACTTTCCAGTGTGTTTTTTCCTCACTCACACACACCCAGGGAATCATCCCAGAAGGTCACCCTTCCTCATCACTTATTCAAGCCATGTATGCTTAACTGTAGAGTTCTAACCAGACAGGCTCCCGAAATGAAAGGTGCACCTTGTTGATATGAGTCATATCATTTAGTCATTTAACCTGTTTATCATTTGGGGGTGTTACAATCCCCCCCCCCCTTTAGAGTACAACAACTTCATTGTGGGCCCTACATATCATCCAAGGTAGTGCAACACACTTAAGGCTGGGTACCACCTCGGATACCATGCTTTTCATGGGACAAGAAGCTCTACTCTAAACTTCCAACGTGCGAACTGTAAACTAGTGAAGGCTCATCACAGCAAAACACACCAATTACCGTCACATTAATACACACAACTCATGTGACAAGCCCATGTTACTAGGATTGAGATAAGTGAAGGGATCTTTTTGAGGTGGATTCAGTTGTTGATCTCTGGTCTTGTTGAGTTGTTTCCTTAGGGACCATGGGGCTGTTTTTCCCTTTTTAGTACATGATTTTTAGTACATTGGGCATTCATGCCTCTATTTTTTTCTGGTACATTACACCCACTGGAGTTTCTTTTTGTTATGCATACTGTCTTGTTCCTTGTCCTTCCGCATTCTTGTGGAAAAACATCATTCCCACTTGTATGTCGTAGGATTCCAAGTGCTAGTCGTCGACCCGTGGGGATTGGGAATGCCCTTCGGTCTATGTAAGGGCCGGCTCGGTTATCGGGTTACCAGTGTAGCCGGGCTGGTTCGTGACAGTAACATAGAGAAATGGGAGGGGGTATTTATCATTACATTTTTTACTAGCACTGAAAAATACTATATTTAAAAAAATATTTCAATAAAAATAATATTTTAATATATTAATATATCAACATATTTATATTGGTATACATGAAATTAAATTTTTTAAATATGTTTTAGATAGTTATAAATATACATTTATAATTAGCATATATGAAATTTACTCAAAATGGAATAAAAAATAATTTTAAAATATTATTAATAAATAATTTTCTAATTATTATCTATTAATAGTCATTTAATAATAATTTGAATACACAAAAAATAATAAAATTAAAAAAAATATAAAATAAGTTGAAAAAAAAACTCGAACATCAAACAGTAGAAGTTTTGATCCTGGTGTCCGTTTGAGCTCTACCACATATCAAATTGAATATTGTGATGAACTATATGAAATTGAATTAGAGGAAGACCTTTTCACATTTTTTGATCCTGAAAAAGGCCCAGAAAACCTCCCAAACTGAGTTTCTAGTAAGGACACACTAACATGTTAACATTCGATGAAATTTTAGACTCTTTTATGAGGGTATTTTTTTCCATTATAAATGTGTAATGAATTTATTCCTAGTTTTTACAATAATATTGATATTATTTGTTTGGAATTTAATATTTTTCCACAATTTACTGGTATTTATAATCAAAAATAAAACAATATATTCGTATTTTTTATATATTTACACATAATAATTTAATTTATAAATTTGTAATTAATCATAATTACATATAAATTATATTTCTCAATATATAGTCATTATATAAATAAAAACTAATGTCTATTTTAATTAAAATATAATTATATGTGTATTTGTATACTTATATAATGTGTTTGTGTGTATGTATTTGTGTCTATCAATATTATCCAACTGTTATATACTCTCTATATATTCTAACATTTGTTTATACATAATAATATATAATATACGTAACTATATATATATATATTTAAATTTGTATAATTATACATAGAGATAAACAAATAATATTTTTGTGTTCGTGTGTGTGTTTATCTCTTTATATATGCTGTATATTTGTATTTTTTTATTTATCCACACACAAGAAAACAAATTTTATAGAGGTAATTAAAACTAATCTTAAAAATATATATTATCATATGAATAAAATATGGATAAAAATTATAAATAAATATATTAAAATAAATATATATAAATATATTTTAATTTATGAATAAATAAATATCCATATATATGAGTATTTAAATATATGAATATAAGAATATATAAATACTTAAACATATAAATATAACACACTATATAAATATATATTATTATATGAATAAATTTATATATATGTATATATTAACGTAACTATATATATTAATATTGATATATATTATTATATTAATAAATATAACTATATATATCACTAAATAGAGATCCTAATGAGATAAGTGAGTGGTAAAGGTGCAGGCATGTCGGTAGAGTGGTCTCTGGTTTAATACCAAGAAGAGTTAGGGGTACACGTGAGTGTAGAGGGGAACTAGTTCTATTAAAGGGTTTGGGGTTGTGGGGTTGGGTCAACCAGTTTTGCGGGCATGGATGGGGTGCATAGATGTTTTTGATAGGGGACAAGCGCTACTAACACCCTCAAATTTGTAGAATTTTTAAATTTTTTATGGATTTATTAGTTCTTTTTTAGCACTGATAAAATGGACACCCCTTTAATAATTATTCGATTATCAGTACCTTATACCAGTGATATTTACTTTTTTGAGCACTGTTAAAACCCTATTCTCTGGTTGTTTTAATTTATCCTATTGAATTTTAAAATAAATTTTCCAACATTTATGATTGGAATTTTTAAAAATGGATTTCATAATTGGAATCATGAGGTGTTATTTTTGTAAATATGCCCAATTTCCTTTTTGATGTTATTAATATTAAATTATGGAATGTTTCCCCTTTGTAATGGGTAAATCATGTAATTATACATTAAAAATAATCTTTCATATATTAATAAATTTTATAAAATCAAACCTAACTCATATTTTTTAATTATATCTCAACCATAAACACCCAAGTTCTGAATTTATGACATTTTGGAGCCACATAGGGTATATATGACCTTTTTAATATTTTATTTAATGAAAAGCCAATCATGTCACACTCTTGATTTTACAAATAATAATATTTTTAATATGGTGTTTTCTATTAGATATGATTTAAAATAAATATTTATTTGAAATATAAAATATTTTTTCATCATAGTAGTTTATTTTTAATTTTTATTTAATAAATAATTAATTTTTTTAGATTATTTAATTATTGTAATAAACCAATAAATGACGTTAATAATATTTTAAATAACATAATATTCTATATATAAGTATTATATTAAATATGAAGATGACCATGATATATATAGTCAATAATAAATTATTTTGTTTTAATTTGACCTTTTGTTATGATGTTATTATTTTAAAATTAATGATTAGTATCAAAATTCATAATAATGATATTCAATGGGATTATTACATTATTAAATTATTTTAATCTCATAAAAAAAATTTAAAAAAAGAGATCTAATATGGTATAAAATTTCATCATTTATTCATTGATATACCATTTGGAATCATTTTCTACTAGAATGGACTTATTAAAGGATAATATTTTTTAAAATTCCAATGGTACCCCTAACATAAATTATGAAATTGCCGCTACTCAATAACTTTTATACACGAAAATGAGACTTCTAACCTATCCAATCCCTGGAGAATTCTATTTTTAAATTCTCTAGAAAAATTATTGATGTATTTTCTAAATGACCATCCCTAGATCCATTTATTAGAGATCTAAAGGAGGAGTTTCGAAGAATAGGTAATCACTATATGTAATCAAAATTTTTATTGATCTTATATTCCTCTTATAAATATATAACAATAAGAAAACGATATTAAATTTTGAATTTTCTATATAATAGAATGATATTATGACTACTAAAACACCATTATACACCTTCTTTACCCTCAAATAAATGTGAAAGTATAACTACTACGTATGTATGTCTTACCAACTTCATGTCGCGATTGCATTCATTTTTAAATATCATATTTCATGGATGGTTATTAAGAAGGGTAACATTGAAATATATATTATTTATTACTTGAATAGACTTCTATAATGTTAATATCATGTCTTCATTCCTACCATCTATCCATTTTCATTACATCCATCAAAAAGGGATACAACGTTCTTGCGTACCTTTGGACTTCCATATCCACGAGTTGATTAAATAGTTTTTTTTATCTGATTTTCATGAATGAAAATAAATATCTATATTAGAAATATATATAATTATTATATCATAGTTATCGTTTTATAAATTATCAAACCATGGTGAATGTATAAGGAATTAGACTGTCAAACTGAATCATGCCCTGAAAATGAAGTATTTATCCCGCATAAAAATGATTTTATTAATAAATTATTAATAATATGGTGATAAAATATTATGAATAAATCATAATTATAGTGATAGGTATATGTTTGGGGAATAAATTAAGAATTCATTATTTTTTAATATCAATGATGAAAGGAGATATATGATATATTTTATTTTTACTCACTTTCATTTCTATGGAACACATTTCTTATAGACTACTTGTTTCTTTTGTCTTGTTTATATAATTAAAATAAATCCATTTTATGATACATATTTTTTATTATTTCATATTTACATATCAAATTTGGATTATTTCCTTTATTGCATAATGTTTCAAAATTTACCAAGGTGGTAAGGGTTTATTTCATAATATCATCATTAATTTGGATAATTTATATTTAAGTATCAACAAGGGAATATTTCTCATCCATATCCAAGATATATATAAATGTTTTAAAAATATTCTACCATATTTCTATATTTTTTTGATGTTATTCTTGACCATGTATGTATTTTTTTAAAAAAATTTAAAGGAATATTGTTGTCATTTTGCAAATGAGTACTTTGTGACTTTTCTAACCTAAAATTTAGAATGAATGATTTTTTAACATATACTAAATGAGTTGAATTTCACATAATCATAAATCCATAATTAATTGGATCTTACTTTAAATATTTACATGATTGTTTTCAAAGAGAATAATTTCTATAATAATTTATCATATTTTTAAAAATATAATATGACTTCCAAATGAAAATGATAGTTCCCTTAAGAATTACCCCAATTTTTCATACAAATCACCGTTCTATATGAGATGATATCCTTTTATGATAAATAATATTTATTTGGGTTATAATCTCTAGGTACCATCATAATTCTTTTTCTAGATTGTCTATATTTATGAAGACATGATATTTTTAAAACTCATTTGCTTTTCTATGTGATATATATTGATCAAATTAATTTCCTATCATGATTTTTGGGTTAATGGATATTTTATGGTCAGATGGAACCCATATTTATTATTTCATTTATTTGATATGAGTAACATATATCTACATCTTATACATTGGTAGAGAGGAATAACTAATGAGGTAAATATAGTATATTTGAACCCGATTTCATGTTTATAATATTTTGAGTGGGAATGGTTCTCATGTCTATATGTTTATTAATGCACATCGTTTTCATGACCATATGATTATGTGTGGGCCTTGATTTCAAGACCATTATATTATAAATGGTCTTGTTTTAATGTATATGTGTTGAATCGAGGGCCTGATTACGTTTCCTCAACTCAATGAGTGATCATTTTTCAATTTATACTTGTTCACAATGATACTAGTTTTTGTATAGGACACAATTAAAGGATTTTTTCAATGTAATCCTTTTATGAATTATGAAAATTTATTACTATAAAATTCATGTCATAGGAACTATAAATATTTATTATATTACTCAGGATTTTGAATGTATGATATGTATCAAATAGATTTAATGTTATAATTGAATGTTATCACACTATTATAATAATTTTATTATAATTTTATTGTTGATTTCCCTCTTGTTTATGTTTAGTAAAAATATATGGTAACCATTTTCTACTTTTTCATTTCCCCATTTTTTTAAGAAGGGTTTTTAATAGGTTATGTTTTGGAATGGTTATATGTGTGAATATATATTGGGAGATGATATATATTTTTATTAAATATTTCTTTATTTGTTGAATATATATAATTTTTTTCCAAATTTATATAAAACAGTAAGATATAATAATAATTTGTTATGTACTTTATCATATATATATATTGATTTGGTATGTTATGTTTTCATGAAAGTGGGTAATGTTTTATTGTATAAATGACATAAATGTAATGATTTTATTTTTAGCCCAAAATCCAGAAGCATGGTGCAGGGGCTGCTATAAAAAACCCCTTTTCCAAACAATGAGGACATATGAATAAAAAGAAAGAAGCAATATGACCTCCAAATTGAATAGTTCATCCCATTCATTGATGGATTGATCTGCCAACCCCATAGCCTCTCCCTAGTTCATCAAATTAAATTCCCCATTTGTGTAATGAATTCATTTATCACTGGAGTATAAGAGTATGTCCAGATACTAGATATAAGTCACCTTCTCATAAGGGATCCTATAAATATGTAAATATTTGGGTTCTCAAATTCATATAATAAATAGAATATTAACTCTATATTGATAAAATATCAAAAAAAAAACATTTATTTTTGTAGGATAATATTTCCAAAATTCCAATGTTGATGTCTACAGATAATCTGATATCTCCAAGTACAATTTCAAATATGACCAGATATCTGTTGACATAAATACATTTTTAGACCTCTATATATTGATATGAGGTCTAGTAAATGAAATTTGTGTTTCATCATGACAATGATTCCTTGATCATCATGAATTAATAGGTGTATCCTTTAAAATTATAGCCTTTTAAATGGCTCACATCTGAGATTTTTTGGGATATTTTGAAGCTTCATCGACATCATCCTCAATATTATATTCCTTACCACACATTCACAATATATTGGATTTATAGACACTATAAAACCAGGGATTAAACCCAATGAATACACTTTGTGGAGGCATCTTGAAAACTAAATGAGGTACCACAATATCCATGAGGGAACAAAACGAATGGAAAACAATTGTGTGCTTCCATAATTATTAATGCTAATTAGAAGATATGGTTTGTTGTTTTATGAATATTATTTGTTGTAAAAATACAAATAGAGAATAGGTTTCACAAATATTCTTTCTGTCAGTACATGTTCCCAGAATATAATAGCTATATTTTAACATTTCTGACCTCATCGGTTCATCATCAATGACATCGTTGGTCAACATTTTGGTGGTATGATCATTATATAGGATTATAGTATCGTTTAAAAAAATTATTTGATTCATTAAATGGTGATTTAAAGCAATGAAATTGTTTGGAAGCGACAAATTGAATGTACGAATGGTTAGAATTGGTATCCATGAATTATATCCACACTAAATGTAGTGTAAGAGCGAAAATTTGTTAAAATCCATTATAGAAAATGTGTAATGGTGCAAAAATATATAATGGGGACTTATCAAAATTCCAATTAAAAATAATCCATTGCATATTTAAAAAATTATGGGCTACTACCACCATGATCCTCAATTAATGATATATAGAACCCATAAAAATATAAAATACCACACGAAACCATTGGATTCATAGGCTGACATCATGTAGGTTCTGTGTAACACCCCGAGATTTTATGAAAAGTATTATTTTTAATTTTATTCATGTCTTGTGATGTACGCTATAATTAAAGGGTCTTTCACTACATGCATCGCTGACTTCTCTTGCATTACATGCAATCACGACCTTCCACGATAGCGTATGTTGTACGCAATACCGAGTTTCACTAAACATCGATATGTTATATAAACTAGACGTTATGAATAGTAATACCCTCTTTTAAAAATTTTATAATTTTTATCTTTCTAAATGGACATCATTTTTGGAATCGGGATATCTAAATTAGCCTAGGGTAAATTTTGATATTTTTCTGAAAACATTCAATTTTTGATGAATAGTTAAACAACTAGGTTACTATTTAAAAACCGACTTTTTATTTAAATAATTATTTATTTTATTTAAATTTAATTTAGGTCACAATTGACACATAATACCTCTATAAGTTAAATGTAATTTTTTGAGTCATTTTAGAATAATTTTAGATATATAAATATTTTAAATAACTTTTCATCGTCTTTTACCCACCTCATAGGAAAATTTAGAAATTCACATAAAACATTATTTTACCGCTTCTGTGAGTGGATTTTAAAAAATCTAAGAGACACATATAATATGAAGGACTAAAATGTGGTTCAATGAGATGAAAATAATTTTTGGTGAATAGTAATTTTTTACTTTTATTTACCACGGTTAAAATTAAATATGTAGATTATTGGAAAAATTATTTTATTATTACCGTAACACATGTCCTAATTCTATTGGATAAGTTTAATTCGACCAAAAACAACCTTAGGAATAAAATATGGCCATTGTGGTCCACTTAAATTAGATTAGGACATTTATTACTAATTTATTTAAAGAAGGGTTAAAATAGTTAAAATCAACGTTTATTAACTAATTAATTTTTAATATAGGGATATACATAGAATAAATTCAACTATTAATATTCATTAGAAAGATAAAAATATTTACTACCTAATGGTATTTTATATATAATTTTTAGACATTATATAATTTAACTTATTTATGACACAATCGTGATGCAGTAATTACCTAAATAATGAAATATTAAAATAATTGATATTATAAATTCCAAAATAAATGTAATTTGAGGCTTTTTATGAATTAAAATTATTTTATAAGGTTAATATGACATGTTAGTATTGATTTAATTAACCTTTTTAATACTGATCATGCTGTTATGATTTTCACAAAAATCAATTACCAAATAGTGTCAAAATTGACATAGAATTGTTTTTAAAACAAATAGTATATTATTAATTTTTTCATTATTCATAAAAATCTAAGGTTCGGCCAAAATACATAGATAAGGATAATATATTAATAATGAACCACTTGGGGTTATTTTGGCATGTTATAGTATGTTTATTAACCATATAATGTAAGAAAACAAGAAGACATGGTAAAATTTAAATTATTTAACTTAGAGTTAAATCTAAATTATATGGTTAAAATTGTAACCTAAACTGGTATAAAATCAATTGGATGAGAGGATTTAGACCCATCCGCGCATTATCTTCTAAATAAATCATTTTGGAGCAATTATAAACCGAATATGACTTTATTATAAAATAATATTTTTTGATTTTCCAAAGGTTCCCCTCTCCTCCCTTATAAAAAGGGCACCGCTTCCCTCTTCACTTCACACTCTTTTGAGCATTCAAGATCAGAAAAACCCTTCCCATTTATCTTCTATACTTCCTTAGAAACATTCTGGAGGTTCTTTTCTTCTCAAAATTCCATCTCTACTTCCATAAGATAAGGCTTAAAGGAGGTGCGTCGAAGATGAGGTAATCTCTTCTTTTGATTCTCTCAAGTTTCTTTCTTTTTCAACTTCTTCTTATTTAGTTGTTTCATTATAAAGTAATAACATCAGTATCAATAATATACTTATTTGTTATTATGAATATGAACCAAACCTATTTCACCTTCTATCCATCCTACGGAAAACGAAATGACTGCTTGTTCTTACGTACATAATACCATCTCCACACCGTGGTGTAATCAGTTTTTCCACCACCACCTTACATAGATGTGTATAATGGTTTAAATAAATAACTATATATGGTTATTGTAAAGTGATATTGATTCTATAATATTATACATACACTTCAATACAATTCCATGATCATGGAAATGATATCATCGCTCGTGCGTACATATGGACTACCGTCTCTACGAACGCGATGCGATTCATTTTCCATGATTAACCATTCAAGAATGATTATAAAGTACATATAATTAATAATAATGAAATATATAAAATAATGAGGCTATTGTATATATGTATATATATATATATATCATCTACTTACTTCCATTCAAGTCAATAAGGAAAATAAAACAGCGTTCATGCGTAGGTACGGCCTACCATCTCCATGAACGGTGTATTCCATTTCATTTATCTATTATATATATATATATTGAATATATATGATATATATATCATGATTTACATTATGGAAGTTATTAAATCATGATATAAGTAGTAATAATATCAAGAACAACAAGTCCAAACACGTACGATAAATAAAATGTTTTACCCAAAACGATGCTTTGACATGAAATTTACAAAAGAACGTGTAATATAAAGTAATATGTGAACCATATATGATATCATAACAATGCATATGACTCTATAATAAGTAAATGACTTTATTTAAATCATTATACAAGAGGTTCAGATAGGTACGAAGCATATCAGACCAAAGGTAAGGGATAATTATTCCAATCTCATTTTTATCCGAGATTGTTTATTCATATGTATTTATTGGGGTTATATTTATTATCCAAGTCACTGTTTTCTAAAAATTCTTTAATGTATTTTTGAAGTCCTTTTTACCCATTGTTTACTTTTAATACATGGTATGTATGGAATCATTTTTTTAGGAGTTACTTTTTGACATTTCTAGAAAAAGTACAAGAAGAATGTATTTTTAACTTATACGACATGAAAGGATTTTTACGGTTTTATAAGGCCTTATTTTCATGAAGCTTACTCCAAAATATTTCATGAATATTTTCAATAAAATCCTTTTATTTTAAAATTTCATAGAATATAGTGAAAAAAAATTATTTTTAAGACGAAATGATATTTTCCTCAAGAATTCTTTTCAAGTGTTTTATCAAAACCATTTTCCATCTAATATGTTAGTATTTCATATGTGTATGTTTCAAGTATAATTTCTCAATTATTTACATGGTTTCACTTTTCTTATGGTGAAATTATATCCATTTATTTTATATGGATTATGTTATGATGACATGATGTTTCAGAATCCTATTCTATTACATGGGTTATGCTATGATGTATGATTTATGATTTTGTTGCACACAAAAGAATGATTTCATAATGAGATGCGTGGGACCTATATCTCCCTCCAATTTATTTGTTAAAGATTTATATCTCCTGAGATAGACATGGCAGGAAAGGTATGTTAATCTGGTTCAGTTTTAGAGGACTGGAACGAGGAGTGAACTCGATTCAGAAAGGGACTTTGTCCACTAAGATGGTCTTGGAAGCAATGCCTTGGCTACTATGGAAATCATAACATGTGATTAATAGAATCCACAATTACATGTTTTATTACCATGCTAGTTTATCATGACTAATGTTCCATTATGATATATGCCTTGTGTACTTCCATGATTTATGTTGTTGCTCATGATTTTGATGTTTAGATTTTATCTTCAAATTTTTGCATTCAAATGTTTATGGATTGTTTTATGTTCTCTATGGTTACCCTTACTGAGAATTTGAGCTCACCCTTTATATGTTTTCTTTTCCCCAAGATTTAATGAACGTTTTTAGGTAAGAAAACAAAAGGGGAGGATCTTTATGGGAGATTTTGAAGATCTTTCACCATGATTAGAAGATTATTTTCTGAGTTTACAAAGACACTAAACTATTACAGTCCATGTGTGTCTGTTTTCGTTATGTATCAATTATTTCGCAAAAGTAATATAATATCCATGTACGTCATGGTTTGGGTCTCAACAGTTGGTATCAGAGGAAAGGATTAGTTAAGATTTGGAAACTCGGCTACGAAAACATTAGTGAGATCCATACAGATATTTCTAATGTATGTCTAGGGATGTCCCTAAGGTTAAGTATAAGTATTGGTTATAGTCCTAAAATTATGATAACGATCATGAATAAACTAGCATTAAACGAATGATGTTAGAGATTGAAAGTACTCCCCTTGATTATGCTGTTTTTCTAGTATGATTTATGCCTCTCACACAATTCTTTTTGGGTTTTATAAAACGGATGGAAACCAGAAGATTCATGGTAATGGAGAATATGATGTACAATAGAATGATATTATTCATGATCAAGAAAAAGGAATGTGATTTGGAAGGAGAAACATAGTTTTTATTCCTAATCAGAAAACTCATAATATGATCAATAATCTCAACTTTGGTAAGTTTCCTGACTCAGCTAATAAGAGAAAGACAGAGTTTCATGATGATCATAGTGGTAAGAAAGTTCAATTTCCTTGAAGTGAATCATGTGTGAAGAGACATCAAGGAGAATGTTTCAAACGAAATGGAAGATTCTTTGGTTGTGGAAAAGAATGACACAAAGCCAGTAATTGCATAGGAAAAGGATCAATTAACACCATGGACAAGGATAATGGAATTTCTAAGATATCAACAATGGTTAAATGTTTTAAATGTGGAATGTACGGGCATTATGCAAACCAATTACCTAAAGTAAAGTCTCATGAAGAGAATAAGCATGGATGTATGGGTAGTATTTATATTGATGATGATGAAGAGTCTACAAATTATCTGTGAGATGAATGAATTTTTGAATCTTGTTCAATGGTTTAATAATATAGTGGAATGGTTTATGTTTAAAAATAGTTATGTTTTATAACTAATAGTACTATGGAATAAAGACACATCTAAAGATTGTTACACTATTGTTTTTTCTAATGTATTTGAATGTATTGGTTGAATGGTACCGGTAACCATGAAAGGTTATTCAAATATTTTTGGAAAGTAGATGATATGTGCATAATGAAGTGATAAGGAGAAAAGTAAATGTTTTATAGTATTCATGAGCTCTTGACTTATATAAGGACAAGGTTATATCATGGTTTGAGTGTATAGAAGTTTTGGATTTTGGTATGTGGAAAGAGTTAACTTTTGACAACAATCATGTTTTCAGTAATGTTCAATGGGTATTCATTTTTGAAGAGAATACATGATTAAGGTATTGACATGATTGTATTTTGACCAACAAGATATATGGGGGATAATTGATGGTATTCACATGCTTGGATGATGACTTTTCAAGTAATCATTTTCATTATACTATGAGATTGGACATATGTATTTTGGATAAGCCTAAAGATTGGAATGAATTATGTTGGACATAAGTTAGTGTTGTTTAAGGGTAGAATTTTTTTTCAATATTATTGATGGAATGTCAAAATAATGTAGTTTTAGAAAAAGGACAACCTGCAGGATGGGTGACAACCCGTCGCGTCAGACAAGGCTCTGGGAATCGAACCCACAAATGAAGTGCGACAGGCCTTTATCGCCAACCACTGGCCTACAGGAAGTCCCTATTTAGTAGAAATTAGTTTTATTATATTCAGCAGTATGATATATGAATTATAAGTCCATTTTAGGAACCATATATGATTAATCTCGCTATATATGAAATTATGTATTTTTGAAAACTTTTCTAACTTTTTGTTTGAGACAGATGGAATGGCCCATCATTCTATCACATGATCTACTAATACTTCATGAATGACAAAGTCAACTTCATATCATTATGATATGAAGTGGAAATTGTCCATGGAACGACCAACGGTGAGACTATACCAAAATCAAGAATGTATTTCTTTATATTCAAATTTCTTAATCTTTCGGGAAATGATCTTGAAAACCAATAATGTTGTCCTAGTGCCCTTATATCCGATGAATCAGATGGTACCTTAGTTCATCACAAATCTATGTCTTTGTGATTATTAGATTTATCATATCCATGTTCTCTACCACTCTCCATCAGAACATGACTGTTAGATTTCTCTTCCATATACATATTTTCACCTATGCTCTCTTATGTGGAAACCCAGTGATTAATTAATATGGGTAACCAGTTCATTTCACACATATGTTTTTAAAGATTGGTTTTGGTATTCCTTTTTACGTTGTGGGTTTCTATTAAAGAATCTTTCGAGTAGTAATCTATTTATAACCTTGATTAATTTCAAGGGAGAAATTCACTTTAAGGGTGGTAGAATGTAACACCCCGAGATTTTATGAAAACAATTCATTTTAATTTTATTGATGACTTGTGTTGTACGCTACAATAAAAGGTTCTTTCACTACACGCATCGTTAACTTGGCTTACATTACACACAATCGCGACCTTCCACGATAGCATGTGTTGTACGCAATACCGAGTTTCACTAAACAATGATATGTTATACAAACTACCCATTATGAATAGTAATACTATCTTTTTATATATTATAAATTTTTTCATTCGAAATGGACTTCATTTTTGGATTTGGAATATCAAAATTAGCATAGGGTGATTTTTTGGTATTTTTCTAAAAATATTCAATTTTTGATTAATAGTGAAAACACTGGGTTATTATTTAAAAACCGACTTTTTATTTAAATAATTATTTATTTTATTTACATTTATTTTAGGTAAAAATTGATACACAATACCTATATATGATCAATGTAATTAATTGGAGTCATTTTATAATAATTATATGTATATATATAAATTTTATTGAACTTCTCACCATCTTTTACCCACCTCTTAGGAGAATTTGGAAATTCACATAAAACATAATTTTACCGCGTTTGTGAGTGGAATTTTGAAAATCTGAGAGACACGGTTAATATCAAGGATTAAAATTTCATTCAATGAGATGAAAATATTTTTTGGTGAATAGTAACTTTTTACTTTTATTTACCACGGTTAAAATTAAATAGGTTAATTAAGCGTACAAATGATATTATTATTACCCTAAAACATGTCCTAATTCTATTAGATAAATGTAATTCTACCAAAAACAACCTTAGGAATAAAATATGACCATTTAGGTCCACTTGAATTAGATTAGGACACTTATTACTAATTTATTTTTTGAAGGGCTAAAATAGTTAAAATAAAAGTTTAATAAATAATTAATTCTTAATATATGGTTATACATAAAATAAATTAGTCTATAAATATTCAATAGAAAGATAAAAAATCTTTCCTACCAAATGGTATTTTATTTATAATTTTTCGACATTAAATAATTTATGTTAATTATGACACAATAGTGATGTCGTAATTACATAAATAATGAAATATTAAATAAATTGATATTATAAAAATCTAAATATATGTAATTTGAGACTTTTTATGAATTAAACTAATTTTAAAAGTTAATATGACGTGGTAGTGTTGATTTAATTAATTTTTTCGAACTGATCATGCTGTTATGATTTTCAGAAAAATCAATTACCAATTAGTGTAGAAATTGACGTAAAATAGTTTTTAAAACAAATATTATATTATCAATTGTTATTTTATTCCTAAAAATATATGGTTCAGCCAAATTACTTTGATATGTATATATATATTAATAATGAACCACTTGGGGTTCGTTTGGCTTGTTATAGTATGTTAATTAACCATATAGTGTAAGAAAACAAGAGGACACGGTAAAAGTTAAATTATTTAACTTAGAGTTAAATCTAAATGATAAGGTTAAAATTGTAAACTAAACTTGTCTAAAATATATTGGTTGAGATTATTTCGACCCAAACCAACTTTAGCTTCAAAATAAATTAATTTTGGAGCTATTATAAACCGAATAAGACTTTATTATAAAATAATATTTTATGTTTTTCCAAAGGTACCCCTCTCCTCCCTTATAAAAAGGGCACCCCTTCCCTCTTATCTTCACACCCTTTTGAGACTTGAAGCTCAGCCAAAACCTGCCCATTTATCTTATAAACTTCCCTAGTATCATTCTTTGGGTTCTTTTCTTCTCAAAAGAACAACTCTACTTCTTTAATAGAAGGCTTAAAAGAGGTACGTCGAAGAAGAGGTAATCACTTCTTTCGATTCTCTCAAGTTTCATTCTTCTTCAACATTTTCTTATTTAGTTGTTTCATCATAAAATAATAACATATGTATCACTAATATACTGATATGTTATTATGAATATGAAAAAAACCCTATTTCAACTTCTATCCATCCTGCGGAAAACAAAATCATTGTGCGTGCGTACATACAGAATATCGTCTCCACGCTGTGGTGTAATCAGTTTTTCCACCACCACCATAAATGGATAAGTATAATGGTGTAAATAAATAACTATATATGGTTATTTTAATGTGATATTGATTCTTTAATATTATACATACACTTAAATACAATTCCATGATCATGGGAATGATATCATCGCTCGTGCGTACGTACGGACTACCGTCTCCACGAACGCGATGAGATTCATTTTCCATGATTAAACATTCAAAAATGATTATAAAGTATATATAATGAATAATAATGAAATATATTACATAATGAGGCTACTGTAATTATGTATATTGATATATATTTATATATCATCTACTTACTTCCATTCAAGTCAATAAGGAAAAGAAAACAGTGTCCATGCGTACGTATGGCCTACCGTCTCCATTAACGGTGTATTTCATTTCATTTATCTATATTATATATATATACTGAATATATATGATATATATATCATTATTTACATTATGAAAGTAATTAAATCATGATATAAGTAGTAATAATATCATGAACAACAAGTCCAAACACGTACGATAAATAAAACGTTTTATCCAAAACGCTTCTCTGACATGAAATTTACAAAAGAACGGGTAATATAATTTCATAAGTGAACCATATATGATATAATAACAACGAGAATGATTCTTTAATAAGTAAATGATATTATTTAAATCATTATACAAGAGGTTCAGATACGTACGAAGCATATCGGACCTAAGGTAAGGGATAATTATTCCAATCTCATTCTTATCCGAGATTGTTTATTCGTAAGTATTTACTGGGGTTATATTTATCATCCATGTCCTTATTTTCTAAAAATGGTTTCATGTATTTTTAATGTAATTTTTACCCATTTTAGACTTTTACAACATGGTATGTATGGAATCTCTCTTTTACAAGGTGATTTTTGACTTTTCAAGAAAAACTACGAGAATAATGATTTTTAACATATACGGTAAGAAAGGATTTTTACGGTTTTATAAAGATTATTTTCTAGAAGCTTACTCCAAAATATTTCATGACTATTTTAAATAAAATCATTTTCATTAAAAATTTCATGGCATTTCGTGAAAAGAAAATGATTTTTAATAAGAAAGGATATTTTCCTCAAGAATTCTTTTCACGTGGTTTATCAAAACCATTTTTCATATAAGATGACATTATTTCATATGTGTATGTTTCACTTATAATGTATCTATTATTTACATGGTTTTATTTTTCTTATGATGAAATGATATCCATTTATTTTATATGGATTATGTTATGATGGCATGATGTTTACGAATCCCTTTCTATTACATGGGTTATTGTATGATGTATGATTTATGATTTTTTGGCACACGAAAGAATGATTTCATTATGAGATGGGTGGGACCTATATCTCCATCTAATGAATTGGTTAAATATTTATATCTCATGAGATAGGCATGTCTGGAATGGTATGTTAACCTAGTTCAGTGTTACAGGACTGGAATAAAGAGTGAACTCGATTCAGAAAAGGACTTTTTCCACTCATATGGTCTTTGCAGCAATGCCTTGGCTACTATGGAAGTCATAACATGTGCTTAATAGATTCCACAATTACATGTTTTATTACCTTGCTAGTTTATAATGACTAATGTTCCTTTATGATCTATGCCTTGTGTAATTCCATGATTTATGTCGGTGCTCATGATTTTGATATTTCGATTTTATGTTCAAGTTATTTCATTCAAATGTTTATGGATTGTTTTATGTTCTCTATGCTTAGCCTTACTGAGCATTTGAACTCACCCTTTATATGTTTTCTTTTCCCTGAGATTTAAAGAAAGGTTTTAGGTATGAAAACAAATGGGGAAGATCTTTAAGGGAGATTTTGAAGATCATTCACCATGATTAGAAGATTATTTTCCGAGATTCCAAAGACACAAAACTATAACGGTCTCTGTGTGTCTATTTTATTTATGTAAAAAGTATTCCGCAAAAGTAATGTAATGTCCATGTAAGTCAATCTTGGGATATCAACATATCGTACCACATAATGAAAATATGGGTGATGGGGTTTGGATTAGGATATAGGAATTCCATGTATACCACCAGTTATTGTATATCATTTTTACAATATTGGATATTTAATTTGGGATTCCCCAATTTTCAAATGAATAACAGCACTACATGGGCTAAAATAGAGGACCATATCATTTATGTTCCAAAAAAAATTCATACATGCCTATGGATGAACTATCCCCTTTAGTGAGGGTCTTCATTTCTAACCTTATATGTAATATTTAATTGATTATGATCCAAATAAGACTCTCATTGGTCATAAACTGACATTATTTATATGTGAGAAAATCAAAATAAATATCTCTGAGTAAGGACTCTCCTATATTATTTTAGACATCCAAAAAAAATATTCCAACTTATCTATGTGTTTAGTGGAATGTATTTTTCTATGGGATCCATCAACTAGGATGATTTGGGATGATATCCAGAAGCTTGTATTAATATTTTTTGGCCACCCATGTGGACTCACAAATCTCATAACAACAATAACAAAATATCAAAATTTCCATTGGGGTTTCACACATAATAATACCAAAACTGTTGTGGACTAACTCCACATTCAATATTGATGTCTCTGTCTTCATGTAAACCTCGTGATTTTTTTTATTTTTTTCTATATAAATAAAATTTATATTTTTAAAATAGTTACACTATGATAAAAAAAATATTAACACTCTATCATATTAGAAATAAAAGGAAATTAAAATTAAAATATAAATTATAGAAAATTTTTTGTATAATAAACATTTTATAACATTTCATTCAATTTGTATGTTAATTGAATCAGATTTAGAAATTTAATTTCATTAAATGGTGTCCAAATTTTTAATTAATAACATAAAAATTTGTTAATAATATCAATATTATAGTTTTAGTTAAATTAATAATTTATCTGGTAAATATTTAACAATGGTTAAATCGGTATAAAATGTTTATATTGAAGGGTATCTAAATTTTTATTACATAAAATTTACATACACCTTCTAAAATTCATCAATTATTTAGTAAATCCAATATCATCACTAATTGTAATTTTTTTAAAGAATAAAATTATTTTTAACATATAATAATTATCATATCCACCTATTCATTGATTACTGTCCTCTCAAAGTATAATGAGCATAAAGTCACACAATTTTCCTCAAAAAAATAGTTTCCCTAAAAAAATTATGTTTCAAAATTTTCTATATCTATCTTATTTTAGATACATACTAATGTATGAGTTCTCCAAATTTTTTCAACCTCAATTTTTAATAACAGTCTACTATCTTTTAATTTTAAAGACAGAACATATTATTATAAATAAAAAGAAAACCTTTATTAAAGAATAAAATATAGGTCACAATTAAAAATAATTATACTAAGTTCATACAATATTATAACTCCAAATTACTATGTTATCCCTAAAATAGCCATAATTTATTACATGTAATTTTTTTTGGTCTATGTGCAATCATATCCATTGCTGGAAGAAACAATGTGCATACTATATTTGAAATAATTAATATATGGTAAATAACCTATTAAACGGTTGGTTTGGTATTAAAATTTCCATCACTCAGTGCACAACTATTGCGCCAAACTGCAACCCTAGAATGACACTCTCACGATGATATGTATTTAAAGACTCGAAATTGCTTTATAGAACATAATAAATTAATATTTCCCCCTACAAAACTATAATATTTAATTAATCATAACTATATCATATTTAGTATTCCTATGATAAGGAATTATTACATTACTTTTTTAATATCCTATAATTAATTTGTTTTGTTGAACACTCACATATATTTATAAATATTTCAATTTAATGGTAAAATATTATTTTTTGTATGTTGATTTCATTATATAGAAACTATTGATTATTTATACATGGTTTATTTATGAGTTACCTTAGGTAATATTTTTATATCATTTTTATAAAATCTATTCATATTATTTATTCATTTAATTTATTATGTGACATGTATGGCCCAAAATTATATAGCCCCCCAATTCAAATAAAAATATCTTTAGAAAATTTTTCTTCAGAATATGGTATAATCTTAACCCATTTTTTATGAATCGTAGAATAAAGTCATAACATAATTATGATGATGAATAATATTATACATTCTATATCTATGTGAATAGTTTTTGATAATACTGTTTTTTCTTATTATTATGTGATCCATATATATATATTAATCACATTTATGAAATATTTAGTTTTTCATAACGTCAATATTTTTTATTTGAATATTATTCTATAGTAGAATCTATTAAACATTACACAATATTATTCAATTGAGATCACCCCTTCATATTGATTCCCATTTTTTTAGGAATCCCTAAACATTACTATATTCATTTTATGTAATTTAAAGGATAAATATAAATGTTATCAAATATTAAAATTATGAAACATAAAAATACAACTTAGCGTAATATTTTATTATGTATCCTTTTCAAGAATTATAATTCAATTTTGAATCATATCTGTTGTGATATAATTCTATTGTACATATGTAATAAAATATCCATTCTCTATGAAGATTTATATTTTAGGTGTTATAAAATTGAGATATTATATCATATTTCTTGCAAAAAAACTAGAATCGGTGTAACCTTTAACACAAAGATTATCATATCATCCAAATATAATGAACAAGTCCTTAGTAAATTTCATTTACATAATAATTATCTTAATATCAATCTAATTACTCTCACAATTATTGGATTCATAACTACATGATATTCTATGAGCATACCTGTCATCAGTTTTAGTACACAATATGGAATGAAGGATTGAACCTATGGAGGATGGATAATTAAATTTTTCCATAGAATTTAAATATTTAGAAGAATATCTAATCATACTATGATTCAAACAATATTAAAAAGTTATTAAAATCCTTATTTTGTTCTCTAGACTAATCTTACTTAAAACAGTACAATTTTTTGTAACCTTAATATTTCCAATAATCCTTGTAGCTATATCACTATCAATCAGCATACCTAGTTTGTAGTCTACTTCAATAATATATTTCATCATATATAATTTTCCCTCAAAATCTTCATTTAGTGAATATTTATTATGTCATTTCAGGTATGATGTATGTAATATATATATAATATCAAGAACACTACTATACTCCCACTTATCTATTTCAATAATGTTGAATTGTTTTCATTCTTAATAAATTTAAAACCTTGTATAACATTATAATATTGAACACTCCAACATTGAAAAATATTTCGTAAATACAATAATGATCTATTGAAAAATCTATACCATTGTATCCTCATGTTGAAATTCCAAACCATTATGAGGTATCACATTCACATGCTCTGCTAAATTAATGTTATTGAATGAAATTATTTCATCCATTTCACATATCTTATAATCATAATGAATTGTTAGGGATATAAAAATACAAATATGAATTTTCAAAAATGAAGTCGAATCGGTTATTCGTAGAATTTTCTTGTATCCCATTAACTAAAATCGTATTTTATATTATGGTAATCTAATATAAATTTAATTTTTATTGATAGGAACACAATTAGACCCTATAGTTCTTACCCATTAAATTTTGTCCACTATGCCATTGTGTTTGTTAATCTACATTGATTCTATTTCAGATTCTAGGGATTATAACCATTTTTATTTATTATAACTCTCCATGGCCTCATAATAGGTTGTTGGATTAAGATCATTGAAAGTTACTCTAATATCATTATCCATGAGAAATCAATATCTCTCAGGTTCCTAATTATTCTTGCAAGGCCTTTGGGGTCCTTGAGATTCATGATTAACTTCTTCAATTACCCATTATGAAACCACCTCAACACCAACCTTGATAATATAAAATTATTTTAGTGTAGTAATTCTCGAAGTTATGTCTTCCTCTGACTAACATTTTCACTTATGTGTTCTTTCTTATAGAAAATAATGTTTTTGGAAAGAAACAATTTTTTCCTAGACATATAGTAACAATTTCAACTATTTTCATTAGGATAAAAATAAAAATGTATTTTTATATATATGGTAATCATTATTATAATTAAATAGGTGTAAAAGATCCCAACAACCACACGTCATCATTAGTCTCATATTTGGGATGTTTCCTTATCCATGTATCATTTTTTTGTAATGAAATCTTAATTTGGAACTAAGCCAGGTAATAATTTTTTAGTTTCTAGAGAATATCCAAAAAATTAAAAAGGTTGGTCACATTGAAACATGGATAATAAAACCATGTGAAATATTAGATTTATTCAACTCATAGAGACACTATTCCATTTTGGTGTTTTAGTATGTGTTATTAGTAAATATAATTCAAATATTTTCTAATGTTTATTGAATTACATAGATAATTACTCACCATCGATGATTAAATAGATATTTGTAATTATTTTTCCAAGAATTGTTTTTATTAATTATAGAACATTTTCACTTTTAAATGGTTTCTAACTAGTTTTTAAAAAGATACACATACCCACGACGAATAAAATCATCAATAAAGGTAATGAATTACAAAAAAATTATTCTGTACTCATTTTACAATATAGATAAGTATGTATGAATTCTAACAATTCTGTAGTCCTTTTACCAATTCTTATAATAGTTATCATGTTCACCATAACTAATAATAATGATTATAAATACAACATGATTTATATTTTTATTGTTCAAATAACTCATAATTATGGAGTATATAGATGTTATTATCACTTATGTATAGAATGTACTAATCCATATTTAAGGTGATACTGAAATAAATCATTCCCTTTTACTTTTAAGTTCAATAAATTTGATTTTCCATATCATGATGGTAATTCCCATTAAACATCTTCTTTTCTCCATAAAACACCTTAATAACATGTTTTGAAAAAATCAACTGGTTGATTAGAAATGAGACTCTCTTTTTTATAATAAATATACAATCATAAAATTTATATTTATAATGGGAACAAAATAATATATCTAAAATTATTGTTTTTATCAACATAGTTAAATAGGATATTATGTTTGGACCTATAGTTTAGGAAAACATAATCTATTACTGAAATTAATATACACATCACCCATCATCATTTTCCTCTTATTTGTGTGTCAATTTTTATTATAATGAATTTTTGCTGCACACCTGGTATTCAATAGCCATGAGAATTTGTTGGGTAAATTTATCTCTATAAAATTGAAATTTATATTCTAATAATGATTCAAATTGAAATCATACAAATATATTACTATCATAGAGATCAAACCATTGACAAATCAGAATATTATTATCATGAAGTATGAAATAACATGCATATGAATCATAAATATGGGTGAGTATGGTATATTATATATTTTCATGAAGAAAATTTAATGTAAGTGATTACTCTATAATTCAATAACATGTTGTGAGACATGATCCACATTATAACATGAAATGTCCCTATTTTGTACTTTTTTTCACCATTCGTTTATTTAGTTATAAAATTAACTAAATCATGTATGTTTTTATTATTTTTGAGGTGATGGGTTATATTTTTTTATATTCTGGTCATATAGATAATTCTAAACCATATTCAATATTTGAAAAAATATTTATTATGGTCTCTGGTCTAATATAACTCGAAGCAAAATTAAATAATAAACTAACAAAAGACATTCATTGAGTAACTATATTTGGAAATACCTACACAAAAGGATAATATAATGATACTAATAACCATTCCAAAATATAAAAGATAATATTAGGTAACATAGATTTGGAATTCTTGTTGTATGTTCTAAAAAACCAACAACATTAAACATTTGATTACTAGAGTATTCAAATTTGTTTATATAAATTAATTTCTAATCACAATATGATTATTATTTTTCATTCCATCTATGTTATAATATTATTTCTATTCTTGTAATACGGAATGATAATATATGTCTTCTGTTATTATGAGAACCAATAAGGGTATAAAAATATTATCAAATGCTTTTTAAAGATCAATAAGTAATCATTTTATGGGATTTTAATGGTATATTCAATCAGGGTGGGAATCATTATACATGGAGACACCTTATCATGGTATATTCCCATGGTAATAATTGTTAAATGATATTATACAATCATGAACAACTGGTAAGAAATAAACAATTATATGTGTAAATTAATGTTCATATATGAGGTTGTGAATAATGTTTCATAGTTCTTATGATTATTTTTAATAAATATATTGAGTTGTATACATTAACATGTAGATGAAAATCTAGTTAAAAAATTATCACAATGAAGTATGATATATTGGGAGTTCACAAACTAATGTTGTGATAATTAATAATGCAAGAATGAATTTATTACTTCTATTCTATAATGCATATTGATATAATTGGACCATTAAGGGAAATGAAACATTTGGATTCTATCCATAGACATGAAAGGGTTTTCAACAAGTTAATTTCAATAATTTTAATTTAGGAGAAATCATAAACATTAGTTGAAAAAACTATATGAAAGTTGCTTGAGTATAGATATCGTGATGATTTGATTATCTAACATAGTGAGAATTTTTATATGGTTAAATTTTATTAATACATTAACTTATTTCATTATTAATTCCTTCACAATGATTTAGTTAATAGCCATGAAATTCTGGAGGATCTTCATTACTCTATAGAGATAGTGGCATATAAGATAACAATCTAATTGAATCAGAATTTATAATTTGATTCAAAAATTGACATAACCAGAAAACAATTAATATTTACTCAACATTATAGAATATTATTTATTCTGGGATCGTATATTTTCTTTATATAATCATAATATCATTGGAAGAATAAATATACGAATTTACAAATAATAAATATTTATTCACATGATTTGGTAAACTTAATATTTATTGTATATATTAGAGAAAGATGCAATAATATTTATTAATTAAATAAATTAATAATATTCAGAGTTTGGATAATATAAAGGATGGTAATCATCCTGAGTTATATTGTCCATAAATAAATTATATATTAAAAATCAATTTAATAATTATGTATCTATTTATTTATAAAATGAAATATATTTATCAATTGGTGATGTAAATGCCAAATTAATAATAATTATATTTATATTATTAATGTACATGTGTTTATCTACGAAATACTGAAATTTCTATGATCCACTGTGAAATTATCAACCATAACCATGGTATATTAATTCTCATTTATATAATATTTTATTGTTAGATTCTTATCAGGAACACCAATCGTAAAGATAATTCCTTCAATCCAAATAGATAAATCATTATATATTACATTTGAATGATTTATTGAATCAATATTTCTCCATCCTCCCATTTCATTAAGAGTCACTATGAATTTTTTTCCCACAATGTAATTACTAATACGATCAACAAATAATGATTAAATAGAATATAATTTAAACCACAAGAACATGAAAATTATATTGTGACATTCTGAGATTTTGGATCATATGTTGATCAATAGTATAGAGATTATTCCCTTTTATCCTAAGACAAAAAAATTACTCAATGGGGGTGGTTTAATAATTCATTAATGAAAAATGAATTTCGAGACCAAGGTAATTATGAATATGTTTATAAATTTGTTATAAATTTTTTATTATGATTCTAAGATTTCGTTCTAGAGTTATTATTTAGTACCCTAATATTATAAAATAAGTCTTCTTATTTCATATTTAACCCAAATACCATATAACAAATATCCAATGTACTATAGCTCCTTAAATGATTATATTTTATAACAAGTTCAACACATAACACCTTGTCTAAAGGATGTATAATATATTATATTATTATAAACTAGTCATTACATTTTTGGCTATGAATAGTACAAAATAAATCATAGAATTATAGTTATCTATTTATTAGAAAAAAACTAATAATCTTTAAATTTGAAAATAAACGATTTCAGAGAATGAATTTTTTTAACTGAATATTTCCTTACACTCATGAAAAATAATTTAAAAATAATTTTTTATTAATTAAAAATATTAATTTTTCAAGATAAAAGTAAATTTTAAAATCATTATGTCATGGTTATCTTAAAATGGATATGATTTTTGTTCCTGAAAAGTATTATTTTATCAATTAATAGTAAAAGATAGTTTATATAAATTAAAATTTTACTTTATATTTAAATTAATTATTATTTTTAATTATATTTTTAATTATTTATAATGTAATTTACATTAATTTATATATCTTTTAATAAATTTATTTTATTGGGATCATTTTCATATTTAATTCATATCTAAATCCTTCATAAACAATCAATCATATAGTATTTGAGTACCTGCTTTCTCATCTTGTTTACAATAAAAATTTTAAATTACAATTATCCACTAATGTGTGAGTAATTTGGGAAAATGGATCATGTATTTAGACAAAATATAATTAATGTTATATTTAATGTCTACATAGTTTTTTATCCAAACAAATAGTGAAAAAAATAAAAAATAATTTATTACGGATAAGGTAAAAAATCGATTTTATTAGGGGTAATCTAAGAAGATACTTGTCAAAATGACCAATCAATTTTTTAGAAACTCATTCGATCGTCATATTTAAACCATTATAACCATAGCCTTTAATTTTTTTTAGTTTTTGGGCACATTTCCTAGAATCTGACCAATATAATATATTAATTAATGGATATGATACAAAGGAATAATAATTGATTTTTATATATATGTATATATATATATCATTTCGATAAGGAAAAACATGATATTTTTTGTTATGAGTATTTTTTTGAAATATTAATTATTTTTTATGATTAAAATTTTATTTTTAATTTTTCTAGATAAAATAATAACATTAAATATGAAAAACATGAAACAAGTAATTATTTTGATAACATAAAAAACATAATAAATTATATTAGAAATATGAAATGGAAATCAAATTTAATGTATTATTCTGTTGAATTAATTTTTCCTACATAAATATCATTTTACACCGGTGTGAACAAAATATATTTGTATTCCATAATTATTATGACATTTAATTAAAATATAATTTAAAATGAAATGTTTGAATTGACATTTACTATATTTTATAATTAAGGATGTATCATCCTGAACCCAAGTTCCACTAAATTGGTCCCCTGAGAAGGGTCATTACAAGAACTCATGTGTGCATCCCAGTAATCTTGAGGGTTATGACTAGGGGAAAGGGTCTAAAAGGTCACATGGGGAGACTACACCATCATTAAAAGAGTAATCCATTGTAGACCACAATATAAATGAAGGAAATAATGGGAAACAACCAATATCATGCATAACCAAACATATCCTGATCTAGGTACAATACCCAAGAAATAATAAATATGTTATTTCATGTTAAAATACCATGTGATCAAAAAAAAAAATATAGGCAACAGTGGTATCCCAAAAATGTTCCTTACTCCATGTCTGAAAAATCATCAATTCATGCCCCATGTCCAACTCAACATCCTAGCATAATTCCCTTGCCTTACCTATAATCATTGAATATTCTCATGTTCCCAATGGAGGACAGAGTAGGGTGTGAGTACAACTTAGTATGCCACCGCAAACAGTCTCTACAAATATATAGACTAATAGATAGGGCATGAAATTATAAATAAATAATAATAAATGTAAAGACAGTTCAGGGGACACTAGTTAACAATATCTACATAGCTATATAAACAAAGGTTCCAATTCATCTTGTATTCTTTACAACTTGTTCTTCATCAATAAAAAACATCATAAGTGATGCATTCACATGATTCTATCAAGGTTCACAAAATTAATCATTTTTTATAAGGAAATAAAAAGGTCCTAAAATAACAAGGGATACCTTATCACAACATAATAATTCCTTCAACTAGAATATGAAGTTTTGGTGGAATGAAACCAGTAGTTGAATAGACCTATGTCCCCTATGTAACCTATGCATTGTGGGTAGAGTCAGAGTATCTGTTGAACAGGACCCAAGGTAGGAGACTCAGTCCTTAATCCCACAACTCAACTCATATGCACAGGCTTATCCATCCCTTCAGTACACAAAAAGCATTTAAAAACTAAACCCAACCAAGAATTACAACATTCATAATCTATAAGAATGAATAGGAATAATTGTATTGTTCCATAACTCATTACTCATTTTCCATTTACATCACAAAGTCCATTTATCCCAATTCCCATTCTCAAGCCTAGCTCACTATGGCTATTAAATATTTTCCTTCTGTCAACCAATTATACATATTAATAAATTCCATAATAAAATTTCATACAACATATTTTCCATTTTCACATACCAATATCAATTTAGCATAATCATGGATTCACATTAATAGACTAGCTTAGGCTAATCTTACATATTTCATAAGGCTCATACCCCAACCACAAAAAACCAATACCTCATTTGGACTTCCATTAAGTATATCAAAACACTCTACAAGATCTCTACCTAATCACACAACAATCTATAACATACATAACTAATTATAGGAAAAGAATTTATCGGCGCACCCCATGGGTGGCCTAACATGGGACAAATCATTCATGATTTATCCATTACAGACCATGAGGGTTCATACATATCATTTAGATACCCAAAATACCAAAACTAACTGATGGGGTCCAAAATAGAACATGAGGGGCTAATGAACAAGGTTGGACAAGCAGAAATACAAAATGAAACTATGGGATATTACATTCAGACCACCTAGATCAACTCCATATGAAACCACAATCTGAAACACTGCCTTAGATATAGATTAAACCACATTTTATGGTTTTAACCTATATTTCCCAAAAAATAATGTTTTAGTGATTCTGAATGTGATGGGAGAAATATGAATAACATTATTGAGAAGAGGAAGTAACAAGGATATTATAATTACACGAATCTTCAATCTACAATTGACGGTGCCCTGAAGGGCCTAGAGATGAAAGAGATTCACCCTAGGATGCTCTTGGAATCTATCGTTCACCAATAGGTTTTAGGGGATGATAATAGAGGAAAATATGATTGGGGGTATAATATCCTTGAGTTAAAATTTATTAAATATATCAACTTTATTGGGCTTCATAGTTTACATAGACGATTTTCCAAACCATGTCCAATCTGTGTGTGATCCAATTTCCTAAAATCACAACATCAAAAATTTTCCTTGCAATTCAACAGGGTTGGCTTAACTATTCGGTAACCGTTTGAATGCCTCTATACATGTCTGCATGATTACGTAGGATTTTTTTGCACAGTTTTCACTACACTTGTGAAAATCAGGCAACATTCCTAGAAAACTGCATTTCCCCCACATTTTTGGCCCAACCACCAAATCACCCATGATAATTCTCAGGAACATCATGAAACAATAATTTGATGAAATGAAATGACATAAATTGAAATAAAAAAAAATACCTAATGAAAAATATAGGATGGTGCGACATCCCAACCATAGTATGACTAGTCCTCGAGCCTCTCTTCCCGAGCATGATTGAGATTCCGAAAAAAAGACATTGGGACATAGGGCCCACACATATTATTTTCAATCCCATGATTCTTCATTAATGTGTCCATGCTTCCATATAACATGATCCAAAGTATCAACATTTCCCTGCATTATATTCTCACTATGATCCAATATAAGAACAATATGATCCTTAAATGTTGCATCTGGCTCATGCTCAACATAATCATTATTATAACATGAGATGTTTCAGGTTAATACATTATAATTTTTGAAACATGAAAACCATCATGAATTCCACTAGAGAGTTGTGGAAGAGACAATCAGTAAGCCACTGTTCCAATCCTCTCTACAATCTCAAACTACCCCACATACTCATGCGCCAACATTCCATGTTTCCTTATTAGAAGGTGACCCAACCTTTACAATGATAATGAAACACAATATTGTCTACATAGAACTATGACGGAATATAATGTCGATCTTTATATATATTATACCATCTTCTTATTGTTTCTACTAGCTTGTCAATAAACAACCCTTATCAAATGTCTCCTGTGTGATACTCGATCCTAATATCTCAAATTCCCCAGCTTCAAACCAACACAATGGAGTTCTACACAGTATCCAGTAGAGTAACTCAAAAGGAATCATATGAATTTTACATGAAAATAGTTTTGGTAATTAAACTCAATAGGTTAAAAGTTCATTTACCAAAATCCAAAGAAATCCAGAAAATATTCTCTCAACATGTCCTCTAATACATGAAATGTACGCTATGACTTCCCATCCATTTTTGGGTGGTAAGACATATGAAAAAAACTCTTGAGTACTAGGAACCGTTTGTTGCCTCTAATAGAAGAACGATGTGAAATGTATAGAATAATGAAAAACTACAGTTCTCATCACATAATGTAGTCACACTATCTCTCAAACATATAACTCTCCCAACTGATAAACGACATAAAATTCTTGAATTAGTAAAATATAAGCCACTTTTTTCAAATGATCATCAACATCCCAGATTGTATCAATATTTCGATGCATATTCAGAAGACTCACTATAAACTCCATCATTACATCATTCAAAATCAACTTTAGAATGAGAAATGACTGGAATAACCAACCTGGCCACTAACTCTAAATTGTCACCTATTCATAGGTAAACCATCAAGACAAAAATCCCAAGGATTCTTTCATTATTACTTTTCACCAATAATACCAATGATGATCAAAAAACATTTTAGTCAAGAATGTATGTATTTCCCAATTTGAATCATGGAACTCACACAGAATTCATCTCACATACCTTTCAACACTATAACATGGCCTTGAACAAAGACAACTCCATTAACACTAACAGTCTAACTATATGGTGACTCCCCACCAAAAAGTCTTTCCTTCAAGAAAAAAACTCTAGAACTTCCAGATAAAATTCCTTCACTCCACTCAAATGTGTAGAATCATATTATATAGACATATGGTTTATTTTTTCCTGACCATCCTGCAACTCCATGTTCATCACAATAGTCAAAACCACCATTATCCACTATGAGTCAGATTCTTGAACCACCTTAATATGATTCATTTAGATCAGATCATTTACAAGACTATTCCATTTTCCTGGTGTCTCAACTAACTTAAAATTTATGGATTATAGGTAATAGACCCAAATTCACTACTAAATATTCAAATCCATTTGAGAGAAGATATAAATTAAACATTTATTATCAGTTAACATCATGAATCATTCTCCCAAAAAGTAATTCTATGAAGAAATTAACACATAAACCATATCATATAGCTCATTATCATTGTTAGGATAACTTCATTTAGCATGCCATAACGGTCTTGACCCCTCAGCTACAACCCAATCAACCTGATTCAACACTGCCCCATGTACCACAACAGAGGCATCATAAAACAAGGTGTAAATCATTCTAGGTTCAGGTATGATCAAAATCATTGTAGTAGTAAACCGCTTCATCAATTATTATAAAATTAACGTCTCTTTCCTCCAACCACTCAATAATAAAAAACATCTTGGTTAATATTGAGAGTGGTCCTTCAAAATGTGAGATATCCTAAATGAATCTCTGTTAATAACCGTCTAATCACAGAAAAATCCAAACATCCAAACCATTTTTTTGATTCTCCTAAGACACAATAGCTAGTATCTTATATGTATCCAGTGACAAACATGACTCAAAAATAATGTGTCATAATAAATTATATTTATCAAAAAAAACATAAATTTTGATTACATTGAATAAAGACTATGATCTGTTATTATTTTAGGAATGATGTCAAGATGATTGGAATTATCTTCAATATTATTTTAGTACACCAATTTTCCATCAACTAAAACAACCTTGAAATTACCTAGATAAGGGTGAAATGTATTATTCATTGACACCATAAGAAATGCATGTGCATTGGCCAACCTGAAAGGAATCACCAAGAAATTATACAACCAGTAGCCTACCCAAATAACTATCTATGGTACGTCAGAAGGTCACACCCTCAACTGATATTATCTAATTCTCAAATCAATCATAGAGAACACTAATACACCTCATAGTTGGTAAACCATGTCATCAATTAAGGAAAAAAAGTATTTGTATCCATAATCTGATTCTACTTCCATTGATTGACATATGAACTCAATGAAATGTCAACCATCTTTTCTAATAGAACATGTGATCCCCTATATGACACACTAGGACAAATGAATCCCTTTTTCTCTAACTCATATAACTAATCCCTAAGAACATATTGTTCTCCTGGTTCCATTAGATATGATGGAATACGATTTGTTCTTCCATGGAAGAAAACCAACTGTTTACTCCACATCTATTTTGGGTAGAAGTCCTGAGAAATCCTCAGGAAACACATCCTATACAATTCCATCATAGGATTAAATACATGTTTCTCTGCTTCTCCATCATCAACAATAAGGGATGCAACAGGGACTGTGAGTTCTCCCAACTAATAAAAAATTATCCTTCTGTAGCCTACTCAAACCTCCAACTCACAATGAATTACATAAGTGTCTCTATGGGGAGACTTGAATGTTTCCCTACAATGATTACCATAAATCTGTGCCAGACATAGAAACGAAAAGTACATTCCCAAAATCAGTTTAAAACCTGAAATCAGGAGAAAAAATAGTTTCCACACAAAATTATATCCACCAACCTCTATGGTACAACCTCTATACTATCTTGTATCCACAACCACATACCTAATATAGTATCAATCGTTATAACCCAAAACACATGTTCCACATCTATACCCAAAACAACTACAAACTGTGAAGAGATAAAATATCATTTGGAACCTTTGTGAAATAGAGAATTAATGAGTGTGGAATCTATATGTATCAAACCTCGAACAGCAGAAATTCTATCCTCACCACCACCATGTTTCGACTAAATTTCATGAAGATGGAATATCCCTCTACCATTGGATGTAACATGGGTACCATTCACTGCACTGCCCTTTGTGTACATACTATCTCATCAATGGTTTCCACATCCACCACCACTAAATGTACATCCAGTGGAGATCTAACAACCTTCCTTAAATATGGTAATCTATCCCATTACCTCACTTGTAATGTTCCTATAAATATCATCCATTATTAGATGTCAAGGGTTATTGTATAACATATATATTTCCAAACCTTCCACAAGTCCAACACTCGACTTGTTGTAAGGGACACTAGCCCCGTATGTGCCTTATCCTGACACACTTGTAGTAGAACACCTGATCACCAACTTTAGAATAAGACCCTCTATTCAAACAATTCTTCTCACATTCCCCTTGTTGGAAACATCCAAAATAATGCTTGATTACCTCGGAGAATGTATCTTATGTCCACCAAAATGTAACCACAAATCGACCTCATTAATATCCATTTAGGTTCCCTTATGAGACAAGATCTTGGTTAACTAAATCTGTAAACTGCATCAGACGCAATATGTTATCCTAGGACTTATCCGCAAGCCTAATTCCATCATAAAAGAGTTCTTTCTTAGTTTCATCATCCATATTAATCATCATGTTTAATCACTGCACGTCATTGATATGAATATCATAATCTATCCCTGATGTATCCTCCGATGTCAAACTCATAAACACTAAAACCTTCGCCTTCCTCATGGTTTCTGGTTAGTAATCATCTAATAAAATTTCTTAGAAATCCTTCTACTTCATTCTATCACATAGATCTATGGTAACTATAATATCCCACCAATGAATGGACTTCACTCTTAACATGTAGGTTTTTAAATTGAATTGTTTATCAAGAGGAGTCTCGAGATGAATAATAATATTCTTGATAGACTCTATCCATAACTTCTATCCCTATAGGCCACCCTCTCTAGTAATGTTTGGTGGGTGATGTAGTTGAAACACCCATGCTAGGTCGAACATACTCGACAAATCCCACCCTAGGTCAAGATTATTCTTCAACATAAAATGAGTAATAATTTGGTAGAACCTAGATTAAGTGTTTTCTTAAACCAATAAATCATTAATCTCTACTACTATGGGTGAATTCCTAGAAAATACTTCATCTTGCCTAACCAGAAGACGTCTTCGTGGATGAATTTCTCAACAATTCCTAACTTGATCCTTTGAAAACAACCCATATTTATTTCACCATAATAAATGAAGGATATTCATTATCCAACAACCTAAAATTTCTCATACAACACAAAAATCGGTCTGATTGTACAAATAAAACAAACCTCAACAATCACTTCTAAGGTAAAGGCTAACACGAGGAAGCCAACTAACACAACCAAAAGTGTTACCTTCGATGCAATTTTAAAACTATTCCCACATCACAACATAGTAAAATAAAATTTTATTTCACATACCACACCTTATGAAGAATAACTCGTTATTTATTATTTAAAAATATTCTCCCCCTTCACCCATTTGTATTGTCTCATTATAACTAATTTTAATCACTTTTAAAAAATCATTCTCTATTCTATGTTCTGCACACATGCCTCATTCATTTGGGAATACAATGATGCATGTAACATATATACATAGGTTCAAAGATTTATTCATGAAAGAAAAATGACATCACCTTCCAACCATGAATAAAATACCATAAAACTATCACATTGCACCACATGTTCATCACCAAATGGTTAAATATCGTCAAATGTAACAAAACAAAAAAATAACCACAATCCCCTCCACATGTGACTTTGGTTTCCCCTCTACTTGGGTTATATAATCATAGGTATGATATCCTTAACATGTCCTGCAACCTTCATAAAATCCTATATACCCTTCCCAAATAGTATGTCACATTAAAAACCACCTCTAATACAACTTTTTAACATCCTTGATGCAAGTGCAACTAAATCAGTTCCCTGAGTCGGGTAATAACATGACCTAAAGGTCTTCTCAGTGTTTTCCAGAGGTTGCTGAATAGTAGTGAGAGACTAATAGGTCACGTGGGGACACTATACCCTCTTTACTATAGTAAGTCACTATATATTACAATATAAATATAATAATCAAAAATAATAAACCAATAACATATATATCCAAACATCTCCAAAAATATGTAAAATCCACAAGCAACAATAAATATTTCATGATGAGCTACAGTTATAAGTTAACAAACCCAAAATAAAAGATATTATTAGAATCCCCAAAATTTTCCTAAATCCAATTCTGGAACCTAATGCATGCATATACCATGTTCAACTCATCACCGAAACATAGGTCCCTTTCTATTGTCTGTACATGCAAGAATGTAATCTTATTGGGTACCCAATAGTGGTATCTGCAGGGGGTGAGTACAATTCCATAGGTCACCACCTATGGTGTCTATAAATAACTTGTCTAACATATAGCACCTGAATGTATAAATAAATAACATTAAAATTAAATACAATTAGGGGGACAGTAGTTAACAATCTTTACATAGCTATACTATCCAAAGTTCCAATTAATCATGTCTCTTATAATTCTTGCTCATCATCAATCACAAAGTTCATAAGATAAAAATTATCATTATTGATGAAAAGTTATTTGAATTTATAATTTTTTAATAATGGAATATATATATATATATAACTTACTAGGGATAAAATATCACAACATCAATATACCCTCACCTCAAAGCCTCTATCTGGATAGAATGAAATCGTTTGAGGGATAAAGCTATGTCATGTTCCGTAACTCATTCATTGAGGGTAGAGTTAGAGCATAAGGCCAAAAGATCTTGTGGGAGAAGTGAGAGTCCTTTATACTACACCTCAACCTGTGTACACATTCTTATCCATCCATTCACCACACATAACCTTATCACAAACAAACACGAACAGAATGTAGAACAATCATATTCCATTACAATTAAAATTGTATATCATATTTTTCCATAACCCATTAACATGTTTTCCATTTACATCACATAATCTAGTAGCCAAATTCTCATTCTCAAGAAAATATCACTATGCGTAATTAATATTTACCTTCTGTCAACACATTATACATATTCATAAATTCCCTTATGAAGTTCCCTTCAACATTTTTTCAAATTTTAATTAACATTATCAATTTAGAATATTTAACGATTCACATGAAAAAACTCACTTATGAATATATAAAATAATTTATTATCATATGATGTCAACCACAAAAAAAATACCTCGTTTTTACATCCTTTAAGAATATCAACAAACTCATCAAGGTCTCTACATGACCACACAATAACATATAAATTACTTATCTAAATCTTGGCCTTGAAAGTATCACATCACATCATGGTAGACCATAAATGGGTGAAATTATATATGATACATCCTGTGGGGACTATGAGGGTTTCTAATTATTATTTGGAAACTCAAAATACCAAGCCCCACTAAAGGGGTTCAAATAACAACAAGAGGCGTTAGGGAACAAGGTTATACATGCACAAATATATATCAAAACTATGTGATATAACTTGTAGACCACCTAAAAAATCTATTAGTGAAAGAACTCAAAACCTTTTCCTTTGATTAGTATTATACCTCCAATGATGTATTTAGCCTATATTTTCTCATAAAGAAAGATTTGTATTGATTTGGAAGAATATGGGAGAAAATTGAATCCCATATCGAGAAGAGGAAGTGAGGAGGAGATTAACATATTCATATCATTGATCTGAAATTGAAGATGCTTCAAATATCTTATAGATAAAGGATATTCACCCTTGGATGCTCTTGGAATAACTTCTTCACCACTAAATGTTTTGGGATGGGAATGGTGGAAAATCATGAGTGAGGCATTAAAATCCAGGAGTGGAAATTTTGAAAATTTCTCTACATTACTAGGCTTCATGGTATACCAGCATGGTTTTCCAAAAAACAATCATGATAAAATGTCCCAAAATCAACCACTCACAATATTTTGTATGAATTTTTCAAGGTTATCTTAACAGTGTGGTAACAGTGTGCATGCCTCTATCCAAGGATACATGATTACAAATGATGCTTCACACAGATTCCTCGAACTGTGCGCAAACCATTGAAGATCCCATGAAAACTCCAATTTCCTCCACTTTCAAGACCCATACAACCAGAACATTCTCAATCCTTACCATGAATATTATTTACTCCTATTTGACCTAAATAATGGACTTAAATATAAACATAAACAAAGATATACCTTAATTATAATCAAGGATCCAAAAAATGATATTTCATTAACTGATTTAAAATAAATACAAATCCAATAATCATCATAGTGAAATTTTAATTTCAAAAAATATCAACTAATATCAACTCATGGACTAATTTATTTTTAATAATGAAAATTTTTACACCAGAATAATAAAAACATTGTTATCGAGGTTAATGATTAAATAATGTTATATCACATTACAAGTGTTTAGGTTCAGGTTAATTTTAATCTAATATGTAACATGTATTCCATAAATTGGCAATAATATTTAAAATTAATAAATTTAAATTATTCAATTAGATACATTTTAATTTAATCTTAAGGAATTAATTATGTAGGTTAAATAATCTAATTAAATTTTTGGAAACTAAATTGTTAAAAAGGGAGTAAACCAATAGATAAGAAATTACATGTATTTTTTTGGTTAAAGATTTTCATTTCTATATCATCATTAAAAGAAAATATATATAAATATTTTAGTAGGATGAGGTGATTGTGACCCATATTATTGAATTATATTTGGTATTTATAAATATTCTACTCCTACTCAATTATAAAAGGGAACTCACTCCCCTCACATATTAACACATCTCAAGACATTTGTATCAAGAAAAAACATCAAAAATAATTTAAATTTTTTCATATCATTATCCTTGAATAATTATTTTAAGATTAAATCCACATGATATTGAATTTTTGTTAAAATTAATGGTGATTCCAGGAAAATATGTAATGTTTCTTGACAATGTTTTTTATTTTATTTATTCCTCCATCTATTTCAATTTTTATTAATAAAAAATTTATATAATAAACATTATATAATAAATATATTGAGATGTTTTTATATTATTGAAATTTCATAAAACTTTCTCATCATCTATCAAATGGGTCATAAAATCTTAATTTCTATGCACGTTGGTCTTCATCCTCATGAATAGATATAATAAATTTTTCTATTACCACCTATCAAATTTGGGTATGAAAATGGATCCGAGGAATATATATAATATTTATAATATAATAAAACCTCTAGAGACCCTATATCAGTATATCTTATTTAATGTTTCATTATCATGGATATATGATAATGTCACTCGAGTATATACTAGACTACCACCTTGTGAATCAATGTGATTCATATTTTAGTACTATTTTTAATGGAATGTGATAATAATAAGTTAAATGATTATATATTATATTTATGAAATAATTATCATATTAATGAAATATTGTTTCACAAAAAATATACTATATTCATATATAATATTTTCATTCATAAATATTGACTCATATAATGATGATAAATTGTGTTTTATAATTGTGGACTACCGCCATCATGAAGAAATGTGACTCTATTCTCAAAACAACAACATATGGATTTTGTATTTATATATAATTAAATAATATGCTATTTATGTTATCATTATAATTCTACGATGATGAATTATTACATTAAACCATTAATTGATTCCCATTGAAAAATAGAAATGTTACTCAAGTGTATGTACGACCAACTATATCTTTAATCATAACATATATAATTTCTACAAACCAGGAATCATAATTATTCCTAAAAAAATAATTTAGATATTAATATGATAATTAAATTATGAATATTATTATGGAAATGATGTGACTATATAATATTCAAACGAACATATAAATCCATGACATGTTATGATTGATAAAACATGGAAATTATCACCTATAATAAATGAAATAATTAAATATTATTAATAAAATAGAGATAATGTGTTATATAAGGGTAATATATGATATTATAAATATTAATATAGTTTTTTATTATGTTAATAAATTTTCTAAAATAACTACACCTGATGTTAATTCATGATCAATAAAAATGAATTGTGATGCAAGGTGATTCCTCTAAAATTCTATTTACTAGCTCATATTATAATTTTATTCACATAATTTCAATTATATTGTGTATATACTTATCCATTAAAATATAATATCATAATTAATTAATGGTTCATTTCTTATGTTTAATTTTTTTTATGTCATACAAGGAGAAATTACTTGAAAATTACCATGTGGTAAATGTTATTGTATAATCTCACTTTTTTTATTGTTAACTCAATCATAAAGAAATAAATCACATGTGATAATTTTTCCTTTTAAATCAGAGGTATATTAAATAAACACATTATTTTATAAGGTATATGATTATTTCCAAAACAATATAACATATTTACTTATGAATTTTACATTGAAATTTATTTGATTAAACAAAAAAATATTGATAAGATTGTATCCATTAGTAATTAAATAAATTTTTTGATAAGAAACATTATTAATAAATTTAATCAATCATATTATATTTTACGAATTATTTGGACATCAAAAAATGGGTGGGGACAAGTTAATATCCCATTATTTTATATTTATGTATCATGAGACAAATCAGTTGGTCAAAATTGATGAGTTCAAATAAAGTAGTACCAATATCATTTCCCAAATGTATAATTTTTATAAGCAGTAGTTTTAAATTATTTTTCCATACCAGATGAGTATATAACAAATAATTATAAGTCATTTTTCAAAAGAAGATAATTTTTTACTAGTTGTTTTAAAATTATTTAATGATATATCATAATGTAATAGGTATAATTTTTGGGAGACTAACATACAATAACTAATAATTTCATTGATTGATAATTCAATAAACTACTTATAAATGAAATTCTATATATGATATTATCAATCAATACATTTCATTCAATATTTATTAATTAAATAAAATTTATGCTCACTTATTCTTCTTTTAAATATTCATTATTCATATTGATCAATTTTATCTATCAATTATATTTACCCTTTACTATGAATTCAAGATCTCCATTAATTTTTTTATTTTACGAGTACATGAAAAGAATTTTTGGAATCAATTTTAAATTATTCAGTTGATTTTATTTTGATATTTATTTTAATTTATTTTATTTAACAATATAGAATATGTATCATGTATGTATATGGTTTTCCAATACTACTAAAAATATTGGTCGATTAGAATTTTTTCTTTTTTATTTTTTTCATATATAATAATAATGACACTGTATTTGGGATATTGGGGTCAATGTCATTATAGTTTTTATTATCGAAGGCTTCATTCAAACAATGGGAACCTGATTTTTTAAAACATATATAATGTAATATAATCCTATAATATTCATTGAGGATAAGTTTATAAGAACATCAAAATTATTTTCTAAGGAATATAATATGTTAATTTTCAACTAATTACATCCATGTAGGGATACCACAAGTTGGAATTACTCTTGATCTGATCAAACTAGAAAAAATAAATAAAAAATTGGCACATTGGTCTTGACCAAATAATCACTAGGTGCATGAAAATGGGCCTTACCATGAACCTGGTTTCACACACATGTAATATACCCGGATGATATATCAAATATTAAATAAAAATCCTTTTAAATCATAAGAAAAAAAATATATCCAAATAAAATAATGATTATTATAATGTGTTTATGTGTGCAAAAAAATAAATTTTGATTATGTATTTAAATATTCACAGTAGTGTACATTATGTTTATTAATGATAATGTTTAATCTAGGGTAAAAACTGGTTTAAAAATAGCACATTGCCGAAGGAATAATAAGTACATAAGTGTATTCAATCCAACATATAAGAATGAAAATTTCTTTTTTGGTATTAAGATACTATTATGATGGGAACTACTATAATATAAATCTGTATCATAAAATAAAATTGTGTAATGTTCTACAATACTAGAGAAATAATAATATAAGAATTATCTCCTCGATGGGAAGATATATAATAATATGATGACCTTGAAAATTTTATATTTGGGGATTAAATAAAAGAATTGTTTTCCAACATGATATAATTGTGAATGAAACACCCAGGTATTTTCTTGAATAGAATGAGTGTTTTCTTGTTGTGAAGAGAGAAATAAACCATACATATGATTACAAGGGATTGAAATTAATTTACAAATATAAATGACTCATATATATGTAGATGGGGAGTAGTAAAGTTGTATAACCCAGGAATCAATGGAATAAACAAAAATAGAAGATAATAAATTTCGGTTAATATTAGGTTATATTAATAGAAAAAGTGGAATGATTATTTTTCTTATGTTTGGAATCATGAATCATTCCATTTGATTAATTTATTACGGATACCATAATTTTATGAATTATATAAGTATTTTACTAAATTAATTTCTCAATATATATTTAAATGAATATGTTAAAAATTATTGATGACCAAGAAAAATTATTCAGTATCAAGATAAAAATCGTGGGGAAATCATGATTATCAGAAAATAACCACCAATATGTTTCATATGATCATATAATTATATTTTTATAATGATATAATTGATAGTATATAATATAAATTAGATAATAATGTATACCATGGTAATTAATTATAATTTTATAAAAAAGTGGTTTATGTTATCTTTAATAATGTTTATATAATTTTTTTGATTTAACGAATATATCCAATAAAGTTTGTTCTACATACAGTATAAGGACGCATGCATTTTTTTCAATATTGTTTTATGGAAATTCATGTTATTAATTTTCTTCAAGTGAATAAATTATGATTGTATTCACATGTTTGGAATGTGATGATTAAAATCTACCAATTGTATTTTGGAGAGATAATGAAAAGTACATTTTATAAATTCAGCGACCTTCCTTCTAAATTCAGTCAGGCTTATTTCGGAGGAGCTTTAAAGATAGCTATTTATGAAAGGTGATATGTTGAATGTCATGTGTTATTGGATAAATTTTTATAACCATTTTGGATTAAGTAAATATTGTAATATGATATTCTCAATATTTAAGGATATAATTATATTCTAAAACTCAATTTTGGGGAACCATGTATAAAAATTTTATTATTTGATATTCAACACTTGTATAATGTGATGAACTGGAGACTTCATGTAGCATAACCAAAATATGGAATTATTGGTGACAAATAATAATATATTAATTATGTATGTTTCAATATATTCATATATTGTAATATAATTCCTCAAATCTTTTAAAATGAACTTAATACCACAATTTTACCCAATTATTATAATTTTTATGACACCAATAACATTTTTCATTCATTATATTATGGATTTGTTGCCTTTAAATTCCACCTAATGATTTACTCTATCAAAAAACACAATTATTTTAGTTTTTGTATATTAAAATATGTCCATGTTTCTAATTCACACATATTTTCCCCAATTTGGAATACTAGTTATGTGATTATTTTATATAAATGATGTACATCACATTCCCTCTTATTAAAAGTATATATTGTGAAACCAATTTATGTAGTTGGATTTCAAATAATAAAATTTCTAAATTACAAACCCTAGATCACCATGATAATTTTTAAATATTGAGATTCAATTTATTTATTTATAGTAGATGGTATAACCCTAATATTTTAAAAGTAGAAATATTTTTTCAATAGAGTCATGTGATAAGAAAAACCATGTTTAAACAACTCAAGAAATAAATTTAGTTAAATTTTACCTATTTTATATCTTATAAAGCACACAAGAACAAGAATAATGAATCTTTAAAAGAGTATATAATTATTACCTAGATAATAAATTACAAGTTATGAATAGTAATAAATGAATAATGAATATTATGGTAATTTTTTAGTTATGCTTTGGTACCATAATTTGAAATTAATTTTTACAAATTTTAGATAAATTATTTTAAAAATTAAATAACTTATTCAAAATTATAATTTCAAACTTAGAACAGGTTAGATTTCAGGGATTTTTCCAAAATGTATACTCTTTTATGAATATTAAAAATTAGTGAATTTAAATTTAATATATCCTTTTACATTAAATAATTTTTGATGGAAAATTAACTTCAAATTTATCCTAATATAAAATTATTTCTATTATAGACCATTTAGTAAAAAATATCATTTAAATAACCTTCACAATGGATATTAAAACAAAAAACATTCAAATATTTAGAACAATTTATCTTTTGAAACACGAATTCTTGTAATTATTTTAATATTTATATTAAATAAATGTTTTCACATTTGTTAATGGAAATTTAGAAAATGGAATAAATTTATCTGGATCAAAATAATTTATTTAATCTAATATATTCAACATAATTTTTCAATATAATGATGATTGAAAATAGTGAAAAAAAATCTAAGGCATTTATTCAATAAACATGTTTAGAAGATGTTTAAACAAACAAAATATATTTTAAAAGGACAAACCAATTTTTCTTACACCCTTGTGATGAATAAAATATATAAAATTATTAAAATATTTTCCTTTGTTATGATTTTGTGGGACAATTTTCCATGAATGTATCATATATAATAATTAAATTAATGAAAAAGTCAAAAAAGGAACCTTCCTTGATTTTAATATATATATATATATATATTATATGGATATGAACAATATATTTTTAGTTATAACTGTAATATTTAATGATTAAAGATTTTTTTTATCTTGATAATTTTTTTTAGCTTTTAAAAAAAATAATTATGTTAAACTATTATGAATCAAAAACAAAATAATTATTTAGTTAGTAGAAAAAAAAATAAATTATACTAAAATTTTTCCACTCGATGTAAATTTAATGAATTCATTTTTCCAAAAAATTACATAAAAACTATATAATTTTATTTATGTTTTGATATAATATATTTTAATGAAGTCATTGTCATGATATATTTTTCTGTTTCAAATGTAATGAATAATTCCATCAAAGTCATTAATGTTAATTTATAATACATTTTATTTGAATAAATCATTTTAAATTACAAAAAGAATCCTATATTCTTCTATATTTTATATAAAACAAAATAATTTTAAAAAATTCAACATTTAAGGAATAATATTTCATTTATAATGAATATATAGACCCCAAATTATTAAAAATTCCATTTAAAATTTATATGTTATAACATTTTTTTCACATTTGTTTCTAATGTTTTGGCCAGTGCGCACATCCTTCATTGGGGGAGGTTCTAATTGTTGCCCCAAATTCTAGCTATCCAAAAGCATTTGGAATCCCTTGCCTATTTTGAGACATTTTCGCATTGATCGAAACAATATGATGGGATGTAGGTTCCTCTTTTTGTGGATCCCTCCTTGAAATTTGTTTCGAGGCTAGTTCTCCCACATAAATTTGAGTCGATGTTCATGAATCTCATTATCGGTGCCATATCATTGTGGACGCTAGTTAATTATAGTGCTTCTATCAGGATATTCCAAGGGGTCCAGTCAGGGTAGTAACCTTCTGTCAGGGGAGTAGTCCTATTGGACATCACTGGCGTGTCTGCACGCTGGAACAGTTATGCGTCTGAGTTTCATCATCTTATGATAGGGCTTCTCAAGGGGGCAGATTCTCAAGGCATCAAACGTTGAGGGTGTGGAATCAAATGGATTATGAATATATCTATGGTATTCCCCAGAATCCTATTTTTAACACATGGTATGTCGTGAGTATAAAAAATTGCAAAGATAGATTAGATTGATTGGAAAATTGATAGATGTCGATCAGTTGTGTGCAAACCCCGGAGGGAGAACCTGAGAGTCCTACTAGATGTGCATATCAAAACGTTGAATGAAAATGGATCCTAGTATACATGGGTTCTTAGAAGGGGACATCAAAATGTTCAATTGTCAAGTATTGAACCATAGAGAGGTTTCAACTATACCATGTGTAGTTGATAGGGATCGAAACCCACATAGTTCAAAGGGGCAATGAATTGGGGTGTGAAAAAATAACATTGACAGGACGACACGTTGGGTCTTATGTGTTGTTAGTAGCCCAAGTACTTATTGGAGTAGTAATGATGTGGATAACATTATCTCACAAGGATTTTGAAGTTTGGGTAACAATCATAATGGATATTAATGGTTGAAAGAAGTGGATGAGTAATGAGATTTAACCGAAGTGAGTAAAATGTTGATGTATACCATGAGCATTCAAGATACTTCCTTCGAATCCCTATTTTGGTGAATCAATGTACATGTATTTTTATGGGGAGTTGGGTCACCAGAGGATGTGGACTATGAGAATGGATGCATGGATGAGACCCAGAGAAAATAAAACCGTCAGGTTGGGGCATGATCTTCCCAGAACATAAGAGGGCACAATGGATAGTCCATTATTGGACATGAGTAATGGGAATGAACCTATGGATGTCTTCCTATGTATCCTCGTGATAGGGAATCAAACGCCACGTAGTTCGAGATGGGGCCATAGAATTGGGGTCTACGCTAAGGACATCGACCCGACAACGATCACAGTGTCCTACATATGGTTAGCATCATGAGTTGTTCTAATGATAGAGGGGCGGGAAAGATATGTTGGTCCCACAACAAAGGGGGGTATAATGTTTTACTGTATATTTTAGACTACTACATCTTACCATTGATTGTAGACTACAATGGCTTGCTGCTGGTTGGGGTTCTATAGGATTACTAGTAGTTGGGGTTCTGAAGGCTTGATGATGGTTGTGGTTGAACCTTGGGGAGGCTTCCTACATACCCTGTCTAGGAAATAGGAATCAAAGCCCACATAGTTCGAAAGTATACATTATAAAGTCATTTTGGAAGAAAAGTGGGTGTACTTTTTATCATCGTTCATGATAGGCGTGAATCGACGTGATGTGGTTGGTTCTGAGGGGTGTTGGTTTTGATCATCGGGGAGGATTATTACATACCTTCCTCATGTAGGTGTAGGGTTCAAATTCCATGTAGTTCAGGAAATGGGAAAATAGATGATCATAATGAAGGAAGAATTTGGAATGACGTGAAGTGGTCTAAACTGAACGGTGATGGGCTTCAACCTCATGGTGGATTCCTACATATCATTCATTTAAATTTTAAGGATCAATGTCCACATAGTTCAAAAAATGGGGATATAGTTTTACATTATTTATGCCGTAGGTGGACTGATGTGAAGTGGACGAGACCGATGGGTGATGTGCTTAAACCATAGGGAGGAATATTATATACCTTTATTATAAATAGAAAGGATCAATGTCCACAAATTTCAGAAGGTGGAATTGAATCTTATGCACTAAGGAATCCTGGGAAGGTTGCCATGGTCAATTCTTATTATAATCCCATGTGAGTTATGGTCTGTGTGAGAAAAATGTGGGAGCAAAGAAAAAACGATCACATCATGGAAGGTGCGTAAATGGGGAATGATATCGAGGATTACACTTGGTTAGAGACCCATATATTTAATAGGTGATTATTCATCGTTTGAGGCCCAAGGATATAGAGATTGGGAAAAACTCCATAAATGAGGCCTGATGTCGACAAATCCCAAGGGGAGAGGGATGAGGTAACAAACGTCCCACTGTCCATATCTCCTCTATTATTTGTAATGGATGAATATAGGAGGAGAAAGGATGCTACCTCCCTCAAGAAAGGCTAGGGGATTAATAAAATATGGTTACCCTTCCACACGGACACATGCCTCTCCAACAGAGATGATCTCATTCCAAGTGAGTAAGAGTTTACTCTCGTGAAGACAGGTGGGTGTGAAGAATGTTAAAGATGGGGGACATCGTATATATTTCATGGGGAGATCCCACAAATGAACGTTATGTTATGAAGATGATGGTTCGTGGTAGTTTAACTTCCTGTGTCTTAGACAATGCAGGTTCACTCCGCACCGCTATATCTTACATAACAGATACCTGCCCACCCATGGGGAAGGGAAGGCATCCACAATGTCATTGGTGGGTGGTGTTATGGATTGATCTAGTGAGGTGATCATATTAGTGTGTCTATGAAAAGAATCAATATTTATTAGCTTACATATGCAAATAATCTAGAGTCTGTGCGACATAATTTGAAGCGCCACCTAAGGGACCTTGAAATCACTTTATACAAACCTGGAGGTCCATACGGGAGAAGCGTTTCTGAAGCATAAGTGTTCACAAGAATGGATCTTGAAATGCTCTGGTTCTCCATGTAATATAGGTACATCCCAAATAGGTATTTATTGTGATGTGGAGTGGAATATCCTAGTAATAGTGTATACGTGTATATAAAGGTTGATTCCCGAAGTGCAAGTGATTTCAGAGAGTAGGACTTCGTGGAGCAAGAATGGATTGAATTGCCTGACACTACAAAGCAATTTACTTCGTGAAGCACAATGATCATGCCTCATCATGGGGTTCACATGTATATGTATGGTGCTTCATGAAGCATAGGTGATTGGAGCATACCCAATTCCTCTTAGGGATCTCATTCTGTTATGATGGCCCATAGGCCCTGTGAGTGGAATCCCTACATGGAAAGGTCTATATTTGAGCTAATATAAAGTTACATCACAATTCTCAAGAACCTTTAGGAGATCATTTTTTTCAAAGATTAGTATTGTAAAATTTTCTTCGGTATTTGAGATATGAGAAGGAAAATGTTCGGGGTATTCATCCTTTTATTTTGAGGGGAGCCACATATTTTAGACGAGGGGCTGCACGGAGCGCTGACAGCTCATTGGAATGTCACGTGGAACTCCAGGATTTGCCACAAATTGTGTCATGTTTTTCATAACTACAGAGTTGACCATCATCATCTCCTCAGTTCATATCCCTCCTTAATTCCCTCTATATCACTCAGAGAGGATTTGGTCAATGTACAAGGGATCATAGAAGAAATATGATCACCTATGCATTGTGAAGATTCTAATAAATTGTTTCATTACCATGGGGCCTCCCACTTGTTTTACTCTAAATCAATGATAGAGGGGCCTCGGATTTCCACTGGCCATGTTGAAAATGGGATCCGCGAAGGCCATAGTGTTAAAGGGCTCCACAAAGGGGAATTGCGAGGCAGCCCCATTGAATTTGTTTCATCTTTGCATCCTTCTCCTCCGAACATATTTTGGAGCCTACAAATTCCCCCATCAGACATAGAGATGAAGAGAAAGGTGGTTCAAAATATGAGGATAAATTGCAAGAACTTTTTATGAAAATCGGAAAATCGATATCATGAATCAAGGTCGCTATGCGGAGAGGCAACGTGCGGGTTGAGAACACTGCGAAGCTCTCTTAAGCGAGGAACGCTACGAATCCCTGAGAGTTTTCATCTATAAATAGGGGATGATGACCCCAATTTTTTCCTTATCCATGTCTACGTTTTTTGTGATTTTGCTCTTGATTTTCAAATCTCAATACAATCTTTGACCATCTGTTACAAATCAGATCCTTTCTACTTTGTGGTGTATAGAGAGTCATGAAACTCAGTTACTGTGTGCCCTGCAAAATGTGTCTATGAGGTCTGTGGAAGGGCTCTTTGAATTTTCTCTACAACGGAGCTCTAAGAACAAGAACCACAATCCTGGAGAAATGTTCAAAAACATTTGACAATGAATGGATCACTAGGAATCTACAATAGGTTCTGTGATGATGCTTCTTAGAGGGAAAATATGGATCAAAACATGGGCTTCAAGGAGTGTGTGTGGAGTCACTCAGGCCACGAATCTATGGTGGAGGTGTTGTCAGACAGCCAAAAAGTATATCATTTGTGAATGATGTTACACTTATATTTCATTAACCTTAGGAATGATCTTCTCATTCCTAATGTGATTAGGGACGATCTGGCCTAATGGATCAGCAGTACGTTGTGCCAGCGACTGCGGTTCAGGGAGGCAAAGGGTCATATATTAGAGGATTATACCCCTTTCAACACCATGTAATTTTACAATATTGTGAACAATGGTCATGGTAAGGATTTGCGGCTAGATATATCTCTTCCACAAAGCCACACCATTTTGAAGGTGGCCTTGGGAAAACCTAATAAGGGGTGGGACGATGATTAGGATCTACACTAGGGTGGAAACTTCATAGATGATTGGTACTGGGACTACTGGGTATGTGCCTCATGTGAGGAGTTTGGGGAAGCACTGAGGTTAGTGGGCATGTATGAGACAACATGTGACTCCCAATTCCACATATACCATTCAAAGCAACTGATGCTAGAGTTTCCAAGAAGGTTTTTTTCGAGGAATAAAAAATTCCATTTTCACCAGGGGGAGGTTGTAATTTGCCTCTAGGATCTACAAAAAATCTCAGAGTTCCCGATACTGTGGGTGATGTATGATGAGTTCACCCCTACAATGAATACATAGGAAGTCCCGAAGAAGATGTTTCCACTGGCAAGGGAATTGATGGACCTTGTGTTTGGGGAGAATAAGCACCAAGTGAGGGATGTCCAATTTATGTGGTGGTTCTGTCGGTTCAATAATTCCCCTGTAGATGGGAAGTTTCCCATGTGGTCTCCAACCTTCTATAAGTGGGTACATCATAGCATGGTTCTCTCTTACAGTTTACTCTAAGAGGAAAGCCAGTGGAAGACATGGGAATTCAGTGTCATCACTAAGCAACAACTACTGGTTAGGTTGGCTGTATTCATTTCAGTGCTCATCTATGGATGGATTCCACCAGTAAGGTATACAAACATGGGAATCCAACCAATGACATTTATCTTGGAGTCTATGATAGGGATGTGGGAGTGGGTCAATCCAGGGATCCTAATGCTCACTAAATTGTACAAGGTACTATGGTGTATAGGTGAGGGAAAGAAGCCACCGAGAGTATTAGAGAAGTTCAAAATTATGTATGGGTGGATATAGGCACATATTAGGGGCTTTGATGAATACTAGAATCCAATTTCTCTTCCAGGGTCAGACCTAGGTTCGGCTATACCGAATGCGGTGGGGAGTTTTCCGACCAACCTACAGTTGTCACTGGTGCTAAACCGGTCGTGAAGGCAGAAAATTTGAAAATCCACCCATTCCCATTTCATCATGTATGATCACTGCTGATGACTAGGGAACAAAGGAGAATCAGTACTACCTCTTGGCCTTTCAGGGTGGAGTTATGGTGGTGCGTGTTGACCGAGAGCATCTCTGTGAGCTGCACACATTGCACAATTTCATAAGGCAGTTCCAGTTCTGGTAGAGTCTTGCCCCACAAGTCTATAAAGGAGTGCTCACATGGACCATCCATTTGTGATGAGGCATATGTTTCTCTTATTCAAACTGGATGACGGTAAAATGTGGAATGAGATGCCTTCACCCACATCGTTCTATGGGCTGGTGAAGGAGTACGTCATGAGTTGGGAGGTAGCCTACCCAGGGGAGATGATAAAGAAAAAAACCATCTGTGCTAGTGATGGGGTCCCCCTCAACCTCAAGGAGTCGGTGGGAAGGTGGTGAGGACAACCCATGGTAGCAGAGATGAAACCATGCCATGACCTGCACTAACCGAGGGGAATGCAACAATAGTAGACCCAGAGGCCCCAACGGAGAAAATTGATACATAGTGTATGACACTAATGAAGTTTTATAGTATATCCTCCCATGCTTTGGGGAAGCGACTACGCCATATAGACAAGCCTGAGAATAATTTCTTCCCAAAATCTTGGGACATCTGGGATGTCAACATAAAATTACTCAAAACTTCCCAGATGTGGAACCATCTGAACAATCTCATGATGGATTTGGTAGAGATTTTTCCAACAGGGATGACATTGTGGTGGCTTAGGTTTAGGGAGAGTATTTCATTGTTGAGATGGAGGGCTTTGGGCTCTTTAGGGGTGCTCCATGTCCCATAATTGATCAATTGAAGGTTTTTCAAGATCGAATGGTCCCTCCACATTTTTTTGCCACCGAATTGATGGAGTGTTTCCCTCAACTGGATGAATATGATGATTTGTCCTGGGGAAGAGGTTGGTGGAGGGACCCCTCTAGAGGAGGGTGAGTTCACAATCATATAATTGGAGGAGTTTGGTGAGGCTCTTGAGGTAAACCCAATAATATTTACCTATATCCCTCATTCATGTCATTTAGGACATCCAATATAATATTTGACTTGTGTAGGAGGGTCACATATTCAACAGCCACTCCAACGAAATAGTTTATGCAGCTGCTGGATCATCAAAATATTCACTCGTGACTATGAAAATTGATGTGCCTAGCATGGTAGCGATACCCTGGGTGGTTCTCGAAGAGTCTACGGATTTCCCAACCATATATAGAGGGTCATGCCGCATAGTCTTGACATAAACAGCTCAATGAAGAGACCAAATGTTTTATATTTTTATATATTCATTACAAAATCTGTAATTGTAATCAATTGATCTGGTTAACGAATTTCCAAACACTTTTTTATCCATTTTTCTTCAAATGGAATGGGATTCCTTGCTAAGGATGACTGTAGATCCTTACTCAGTCATTCCCAGGGTAATTCCTATGGTTGTGGAATTAGACACCCAAACTTACTAGACCGCATGGATCCCTATCAAAAGAAGGACCACCATTAGGGTCAAACCAGAAATAATTGGGGTGGAATCCAACAATAGGGATCAATTAGATGATATGGGTTTTGGACTACCTGACCATACACCAAATGAAGATCCTACTAAGAATTTATTAGAGGGGTTCCCTACATAAGACTTGCTGAATACATAGACCGATATGAGACGACTTCTGATGAAGAGGTTAAAATGATTGTCTATCTCCTTTCAAGGAAGCTAATCATGTTCTTTTTCAGGGATACCCTCAAGCGTAATTGATAGACCAGATGAGGAGGATTAATTCCCAGCTGCATGAAAAGTGCACTATAGGATTGGATACCCATTTTCCCTAAATTCTTCTTCTGAAAATTATGGATGGAAAAGATTCTAGAGCATGACCATGACCTTGATGTGGGCCAGAAGCTGAACAAATCGGTGATCATCATGAGCCTCCATGAGGCTAAAAATGAGATTCAGAGGTTACTGGAATATGTAAATGAGTATTATTCATTCCTTGACACTTAATAGGGGTTTGTATCACACCTGAAGGCCCTTCTAGAAAAGGCTAAAGAGCCGATGAGGTGAGCCTCTAAGGGGATGGTCATCGTCCGAGAATACGAGAAACAACCCCTAATTGAGGATGATGAATTATGACCCATTTCCATCAAGGAGGAGAGGGATCTTAAAATGATTCAACAGATCTTGGATGACACCTTCAAGAGTGTGGAGGAACTAAAATTCCTTATTGAAGAGGTAAACCCATATATGGTAGTTGACAGTCCTTGGGAATTGTGATTTGAGTAAACTCATAAATGTACTCTCATGCCTTTATTTTTTATGCTGATTTCATGCATGACTTCCACTATATTTTTTCCTTACTGATCTTCTATCTCATTCAAGAAATATCCACCGATCAATACCTATGCTCATGTGGGTCGTTCCTGATTTAATAAACAAGGGAAAACTACATAATTAATATATTTGAATATTAGAGTGTCGAATAGGCACTAGGTATTCAGGGTCTAAACAAATGATCTAGATTTCCAAGAACAATTCGGGAGGCATGATTATAGAATGGAGATCTCAGAAAAATAAAAACGTTGTTTTCCCAATGTGCTCTTTTGAACGAGTGGGGTAACACCATGGGCGTTAGAATTGATCCAATGATAGGTAACATGAATGTGTGAAGCATGATACCCAAAATTTGGTACACAGAAGGGATGGAATAACAATTAAGGATAATTTATGACTGTGATAGAAATTTTGATTCCCTATTACATAATCTCAAAATGGTGATATCAAATGATGGTCGACCAATGACCATGTTCAAGACATGGGGCCTAACTCAAAATTTCATCCACTAGTATTCCATAACGTTAGCACATGATAGTAGCTAAGCCATAGGTTGAGCATCAATACTTTTAAAGGGATCCATCTAGCATGAAGGAGGACAGGGGTCCAAATAAAGGGGATAAAAATAATGGAGGGTGGAGTGATGGGTTATCCAAATGTAGTCCAAGAATCTAGAAATTATTCCTGCATGAAAAAAAACACATTAGGTGAGTGCATCAGTTTGATCAGGAATCATACCTACTTCCAAACAGGACTACTCTTGTGAGGACCTATAATTCATTGTATTTTTTCATCATACCATTAAGTATAATAGACACAAAGTTTAACATTGTATAGATTTAAAAATTCACATAGTTTTAAGGTCATATTGCATGGACCTTGATCATGATTGAGGTTCCACAAGGTTTAATGACCTTCGGCCTAGGCCCAAGGAGAAAAGCATTTGCATCACTACATATCTCCTAAAGATGATAATCAAGACAAATTTAGTTATTTAGCACACCTTGGTTAGAGACAATTTTTGGTGGGGGGGAATCCTCTTTTGTAAGGAAGACGTCACACCCCAAAGTTATCATGGGTAATCAAGAAATTGTTCAGGGTATGGCTGTAGTATAATGTCATGAGTTGATGACATGGGTATCCCAAAGGAAATTTGCAGTGTATCACGTATCCTAATGTGAATAAGGACTATAAGAATCCACACCACATGGCCCTGATGGGAGTTATTTGGACCACATACCAGAGGTGTCCGAACGTGGGGATGGACCTGGGATAAAGTGCTTAGGTATTCCTATGTATCCAATGAGGATGAGAATCTAGACATAGGTAGTTTTGCTATGGAAATTTTACATCATATAGGATCTAAAAAGGAATGTGTGTCATGACTACACCCATACACATTCCAAAAAAACACTAATCCAACGTGAGTCATGATGATTGTGGGATACATGGGTCGTGTTGCGATTTTCCTGGTATAAGAAGGAACACATCGGGAGTAATGAATATCTTGGTAAATGACATTCCAATATTAGTGATCTTCTTACATAATGAACATAAATTCATGATGGAGTAATACTAAGTGTGTTGGGATTCCAGTTAATCATAAGGGAATGGGGATATTTCAATCATGATGCATAAGATGTGGATCATAATGACTGTGGCCTGACAGTAGTGGATAACTGCTGACCATGTTCAATATACAATATCTATTTTATGTTATCCTAGAATGTGGAAAAAGAAATGAGGGTCAACCAAATTACATGTTCCAAACACAGTATCTATTTTGTTTTATCCAAGAATGGGGAAAAACAAATTATGGTCGATGGCTGACCATGTTCAAAATACAGGACCTGTTGCAAATGTCGTCTGGGGTCTTTAAGTGAAGTGGCCCAAGACGGTAGGTGTGCCAATGTGGCCTAATACCTGGTTGTAAAGGGAGTCCCTTTAGTAGTGGAAGAGGAAGTGGACCCAAATAGTGGTCTTACAATGTTTGGATATGAAATGACGGTATGTTTATGTATAAATTACACACAATGGGATCATTTCCTTGCTGCAGAATAGTATGCCAGTGGGACTTGTCTGATAGAGGAATTAAAATCCTTTTCCAATGACAAGGGTCCAAGGTCACATGATCCTATTATATGGTCATAGAGTGTATCATTAAGAGGGGGCCTAGATTAATGGAATGTATGAATATTGGAAAAGTAGCCAAACCGTGTCCATAGTTCCATATTGAGATCATAGTTTTGGGTTGTGGAACTTGGAAGAAGTTGGAAAGAGAAAAGGGAGAAACATGGTGAGATTTTTCAAAAAATTAACATGATGTAGAACCCAAGAGGTACTCACCACCCCACATGCATCCAAAATAGATCTCACCAAGGGGTAAATAATGGGGGAAGGATTTATGAATCCTTGGGTAGGACCTGTAAACATAAAGTTATGGAATTACTACGTATCTCATTAGGATTGAAATCAAGCCACATGTAGTTTTTGAAAATGTTGTGCGGTTAATTTTCCAATGACAAGGATAATTGGATCTTATATTTATGGTCTTTTAGCTAAAAACATAGATGGAATGGTAGGTTGGAGACACATGGTGCAGTAATTACAAATCCCTATTTGAATGAGGATAGTAGGAGTACATATCACACAATGTGATCCCAATAGATATTTTAGGTTGAGGGGATGAAAAAGAAAGTGTTGATGGGCCCAAGCCAATGTTCTTCAGTTTTCCAAGATACCTTGGGATGATGGCGATCCAGATGTACGTAGTTATAGATGTGAAATGGTATGGTTCTAATGCGAGGGGAAATAAAGTCGTGTGGGTCGTTCCCATGAACCAAAATAAGTATCTTTTGACATATCATTTTTTTATTAGTATGGATGTTTGTGTCATTTTTTGTGAAGAAAAAAACCTAAGATAGATAGTACATGAAACATTACAGAAATCAAGAAATATGTGTGCCTCAATAAATGGTATTGTTGATAACTGATAACAAACACAATTTCCCCTCGAGCGAGGATGTCACAATGCAGTGTTGTTTTTTGTTGTTTGACCATGATAATAATGTCAAAGTTTAAGGTCAAATTATAGGATAAAAATGTTCATTTTAACATCATGTGGAAAATATATAGTAGTTTAGAGTAATGTGGGACATGGTAAAATAGATTAAGGCCATACAAAATCAATTCATATAGAAGAATGAGGTAATAGATGGAATGCGCATGGTGTGATAATGCATACCTGGCATGAACGAGGACATAGTCCATTCCACACCGTGTGTAATTATGGGTTTGAAAACATAGGCTATGGGGATGGAAAAGATCCAAGAATATTGGGGATTTACCTGAAGACGAATTTTATTGGTGTTCCTTTTTATCCCATAAGGATGGTATTCAAGCCATGCGTAGTTCTAATAGTTCAGTTTAACAACATGTGGGATGAGAGGTAGGAGAGACTATCTCCTAAAGGGGAAGTACATGGAGCTGCAATCGAAAACCCAACATGAATAAGTACATAACCGCATATACACCACACTGGGGAATCCTAAAAAAGTCAGGTCCAAAAGTTATAAATGAAGAGATAATTATTGGGACCTGACATAGACCTAAAGACAAAATGCCCGAGTATTCTTACATATCCCATAATGATGGAAATAAATTTGTACCTAGTTCTTAAAAATATCATGTGGTTTAATGTCTTGTTTGAAGGACATAGAGATATATTGGTTTAATGTCTTAAAGCTTGGACCATGGGAAGTGAGATTATTCCGAATGGGAATAATCCACATCCAAATCCCTATGACCTCGAGATTCATGATCAATGTGTGAAACATGGGTGGAGATGGTCCCTGCAATCCGTGGAATGTAGAGAATGGGGGAAATGATGCAGAGCCCCGGATGACACCTCATCAATACCTTGACTTCTTAATGTGAAAACAAGCACTAAAGGATAACACCAATTGTGTTGAAATTCCACTCAGTCATGATGGAGTGGAAGAGGATGTGAATCATAAATCCAATGTTTATGTATTAATGGGGGTGCTTCCACGATAAAGGATAACTATTGACTGTGTTTAAAACACAACATCCATATCATGTGGCCCGAAATGGGGAAAACAAATGAGTTTAGACTACTAAACATATTAACAATATGAGTATATTACCGAATTTTCATTCAATATCCTTGGCTACATTGTACCAAAACAGAAAAAGAGCCCTAAGCCCTAACATCCATACCGTTCGAGGGTAATTTTATTGTGAAATTTTATTGAAGACCCAAATAACTTGGAATATAAATAATGAAAATGTGAGAAAACCGGTGAATGTAGACTCCAAAAATCGTGGTACAGAACTAGAGTGCTCTTGGGAACATTGGTGAGTCACTAAAGTGGTTCATGGGGCCCTTATTCAAGAGATTCTGACTAAAAAAATTAGAGGCGAATAGGGGATGGAAGAGCTCTCCAGTGGGAGAGGTACATGGTGTGGCTGTTGCAAACCCGGAGTTAATTTAGAAATCAGCTCACATCACACGACATACCACAGTCGGAGGGCTTAGGACATGTGGCTCAATAGAAGAGGAGGTTTTTTATAAAATAGGGCAGGACCTACAAAAAAAACATTCAGGCGTTCCTATGTATCCCGTGAGGATAAGAATCAAGCCATACATAGTTCTGAATAAGATCTATAGTTAAAAATCAAGCGATGGGGATGAAGATAATATGGTGTTACCTATATAATGAATTTGTGTGGCATGGTGAATAACCTGATTTGAATGAGGGAATAAGCTCACATAATCCACACCATTCATCATTCGGGGAGAAAAAATTGTCCAAGAGGTTTAGAGAAATGATAAATGAACATGGGATGTACAGAAGACAAAATGTATAGGTTTTACAACATATCTAATGAGGATGGGAATCAAGACAAACATAGTTATAGGAGATACAGTGCAATTTAACATTATGTCGCGAGGACGTGGTAGACCTTAATTTATTGTCAGAGAGCATGGAACATATGAAATAGTTTAAATGTGTTTTTCCCAGGATAGATGGGTGGAAAGGGTGAATCATCACACCTACCATGAGGGAGACCACAACATGGAAAAAAATCATCGAGTATAACTGCTAACCATGTTCTCAACAAAGTATTCATATCATATCATGGAATGTGGACAAAAAAAGAGTTTCTATCACTGACCATATTCACAACGCGGGCCTTGTATCAAATTTTAATCAAGAATTCTCTAGTTCGTTGGCCTGAGATAGTAGGAGAGCTATGGGGGCTAGCATCTTTTTCATTCAAGGTTCCCATTAGATGTTAAAAATTATAGAAACCAAATTATTTGATGCATAAGGCATGGGGGTACCTCTGTATTTTAATGTGTTACAGTAAGGATGATGGATGGAGGGGCCTTTCAAGGGGAATTATGTGGTGTGGAAAAAATATTCTGACTTTAAGAAGGACATATAGTCAAAATCACTCCACTCATTCCAAGGTGATTACTTCATCCAGGGGCCCAGAATGGTTGAGGGACCTAAGGCTAGGCCATGTATGGAATGTCACATCCAGTTTGTAATTTATCATCACATGAGACGAGCACTGAGTGGTCTTAATTACCTTCATGAAGTATAGATTACACGATTTAATTTCATTCGATGGGGATAGTGATGATATTAGTTTAATGTCATTAAGCACGAACAATTGGTTGTGTGACCTGTTTTGTAGTTATGCCTTTGAGAAAGCTCCAAAAACAACTTGAGAAATGCTCGGTGTAGTTAAAAATGAATGAGAACAGGTTATCCCCACCATATAAGGGTATGAAAAAGAAGGAAATATATCGGGTGGGGTCAATCCCACCTAGACAAACATCCTTTCTGCTGGAACACTGATATTCAAATTGATTTCATGAGAAAATACATCATTGCAGCCAATATTTAGGACATATAAGGGTAGTGGTGCCGATAAAGGATGGATGTTGACCATTTTTGAAACCCAACATACATATCATGTTACCATTAATGGGATAAAACAAGTGATCATTGACCAATTATAATATTCACAATGTGAGACATGTGTAAAAGTGTCGTTCATGATCCTTCAAGACATTGGCCTGAAATGGTAGGTAAGCCAAAAGGGGAGCATCCATGTCGTTCGGGGGTCCTTTGGGATGTGGATGCTGATGGAGACCCATATAAATGGGATACATGAAGAATTAAAAATTATGTGTTCTAACATTGTGGGGGAAATGGAGAAAAAGGAAGAGATCTATAAGGTGGGGGAATCATGATGTTGTAATTACAAACCTGATGTGAATGGAAGAAAACAAAGCATACAACACACCATGTGTTTTGAGAAGCATCCAAGACAAAGGGCCAAACTCAAGGAGATATCTTGAAGTTCATGTCTAGGCCTATGAACAAAATGATGTTGTGTTCCTTATTATTCCATGAGGATGTGAATCAATTCATACTTAGTTCTAAATCCAGGTAGTTTAATGTCGTGATGTAAGGACATGGGAGGATTTAAGAACGGGAGACACACAGGGTAAAATCATTGAAAAACCATAATAGATGGGGCCAATGATGTCTATAATAAAATGGGTGAAATCCTCTATGGGAACTACACCATGTGTGTAGTCAATGCGATGTATTTGAGGGTTGGACTTTAAGACGAAGCATCTGAGTATTCCTACGTATCACATGAGGTTGGGAATGAAGCATAAATAGTTCAAGTGAAGTTCTGCAGCTTTATATCATATGAAAAGAACCCAGAGAGATATTTCATTATGGTCATTGATGATAGACTAATTTTGTAGTCTATCATCATGCGGGATGGGTTATGGGTAGATTTAAATCCTTCATCCTAGATAGATCATATATTTTAACGTCATGTAGTGAATATGGGACAATTTAATGTCATATGGGAACATATATTGTTTAACGTCTTATGGGATGACTGCTGAGTAGTTTTAAATCTTTTAGTTTGGATGGATTTCACATTATAACGATTTTCTGTAATGATTTCATAGTTTATGGTCATATAGGACCTTTTACTGAGGAAAACTATTTATTGAGGAATTTGGCAATGGTGGGAGGAGTTAGATTCTCACCATCTATGGTAACTAAGTTGTAAACACTATAGGGGTAAGCCTTGTAAATGATGTAAGATCCTTCTCATTTAGGCTATAGTTTGAGTGGTTTCATGCTGGGTATCATTAGCATTCTCAAGGCCCTCACCATGTCAGCTTGTTAGAAAGATCAGAGGAAAACATTACTGTTTAATGTTCAGTCTATCGTATTATGATGCATTTTCTGTTTGTTCATGGCATGAAGTATGTTCTTGTAGAGTCCCCCCAATTCATCCAGATTTATTTTACCTACCTTATCTGGTGTTTTTTGATCTTAGAATGATGTGTTAAATGATTGAAATTGAATATTGACTTGCATGACCACCTCTGTTCCATACCATAGGGAGTACGAGGACACCAGTGTGGAGTCGTGAGTCATCTTCTGATAGGCCCAGAGAGTGTTGGGTGTTTTTATGGCCATATTTTCTAATTCATTCCAAACATATTTTACAAAATGTTATAGATAACTTTAGTGAAAAGCTTGATCGTCCCATTTTCGTACGTGTGATTGTGGGATGAATAGTTTGAATGGTTTTTTTTTACATATTGTATAACATATTTAGTTCAGCTTGTCAGATGTTCATGTCATTATCATTGGGGATGGTGTGAGGGACTCCAAATTGTAGATTATTTTGTAACACAAAAATACAATTATATAATGTTACTTGACCTCCATGAAGTGAAATTACTCCACCCACATGGATGATAAATATGTAATGGTTAGAATGAATCTGAATTGGCGGGCTGTCACCTGTGGATAGGGTCCCATGACCTTGTGTCCCCAAACTACAATGGGCCAAGAGTACAAGGTCGTGTTGAGAGGATTTGGCAGCCGATGCATGAAATTATAATTCATTTGTAATGCATGAAACATATTATAAAACATGATATACTCAAATATTAGGATATGCTAATATTACCTCATTCTCGGGATGTGGTGGGAGAGTTTTTTCTTGGTCTGATGAGCCTCTCAAAAACACTCATGACAATCCTTCATTGCCTAAGAAATAAAAAATTCCTAAATAAAATAAAGGATAATCCGATCAAACTAATTTCTATGGAGAATCATCTCAATACTGGGACCACTCTATAGGGTAAATAGCAATGTGTGTCATTGGATTCACTCACACTCAGCTCGATCTGGTGGGTGATTGTCCTTATAATGATATTCACCAATCTGTGTCCCGTTTTTGAGAGTCACCTTTATTATGGAATCTGGGGAACTTAGGGGTTCTGTCGTGGAGTCACATGTGGTATGGTGGCTTACCTACAGAAAATCATCTTCATTTGATGTAACTGGAGCAATGAATCTCTGGTGCACCACATGAATAACCCATTCATTCTTATTAGGCTGTGACATGGATGCAATGAGGCTGGCCATGGTGTCAGCTTAACTGTTCTATGAGTGAGGGACCTGAGTGACCTCTGGCCAATATGAGAAATAGGCAATCAACAAAAAAGTATGTTCCAATAGTGGTAAAAGCTCTCGATTCCTAACGAAATAGTCACCGTTGATTTTCATAATGACTAGTTTGTATTCCCCTCTAACATGTATGTGGTGAACATCAATGTCGAGGTCCATCTCGAGACTAGTAATGAGATAATGCTATGTTGTCTCATTTTTGGTGCAGCATTCTAAAAATAGGAATGAATGTGGCAGAAGAGCTTCTGTGGGCTTGATGATTCTGACACACATGCCTGCTCTGTTGAGTCTAGAGTCATCGAGCCTTTAGTAGGTAGGGATTCTTCAAGAACCATCAAAATGCAACTCCTAACATTGAATATCATGATCTATAGAGAGGATGGATTAATAGAGAAAATCATGATCTAGAGACTGGTCCACAAAAGCTGGATGCATAGTAGGGATGTCTACCATTGATTTTCCCTTGATAACCTCTTAGGTAAAAACATAATGTCGAACTACTGGAGGATTAATGCCCATCGAGATTGATTACCTATCAACATAGGGTGGTTTAGAATGTACTTCAGCTGATTCACTCATGATAGTAGATGTATCTCAAGATGTTTTAAGTTGTGTTCAATTTGGTCACTGTGAATACTGGTGCAAGTAATCTTTTCTTGATATAAGAATATCTAGTCTCGGTGTTGAGGAGCATGAGACTGATATAGTACAAACTATTCTCTACCCCTTCATTTTTTTCTAGGCTAGAACGGCACAGATAGATCATTCATTTGAGGGCACTTAATAGACTAGGGGAATTTCGGAAACAGGAGGCATCATGACCGGAGTCTAAATAGGTATTGTGTGATTTCCTAAAAATCAATCTAACACTCCTCATCCCACTAATAATCGACACCTTTCTTCATGAGAAGGTAAAAGGGATTACACATTCAAGAAAAATTTGTGATGAATTGACTTATATTTGTTTTGTGGCCATGGAATCCATGAGGGTTATGAATGTTACTTGGAAGAGACATCTAGCTAATGGCATTGATATCCTCTGTATTGATCTTGATGCCTCTGTACCTGAAAAAAATCTGAGAAACATTTCATAGGTGACCCAGAAGGTTCATTTCAATGGGTTTATATTTAGATGGAGAGACCAAAGGAATCTGATCACATTCTCGAGACCATTGACATGGTTCTAGAGATGACAATATTTTTCCACCATATCATCCAAATTGGATTCCATCAATTTTCCTTGGAATAACTTAAATATGAAATACATGGCATGCTGACATGTGGAAACTGAATTATTTTGACTGAATGGAATCACCTAGCAGTAGAAAGTATCTTGTGGTTACAGGAAGGATTTAAACTCTTGATCCTTAGGGGCCATTCAAATTTTTTCATACCAATAATACCCATCCATGAAAAAAAGATCCTAGAACCCAGTGCTGGAATCAATAAGTAGTTCTTTAATATGAAGTGGAAAATCATTCTTCAGAAAGTGACGGATGGGATCCCTACAGTAAATGAAGAATTTGATATACCATTTATTCTTAATGATGGGAATAATGTTAGATAATGACATGGGGTACCTGACCACCTTGAAAATGATGTCTCTAATAATCTTATAAACTTCATCATTAACCATGGCACCATGATAAGGATACGACTTTCTTGGAGGTAGTTTCAACCTGCGATGGTTTTCTGGAAGGCTGAGCTGGTGGATGGAACCCTCGGGATCTAGTCTAAGAAAATTTTCATAATTCCATTGACGAAGAGTTGTCGTGTGCACTCTCAAAAATATTTATACTAAGTGCAGCAGAGTGGCTGACCTAGGTCGTTCTCTTGAGGAGCTTTTGTGGTTAATAAATCACTACTTCTATTCCACCTAATCTAATTCTTTTTTTTTGTTTAATGTTTAATGAAATAAATGTAATTTAATGAAATAAATTAAATTCATAAATCATAAGAAACTTAAATTTAATTCTAAATTACCATGAAATGCTAAACAGAATGTAATTAGGGAAGAAAGGATGTTCTCCCGAGAGAATATTCAGGGAGCACCTTCATTGGCCAGATTCAAATATTCTTAGTTTACACACTCCATCGTATGTGTGCACACCTTATTCTACACCGGTTATGAATGAAAAGTCTACTTAGCGATCACCAAGCACACCTTCAATCCACCTCCTCAATCGAGGGAAAATGGTTGAAGATTAAGAAGTTAATCTTTAGACAACCATAGTGAGGATTACACCCACTATAAATTATCCTTAGAATTAATTCAAAGAATATTAAAAACATGGTCTTGGGTTCAAGAAACTGATTACTCCCTCGGGATATTTCTCGGATTAGTTACTCATGATCATGAGTATTATAGTTCACGATGGTAAGATGAGAGGAAGAAAAGAGGGTGAATCGGTGGACAAAAATAAAAACAATGCATGAATTTATTAGAAATCTAAATTACAATTAAAAACTAAAAATAAAGAAAAGAAATAAAATAAAAAGAAATGTGGAAGATTTGCGGCCGGCCTCCCTCGGTGGAGATCTCCTCCTTGGTGCCTTGAAAAATGGATGGAGAATGGGATGCTTTGAGGAGGAGGTGAGGGCCTCCTTTTATAGGCAGAATTTGTCCCTCAAATGTAGACGCATTGTATACCCATTTAATGACATATTCACGCATTCCACCCTTCATAAATGTTGTTCATAAATGTCTTGGACGTCTCCTCTCAAAATGTCAGCTGATTTGGAAACCGTATGTAGGAGTTATTAATTTTCTATTCTCGGTTACTGTTTCTGGACGAAGCATCCAGGAAGGTTCCTCCAAAATAATGTCGTTCAATAGCCTCGTTAAGGATCTCCAAAATCCTCCAAATGTATTTTAGAGACGGAAATATCTGTCCTAAAGGTATACCAGGTAGAAACACATAATTTGGATATGTGTAGGCCGCGTTCGATGTCCGTTACCTTGGGTGGGTCCATGCTGTCCGCCCGGAAAAATTCCAATCTTCAATGATTTTTTAGATCCTTTAGATGAACGAATCAGATCCTGGTCCAGAAGACAGAAATGAATTAAATAAAATAAGGATTCTAAAAAAAATTTAATCAGAAAATTTGGAATTTTATTTTTCCTGAAATGACCATAATACCCCTGACGTAAAATTCTGTCAAAAATCCAGAATTAGTCGTTTTTCACATTTGGGTTCAAAATAGCACTAAAACCTAAAAACATGATAATTACCCATTCAATAACACTTTTGTGGGATTATAAAAAATGTTTTACAGTATAAAATATATGAAAATGTGAGCTTCATCACTCCCCCACACTTAAACATTGCACTCCTGGGCAATCATCTTACATCCAAATCAAAATCCACACAACAATCAAAAATGAGAAAATATCAATGATTTTATCCAAAATAGAATTCCATCATGTCTCATTTATGAATAATAATTCTCTCATTTTCATTTCAATCATTAAAATTTGTTCAACCTCATAAATCAATCCACGGCCCAATCACAACCTACCTCACACTGAATTTTATGTCACTCTTCACTCAATAGAAATTGATTCTGGAGTTATGCTCATACTTGAAAATCACATGTATCACCATAGGTTTGTGAAAATTATCATTTCTCCACAGCGTGAAACATGAAAATGAATTTAATCATGAGGGATTTAATTAATGGTTCAAATGATTCTGTGGCTTAGGGTCGGTGGTAAAATGATTGAAAAATGTTCCAAGCTAGAAAGAGGAGGTTGAACTTTTACGTACAATGCATGATTAAATCAAGTGAAAACACAGGAAATTCCTCACTCAATACTACTTGTAAATGTGAAAAACAACCCCACCCCTCTTTATGACATGGTACATGAGCCAATAAGTGATTATAATGAATGATATCATCTAATTTCTCCTCTTTTTTTTAAAGCTGTAGAAAGGCACAGCTTTATTTTCTTTATTTTCTTTTTTTTTTCATAGAGGATGAGCTGAAAAATTGAATACAATGAATGAATGACAATTCATGCCCTTGATTTTTGGGAGGGACATGAGTCATAAAATAATGTACAATGAATATTCAAGCTCATCTCCATTTTTTCTTCTTTTTTTTAGGAGAAATGGATGAACCAAATAAAGCACAATGAAATGATGATCCATGCCAAATTCTCTTGTTATCCACTGCCCAAAATATTGACACACACTTCACACTACCCATAAATGATACAAATCCAAATTAACGCACAAGAAAGGCCCTTCCCCCACACTCAAACTTGAAATATCCATGCAAAAATACTAAAAGTGCGGGTAGGTATGGAAAAATTGGCTTGTAATGTGGCTTAAACCTATAAGGAAATTCATGGCATCTAAGGGATTACGAAGGATAAATGTAAAGGTGGGTCTCAGGATAAAATGTGGTTAGCCAAAGAGATTCCTCAATCATTTTAAATACATTCCATGAAATCCAAAGCTTCGAAAGAGAATATTCACAAATTCTGGTTCTCACACAAAATTCAAGTTTCCCTTAAGAAAGTGTGGGTATTAGGAAGAATTTGTAAAAGTGGTTTAGAATACCTCACAGGATTGGAAAAAATATTTTGAGTCAGTGTTTCATGGCCATGGATTTCAAAAATCAGTCAAACTCATAAAAATGATTGACAATCCAATTCAAGAAAAATGTTTTCACATCAACAATCATTTAAAATCCATTATTTCAAAAATCATTTCAATTCTTTATAATCAATTGATGTGTGAAAAGTGATAAGAATATTCATTAAAGCTCAAAAATCCTAAAAAAATGAAAAGCACACAAAAAGAACTAAGCAGGTTGACACTCCCCCACACATAAATTTAACTACTCCTTATTTCAACTCAACAAAATATAAATATAAAGGTAAAAAAATAAAAGGGAAGGAAAGATGCAACCTGACATTATTTTAGAAGTGGATGCCTTGAGTTAAGCTCCTAGAAGAAACCACTTTAAGACTACAAGAAAGTAATAAAAATAAATAAGAAAAAATAAATAAAAAGAATTAGAAACGGAAAAGAAAAGAGATAATGCTTGGTTTAGACCCCCAAGCGGGTGCTAGGTTTTTACTGCCCCTAGTCAGGCAGTTTCAGTGGATTATCCCCAATTAAAAGGTGGGTGTGGTTTCTTTGAGATGAACCACCACATGTGAGTTTTCCTGATGTCCATGATTAAACACTGAAAGTAGAGAGCCCCAAATAAGATAAGAATGTTCCGAACCCCCGAGAAAGAATAAAGAAGAAATTTGAGGTTCGAAGTGGGAGGGAATAAAAGATAAGGGTGCTCCCTGTTAACTTCAGTGGTGTCCTCCTCCATATGGTATGAAAATTTTTGTTGAGGAGGTAGTCGCACCACCGCCACCTTCTCCAGATCTTCTTCCATGATCACCACTAATTTAGTGGTATCTTTCATATCATCCATGGTCTGCTCCATTTGTGCTGTATCAGAAATTTCAAAGGAAGAGATGTCAGAAAACAATTTAGCTTGAATAATATTAAAACATGAAGAATTAATAAAGAAATCTTCCCTTTCGAGTAATTCAGCATGGTCATTGATCTCTTCAGGCATGACCATTGGAAACTCAATCTCAGCAGGTGCGTCTTCTTCCTTATCTTCCAAAGCAAGAGAGAGGTATAAAGTGTCTGATGTTTCATTATTAAGTATGGGAAGATCATGTTTCAAGTTATCTTCAACAAAGTTATTCCAAGATTCTTCCAAAAAATGTTGACCTCCCATCAGTACATCAGTTGGAATTTTTACTTCTGGGACCTCCTCGACCAATGGTTGAGTGCGGGATGATGTGATTAATTCTTTTAGTAGCTCCTTCTCACCCTCCTCAGATTCTTTAGCATAAAAAATGATGGGTGAAATCTCTTCCACCACTCGTTCTGGTTCAGGTTCCGGTTCAGGTTTGGGTTGTTCTTGGGATGCGCGTACATATTCTGCAATCAATTCTATTTGGCCCTCCATGTTTTTCACTTTATCACTAATCCTATTAAACTGCTCATCTAGTTCATTGTAAAAATTTTCTTGCAGTTGAGATTGATCAGTCCATGCATAATAATCATAATTTGAATACATCATGAACAAAGAAGATTTTTTTTAATTTTTGAAATTTATGATTTTTTTGTTGTTTTTTAAATGAAAGGAAAATTATTTACACAATTTGAATAAAAATAGTGAATTAAAACCACTTGGCTCCCCGGAAACGGCGCCAATTTGACGAAGCGTTGTCATGTGCGCTCTCAAAAATATTTATACTAAGTGCAGTAGAGTGGCTGACCTAGGTCGTTCTCTTGAGGAGCTTTTGTGGTCAATAAATCACTACTTATATTCCACCTAATCTAATTCTTTTTTGTTGATTAATGTTTAATGAAATAAATGTAATTTAATAAAATAAATTAAATTCATAAATCATAAGAAACTTAAATTTAATTCTAAATTACCATGCAATGCTAAACAGAATGTAATTAGGGAAGAAAGGAAGTTCTCCCGAGAGAATATTCAGGGAGCACCTTCATTGGCCAGCTTCAAATATTCTTTGTTTACACACTCCATCGTATGTGTGCACACCTTATTCTACACTGGTTATGAATGAAAAGTCTACATTGTGATCGCCAAGAACACCTTCAATCCACCTCCTCAATCGAGGGAAAATGGTTGAAGATTAAGAAGTTAATCTTTAGACAACCATAGTGAGGATTACACCCACTATAAATTATCCTTAGAATTAACTCAAAGAATATTAAAAACATGGTCTTGGGTTCAAGAAACTGATTACTCCCTCGGGATATTCCTCGGATTAGTTACTCATGATCATGAGTATTATAGTTCACGATGGTAAGATGAGAGGAAGAAAAGAGGGTGAATCGGTGGACAAAAATAAAAACAATGCATGAATTTATTCGAAATCTAAATTAAAATAAAAAACTAAAAATAAAGAAAAGAAATAAAATAAAAATAAATTTGGAATATTTGCGGCCGGCCTCCCTCGGTGGAGATCTCCTCCTTGGTGCCTTGAAGAAATGGATGGATAATGGGATGCTTTGAGAGGAGGTGAGGGCCTCCTTTTATAGGCAGAAATTGTCCCTCAAATGTCGACACATTGTATACCCATTTAATGACATATTCACGCATTCCACCCTTCATAAATGTTGTTCATAATTGTCTTTGTCGTCTCCTCTCAAAATTGAAGCTGATGTGGAAACCGTATGTAGGAGTTATTAATTTTTCATTCTCGGTTGCTGTTTCTGGACGAAGCATCCAGGAAGGTTCCTCCAAAATAATGTCGTTCAATAGCCTCGTTAAGGATCTCCGAAATCCTCCAAATTTATTTTAGAGACGGCTCTATCTGTCCTCAAGGTATCCCAGGTGCAAAAACATCATTTTGATATGTGTAGGCCGCGTTTGATGTCCGTTACCTTGGGTGGGTCCATGCTGTCCGCACGGAAAAATTCCAATCTTTAATGATTTGTTAGACCCTTTAGATGACCGAATCAGCTCCGGGTCCAGAAAACAAAAATGAAGGAAGTAAAATAAGGATTCTAACAAAATTTTAATCAGAAACTTTGGAATTTTATTTTTCCTGAAATGACCAAAATACCCCTGACGTAAAATTCTGTCAAAAATCCAGAATTAGTCGTTTTTCACATTTGGGTTCAAAATAGCACTAAAACCAAAAAACATGATAATTACCCATTCAATAACACTTTTGTGGGATTATAAACAATGTTTTATAGTATAAAATATATGAAAATGTGAGCTTCATAATCCATGAAAGTACATCATAAAATTTCTTTAGGAATTCTATTTATCATTGTTTCTATTCGACAAGTATGGTGGCACTGATAAATGTTTGTTTTATATCCGTCCCTTAAACGAGGATCACATGTACCAATTCATCAACCATGGTGGAGACACCCTCTTAGAATGTGGGAGGAGCATCCTCTAAATCCTCTTCTTCACATATGGAGGAGGGATTCTCAGTGGGAGGAAATTTATATGAGTTTATATATCCTGATGGGATGCCTGTGCCATCCTAAGTGGAGATGGAAACCAAATCAGGGGGGGTCTTGTATTTCCAAACCCCTAGCAATGGTAGTTTCCGACCCAATCTTGTCCGGCATTCGGCCTAAGTGTCCACACAATATGATTTCATAGAAATAGTGGTGTGTTGTCTTGAACAGATTTATCCCACCCCATAGGAACAAGTAGGTATGATGTGTCTCTATTTCCATGGGGAATATATCCTAGTACCTTATGAGAGTAGGTTCTCTGGGATATCCTAAGCCTGATTTGTATAGGACTATTTGGTGATATCCCAACATTGTATAGAATTGGGAATGTGTATCCCCAAAATTCTATAAACAAAAAATAATTTCCCCATAAATGGAGTTGTGGATTCCAATTGATGGATTTTGAAAATGTAGGGATCATCCAAGTTTATCCATGGGTCAGTGAAAGCCGTAGAGTGTTCAACAACGCTAGACTGGATATACTTGTCTTTTCACTTGTAATAGTCAGAATCCAGGTAGTGGGCTTCAAAAAAGAAAATGGATATGCATAAACATGGAGTAAGCCTACTACACCATTAATGGAGTACTTTATGATTTGGTTATACGAAGAGGGGACTGTCGTGTGTTGGTGGAGCCATGGCATACCAATCAAAACGTTGTAGGCGGTGTCTTGTGGCACAGCCATGAACTCAATACTGGCTACCCAGCCACAAAACTAGGACTTTAGACAGATATTTCCATCCAATGACTATTCTATTCTATCATTAATAGAAATTTTCATATCAAAGGGACTAAGATCATCCTCCGACATTCCATTTTTCGGAAGTTTATAGGTCTGCATTACGTTGATCCCAGAGCATATATCAAAAAGACAATGATGAACTTCTACACTATTGAAGTGTCCAGTGGTGTACAATGATAAGATGTACCCATGTACGAGAGATCCTTAAATATTGAAAAGAAATAAATAACATCCAAACATTCATCATGATCAACTCCCTCAGAATTTAAGGCTTCGGGAGCTACTACCTCTATCTCAAACTAGAGGGGACTTCTTAAAGCCTCGACAACGGCATCACGCATATCTGCTGACAGGATTAGATCCTCTTGGATAGAGAGAATCACATGAATGTTGGAATGGTGAATAAGGATATCATACATCTATATGCAGCTTAAATTTCTACTTACATGAGGTTTTTCTGTGGAAGGGGGAATGACAGGCCCATCCGACATAACCGGTGTCTAACAGGTGCTGGGGATGTCTCGTTTATCACTAGTTGAACCTCATAGATCGTCTACCAGATGATTGATAGATGATTAAGGTTAGTCTGCAACAGAACGTGTCTAATCACAGCGTAGTCATCATGGACCAACCTGATCAAGAACCACAAATGGTGGTGATTGTAGATCCAGTGAAATGATATGAAAAGGTTGTGCATGTTGAACTCTCCACATGTCCTAGTGTATGGTTTCGGTGGAATGAACAACCTGGCATGAAGAACCGATCAAGGAAAAATGATGACTCACATAACCATGAATCCATTGAAGCTGGTGACATATTTGGATGTTGGGAGGATCTTCTTGGCGCCCCTCATCATCGAGGATCCGGTAGGGGTTTTTTATATAGACTGTGTTAACCATTGCGTACCATTGATTGTCCCATGAATAGTAATCCTATACAAGACAGATCCTGGTGGAATTCCCCAACTATGGGGGCATGAAATCATTGAGATTATGGGATGGAAATGGAATTATTGTGGAGTTCTGGTTTCCCATTTTCTACTAACGATGGCCCTTATATGTTGAGGAAGGCAGGGACACCGACATAGAAGAAGTAGCTGCAGATGATGTAGCGAATATTGAAGGATCACGTCAATTAAAACATGCACAAATAATGCCATGGTCATGAGAGACTGCCATATGAGCCATCCAGTCTTCATATTTTTTAGGCTCGTGGTCTGGAACCCATTTCCATTGTTCTCTTCTATCATTGTCACCATCTAGCTATAAGAATAAATAAGTCACCAATGTTGGGGCTGGACCTAACCTGACTGTGTTTTTAACAACATAGTCTTTGAGCTATAATTCAAACACATATCACATCTTGATCATGTGTCCCATGATCCGGTGATAGGGGAATTAATTGGGGTGGTCAGAGAGATCAACCTCTTCAGGCCTCTGACATTCAGAAACACAAATAATTCTCTGGTCTAAGGATCTTCGGAAATAATCGGGCACCAAAACCTTGTTGAAAGAGTACATCATGTTTTTCTATCCAATAAAGTGGATTTGGGAGCCTATCCCTGATGAGGGGTGGAGGATCCTACTGAGGAGGTGGAACCTGGTTATCTCGATGTGTGGGGGTGTCACATTATGAGGGGGAGCCTATAGATTCTAAGGAGAGCGTAGCTGGGATGATAGCTAACCCTGAGGTGAAGGGCCTCTACAAGGTTATGGAGGTGGATCCACTGGTTAGAACTCCCGATTTCGGGTGGCCTATATTTGTGGTACCATGGTGGGCTAAGACATTATGTCTCTTCCCACAGTAAATATAGGATGCATCAAATGAGACTTCTTGGCTTGTTGTAAGGATTCCTCTAGAAAATGGGCCTCATCTGTGAAATTCTAGAATACCCCGGCATAATATTGGGTGATGAGTGAGTGGAAAAGTTCATTTTTGAAATTCCCAGACACATTTTCAATAGATGTACCTATATAAGAGGCATATCAAGGGAGTAGGTTAGTACATTCCACTGGGTGACAATGTTCACGAAACCCTCATCATGCCAATTATAGTACATGAAGAGGTATGTAATAATCGTATTTCATGCGGTGGAGCTAAAATATAAATGAAATTTCCTACTAATATCTTCCCATCTAGCTACTGATCCAATTGATAGGTGGATGTACCAAACAAACGTGGTCCCTTCCACTGTTTGTACGAAACACCGGAGTTTGGTGGGCTCTTGCTGCACCATATTTTCTATATTGGACTACATATGTGATGATGTGGTCCAAATTATAGAATGGATTTATTGTCCCATTACAGGGGAAATTGTAGGGTTACCGAAACTAGGTGTGCATTCATATCATCCATCCCTTCCGTATATGGCTTCCCATTAGGTAGGATTTCCACCTATTGAGTTTCAAAATCCTCATGGTGGGAAATTAACATTACTATTGGATCATCTATGTAGGGATTACTATCTTGGGGTGGACCCCCATGCAGTTGAATAGCTAGATGAGAGAGAAAAAAGTCTCTAGAAACTGTTATGTAAGGATGACATCCATACCTGATGTTCGAGGCATGAGGAATAACCCCACAACATGTTTCGACCAGGAGAATGGAATCACCACTTGAGCTGATGATAGGTATATGGGGAGGACATCCATGTTGAAAATGAGAGTGGGGAGGACCTTCACTCTATCTAATGGTGGTACATGGAGGACCATCATAAAAAAATTCATTGTCTTGGGTTTTGCGGTGATAGTTTCCATATGGCCAGACAATTGGGTGATCCAAACAATCATGTTTATGAGGTGACGGGTGACTCGGTCTTTTCCGAGAATGAAAGATTCCTTTTTATATAATATTGAGGTTCCCCTACTTAAGAGTGAATTGTGGTTGATGTTTCATGCTAGTGGTTGCCCGAGCCACTAAACTGGGGATGATGAAGCCCCAAAATGACTGTACTCCAGAACATGCACCCGAAGAAAACGTAGGGTTAGCCAATCTAGGCCCAGCTGTGCAGGTACATAGGATAACTATCCTTCGATCTACTGAACTATCAATACATAATGATGTGGATGGGTGGGAGTCTTTTTTTTCGGTCCCCTGATATTATTCATAGTTGAAATGCCTTGGGTATCCCCCACTTCCCCAGCATAAGGGAGGGAGTCATAGTAGCACTTAGGGGGGAGGTTCCCAAAGCTGTTGGAGATTGTTGTGGGGAGTATTGGCTCCATGCGCGACCCTTTGGGTCTATGGAGATTATTAGGGGAAGAATCCTTTTGGTATTTTCAGGCCATATCCTCAGTGCAGATAATCATTTACTCATTATTATGTCGTGTGATATCATTAATCAGATTCCTCTGAATGGTTTTGGAGGGTGATACAGGGAATGGGCGCCCAGTGTCCATGGATGTGGAGGCCATTACAAAAGAGATAGGGAAGCATGGGATTGTATCATTACTTTTTCCCCTTTCCCACATTTGGGGGGTGGGGGTGAATGGTTTCCTTTCGTTACATATTTCTTCCAACAATGCATGTAGAATCAACCATTAGTTGTGAAAAAAGGAAATTTGGGTCTAGTGCCCCATTTCCATTCTATCTCCCAGGATTGGTAGTGGATCCAAACAAACAATATCATATACAAGGATATACAGTGTTCAACGAACCCAATTTCTAGTGAGTTTCATGTTAGTCCAACTATTTTCATGGTAGGTCCTAGCACAGAATACATGGATCTGGTGACTCTCTAATCCACTAATGTCTTGAACACTAATAATATCCAAATTGATGAGAAAATATTCATGTCGGGTTCACCAGTTATATTTCTCATACTTTTACCAGGGTGAACATACATATTTGGGGGACACACTAATTGTTTTCCCATATTCCCCCTTTCCAATGGCAGATCGCATCCATCACATATTTATTTACATATTCCCATTAATTTAAATGGGCTGATTTGATGTCAGTTACACCTTTCGTTTATTCCCCCTCCTATTTTGCTGCCTTTTCCAGGTCTCCCCGATAGCTTTGACTTGTTTTTTGTGAATCTCATTCATTGTTCCATATCTTTGTTGACGCTGCTTAATTATGCTTCTTCTGTTAGAACATTCTTAGGGGTCTAGTTTGGGAAGCCACCATCGGTCAGGGGAGTAGTCACGTTGGACATCAATGGAGTTTTTTGGACACAGGAACACTGACGCGTCTGGGTTTCTTCCCCTTAGGATAGTGATCCTTGAGGGTGCGGAAGCCTGAGCTATCCCAGGTAGTGTGCGGGGAATCCTATTTTATAGGCATGTATTTGAGGTTTTTCTTCATCTTCTCATGTTTCAAACAGGGTATGACGTGAGTTTAACGTCTATCATAGATGGAATAGATTGATTGGAACACTGATACGAGTGGAAATGTTGGATGTAGCACTTGGAAGGAGCAGCTGAGTGTCCTACAAGATTTGCTTATCAAAATGTCTAATAAATATAGATCAGAGGATGATTGGTCCCTGAAAAGGGGACAATAGGATTTTCCATTTGCTGGGATTGAACCTCAGTGTGGTTTCCAATGTACCCTGTGTGGACGAAAGGGATGAAAAACCACATAGTTTGAAGGGTTGATGAATCGGGATGTGGGTAGAGGAAAATGACCCTAAGACACATTGGGGATTATAGGTGGTTAAAAACCCATATACATCTAGAAGAAATAAGGAGGTGGATGACATGATCTCTTTGGGATGCGATGGCCCGGGTATAAATAAGTATTGATGTGGATAGTTGAGAGATGTGGATGGATAATGAGATGGAACCGACCTGAGTACCACAGTGATGTTGTTCTTGAGACACAAAGAGACTTCCTACGTATCCATGTGGAAGGGAATCAATGTCGACATAGATTAGGGGGGTGATGGGACACCTGAGGAGGAAGAGCATGAGAATAGACGCTTGGATGGGACCCATAGGAAATAGAACCTTTAGATTGGGCATGAACATCACAGACCACAGGTGGGCTCGATTGAGAGACTACAATGGGACCTGAGTGATGGGATTGAACATCAGATTGTCTTAATATGTATCTTCATTATAGAAAAACATAGACCACATAGTTCGGGACGAGTGAATAGAATTGAGGTGTGCACAGAGGAAAGTGACCATACAATTATTGTTGGGGCTTATGTGTGGTTAGCAGCGTGAGTTGATCTGACAACCATGGGGAAGACCAAATATGTGGGTCCTAGTAAAGGTATCTATAATGAATTACCATCGATTGAATACTATAATGGATTACCATTGATTTTTGACTACAATGGTTTGCTACTAGACGGTTACAATGGCTTACCACTTGATGGGGTTCTGACAGCTTTCCGTTGGTTGGGGTTCCAACATCATACTATTGGTTTGTGGTTATGATGGCTTAACACAGGTTTCTATTCCAAAGGCTTACCACTAGATATGGATCCAACAGATTACCGCATGTCAGGGTACCCATAGATTACTACTTTTCATGGTTGAACCTTTCAGAGGCTTCCTACATAACATGTCCAGGACATATGGATCAAAAACCACATCGTTCAAAAGTATACAGTTTAGTGTCATGCTAATGAAATGGGTTGAATCGACGTGAATTTCTAAGGATAGATGGGTGTGGGGATTAAACCTGAGGGAGGCTTTTAATGTACCGTTCCTGGGTAGGGTCTTGGATTAATGTTCACATTGTTCTGGAATTGGGGATACAATTTAATGTCATGTGGGGCAAATGAGGATCAACGTGATGTGGTCAAGAACTATGAGTGATTTACTCAAACCACCAGGAGGATTCCTATGTACCGTGCAAGGAATGGTAAAGTATCAAATTCAACATAGTTCGGAAAAAGGGGATACAGTTTAATATCATGTGGAATGAAGGGGCACCGATGTTAAATGTTCGAGACCGATGGGTGATGCGCATAAACATTAGAGATGCTTCCTACATAACATGCATGGAATGGGAAAGGAACAATGTCCATGTAGTTTGGAATAGATGATTGTGAATTACATTCTAAGGAATACCTCAAAGGTTTCCATGGTGAATTCTTACTCTATTCCCAAATATGTCCTTCTTTGTGTGAGAAAATAGAAGTAGAAAAGACCTGACGATCACATCACCAATGGTGCGTACTCGGGGAATGAATTCAGTTTTATGAATTGATAGCATCCGAAGGAGGTAATAAGGTATTATGTGTGGTTATAGGCCCAAGGATGTGGATATTGGGACTTAATATTTAATGGAGTCCTGATGGAGACAAATCCCATAAGAAGAGGGATGGGGTAATGAAGGCCCAAATGCCCGTATATCCTGTAGTCATTGGTACAGAATACGAGAGGATAAGCCATGATTATACCTCCCACAAGAAAGTATATGGGCTACACCCATATGGTTTCCCTTATCTAATGACATACACCACTATATAGAAGATGATCTCATTCCATGTGATGATGATCTCAACAAAGTGGAGACGAGCAGGCATGGATAATGTCCATGATGGGGTACCCTAGGTATATTGTACAGGTTGAGACAATTGTTTAACGTCATTTGATTAGGACGATAGTTCTTGGTAGTTTAACATAATGCATAATGGATGAGGAAAAAAATCTCTTCACCCCTAGGTATTACATAACATATACCCACCCACCATTGGGGAGGGGTAGGAATCAACACTGCTATTGTGGGGCAGATTTATAGAGTGATACATAGAGTGGATCATGTTAGTTTGGAAATGTGAAGAAGATATAGTTGTTATTATTCCTATGTGAATAAGCATGTTGCTTAGGAGTGAAATATGAATCTGAACCCAAGGGACAATTAATTCACTTCGTACAATCCTGGAGGGCCAAACAAGTGAAGGGTTTATGAAGAATAAGGGTTCAAAAGAAAGGATCATGCGATATTATGGTGCTAAATGTAGTGGAGAGACATTATGAATAGGTGTTATTCATGATGATTAGTGGATTATCCAAGGATTCAGATATACATGTATATAAAGAGATCTCTGAAAAGTGAAAGTAAATTTGTGGAGTAGGACTTCACGATCATGTGTGCCTTGCAAATCTTGGCAGTGTGGTGAAATGTACATTGTGAAGCACAGTGATCCTATCTTAAAATAGGATTCACATGGGTATGGAAGGTGGTTCTTATAGCATGAGTGCTTGGAAAAGACTAGAGTCCCCTTCAGGACCTCCTTCCTTCACGGTGGTCCGTGGGAAGTTCAAGAGGAAACCCTTCTTGAAGAGGGTTTGTATTTGAGATAAGTTAAAAGTACATCACAATGGTCAAGTACATTGAAGTGATCATTTTTATGGGTAAGAAAATTAATAGGTGATTCACAATTTGAGATATGGGATGGTTAATGTTGGGGAATCCATCTTTTGGGACTGACGACGGGTGGATATTTATCAGTGAATGGCAGCACAAAGCTCTGACAGCTCGTTGCGAAGCCAAGTGGTGCTCCACGATCGGCCTCAGATTGCATCAAGTTGGTCATAACTGAAGATTTGACCATCATTTCCTCCTCAGAACTATTCCCTCCTTAATTCTGCCCATGATACTCATGGAGGCTTCAATCATGTTCCAAGGGATCGTAGAGGCAATCTGGTCCCCTCAGTGGTGGGATGCTTCCTATCAATTTCTTCGTAACTGCCTAGCCCCCCGCCACATTAACACCGCAGTGACTACAGAGGGGGACTAAGATTTTCACTTCTCATGGTGAAATGGGAATAAATGATGTCCATGGTGCTAAATGGCTCTATGAATGGGCTTCATGAGGAATCCCCTTTGGATTTCGTTTCTTCTTTGCATCCTTTTCTTCAGTACATATTTTGGTCCTATGAATGTTCCATGAATTTGTGTTAAAATTAATTTTCCACACAAATAGTTTTTTTTTGATAATTTTTATTTAATAATTTCAATAATTGGAAAAAAATTATTTAATATTTATCATTTTACTTTTTACATTTTAATTTATTTATCGAGTACAAAAAAGAATTATCTAGCAAAAACTATAGTTGTTAAAAAGCGGTGAACCTAATTGATGGGGAATGTGAAATTTTTTGTGGATTTGATGGAGTTTTTTCATGACCATATAATCCCCCAATTCCATTAACTATAATTTTTTGAGCTACATTATTTTGTAGTGACAACATATTATTAAATATATTTTTGTATTTTTAAAAATGCAACTCCTGCATAATTATAAAATGGAACCCACTCCCCCAACATATTTACAGCTCTCAAAAATATTTTATTGGACAAACACTACCAAAATCACATTCTGAATTCCATAAATTTATCCTATAATCCTAATTTATTGATGAAATAAGAAATATTAGTTCTATTGGTGCAAACGAAATGATATTACTAACCGAAAATGTAAGAATCTCCATTGAGTTTTTTTATTTTATTTTATCATCCAACTCCATAAATTATTTTTACTCCATGATGATATAATATCCCAAGTATCAAACATATATATGTGTGTGTGTGAGTCTTTATTTTTTTGTGTGTTTTAATGTTAATATAATAACATAAGACATTATTCGCTTCAATCAAATGGGTTTCAACATCACTATTTGTACATATGGAGGAAAACTTACTCATGAAGTGATGTCATTAATTTTTCCACTACCTCATCTTGGGGTTTATTATGATCCTCTTTCTAAAGCATATATATGATATTTATAACATAATTAATTCTATAGATTTAATAAATAGTATTTTTTTATTTTCCTTACATATGTGATATGATAATTTCTATTTTGTATACACTGGATTACCATCTCACGAAGTGATGTGATAAATCATTCAAAAATGTTTCTCATGGAAATTAAAAAAGATAATTTAATTATTATATGTGATATTTATGAAAAAGAAAATCATTAATGGAATATTTCTAATTGTTAATATATTTACTATATTTAATTTTCATTCTTACCAGTTCACCAATAATAACATTAGAACATTATTCTCGTATGTGTGGACTACCGCATTCCCAAAGTGATGTGAGTCTATTTTCATTACTAGAACATGTTAATTATACATATAAATAAATAATGTTGAATTTTTGATTGAATTAATTTTATGAAAATATGTTATGTTATTTACCTCATTTAAATTTCGATTTTTGAGAAATTGAAAAGTTACACTTGCTTATATTTAGTCGAACATCTCCATGATCCTAAAATGTTTCATTTTTTGAAACCAAATTTTTTCATTGATATTGAAATATAATTTTTTTTATAAATATGAATATCATTTCAGGAAATTTATTATGTAGGTGATCTAACTTTATAATATTTATAAAAACAATACTTTTTTGGTAAATGGAAAAAGTGAAAACAAGTCAATTAACACATGAAGTAATGATAAAAATAATCATTATTAATAAACAAGGGATATTTTATATTAAAAGTATAATATATGATTTTATAAATATTAATTTAGTTATTTTATATGTTATAAAAATTTAAATGCTCTATATAGTTGGATAAATATATTTCAACTAAAATCAAATGAGAGAAAAGGGAATTCGTGTCAAAATCCCTTAGTTGTGGCATATTGTTATGTTATGTACCAAATATCCATTAATTAATGTTAATACATCTGACATGAAATATAATATCAGTATTAAATAAAAATTCATGGAACTATTAGATTCATTTTGGATTATTTCATCCATGTGGATTTCAATTTGAACTTACCTTGTTGTAAATGTTATTGTACAATGACAGTATACTTTTTTATTTTTAACTCTATTGAGAAAAAATTAATATCATTTGACATTTTTTTTGAAAATAATATATATCAATGATATAAATTTTCTTGTATGATGGATATTATTATTTCCCAAACTATATTCCATTTATACATATGATTTTTACTAGGAAATGTATTTTAGTAACTATTAAAATGTTGATAAACTTGTATCCTTCAATAAAAAATGATATTTGGGGGTAAGGAATAATTTTTCATGGATGTAATAGTTTATTACATATGTAAGTAATTAATTGGACGTGTATACATTGGTAGGGACTTGTTATTTCTATACCATTATGCATCAAAAGTATTTATAATTCAAATTAGTTTTCCATAGATTATGTGTTTATAAAAGATGATTTAAAAATGTTGTCAAAACCAAATGTGCTTGTAACAAGTACTTTAATATTAATTTATAAAACATGTTGTGTTCCACGTTAATTGTTTTACATATCTATTCCAACCATCATAACACTATTCCCCAAAGATTTTAATTTTCCCAAGGAGTGTCCTTGATAGTTTAAGAATCATTTTCTTGAGGCATGATGTTCAAAAATTCAGAATTTCCATCGTTGATGATTCACTCATATTACTGTCTATGAAATTTTCCCCAAGATATTATTTATAGATGAATTTTGTTATCAATTTGTTAGTAAAATTTCACTTGTTTTCATTTATTTACCTTTTTAAATTGATTATTTTTAACAATTAATGTTAACATCTGTTATATGTAACCCTTACCAAGTATCTGAGTCAATATTTATTTAAATTCCATTCCCTATGTTATGAAGTTTAATTTTATGATTTTTTTGGGGATGAAATTAATTTTAATCTATTATGTAATATGTTTTATTTTTTGTTCACAAAATAAAATGGGTTTCCTACGTGTATCTTGTTTTGAAAAAAAGAAACATTGATTAGTCCTTTTGGATATGACCCTTTGTATCTATGTTAATGTAAAAATGAAGAAAATAGAACTAGGATTTGGGTGTTAGTGTCTTTACAAAATTAAATATTAAATCTTTTATTTAATGTTTATTTTCATGATGTTTTTTTCATTTGAATAAATACTATTATAGTAATATGTCAAAATTTCATGACAGATATACTCAATAGTTATATCCATTAGAATGATAAATTCATGTGTCACTAGTGCTATTACATAATTATATTATATTTATTTATTTTTCAATTAATTTAAATTTAAATTTTTTCTAGATTATATTTTTGTATTATTCATTATTTAATTTTAAACATTGTTTTATTCAATTATATTCTACATTATTTCTCATATATTCATGATACATGTAAATCCCCTTGAATTTTATATAATGAATCCATCAGAAGGTTCTAAGGGATCTGACAATTAAAATCAATAGTATATGACATCTAGACCAATTGTACACATCATGTACACTTTCTCAGTTAAAGAGGAAACCATATAAAATGTGAATTTTCTTGAAAACTCCATAATAGTGTTTTCAGTAATTACACATCGTGTGTTGAAAAAACTAGGTTACAACATTGATTTTATAAATACACTCTATGTATCTTGTTTACTCACAATTTAGTTCTTGTGTTTCAATTGAATAAAACAAGAGTATCTACATTGTTTTTTTATTTGTTACATAAACCATGTGTTGAAAAAAATGTCTCCTCAAGGAAACATGGTGAATAGAAGGAATACATGTCATGTGCCTTGTATATGTCCACAAAAGGATAGGTATCCCATCCCATAGAGTGTATAATGGGAATATATAAAAGGGATTTCATTTAGTTAATACTAACTAAATTTCATGTACTAAACTATAAATCGAGTGAAAAATTTATTTGATATATATAAACAAATAATATAATTATATATTTTTACATTATAATTGTCTTATTAATTAACAATACACATCTTTTTATATATTCAATAATTATATTTTAAAATGTTTTTTTCTATTTAATTATGACCTAAAATCAATTTATGGTCTTTATATATAGTTCATTACATATGCATTAATAACATCCCATGTCATTTATTAAATATATGATCATTTGTAATTTAAATTAAAAATTCATTTCATGTAATAAAGTGTATAAAATGACTGATCATGAACATTTTAATATATTGTAATTGGATTATAATAAGTATTTTATGAGGGTAAATATCATTGTCTCTAGGTACACATAAATACATTATTAATATTAATAAAAAATTAATTTATATATATTTATAAAATTATTGATTATTTAAATTTCATAAACATCTGGTTGGAAATAAAATAAATTAATAATTTTAATTAATTTGGTAATTAGTTTTTATAATTAATGGTGATTATGTTAACTAATGAAGAAATTATTAAAATTTATATCATAATTGAAAATGTTGATTCCTTGAACTTATGTTGTTGATCATGTTCTATGACCATACCTATGTATGTTATATTTTAATTTTAATTTTATCATATAATTAATTTAAATTGTTGATAATCATTTCTTCATATCCTATCATTTAGTAATGGTCAATGCGGTCATATTTTTCTTTTCTATTGAAAAATATCACAATACTTTGGTTCCCCTCAACTAAATTTGTGTTTAAAATATGAAATATTTGAAGTACATGTGCATGGGGAGGTTGTTCAAGATAATTAATAGGAATCTCCAATCAAAAATATATAAATTATGATAAGAGAAATGTTTTAGTATGAACTATGTTATAGTTCAAAGTGTTTTCTCCATAGGGTCGATTGTTGGTTTCTCATATTCTAGTTAAACTAACCATTAAATTGTACACATAATGTATCATGGATAATCATGTTAATGTATATTTAAGACTATCCCAATATAATTATCACTAAATATAATAACATCTAATGTTTGTGTAAAGATATGGGACATATATATTATTTCCTCGAGAATACCCAGATAAAAGGATATTTTTAAGCCAATTGTCTGTAAAAACATTTTTAAAAAAGTATGAGACTAAATATAATTTTTAATATGTAAAATCATTTGCTTAGTAATTTAAAAATTCAAAGAAATTAGTTTTCAAATAATGTATATTATTAAAATTATTATCATCATAATAGTATGATCATTCTAAATATAAAAAATTTCATCGCCCTTAAATAATCCTATTGCATGTAAAATTATTTTATGTTATATAATACTCTAAAATATTCTATAATATATTATATAATTTATAATTTTAATAGAATTAACACATTTATAAAGAAAATATATGATGTATTCCTACAAGATGTACAATGGAAGATCTAGATTTCTATTAATTTGTTATATTTGTTATGTCTAAAAAATCAATAATGTGACAGAAAGGAATGAATTATTATTAAATTAAATCTTATTTATTATATATTGATAAGGAGAAAATTGGATTTATATAAATTTTATTATCATATCATTATACTTTGTAAAACTAGATGAGTATATATTTCCATAGATTTTGACATTATTATACTAATTAGAATTAATTATTTAGTAATTTTTTTCCTTTTATATTGATAAAAACAAATCCATTCGTCATATAATATCATAATATTTTGTGATGTATCTATATAAATCCAATATCTTATATGAATTAGATAGATTAATATTTTAGGATTCCCCTAAATGTGCCTCACCAGGTAAATAAGATTTATAGGCAACTAGGTTCCACAACCCTTATAGTGAAAAATATGAAATAAAATGTTAAAAACACCATGAAGGATTCAAATTAAATGATTCTATGGTAACCAATTTTAATGATACAACATATTTTGAAAATTTGTGGAAAATATAAGGCCAATTTCCTTCTATAGGATTTGAAGGGACATTTTAAAGGGAATATTGATATGTAAGTAAAAAAGTTATGATGTTTCAAATGATTTGAATGTATTCACTGTTGATTATAATTTTGTATTAATTTTTTTTTATATTAAATAACATATTAAATTATGTTACATAAAACCACAACAAAAACATTTTAGGATGATGATTTATTCTCCCATGAACTGAGGAAGGGTGATTACATTGTCAGTTGGGAGTGTCTTGTATCATGATGAATTAAATTTGAATTCTCATTGATGATAAAAATGATAATTCCAATGCCAATAGTGAGAATTTCCAAAGCATCTAGTTCGTAGTGAATATATTACTGTTTATATTTTATTATTATTAACAAAAAATTATTAAAATTATTATTTTCAGTCAATGCGGACTTTTTTTACAAATAAATGTTTTTGTTGTATTTTTCATATGACTAATTGAATGACAGTAATAAATATATTTATTTAAAATATTTGGAATATATAATGATTATATATTACAAGAATCATATATATTTTATGGATGATAACTCTTGGATACAAAATAAAAAATGATTTTTAAATGAAATACAAAAATGTTATTTAAATCACATCGAATGTAAATACACTCTTCATAATGTTGAAAAACATATTTTTTGTGTTTTTATAATGAATATTCTTGAAATTATTATTGTACACATTTATTTTAGAATTAATTTATGTCGGAAATGGAAAAAAATTGAAAATGAAAAAATGTGTACAATTCATGTAATAAATGTAATTAATCTAATAAATATTAGTAATGGAAAATAAAATTATAGAATTCACATAGAAATTATATAAGATATTATTTAATGTATGTGTTGGAATATTTGAATAATTATTTCACTATTCATGAGTATGAAAATTATAGGTTCTCATAAACTCACATTTCCTTATTCACATCATTGATATGGTTATGGTATAAGGTATATTGATGAATTTTATTAGACATATTAATTTCCATACCTGATTTAATTTTATATATGTTTAGAAAATATTATAGTAATAATGAATCCTATGAAATATAAATTTAATAATCGATATTATATATGTTATGTAATGATGATAGACTATTATTTCATTGACTCTAGTATATTTTATGTAGTATATTCTATAGTTTATTGAAAAAAATAAATGTATATAATGAAAAAAATTGATGTTATATACAAGTAATATTTAAACTATGATTATTATGAATGAAATAGTTAATGTTTTATTGAATAATATGATGTATATTTCTATAATGGTATAAAATATAATTTAGGATATTGGGAGAAATAATGAAATGGTTTGAATATTTTTCTAGATACAAAAGTTGACATGAGAGCGGTAAAATCCAAAAGAGTTAGTTAGAAGAATATTTCCAATGAAAAATAATATTGTAGGAATGTTAAATTGAATGCTTATGTTATATCATTTCCACTATGTGTGATATATTATTCAACATGAAAAATAAAACCCACATTAAGTGTTATGTTAATGATAGTCTTGAATAAAATGGTCACATGCCTTCGAATGTTGATTCTTTGTAAATAAATTATTTTTTATTCTAATGATTGATGTAAATAAATTATTGGGTATTGCAGATAAAACTACATGGATGGTAAAACATATGTACAAATAATAATTTTTGTTAATGTGAAGATTTATGTAATAAAAAAATTTAAATAAACTTTTCCTAGAAAATCTCATCATTCTATTTGTTTTAAAATATAACTGCCACATCCCCTCAAGATATAATTACGACACATTTCGTATCACATAACCATAAATATCGGATACATCCTAGAAGTCCAATATATATTATTGATATTGAGAAAACATTTATTGATTAAAAAACTTGTTGATATGAAGACAATAATTTTAAATGAAATATGTGTTCATGACTCTATAAGAGTTTTTTTGGAGCACTATAACACTTCAACACTGGTGTGTTTGATAGCATACAAAAAATTATTGATTAGATATGTTGTTAATGATGCCATGATATTAATTTCTACAAGTTTAGGTATGTAACAACCCACGTTATTGGGAACATTATCATAAATAATAGATCAAGGGGAATCCTAATATAACTCGTAGAAAATAGTTAACATCGTATTGAAATGTAAATGACTAATTAATTCCCTTGATTTGTTTCTAGTTCCCTATGTTATTATTTGTGATGTATTGGTTGTATATGTCTAATATTAAATTATAAATATATCCCATAATCTATGATATATACACAAACATGTCCTTTTTTATTTATACAGAATACAATTAATATTTCAAACTAGACGTGGAGAACTACATGGTACGGTTGTTAGAACTATCTGAAAATGCTTGATAAATTAAAAATATATGGTATGTAAGAAATGATATAAATGAGAATGGTTGTTTTTTAAGAAAACATAATGCAAAAAATCTATAGATTAGGTTAAAATAGAATCAACATAAGGTTATGTTTATATAAAAGTGTAAATATTATTAATATTAATAGGTTTCCTATATACATATGTATATGTATGATTATATTTTTTATATAATTCAAAAAAATATTAAAAATGTTTTGTTTGTTATATTGGAGCAATACTAGTATATTAATATTTAATATTATCACGATGAATTTTTAATATATTAATATGCATAATATTAGGGGTCATAAAGGATATATAATATCTTCTCCCACCTTATTTTGGAATTTATCAATGGGGGACATTTTAATAATCAGATCATCCAAAGGTAACATGGTTGACTACAAATCTATATCGATATCTCTAAATAAGAATTATTAAAAAGTGAGACACATTAGTAGTGGGTTATATGTTTTCTCTAGTAAATTTGGTATTCTTTTTTATTCTATACCCTATAATAACCATCTTTGATAATTTTTTAATCTAATATTCTGATTCAATAATATTAATAATTAATAATAACGCAATGGACATTGTTCTATATGAAATCTATTTAGTAATGTCATCGGGGTACTTTTCTCACAAAATCATCATAGTAGTCCCATTCTATTATGAGACCGTTTATTATTTATTACATTATTCTATAAATGATGTTTTATATTAGGATTATATCATTTTTTATATGGGATGAATATGTAATATCGGTGGAGATGAATCCATTGAATTTTAGATAATTTCTCAAAACATATTCTCATGTTAGTCATATATGATGTATATTGTAAGAAAATCACTAGTTAGTATTAAATCTATATTTTAATGTGTAATTTGATTTTCCTAGATAAAAAACTTTTTTATGATCATTATAATATAAAATTATATATACCACATTCTAGGAGATGTATACATTGATATATTCACAAAAAAAGATGGAATTTTCTTTTGGAATAGTAGAATTTGATGGGTGTGTTACCAAGATAATAATATTAATGAATAATTTGAGAAATAATTTATGCATTTATTTTTCCATAGACATTGATATTATAAGACCATTGATTTGATTGGAACTGCCTAATTAATTCAATATCCCTTATGGTGTGGTCGTGTAGTAAATTTTTAAAAATAACAAAAAAACATACAATGACCACATAGGTTTATCACTCCATCATGCATACTACATGATTAGATATATAGATATAAAGGGAATATTTTACACAATGAGAGTGTGTATAGGGTTTAATGTTATTAAAAAATGAACAACATTCATTATGGAATTTTTTATTTGTTTCCAAATTCTAACATATGTATTTATGTATTTTTACCTAACTCTATTAAAATTTTTTTTATGAGGGTTACACAATACGTGCATCAGGATAATTTGTTAAATTATACAATGAATTAATATATATGGGGTAAAAGTTATTCATTCTTTATAGTTTCATAATTATTCAGGGTTTGCGGATGGAAAGTATAATATAATGAAAAATTAGTTAAAATTAATATATAACATAAATAATAATAAATATTAAATTTATATACTTAATGGAAGTAAAATTTATTGCATTAATTAGTGAATGTAACAGTTTTATATATTAGTTAAATTAAATTTCTATAATCTGGGTATTGTAACATCCAATGACGGTACTTAGATTGAGTGTAACATTCCAATTTGAATTACATATTAACGCTAATTATAATAAATATCAATTTAATTATTTATTATAGGATATTGATTTATCTAAATGTGTAGTTTTCTATGGATTATGTTATTAGATAATGTTCATGTTCAATTACTGCCCTTAAAATATATCTATAAATAACAACTGACATCCATTTCAATGTTCATATAGCTGTTTTCCTTGAGAAACGACGTCATAATTTTATCAATCCCTAAAGAAAAACCTCATTCTACAATACACTGATTTGTTAGAACAATGATCCTACTCCACAGTCTCATGTTTCTAAGAGAAAATATGTATCTTTAATCTATAAATTGATTCATTTATTTCTATTATAAATGATGAAATTTATATGAATCAATCTCATTAGCATATAGATATTTTTTAGTGTTGTTCCATGATTTTAGATCTTGTACGGATCACCTCTTAAGGGTTTTACCCATGGATCTTAATGAAAGGGAATGTTATGGTGAGAGTGTTATACCAATTCATCAATGAAGATATAATTAAATTATAAATGAAATTGTAAATAAATATATTAATTAATTATAAATATCATGTGATGATCCTACCTATTAGTGTTAGTTTTAATTTCTCAATTACTCATGGAATTAACTCTATTAGTTATGAAATATTTCCTCACCTAAATTTTATATTATTGATCAATTAAAAAAATCACTATTTTCTATATCTAGTATGATATTATACTATTACTACATTATTTAATGAAAATATATAAAATTAGGATATTTAGTTCTTCATAAGTTCAACTTTGTATGGAAACTCACACATAGTATTTATCGACTTTAGAATGTCCTTCCAATTTAATATATATCATATCATCATAAAAAAAATATTTACAAACAATTAAATATATAAGATTTCATTTTTATTTCATTATATATGAATACCTCAAATGAATTTGTTTTGGAGTCTCTATTCATCCCACCAAATAACAGGGTTCATAAAACATCAATGTGTAACTACATAAAAAACCAAAAAAAAATTTCAAATAAATATAAAATCTAATCATATTCATTCATATCCCTATGAATCTTATTAACAATGTTCATGAACTCATCATGTGATGTTTTAAAATTACATAATCTTGATAAAATCCATATAATAAATTATTGATCTATATCTAAACCCCCCCCCCCAAATATCTATGAAAAGGGAAAAGCCTCCAATCTTGTGGAATTATGACTAATTGTTCAGTTTCATTGGGATACTATACATGAGAAATAATTCAATTATTATGACAACTAAATCCTAATATTCACAAAAAAATGGAAAATAATTTTTATCAAGAGCCTAACTCTTAATAAAATACCTAGGAAAGGGTAAATGACATACTAACTCTTATATAGTGGCACCAGGAATGAGATATGTGGAACTATTTCCTTGATGTAATTTATCATATAAATTTTCATTTTGAAATATTTTTATTTCATGAACAACATATTAAAAAACTTGAAAATAAATTTAAAAAATAAATAATCATTTTATTTATTTTTTAAAATATGCGATAAAATTATAAACATTTAACATTTAAATTACTCTTGGAAAATATTAATTTAATTTTTATAGTTATAATATTTTTGAAACCATTCGTATAAAAAACTAAATAAATTATATTAATATTTATTATATTATATTTATTCTTGATAATACATTCATCCAGTGTATTTTTATATATCTTCCCCACAATATATTTTCTCAAAACATAGTTTTGTTGTAGCGTACTAGAATATTTTATCACTAAATATAATATCATAATCGAGTATAAAAATCATATTATGTTGAAACTCATTTTAATATCATTATGATTCCCATCAAATTTATAATACTCAAATTATATTAATACACCCCAAAGATAATTCTATGTATTTTATATTGAGGATTCAAGAAATTGTTTCTTATATCTATCGATATGTTTATGTAATTTGTTTTTAAAATTGAATTACATGATCACTATAATGGCCCGGACCTCTCTGTTCCATTCCTTTGTGAAAATGTTGTGCTGGAGGTGTTCTAGGAGGTTAAGGTGACTTGGTGTGCATTTGGGAGGACTTTTAAGGAAAGTTAATGGGTTAAGGCCTTCGCATGGGAGGCGCATGGTTTGTCAAACTGAGTGGCCAAACCGTGCGAGGTTGTTGTTGGAGGTATTAGCCAATGCACGGTTAGTGCACAGTTTGTCTAGCAGTGCGGCCTAACCGTGCAAGGAGTGTTTGATGAGGTAGAAGATAGAACACGGGTTGGTAATCTGTGCGGACTAACTATGCGTGCACTTAAAGTTAGATCCTTAAATTGTGAATCTGAACACTTTTGCCTCTAAATGGTTCTTTTAATCCCCTAAGATGCCATAACATGGGATTACCCTTCCATGGAGGTAGAAGAACCTCTCCCATGCAATTTGGAGGTGATATGGAGGCATCTCTTTATGAATCGAAGCTAGTTTCGCGAGGAGAAGAGATCTAGGGAGGATCCTTGGGGAATCTACCTGGTCTTCTTGGGTGTTCTTCAACTGTTGTACTTTCCGTCAAAACCGTTGAGGTATGGGATTCGTGGATTCTGTAATTGTTTATGTGTAATCGTAGATTTATCATGATTTGGCCATCGTATCACAATTGAATTAACTTAATTAAATACATGAACCAGCTTAAAATAATTGGTATGACCGAATGTTGTTTCTTTGTGTCGTGATGACTGTTCACCTCAGGATTTTCTAGACAGTGTGATGTATATGCCTTTCTTGTTAGCATTTTGCTCTTGATGAAATTGATAAGGAACATAAATCCAGATTTAATTGATAATTAATTGTCTAACCATAAAGAGGCATGTAAATGAAACTAGTTTTTGATGTTGTGTATGTGGTTCCAACTAGCTGTTAATCAAATTAAGGCTGGGGAACTGTTTAATTCAGTTGGTTGGTAAACCTGAAATCTATAGGTGCTTGTTGTTTGAAGGTCAGATGCCTTGTTAAAGGGTCAAGAGCCCAAATTTATGTGATGTTCATTTTCATGCTTCTTGTGAGGTGATGTGACCCTTGGAGGGTGTTGTGATATGTGGGGGCATGGAGGACTTGTGGTTGAGGCATTGGATGATGCCTAGAGTGGAGAGATGCATTAGTTTATGCATGTGGGTTTTGGGGAGGACACCAGTGATGATGGAATGTGATGAATGTGGTTGTTGGATGGTTGTGAATTCTTTGGTTGTTTATCTTCTTTGCTTTTCCCCAGTGCTCCAGGCAGCTAGTCTTTCTTACTCTTCTCCCGAAAGGGGTGAAGACATGTGGGGTATTCCACGTGCTTTCCTTGTTTAGCCTCTCTAGGGAGAATGGGTCTATGCACTTTCTATAGGTGTCATAGACTCAACAGGTATTACAACTACTCACTGCGTAGAGCCCCCTTGTGTTTAGTAGCATAGGATGTTTTTCTAGAATGCCTGGGAATATGGGAAAGTGATTCTGTAATTAATGTTTGAATAATTGATGTTTACCCATGGAGATGGACATGCTGGAACATAATGATGAGGTTGCAACATTTAAGGAACATTTGAATTTGGGTGTGATGTTGATGAATTTTTTATAGTTTTGCTGATGGTTAATTAATGTTGGAAGAATTAATTAATATACTACGAAATCGATAAAAGGGAATGAAGTAACCTAATAATTCTCTTTAAATGGTTGTATTCTTATAGGATACCTAGTCTTAGAAGTGGTAGCCCGAAGTCCGAGATACGTTAGCTGCAGCTGTTTCTAAGACTAGGTTATGCCCATAGTATGATTATGAGTTATAATCTATTCTTAAATTTTTGTGTTTCTATACGCTATTCCACCCTGTCAGTAAGTGAAACTGGAACCTTAGGGATTCTGAGCCCTAGGGGGTGTTTTTTCCAACATTCTGATGGGAGGGTGAATGGATGACAACCCCCTTTGACCCCGCTCTCTTCTCTTGGTAGATACTAGTTCCATTAGGCCCAGCTGTTAGTTTTCCCCATATATGTCTGTAGAGGGCTGTAATGGCTTGTGGTTATTCCCACACATATATTCTAGATATATTATCCTATAGAATACTATAGGTGTAACATGTATAGGTTGTGATGGCTAGAGGATCCTTGCTCGGTGTATGGGCTGTAATGGCTTGAAGTATAATACCCGACGCATGAAAGATGTTATGCGAGCTTTGGTGGCTCCCAGAAACTACCTGGTTACTTTTGGTTGTGAGGATGGTGTGGTTCATAGAGCAGGTGTCTGTGGGAAATCCATTGTGGTGCACATGTTGCTGTTTGTGGACCTTATCCTAGGTGTATTCGAGAAGGCCTTTGAAGATAGATGCACAAGACGTATGTCGTTGGGGAAAAGAAGCAAACCAGTGGGGAAGTATTAGCGGTGTACCCTTGATATTTGTTTTCTATATTATACATTCTTGTATGCGTTACATAGTGAGATTATCCATGGTAAGGTTGGGAACTTATTATACCTTTTAAGATAACGAGTTAGTTACACTTTTTGTTCATTGTGCTTTATCACGCTTTCTTTACTTTATCACGAAAGGCTTCGGGGGGGATCCTAAGTAGTATACTGTTATACACACCCTAAATTTATATAAACGGGTTTTCAAGTCACCTGGAGCAAGTTGGAGATCAAATTTAATACTACTAGCTTGTGGTTGGAGGAGTTGTTCGGGCTTCTGGTCACTGTCGTTTTACATTATTTTGGGTATATATAGTTTTCACTTTCAGTAGTAGTACTTTTTTAGGTAATTTCATATATGTAATTGGGTTTCGTTTATATTTCAGTTCTGAGTGGGAGTTGGTTGGTGTCTATCCTATCTTTCTGTTCTGCATGTGTTCTCTTAGAGGGTAATGCCTCCCATTTGTGTGTTTATTATACCCTCGGTGCTAGTCTCCAACCCGGGGCCTACAGGAGGCAGGAAACGGGGGTCATTATCTCTCTTTTCACATTGCTAGCCCAGGAGGGGTACACTATGTTGGGAGGGGGTCAGAACAAAGTGGTATTAGAGCTCAGGTTGAGGGGTAGGATGGAGTTTGGAGTTATGCACATGTGAGGTTTCATGGTTTGGTAGGGAAACGATGTCATTCATGTTGAGAAAGTACGGAAAACACTGGAGACTAGCTGAAAAATAGGCGTTTAGGTCCCCCCATGATCTGATGCGTGGTCCATTAAGTTTACAATGGCTACTAAACAAGGTGATACTAGTTTCAGGGTAGAAACCTAGGAAATGATCAAGCATCATTCTTCTTTATGACTATGTTTGAATGGGTATACCTTGGGATATGTTAACCTAAAATGAATAAAAATAAAACAATTAATTAATAAATGTTTAGTATTCCATATTCTAGTCTTAGGAGCTCTATGTTTTTTTTATTTTAGAGGTATGGCTCTAGGTCGACATCCTCGTCGGGTTTGCAGAGAAGATGTCCAGCTGGCTGTTCCAGTAGGTCGCCACAGGGAAGAGTTTGATGACGACGACACTTGGAGTAAGACACTCCAAGAGTTTTAGTGCTAGAGTCTGCAGAAGTACAAGGGATCTGTTTCAGATGCATTCACATAAGAATGGTTAGAGGAGGTCGAGATAGGATTTAGTTCGATATGTGTTCGGAAGGAGCACTGGGTGTCCTTAGATGTGATAATGATGTGTGGAGCAGCAAGGCAGTGGTGGTTCTTGTTCCATGGGGATCGCGAAGAGTCAGTGATCTCATGGGAGGAGTTCCGAGACAAGTTTAGAGTCGAGTTCCATTCCTCGACTAGAAAGACATCCAGTCGGTAGGAGCTTCTTACCCTTCAACAGGGGAGCTCCAGTGTTCGGGAGTTTGGAATCCATTTCAGTAACCTTTTACGATATTCTTTGGACCTATTACAAGATGATGAGGCCAGGGCAAGGCATTTTGAGGACGCTTTGCATCTAATGATCTTGTGCCCGATCACTCCATTTTTTCTGAAGACATATCTAGAGGTACTGGCGAGGGAGAAGGTTGACGAGAGGACATTTTACAAGACTAGATCATCACAAGAGGGGAATCACCATGATTCCTCATGAAGTAGAGCTGTGGTCCGATGTTCCCAGTTTATAGGGTAGAAGAGTATCTGTTTAGACGGGGTAGGTCCCAGCCCTTCATATCTCGTTTCTATGGAGGAAAGAACTCTCAGACATATTCTAAGGGATCATGCACTTGTTTTTCTTATGGTGGTCATGGCCATCAGTAGCAGGAGTGCCTGAACATTCAGAGTTGTCATCGTGCACCAGGAGCTATGCTCCAGGTTCCTTCTTTGTGGCAGTTCATGCTAAGGCTGCAGCAGCCAGTTGCACCAACTTTTGATCACAAGAGGGGAGATGGGGTAGGCAGAGGACAATCCCATGATGATCCCCATCCACAGAGATCAAAGAGAGGACTTTGTGGTTGTCTTCATCAGGGTTAGAACAACCTTGGAGGAGGTCATGGTTAACTTCATGCTCTAGCGTTACTAGCACCATACGATCCATATGTTGTTCAAGGTACCCTTTTCTTGTTTTCTACCGTGGTGTAAGCCTTGTTTGATTTAGGAGTGACATACTCCTTCATATAACCTTACCTTGTCCATGATTTGGGACTTGAGGTAGAGAGGCTTCCAGTGCCCATGACATTGACTACGCCAGTTGGAGGTTGAGATGACTTGTTTGAAGTATGTAGAGACTGTGAGCTAGTCTTGGGGAAACACCGCTCTTGGGGACATTTCCTTTGATTATGGATACAAACATATGATTTCATCCTTGACATGGATTGGTGGTATTCAGTGTAGGATATTGTGGATTTATTCAGGAAAAAGGTTATTTGTTTTGGTGTGGATAGTGAGCCAGTTTTTTTTGTTGGTGAGCGAGATCCTCAGATGGGTCATAGGAACATTCCATCCTTGTCATCCTTGGCTATTGAGATGATTGTGAGTTCTTTAGATGTTCAACAGTTGGAGTTTCCTAGGGTCGTAGAGGAGTACCCTAATGTCTTCCCAGAAGAGGATGTAGCGTTACCCCCTCGACGAGAGATCAATTTTGGGATCAACCTACTTCGAGGAGATTCTCCTGCCTCTATGTCTCCATATAGGATGGCCCCTTTAAGTTAAGACAGATTCTAATACATCGTGATGGTCTGTTTCAGTGTGGTTTTGTTCAACCAAGTGTGTTCCAATGGGGTGAACCTATTCTGTTCATGAAGAAGGCCGCTGGTAGTTTACGGTTGTGTGTCGATTAGCATCGCTTAAACAAAGTGACAACAAGGAATTGATATCCTATTCTGCAGATTTATGATTTATTCGATCAACTGAAGGGTTCATGTTGGTTCTCAAAGATCAACTTGCATTCAGGATATCATCTGATGCGTGTGAAGGATGAGGATATTCCGAAATCTACTTTCTATTGTCTCCATGGGCATTATGAGTTCATTGTAATGTCGTTTGGTGTGGTGAATGCTCCAGTTATGTTCATGGGATTGATTAATGATGTGTTTCATGAGTTCCTGGACATGTTTGTGGTAGTTTTCAACGATGAAATCCTCGTTTACTCCACATCTGAAGAGGATCTTGTAGAGCATCTACAAGCCATTTTTGCAGTTCTTCGTTGACATCAGCTATTCGAGAAGTCGTCAAAGAGTGAGTTTGGGGCTTGAGCAGTCCGTTTCATGGGGCATGTTGTGTCCCAATAGGGAGTAGCTATGGATCTATCGAGGATTGAAGCAGCTATGTATAGGGAAGCTCCCAAGATAGTGTTAGAGGTCTGATGTTTCCTTGGTCTCACAAGCTACTATAGGAAGTTTGTATCAAATTTCTTACGGGTTGCGACTCCTCGTACAGTTTTGACCAAGAAAAATCAGGCTTCTTATGGACTGATTGGTGTCAGGTAGCATTCGATTATCTAAATGAGAAGTTTTTAATTTCTCTAGTCCTATGTCTTCCAGCTGAGGGAGTCCAGTTTGATGTTTTCTACAATTCCTTACATATGGGGTTAGGCTACATTTTCATGAAGCAGAAGTCAGTTGTTTCTTATGGGTCTCGGTAGTTGCATCACCATGAACCCCACAATTCCACCGATGATCGTGAGTTGGCATCTGTGGATATTGATATTAATTTTTGGAGACATTACCTCATTGGTGAACAATTTGTGGATTTCACTGATCATAAGAGTTTGAGGTATATTTTCCCCCAGCGTGACTTGAACATACGACAACGTCGATGGATTGAGTTCTTCCAAGAATACAACATCGACATATCGTATACACCTGGAAAAGGAAATGTTGTGGGGGATGCACTGAGCCGAAAGTCATGTAGTGTTGCTGTGTGTGAATCTGGTGATTCCTGGAGAGTAATGGAAGAACATACAACATTACATCTTGATATGGGAGAAGTTGGGTGTAGAGGCTGTCTTTTTCAGATGATGGTGTAGTCAACCCAGGTGAAGAAGGTGGAAGAGTCAATGTTGGGGGATCATGAGGTGGAGTTTTGGAGAGACCGAGTTGTTTTTGGTGAGGAACTTATTGGTTGGACTGAGGATGAACAACATAGAGTGTCGTATCATGGAATAATTTTTGTCCACTTGGTGGTGCATGATATGGTCCTTAGAGAGTTCCATTTTTATCCTTTAGCAGTTCATTCAGGTTCGACAATGATGTACTGATCCTTAAGGAGTCTGTTTTGGTGGCCTGTGATGAAGCATGTGGTTGCAAGGTTTGTGTCTCAAGGTTCAGTCTGCCAGATGGTGATGGCCGAACACCGTGTTCATGCTGGTCTTCTTCCGCCATTACTGATTCCTCAGTAGAATTGGGAGGATATCTCAATAGACTTTTTTACTAGTTTACCCCAATCTTCGAGAGGTTATAAATCTATTTGGGTGGTAGTTGATCGTTTAACGAAATCATCCAACTTTATATCAATCATGGAGTCAAGCTGAGTGGATGTTTTGTCGAGGAAGTATCTAGAGGAGGTTGTGAGACTTCATGGAGTCCCTATGACAATCATTTCTAATCGAGATACTCATTTTATCTCCAGGGTATGGAGAGGTCTCCAACATGCTTTCGGTTCTCATCTATGCCTTATCATTTCTTTTCATCCTCAAACAGATGATCAGAAGGAGTGACCCATCCAGACACTAAAAGATATGTTGCGATCTTGTGTTCTTGATTTTAGAGGTTCATGGATGAGGCGCTTACCCTTGGTGGAGTTTTCCTACAATAATAGTTTCCACTCAACCATTGGTATGGATCCGTTTGAAGCCTTCTTTGGCCGAACTTTCTGTTCTCCGTTGACCTGGACTGGGGTGAGAGAGTCAGCAAATCTCGGACTAGAACTAGTGTAGAATACAATTGAGATGGTTCAGGTGATTTGTGAGAGGATTAAGGTAGCACAAGATCATCAAAAATCATATTCTAATCAAAGGAGGAGACCCTTGGAGTTTAATGTTGGGGATCATGTGTTTCTGAAGGTGACACCCCGTCGTGGGAAGCGAAGGTTTGGTCGCGGGAGTAAGATTACTCCCCGCTTTGTCGGTCCTTCCAAGGTGTTAGCTCGTGTTGGAGATGTGGAGTATCGAGTAGAACATCCCCCTCAGATGATTCAGATACATGATGTTTTCCATGTATCACAGCTACGTCATTATCTTCATGATGACTGCAACATAATTTATTGTGTAGAGATCGATGTTGATGGTGATTCCTCCTTTGAGGAGAAACCTACGAATATCCTTGACTGTAAGGATATGGTGTTGCGTGGTCATTCCATCCCCTTAGTTCATGTCTTGTGGTGACACGGTGGCATGGAGGAGAGTACCTGGGAACGTGAATCACAGATACGTGCTCAATACCCATAATTATTTGATGTTTAACTCTTTCCATGTATCATTGTAGCTGATGTGGTTATGAAACTTTCATTTTTATTAGATTTCTCCCTTGTTTCTTTGATGGATTCATCTCTTTTGAGAGGTATCTCTGTGGGTGGTTGTTTAAACCATGTTTTGATTTCACCATAGGTGGGTTTTGGATTCTCGATGATGAGAATGTTTTGAGAGGTATATGATTTAATGGACCAGACCTCTCTGATCCATTCCATTGTGAAAATGTGGCTCTAGAGGTGTTCCGGGAGGTCAAGGTGACATGGTGTGTGTTTGGGTGGACTTTTAAGGAATGTTAAAGGGTCATGGCCTTCGCATGGGAGGCGCACGGTTTGTCAAACTGTGCGGAAATATTGTGCGAGGTTGGTGTAGGAGGCAGTATCCAACGCATGGTTTGTCTAACCATGCGGCATAACCATGCAAGGAGTGTTTGAAGACACTGAAGCTAGTTCATAGTTAGCACACGAGTTGGTAAACCGTGCAAACTAACCATGCTGAGACTTAATGTTAGATCCTAAAATTGTTGATCTGATCTATTTTTCTTCAATATGGTTCGTTTAAGCCCCTAAGTATCCATAACTCATAATCAACCTTCCTTGGAGGTAGAAGAACCTCTCCCAAGCATTTTGGAGGAGATCTAGAGGCTTCTATTTGCGAACTGAATCTGATTTCTCTAGGATAAGAGATCTAGTGAGGATCCTTGGTGAATCAGCCCGTTATTCTTGGGCATTCTTTGAATGTTGTGGTTTCTGTAAAAACGGTTGAGGTAGGGGATTCATGGCTTCTCTAATTTTTAATGTGCAATCGTAGAGTTATCATGATTTGGCCTTTGGAGAACAATGGGATTGACCTAATTAAATACGTGAACCAGATTAAAATAATTAGTTCGAACACATGCTGCTTCAGTGTGCCCTGATAACAGTTCGCCTCTTGATTTTCTAGATAGTGTGATATATATTCATTTCTTGTTAGAATGTTTCTCTTGATGAAATTGGTAGAGAAAATAAAGCTAGAATTAATTGATAATTAATTGGCTAATGATAAAGATGCATGTAAATGAATCTGGTTTTTGTTGTAATGGATGTTGTTCCAACGTGGTGTTAATCAAATTGAGGCCGATGATGTGTTTAATTCAGTTGGTTGGTAAACCTGAAATCTATCGGTGCTTGTTGTTTGAAGTTCGGATTCCTTGTTAAAGGGACAAGAGCACAAATTGATGTGATTTTTTTTCCTATTGCTTGTGCAGTGATGTGACCCTAGGAGGGTGTTGTGATATGTGGGGGCACAAAGGCCTTGTGGTAGTGGTAGTGGATGAGGCCTAGAGTGGCGATATGCATCGGTTTATGCATTTGGGTGTCGGGGAGGACACCAGGGATGATGGAATGGGATGGATGTGGTTGTTGGATGCTAATGGATTCTTTGTTTTTTTATCTGATATGCTTTTCCCCACTGCTCTAGGTTTCTGGTCTTTGTTACCTTCTTCCAAAAGGGTTGAAGGCATGCGGGGTATACCACATGCTTTCCATGTTTACCCTCTCTATGGATAATGGGTCTACGATCTTGCTATAGGCACCACAAACTCGATGGGTAGAACAACTACTCACCCTGTTGAGCCCCCTTCTGTTTAGTAGCATGGGATGATTTTCTAGAATGCCTCAGAATATGGGATAGTAATTCCGTCATGAATGTTTTAATAATTTATGTTAACCCATGGGAATGGATATGCTGGAACATAATGATGTTGTTGTAACTTTAAAGGAACATTTGACTTTGGGTGTGATGTTGATAAATTTAATGTGGTTTTTCTAATGGTTAATTAATGTTAGATGAAATAAATAACATAAAACAGAACCGATAAGAAGGGAATGAAGTAACCTAATAAGGCTCTTTTAATGGTTATGTGCTTATAGGATACCTTGTCATAGAAGTGGCATCCCAGATACCGAGAGATGTCAGATGTAGTTGTTTCTAAGACAAGGTTATGCCCATAGTGCGGCTGTGAGTTATAATATATTCTCTACTTTTTGTGTTTCTATACGCTACTCTACCCTGTCAGAAAGTGCCACTATCACCTCAGGGATTTTGAGCCCTAGGGGGTGTTTTACCCAAAATTCTGATGGGAGGATGAATGCATCACTACCCCATTTGACCCCACTCTCTTCCATTGGTAGATACTATTTCTATTAGAAACAATTGTTAGATTTCTTCTTATATGTGTGTAGATAGTTTTAATGGATTTCTGTTATTCACACACATATATTCTGGATATAGTATCCTATGGACTACTAATGGTGTAACGTGTATTGGTCGTGATGTCTTGAGGATATTTGCTCTGTGTATTGGTTGTAATGTCTTGAAGTATAACACCCAATGCATGATACACGTTATGCGAGATATGGTGGCTCCCGGAATCTACCTGGTTACTTTTGGTTGTTAGGATGTTGTGGTGATTAGACTAGGTGTCTGCGGGAAACCCTTTGTGGTGCACATGGTGCAGTTTGTGGAGCTTAGCCCAGGTGTATTCAAGAAAGCCTTTGGTGAGAGATGCACAGGACGTATGTCATTGGGGAAATGCAGCAAACCAGTGGGGAAGTAGTAGAGGGGTACCCTTGATATATATTTTTTCTATATGATAAATTCTGGTATGCATTACATGGTGAGATTAGCCATGGTTTGGATGTGAATTTAGTATACCTTTTTAGGTGACAAGTTAGTTACACTTGTTGTTCATTGTGATTTAGAATGCTTTATTTACTTTTTCATGAGAGGATTCGGGAAGGATCCTCTGGAGTATATTGTTATACTCACCCTACATATATATAAACTGTTTTTAGGTCACTTGGAGCAGGTTGAAGATAAATCTTGTTACTACGAGCCTGTGATTAGAGGAGCTGTTCGGGCTTGTGGTCACTGTCGTTTTACTTTTTTTGGTTACTTGTAGTTTTCCCTTTCAGTTGTAGTACTTTTGCATGGAATTTCATATATGTACTTGGGTTTCTTTTATATTTCAGTTTTGAGTTGTAGTTGGTTGGTGTCTATCTTATCTCTCTCTTCCGCATGTGTTCTCTTAGAGGTTAATTCCTCCCATTTGTGTGTTTATTATACCCTTAGTGCTAGTCGCCAACCCGGGGCCTACTGGAGTGGGGACTCGGGGGGTCATTATCTCTCTTTTCACATGGCTGGCTAAGGAGGGGTACACTATGTGGGGAGGGGGTCATGAAAATCACTAGATAGGTAATATTTTATAATGTTACATCTGATGTTTTAATGTACATTGATTCGTAGTGTTTGGGATTCAATTCAATAGAGGAAGTTTGATTTTATATTATGAGTTATTGGAAGATTATTAATTTGAAGATGTATGTGATTATATATCAATGATATCTTCGGATGTGGAATAGTTAACTAATAGGTAATGTGTTTGTATTAGAATGAATTTTATATATAGAGGTATAATATATATACTTTGAGGGATGTGGTCTTCACCCCACATGGATTTGATGATGTTAGTTACTAGAAACACAAAATTAACTCTCATATATAATGTGGATGGGTCTATTATGTACAAATCAGGGATAAACTATGAAAAGAGTCTATACGGAATCATTATAGTCCCCCCCTTTATTTTTTTAGTAATTCTAAAGAATCATTCATAAGAGATTCACCCGACATATATAGGGTTGGTTTTTGGATGATACAATCATTGAATGTTAAATGATAAAATCTGTTTTAGGAGTAAATATTTGGAAGATGCTCTCTTATATTGGAATTGTGGTTGGAGAGGCCACATGGAAAAACAATTAGTGATAAATGGCTATACACTAATGGATACACTAATTTTAGGGGGTTCATTTAACTCTTCATCAATGAAATGTAGTTGTTTGTAACTACTTATTCTGATGTCACTTATATCGTGGATGATGAACACCATAGATTTATTAAAATTAATAAAAAAGAGGATGAGTATAAAAAATTACACATTTAGGTGATATGGTAGAGTTCATAGAAAATATTATAAAATACTAGATATTTTTCGTATTGGATATATTTTTATCAAGATATGGAACATAATAATCCTTCACATTAAATGTGTGTAATGTATACTGAGATTAAGGGGTAGCTTCCTTTATTTTAGATATATCAATGACACTGGTTATCATATGATATTTATGGATGGAACGTTGAAACAAATGTCTAAATTGTTAATTTAAAGGGAGTAAAGAGTTGTAAAAAAATTCATACATGTTCCATAGAAGGTTTGATGTATACAGGAGAATTAAAATTGGAAAAATATTATAATCACTATGAGGGAATTCATAGTTATAAAATGATAATGAATTTTTATTAACATATTGATGTAGACCATAATCATATAGTATGAAATTGGTATAGATTGAATAACTATAATATAGGAATATTTTTTCATGAAAACATAAGGGAAAATTTTAAAGTACCAGAAGTTTTAGTTCATTTACACAAACTTTATTGGGATTAATCTAATGCATTCTCAAAAAATCTAACAATACTATGTGAATTGTTTTAAAACATAACATAGTTGTTTTGGATTTAATGAAAACACCAAATTACTATGATATTTTATACCTTCATATTATATATGTATATAGTGTAAATAGTTCTCCTAAGTATGGTAATGTGATTACTATTTTAACATGGTGGTTCATAATGTATTAGAGTGTTCCATAGGTATTTTTAGATGAAGGTAATTAAACACGAGGAGACTATTTCAGGTGATACAGAGACAAATAGTTTTCTATAATGATTTAGGACATTTGTTGGAAAAGGATATGAGAAGTAGGATTTACAAAGGCTTCCCCATTGGGTTTTCCAGAGATTCAATGAAATGATTCCCAGTAATAGACTATTATTGTCCATCATTGTGTATATAGAATTAACTTTAAATTAAATTGTTGTTCAAGATAATTTTTATACAAAACACCTCAAAATTTTTAGGTCACATTATTTTGCCCATGTTGATTCAAAGGTCCATGAAAATATAGAGGCAAATTCATTAACATTTTAATTTTTGTCCTAAGATCATGGTGAGTTAAATGTTTGACTAAAATAATTAATATAATAATATGTTTAGATGTCTTAGAGATATCCTTAATTAAGAGATTATATTGATGGTCCAAAATAATTATAGAAATTTTATGTTATGAAAATAATTGTTATAAGATTTGATTTACCTTGATTGGAATATGTTAAATTTGGTCATTCAGAAAAATCAAAGAACCAAGATAGATCAATAAGCACTACCAAATCATTATGATTTATAGAAGTTTATATGTAATTTTTTAATGGAATTTCCATGGAATAAACTATTAGACAGTAATATTACTATTAATTGTTGAGAACCTAGAAATAACAATATAGAATAACTAGTACTACAAAGAGACTAACCAAAGGGAAAAATAAGAATCTGTTCTAGGAAATCGATCTATGTGTAATGATATGAGATTATTTTTCATTATGTTCTTCAAATCATTATGGATAACCTAAATTCCAAAAGGGATATATGGATTTAAAATTATTCAAAATAGTAGTAGTTTTCTATGAGAGATAACCCTGATAATCTCAAAATTTCTGTAACACAATAGATCATACATATACATTTTTGTTTGATGGTTATTTAAAAAATGGGTTTATCAGCTAAATGAATTTGAAGAAAGTGGATTGAAGTACATTTCCATGCAATTTCTGAAATTATATAATTAATGTTAATGAATTTTTTTCTATATAATATTTTCCTGTATAACTAATGACACGACTATAGTAATAGTTTTTAATATATTTTTATTTTATGATCTGTATCTGGAGAATACAGACATTATGATAATATTTCAACATATATATTTTGATGAAATGATATATATTTATTATATTACAGGATTAAATTATTCATGAAAACAATAACATTTGAGAAAACTAACAGATTTTCTTTTTTGGTTTGAAGTAATCACTAATGTTTTAGAATGGGAAGTTCAATAATTTCATGATTGAATTTATATTTATTCAGATTAATATTTTCAAATTATTTAACTAGAACATGTTTGAGGATGGGAGTTTCATCATTTATCTAAATAATGAAGATTAAAAGATAATAGTGAGTATAATGTGTGAAATAATCATTGATACCATGTTTGAGTTATATGAAAAAAATTTAGAGGAACTATATGTTCCTAGAAAAAAATATGATGTTGAGGAATTTAAAACCTTGAAATCCATTTATATAGTACAAAACATTGTATGATTTCATTGTAAATGTTTTTTAGTTCTTTGGTTTATTAGAAGAAAAAAATATGATCAGACACCAGGTCGTGAATTCAAATCTGTACAGTGAAAAGTATTATTGAAAAAAGATTGAGGTTGAACAAAATTATGAATGATATATATGGTTCAATTGTTATATTTCTAATGTATAAAAACATTAATAATAATCTATTAATTATATATGATGGGGAGTTTTCATATGATTTTTTTAAACCCATAAATAGAGTACTAGGATGTTATAATGTGGATCCTCTAGTACTTGAATGGTTAAAAATACATGTCACATTTCTTTAAAACATATTTTACAAGAAAACCAATCAAAATTGGATATTTGGAATCATATAAGAGAATTACATTATATATTTTTAATTTCGTTGAATGATATTGATATGGAAATCTAAATATCAAATAGTCAACATTCTTTCATCAACAGAAGTAGATTACCTCATCACATTAAAAGCATGAAATAGATTTTTTGTTTATAGGGGTAATTATATGGTCATATAAAATAATTAAAAGATAGTAGAAAGATATGTGACTCACAAATCCTGAATCACATTGATATAAATATGTTTTTTTTTATGAAACACATTGAGTTGATGTAACAAATCATCTGTGTTTTATTAGAATAATATATATTATACGGATATGTTATCTAAGGAGTGTGTAATCCATCTGAAATGTTGAAAAATATTGAACCAAGATGTTTTGTGATAAAGTTATACCGTTGTAATCTTGGTTGAACTATAATGGTGATATTTTGTGGAATACTAATGATTCATTAAATAAATTTGTAGACGAATTATATTTAGGAGGATGAGGAGGAGTTGGTTAGAAAGACGAAATTAATATATAGTGTTATATTATTGTGAAATGTCATAAATTATATTGAAATGAAAATGTAATATTTTCAACAAGATAAAATATTATATCCATATTTTTGATAATATTAAAAAGATAACGTACTAGAATACTTGTTTAGTTAAAAGAAGTAATTATGTTGATGAAATAAGATTCATTGAATGTTCATTAAAAAAATCAGAAATATGATTTCTTATCTAAAATATCAATAGTTGAGAAATAATCATCCATATAGACATTCTTAGGTGGTGGAATGATTTGAATAGATGTGGTTTTCCTCTACGTATCTCGAGGATGGCAGACTTCATCCGTTGTGGATAAGATAGTGGTGTAAACTAGAGTCATATAATGTAAACTCTTATATATGGAGTTTGGAATATTTTTTTGTGATTGATAGACAAATATAGTAGAGAGTAGCAACTCACTGTTTATGAATATACCATTTGATTCATTATTTTAAATTGAAGAATAATTCCCTATCGTATTAGGGTATAACCTATTTCTATATAACACCCTTTCTGATGGAATTTATCTTTTCATGATATCATTAAATAGATGTTTCGTGAGTTATTTCTAGTATTTTTTGGTGGGTTGACCTTGTGGGGTAGTGTCTTGGATTCTCTTAGCATATATATTTATTGGGTTCTTTTAGGGGTTAATTATAAAACTATTTATACGTTAATTAATGTTTGGGTGGGGATTATTCTAGTTGTTTATTTAATGCATTTTGCAGAACCAAAATAACATATGATGTTTCTCGAGTCGATATTTAATTAACATCTTAATGTAATTCTGAGTTACTATTATATATTAAATTGTTTTCATAATTTATTTTGATCTTTGGTGTGGTATATGTTTTCAAAAAAACCATTCCTCGTGTTTAATATGATATGACATTGATGATGAATTTTATTTCAAAAGGGAGTACTTCATGTTACATGTGCGCTCAAAATAAACTTATATCATGAACGTATTATAATGTTATCTAAGAATATAATATAATTTCATTAAATAAAGTATATTTTTTAAAAAAGTTCCATTTATACACAATATAAGAAACATGTGATTCATCAACAAATGTGCATTTGATATCACTATTGGGTTAATGAGATCATTATATGTTCAACAATTACGGAGGTAATAAAAAAAATTTCTCAATAAACATTGATATCAATATGTGGTTTACATATAAATCATGAGCAGAAATTTTCATACATATATAACAAAACACCATTCGTTAATCTTTTAGAAATAACCCCTGTTGTAGATCCCTAATGCAGTTGATAAATACCTCTTGTCTCTAAGGGCGTACATAGAAAAAATGTTCTCGATATAGTTATGCGATGAACTTAATACACTAAATGAGTTTTAATCCAGTTACAATCATGAAAACAATATATCTGGGGGAAGATTGATATAGAAATATTTTCCTGAAAGTAGTGACATTTTTATTCCAATAAATGTATGGATACAATCCCATTATATAGCCTGCCTCATCATTCTACATTTCATGAAACCCATTATCCATATGAAAATTTTCATGACTCATTGATTATTTTTAATTTTAGAATCTATTTAAAATATTAAAAGACATGAAATTTAAAATGTATCCAATCCAATGGACATAGTAAGTAAATGAAACAACATGGGAAGTAGGTTGACGATGTATTCAGTCATCCTATTAGGTGTACAATGTTAGAGTTTTTGTTCATGAAAAATATGTTTTTATATTATATTTAATATAAACATTCATGAAACTAGATATTATTAATAGATCATAGTATTTTTTGTTTCATAGTACTTCATTATTTTAATATAACATATTCATAGAAAATAATTGACATTGAAAAGGTTATAAAATTAAACTATTATAAAAATAACAATGAATGATTATGACGCAATTATTAAATATTGACATATGCTAATGATATATATTCTTTTATAAGACCCTCAGTTTATTTATTATCTTGTTCATGTACTCCTAAGTAGATGAAACTTCATATCAACTTATTTTCACTTGATAATATACAAGATGATAGATTTCTATATTAGGCATCCCTATGGGAAATCCCCATGGTTTTATATCAAATGATATTATAGTCTAAAATCATGTGTAATGATACGTAAACATTATAATTATTATTAATTAATGAAATAACTCATGGATATTTAAGTACTTACATAAACAAGGACAATAAATGTTAATTGGATGTAGGGTATGTCTGGTGAGTAATTATTAATATGTTATTAAAGGGTAAGTCAAGGAAATATTTCTCCCATCAATATATAATGATGAATAATTCATGAAATTTTTATTGAAACGGAATAATAAAATTAAATTCAATAGAAATTTTTTATAAAGGAGTTCATTTCATTTTGTCAAAGGAAGACTTATGAGTCACGTAGGACAATGAAATGGGGTTTTTTCATCCGTAACAAGACAGAATGGAAGATTAATTATATAACACATTCATAACTCATATGTCATTATATTCAATGTTATATATGTTCTTCCTTATTTAATTCCTTCAAACATTGAAATATAGTAATCAAGGAATTTTGGAGAGCCTTCCAAATTTGATAAAGGAAAAGATCTTGAGGGACGCATACGGAGTGTTTTCACTTCAATTAGTAAAATTATATATATATTTTTAACAACAAAATTATATTTTATTATCTTGAACAAGAAGAACTATATATTCATGATTTAATAAAGGATCACAATTATTAAAAAAATATTAATTCACATGGTATTTATTATTTTTTAAAGATATATAATATTTTTCTCTATTGTTATTCACTATATATGATATAATATTTCAGAAAAAAATTAATTAATTTTTTAAATTTTTAAAAAATATATTTATTCATCAAAAAGAGGATAAATTAATTATTTATTCATTATATAATATTTATTTTATTATTTTTTCTATAAATAAAAAAAATCAAAAGATTATGGAACTGAGTATTATTTTCCTTGATAAATAAACATTTTCTAGAATTGAAAAAAAATTATTATTTTGTGGTCTTTAACATATTGTGAGAAAAAAAAGTAATATTATTGTTTTACATTGCATATGGTTGAATATTGTTTTAAATTTTATCATGTTCCCATTTAAAATTAATTATATTAAACCCTAACCCTATATCTATAAATTCTTTTCTCTGTCATTTATGAAGTAGTTTACCAGTGTGAACATCATTCATCGAAATTTCTTACGCCTACTATATAACTCTCAGGACAAATAATAATAAAAGATATATTGTTATTAATAATTGAAGGTGATGTGATAATGGGATCAACTAATCATGACCAATCATCCTTGCAAGAACATATAATTCCTTCATCATGGTTTAAATATCAAAGAATCATGTGTGGCCCAAGACTATAGGGACCCTTATTTGTGTCCTCACAACGTAATAATGATACAACAATTGGGTTTTAACATTCAATAACATCAATATTGAAATATATAAAGAAGTAGGTAATATTTATTCTAATCATTTAAATTAATTATAATTTCAAATTAAAATATTCTCTCTATTAGTTCATGAAAAAAACATGTGTTCAGATTATTTACTAAAATATTATTACTGTTGATATTCACGTAAAATAATTTGGCGACTATCTATTAAATATAACAAAACAAAAGTTGTTCAGTGGACAAACAGAAACATATTCTATATTAAAACAAAATTTTAATATTCTAGTTGTAAAGATTAATTTATATTAATTTAATTATGGTTGATTTATATTTATTTAAAAATATTTTTTCACATCCATATGTTCAATAATATAATCAATTTTTTGATATATTTATTCCCCTATTATTTTATAATTCTTATAAACTAGATTTAGTTATGAATTAAGGATGAACATATGATGAATCTATCTGAAGGATCATGAAATTCTAGTTAGGTTGTATATGCCAACGCGGTCTGTGTTAATAAGGTACACTCAATGAATCATTGTGCATTTCATCGATAAGAATCGTGGATTCAATGAGATACCACGAAACAATGAAACAAGAATGTACTAAACAATAATTATGTGTAAAATAGAAAGTTATGGGACACATGTCGGCATAAAAACTATTTTTTGTGTTCACAATTCATGTACTCTATATATACTCAGAAAAAAGGAGTCATGTCCAAATATGTTTAATATATAAATTGTTCAATTTGATATATAGTCATGTAAAAAGGTGGTTACATAGTTTTTACCAGTAATACATGGGATGTACCTCAGAAATGTATATTATGAAATAAAAATCTAGTCTCTATATACATATCAAGGATGTGTGATGAGTAAAATTAAGGGTGTATAGCTGGATGTGTATACCTTCTAACCATCATGCATATACAAAAAATAAAAATTAATTCATTAAATAATTAAACCTGATCATTATAATTTTTCATATGATTTAATAACTATATATTCATAGGAATTATTTATATGATACAAGATGTATAAATTTAATTACATATAAAACATGAAACTAAATGTAATGAAATACCAGTACATACTACAGAATCCATGTACATAAAACTTTAACATAAGAATATATTTTTCTATTTTTATTGCGTTTCATTTATTTATTGTACAAATAAAGAAATTATGTCACTTGATATGTATTTGATATGGTATATGGTGTATTATATGAAATGAAAACCATGTAGAGATGCTAAAATAGTTACTCACTGGGACTCTAACAAGTAATGGTATATAATATATTATTAATTTTTTATTATATTCATTAAATACAAAAATAGAACAGTGTCAACTATATTTAATTGATAGATATTAACAAAATTGAAATAATGGATTATTAAGAAAAATTACTACATTAATTAACAATTTTTATCTTAATAAATCATTGAATATAAATGAATATGATCTAATTTTTTTTAATTTATCTTTGTTGAACTTGTTGTAATCATGATCATAGATTAAACTATTTATGTGTGTTCTTTCATTTCATTTATTTATTTCATTGTATTCAAGAAATTATTATAATAAAAATTAATTTACGGAATGTGAGTCATCCCTCCATTCTTATTATATAATATCATACCTTCACGTGAATATATTTGAGTAATCCCCTTCTGGATCCCTTCAAATGCAAGTGATATAAATGCAATATAAGGATAGAAAACCTAATTTCATTAAGTAGATTCATAATTGGGTCGGGGAAAACACAACCATGGATATATATAAGAATGAATCATAATTCAACAAATCAATCCTAGAAAGGCTCAAAATGTTTTATTCTTATTGCGATGGTTTTTTGTATGTATATGTACAATAAAGACTGCATTAGTTAAATATAATGAACATTTATGACTTTTTTATTTAATTAAATATTGATGAAGGATTTGTATAATGTAATAAATAGTTTTATTAGATAAATAAATAGATTAATTTGAAAATATTTAATAAATTTTTTTTTGAGTGAATATTTTATTGATATATGGTTATTCAGTATCGTAATAAACAACTACTTATTAATATGTCAAATCAATGGATCAAATTGTAATGAATACACCAAATAAAAAAATGCATAATAATTATATATTTTATATATGAATTCCATTAAAATATTTTGAATGGAATTTTTTCATGACTAACTCTCTTCAAGGAGAATTATTTTATGAGTAAAAATTATTGTTTTGGGTTTACCTGACCATTTTCATGACCCGACCCAAAATGCACCTATATGATGGCTTAAAAATGATTGTGACACCCCAAATTTTCATTTGAATGACTATGTAATGGAGGATAGTGTGGTATAATAACATTACTATAATGGGATTGATTATCCAACATACCTATAGACATGTACACAATCATCTCCTTAAAAAAGTGTTGAGATATAATAAATTCCAAAAAACTATACTGTAAATCATTAATGAGATTACATATAATGAATATATCAATGTAAAACAACATGGTTTAAAATTTATTATGGGAAAAAATTAATGACATACTAGAAGTGAGGGGGAAAACTAGAAAAAATATATGACATGAGCAAGACTAAGAAGAGCACATTTCCGAATCATCAGGCCCAACTATAGAATAATGTCATCACCATGAACTACTATGCTCCATTGAAATTGGATGCAAAAATAACACTGTTGATATTGATGAAATCTATATCACAGACGACACATGTGTCCAAATACCATATTGGAGGTATTATATGGATCCTCATTATGACAAAATGAAACCCAACAAGAGAGAAATAGACTGTTAGATAGTAATATTAAACCATATTTTAAGGGGAAATGGATACCGTTAATATATCTTCTAAAAACCCAATGTAAATGGATAATGTGTTTATTTAACTCCATAAACTATATGGTATTGATGAGTTACCCTAAAAATTCACATGGTTTATCTACATGGCCCATCTCTATGGGATACTTCACCAAAATAAATATAGATCGGCCAACTCTTCACAATTCTTCTCGATAGTTGGGGGACCACTTAATCACTTAGAAGATGTTCTTGACACAATAGCTCCAATATGGGAGAGAACCAATTTATTGAAATATGACATTATCCCTTTATAGTGTAGGGGGAATTACCACTCTACCTATTTAAAGTGTATGGGGGACCCATGTAACTATCCAGCATAGGTCAATCTTGTAATTTATTAGAAATTCTATGTAAATTGATTAATTAAATGGTATTATTTTGAGGCCACCTGCTCTGACATCATTTGATTCCGAGGTTTGGAGAGATCAGAATGGAATTATGATCTTTTTTATGGTACATTCAGTAAATGAGCAAGTGGGTTTTTCTAAATTTGGAACCGGTGCTTAGATAAAAAAATTAAGGACGCAGTTGAACTCAGAATGTCGGGACTCACCTTGAAGGGACATAACATCATCCAAAAAGGGCCGAATGGAAAATTTTACTTTTCCAAATTTTTAGAAAATAATAAAATAACATTATAAAGTTATTTTATTTACTTTTGATATCTGATGAGCAGAGAAACATCTATGTTTCGATTTAACAACAAGGAAGCGACGAGGTGCATTAATGAGGCTCATTAAAGTCCAGTATCATGCTACAAAATGAATAAATTAAGGTATCATAATAGAGATGTTGATTCATAAATGAAACAATATTATAACGTGATGACACATTGTAACTGAAATGCTTTAATGTGATTTACTTTTTTGTGTCTAAAGCATTGGTAGACGGAGAATTATAACATAGATGATTCTTTAACAAAATCTTGTTAGTCTACTATCAAATAAAGAATAAAAAACACTAGTAGATCATAATTATCTTTGAAAATCCTCAAAGAGAAAATCCGGAAGTGATGATTTTGATGCCTTGATCTCTCAAGGAAGAACTCTATGACATCGAACATCTGCAAGGTATGGGTTTTATTTTTATTTAATGTTCATATAGAAATTATTTTTCTATAAAAAATGAACATCGAGTAACCCATTAATAGGTTGATCTGTGACAGATTCTTTTATGTGGGAGGGTAACATTTATTGGGGGTTTATTATTTTGGATTCAAACCATGTGTGAAATGGTTGAACTTAAATCCTTAATCCTCCCCCAAATTGAAACCTCTAACATGGAGGGACCAAGCTAATATGAAGAGGTCTGAGCACCTCCGTTTGTGCATTCTTGGTGGCCACATTCTTGATATGGAGGTAGTATGATTCCTAGGCCTGAGTAGGGATGAAGGTGACCCAAGGGACCATTTGGCATATACATATTGAGGAACGCCCCACTAGAGAAACTGCAGTGGCATATGGCAGTGGTCTCGGGTGATGGAGGTGGCACGACTGTAGGAACACCACAGCAGCAGGAAGCTGTGGACAGTAGAGCACAGCGGCTAAGTGATATGGTGTTGGGCATCGTGTGGATGTGGTGGCTCACATCTGGGACACCCAGTGGGTGATGTGCCCTGGTTTTTCGTCCACGGATACTGGTTTCCCACATTCATGGGCCAGCTAGAGCAGGGCATGGCTCGGCTGCTACATCCCGGCCGGGTGGTGTACCACTGATCCGCACCCCTAGAAAACTGAGCAAAGGATGGTGTGTCGTGCACCCAGCCCTTTGAATACGTATAGTCCCACACTGGGGGTCTATTGGCTGGCCCCGCATAGGATGTCCGGAAATGCACCATAGGTTCCAGACCCGTGCCGTTTGGGTGGACCCATATCGGTCATTCAGGACCGAACTAGATCATGTTATCTGAAGACCTGAGGGGCTATACCCTCGGCCAAACCGAGACAGGTCCAACTAGGCATATTGAGCATGAAACACTTTCTAGGATGGACCAGACCATCCTCATCTTGAACCATTTCAGGTCATGTACATCAAATTTAACTGAGGTATGTGGGACCCTAGGCTGAGTTAGTCGGGGCTGTCCTTCCGAGTTAGACTTGGCCCCATCGCAGTCGGCCCCATGTTTATTAAAAATACCGTATTATGCAAATCGTTTTTATGATTGAATAATCATTGGCGATGTTGGGACCTTTTTAATGAGGAATAACTTTTGGCATGATATTTGGTGACTTTAATTGATGTCGACATTCAATGATTGGCTTGGGGTTATGATCCCCCATGCCCGCTATTTGCAGAACACTACGGTTGGCAGAGACCTGAAGAGTGCTCGACAACGGCTAGGTTGGAATCATCTTTGTTTGACATGGTAGGCCCAAGATGTCTGAATCTATGTGTGCTTCGACAGACCCATGGAACTCGAAATGAGGAGTAGCATAGTTTTTCCAATGTGGGAAGCAGCTCTGTGTGACCCGACATGTGAAAAATGGGGAGCGACTCTCTGTGACAGAACGTATACCCACAGTACTCATCAGGGATTAGTAACACAATAGTTATAGGTTAGTTATAAGTTTATATTTTTAACCTCGCATGCCCACTATACTCAATAGAGGATCTGTAATCCAAATACCAAGGAGTTTGATGATACAACTGATGATGCATATATCACTACTATACAATAGACATGGTTTGAGAAGAATCATTTACTTTGTGTTATGTATTTATTATATTTCTTGGTGGAATTACCTATGGGATAGTTTTCTTTTTTGGTGTTTTCTTTTCAAGGAATAATGAGTGACCTTCGGGGGTCTCGGGGTCCTCACTGAGTATTGTTATATTGACCCCTATATGGGCTTTTCCTGCACTTGTTGTGACTGGTGAAGAAGATCGATATTTCAATAGTTGTGATTTGCGGCATGAGGTTGACATAGCGGCTGAGGACTAGGTGGGGCCCAGAAGAACTCTGCTGGTAGGACATACTACTTGGGATTCAATTAGTTTCACCACTGTCGCGTTAGGTGGGTTTTGTTTGGATAGTCCTCATTGTTTCCTTTTTTACATTTCTATTTTCAGGTCCTTGTTTTATTTTTATACCGGTCTACATACTTTCACTTGTGCATGCCCACAACTTTGTTTTAGTGGTAGACATTTTCCCCCTTTCAGTGTTTTATGATGTGGTTGGGCGTGTCTGTTTACACTTTTAATAAAAACTACATCCCTCTTTGGGATATGTATTTCCAGTGCTAGTCACTAGCCACTGTTCTAGGGACTTTGGTATTGGGGTAGTGATGACACATGACCTAGGGGGTGGGTCGAGACAAAGTGGAATCTGAGGGTGGTTCAGTAATACCACAAAGACCATGAGTCTGTGTTTTTTGGGAAATAGTGTTAGGTGTTGCGAGTCCAAATTTTTGATTCAGGGACTGCATTGTTGGTGAGGAGACTGGTGTATCCATACAACAAGACATTAAATTCTTCTTTTGGCTCCACACATGAAAACATTGGTTTCATAAAATTTTATTATGTTCGTTTGAATAAATTTCATCTCACTAGGTATAACCTTCTACCCATGGTACATCTTTAACTATTTCATTATTCCTCCCTGGGATACACCATTCTGGTTCCCGGTATGAAGTCATGAAGATAACATGTCTAGAAATGAGGCATCTATTCAGGGACTAGTGCTTGATATGTCCCCAACGGGTGGTGCAGTAGTGCTACCACCACCCGATTTTCAGCATCTACTATCAGGGGTTTCGGTAGAGTAGATGTGTAGAATCAGTGTCTAGCAACTGTTTTTGTGATAAAGACCTATTATGATTAGAGGATGGATAGATCCTCAGGTTACTGAGGACTATCTAGATGTCATTATGCGGGTCTTTCTCTTAGTGGGGAAAAAAGCTGACCAGATGGAGATCTTGGTTGTGAACCATCTATAAGACTCAATAGGGAGATGGAGGTGTTTGACCACCCAAACTCATGATGAGGATACCCTTACCTAGGAAAACATTCATTAGCATTTCTAGGAGGTTTTTTCCCAACACCCTTGAATTCTATGTGCATTAAAGAGTTTCCTCACCATCTATAGGGCATGACGATTATTTATAAGTACACATTGAGGTTCACCAAGATATCATGATATGCCAAAGATGTCGTATGAGTCCCTTTATTCAGGGATCGAGCATTTTATAATTGACTCTAGTGGGAGTTCATGGCATTGGTGTTGTCTCTCAGTATCCCTACCCAGGCCGGGGTGATAGAGTGAGCCCTTCTTGTGGATATCTTCTTTGTAGAGTAGGCACCAACAGCTAGAGCCGCCAGAAAACCCCAGGAGTCGGGGTTGTTAGTAGGTCAAAAACATCAAACATGTGGTCCCAAGAAGGCTAGTAATTTCATAGGTTTACCCCAATACTTAGGGTAGGTAGTATAGGGATCCCCGTCTATTGGGGTCAGATGAGAGCCATGTAGTGCTTCTCTTGAAGCTGGTATTGAAAAATGGAATGTGACAGCCCTTCCACTATGGGGTTGTCCATCAGATGGTCAAGGGACCACCAAGGAAAAGGCTTTGATTCGAGTGATGTGGTTTGTAGGTTGGCAGACGTGGAAGGGGATCTGGCTAATCGATAGGCAGCGGGCGATGTTTTGAGGTGTTACAGCGACCCCACCAAGATTTCGAACGTGACCTCATGGAGAAGGAAAGAAGGGTGAGTTCAGCTCCAGGAAGAAGGGACTTATAACAACATTACCACTGAGATGATATGAGTTACGATCAGTGTCCTCTCCAACCTAGATGTAGTTTTTATAGACCTAGGTTCTTGTCACTTCTTCCTTTCCACGACTCTCATTCGGAGCTTATAGATTCTGGTAGAGCTTTTGTCTCGATCCTTATGGCTAAAGGATCATATGAGAAATGACTCGATGATTACCCACTAGTGTCGGAAGTGTGATCTCACTGTAGGGGGTGAGATATTCAGCTGGGACCACCTAGTACCGGGGTCATGGCCTTACGATGACATATTGGGTATGGATTGGTTATCCACAGTCCATGCGTAGATCAAGTGTTTTAGGCATACTATGTTGTGTGTCTATGTAGATGAGACCAGGTTTTCTTTCATTGGTGAGAAGGAAACCATTTATGTGCAATGGGGACTATCAAAGGACGAGGGTGAAGCCGATCACTCGCCAGTTTTTTAGACTCACCAATAGTGCATTTATTGAGCGGAGTCCATGATTCCCTGTAGTGGTTGACGAGTATGAGGATGTTTTACATCAAGATTTTCCACGACTCCCTCCTCACAAAGACATAGAATTTTTCATTGGCCTATAACCATGGAAAACACCAAAATTCACAACGACATATCAGATGGATCCCACAGAGCGTCCCGAGCTGAGGGCACCGGTTGAGGACTTGAATGAGAAGCTGTTTGTAAGGCTGAGAAGTTCACCCTGGGTGGCCCTGATGCTTTTTTCCGTGATTTTATACTATATTTTATCATCGTACATGGATTTACTATGCCTGAACTAGGTGACTGTGAAAAATAAGTATCCACTGCCAAGAATTGATGACCTATTCGTCTAAATGAAATGAGCGAAGGGGTTCTCAAATATTGATATGAGATCAGGCTATAACAAGATTTAGGTATGTGATAAGGATGTATCAAAGACATCCTTCAGGTGCCATTATGACCAATATGAGTTCCTAGTGATGCCTTTTGGCATGAAAAATACCCTAGTAGTGTCATGTACCTCATGAACATGTTCTTCCAACGCTACCTTCACCAGTTCGTATTGGTCTTTATTGATGACATCTGGTTGTACTCAGTGGCGGAGGAGGATCATGCTACACACCAAGAGATTCTTCTAGATACACTCCAGAATCAGAATCTTTATTAAATGATCTCAAAGTTTTAGATTTGTATTTGGGATGTCCACATTCTGGGACATGTCATATCATAGTCTAGATGTGTAGTTGATCTGGTGAATATAAAGGCAGTGCTTACTTTGGAGCAGCCTATGAGTGTGACTGAGCAGTGGTTCTTCTTGGGGATGGATAGTTACTATTATAGGTTCTCCTAGACATCTCTATAGAATCAAAAATCTTATAAAATTTTACACTTAATGGACAATCCTTGTTGTGGACCGAGAAATGTCAGTAGAGTTTCTAGGAGCTACGGCAGAGACTGACTCTTGACCCCATCTTGAGAATACCAGAGGTGGGGCGTTGAGTATGTAGTTTACATAGATTCATCAGGGAACAAACTAGGATGTGTTAGTTTGTAGGAGGAAATTTTTATCTCTTCTAAATCATTCCAGTTGATGTAGAATGAGAAGAACTATGCAATCCATGACTAGGAGTTAGCAGAAGTTCAATTTTCCCTGAAAATGTTGTGGCACTACTTGATGGTTGAGTGGTTTACAGTTTTACACAGACCAGAAGTGTCTCAGGTATATCTAATGCAAGAAGTTCCATAACATGATACAGTAGAGATGTCTTGAGTTCCTCTAAGTCAATGACTTTGAGATAACCTATACTCTTGGGAGGGGGACATGGTGGCTAGACACCAAGGAAGAGGACGAGTTTGTAGTTCATAAGTGAGGTGACGTAGAAGTTAGTTGCGATGCAGATATCCATCATGGATAATGGTGGATCCACATACCTTATGTCGATGATAGTTACACCCCCACTATTATAGAAACTCCTAGAGGCTCAACTTGAGTACTTTTAATGTGATTCCCTACGTACTCAGTAATACTTAGGATGCGCTACTGAAGAATTTTCGATAGGTGGGAACCACACCATTATTTTTAGGGGGAGCACCATAGTACCAGTGATGTTGCTGGAGGAGGTGTTGTGTTATTTTTATTTGTACCCCTTGGATGTATATCCCAGTGTGTTTAAAAGGTACCAAGGCCTCTTACATCAGTACAGGTGGTCATAGATGAAGAAATTGGTGGCTGAGTTCGTTTCACAATGCCTCTGTTATCATCAAGTGATGTCCGAGTATCAAGTTATATTGTGATTGCCCAAGCCACTTTAGGCACCAAAGTGGATGTGTGATGGTATATTGATGGAAATCATGATGGGGATTCCATGTTAGTCCAGTGCCATGTTTCTATTTGGGAGTTCATTGACCAACTCACCAATTCGGCTCATTTCTTACCCAACTAGTAGTGGGGACTACTAGAGGGAATGAGATTCCTATCAATCCAATAGATGATGAAGCTTCATTGGGTGCCTTCTACAATCATCTCAGATCATAATTCACACTTTACATCTCTGTAGTGGAAGGGATTATAGGAAGAGTTCGGGATATAGCTATTTTTGAGCACAAATTTTCATCCCTAGATGGATGGTCAGACGGAGATGATCATATGGATCATAAGAAACATGCATCAAGATTGTGTACTTGAATTTCATCATTGTTGGTAGGTCCACCTACCACTGCTGGATTTTTCATTCAAAAAATGCTACCACTCCCCCATTGGCATGACACCAAATGTGGCCTTGTACAAGTGGCTTGCAGTTCACTGATATGTTGGAATGAACTAGGGGAGTTATCACTCGTGGGTCTGAGGTTGGTACGGAATACCACTGAGAATGTGATGATCATCCAGGTCAGGATGAGTAATTCACAGAGCATGTATATGTATTATTCCAGCCGGAGATAGAGGCCTTTGAATTTTGAGGATGGAGACCATGTATTCCTTCCGGTATGCCCCCAATAGGGTTACAGAGGTGTGTCTAGGGTGAAAAGCTCTCTCTGAGGTTCATCAAAAAAATTTAGATCCTGAGAAGGGTTTAAAAGGTGGAAAACCACATAGCCCTACCCCCAGTGATGCACCAGATGCATGATGTTTTCCATGTGTTGCAGCTGAGGAGTTACATGCATGCTCCATCACACATCATCTACTGAGGAATGCTGGACATTGATGATGTCATGAAATTTGACGAGTTCTCATTGGAGATAGAGGAACTATTGCAGCGATTTATATGCGGGCAGCCAATTCCACTAGTGTGAGTTCAGTGGAAGAATGTGAATCTCCAAGAGAGGAAAAGGGAGAGGGAGGCTCAAATCTATGCTCAGTAACCCAATCTGTTGGAATTGATTTCATTTTGGATTTTGGGTATGTGGAGCCCTATGGTTGGGAGAATTTAAGGTCTCAAAAATTTCGTGTACTTGTTTGGATTATATGGAATTATTCTGAAACTGTCCACTCTAAAATAACATGATTCCATCCCCAAGAGAGCCCAGAATGTAATTTTGAAATTTATAAAGCATTGTTTAGTAAATACGTGAGGGGATTTTTCTAACAATTAAAGCAGTGCTAAAATCAAATATCTAGGGATACAGTTGAACTCAGAACGATTTGATTATCCTAGAATGGACTTATAATTTGCTGTAAAGGGCTGAACGGAAATGATTATTTTCAGAATTTTCATAAAATCATAAAATAATATAAAAAATTTATTTTATTTTATTTTTTCATCTGATGAGCGGAGACACATTGATATTTCAGTGCAGCGACAAGGCAGGAATGGGGTCCATTCATGAGGTTCAACAATGTTCCATATCAGGCAGTGTGAAAATTCAATTATGAAAGCATAACAACAATGATTTCTCATAAATGAAACAACATAACGATGCGATGACACAGTGTAACTAAAACGTTGTGATGTGATTTCAATTTTACTGCCTAACACCTTGTGGACCGAGAATTAAAACATAGAGGATTATTGGATGAAACTACAATGAATCGTATCTACAATGATGAGTCTAAATGGATGGTGGATCTTCATCATATTCAAAAAAAATCTAACAACAACCCCAAAAGTGAATATGTCTAATCCTTCATGTCTCAAGGATGAACTCTATGGTGTCAAATGTTAGTATGGTAGGGGTTTTCTTTTTATATCAATGTTATCCCCGACTCAAAATTTCCTATAAATAATAAACATGGATCATCCCATGAAAACTTCGATTTGTGATTCAAGATTTTATGCTGGAGGGTGACTTTTGTTTGGTGTTTATTATCCATGTATCAAAAGATGATTGAAATGGATGAACTTTAATCCCTGAACCTCCCCCTTAATTTAAACCTCTAACCTAGGTGGCTTCTGTCACGAACCGAATCTGGTCGCCGCCAAAACCAGCACAAAACCCAGCCCGTGACATTTCCTGAAGGGCATTCCCTATCCCCACAGGCTGGCACAAGTTCTCTAGTATCATTTATTTTTGTTTGGGAACAATTTACCCGAATATGAAGGCATAAAACATGAAAAACAATCAATAAACTGAATCTGAAAAATGTAAACCAAACGATGTTTACACAAAAACCAGAACTGAATACATATGTTTAAAGAATCTAAAATTGGTCTAAAAACAAATAATGACAAAATAAATACATCCCCATAGACTCCACATGACAAGGGGGTCATCACCCACAAGCCTTCTCTGCAACTCCGCCCAAATGATGGGGACTAAGACTCTGAACCACCATCACCCTTAGCCTTCCCTTTACCTGAGTCAAGAATAAGCATGTCTACTTACACCCAATGGGTTTAAGTAGGGTGTGAGCATAATCCCAATAGTATACCACCGTATGATTCCAAGGAGCATGCAATACAATGTGAACAAAACAAGGAATTTTTATACACAAGGTGAAACAGTGTTAAAATTCAAAGAAATAAAACTTTCAAATGAAAATAGTTTTCAATACGAGAATTTCAGGATGTTAACACATTAAATAGACATTTAAACTATTGTAAAGTACTGCCAAAAAGCCCCACAACATGGGTAAATACCACAAATCCAATGAGCATCAAAATCGGGAACACCCCTAAGCACTAGGTTGTCTCGGGCCCTATGTACCTCGTACCTCGGTGTAGAGTAACCATAGAAAAATCCATTCTCATGAACGAGCCACTAGTAGGGAACATAAAAATAACCTAGTGTTCCCCACTCATCATCCACATAGTTTAGTTAGAGTTTTCGTTATCCAAATGCTATGTGGAACAGGGACAAAACCAATCCGATCCACTAGTCGTACTAGTACAAATCCGCCCCACCTAGGTAACCAGGCTTCCCCTTTTGTGCTCAAACAACTTCAGCAAACAACACACATCCTTTTTCATATAAAATATCAATACTAGTAAAAAAAATATTATAGTATCTACACACATTTTATACCATTTAAAACACACAATAAAATAATTTTATTTTCAATAAAACAACCTCTCAAAACATTACATTTTTCACACCCAAAGCTCTTTAAGATATCCACTTTGTACACTATGTGAACACTTGTAAGTCATTTTAAACAAAATTTCAGTTAAAAATCCTTTAATGAAACCAACAATTACTTTATGGGGCATCCCAATGTGAACCATGAATTTATATATTTTAAAAACCCCCATTTTCACCCAATCATGGCACTTAAAGCTCATTTGCTTCCCGAACACCATTTAAACAAACTTTCTCGGCAACAAAAAAATAATAAACATTAAAAACATTATTTTCATTCATAATACAGATCAATAAAATCATCTAAGTAATTATAGGTCAGCCCAAAATGAACCAATAAACGATTTGAATGAAAAACCCCCAATTTCACCAAAAATTGGAACTTTAAATTCATTTGCATTATAAATGAAACTAAAACCAATTTCTATAGAAGCATTCACTTGAAATAAAAATTATGTTACCATGAACACAACACTATAATTCCAAAAATTGCACACAAAATGGAATCACCTACCAAAGTAACCAAACCCTTGAACCTCCATGCAAAAATCAAATCGCACCCCCACCGCATCAAGAGAGACCCAGATCAAACCTAAAACCACACGAATATGCCAATAAAGCCCAATTTTAATCCCTATGTTCTAAAACATAGTTTCTGGAAATTATGAAACTCAATGATAACCAAAGAAACCCTAAGAAGAATGAATGAAACCCAAAGTAGTTTGGAAGTGGAAAGAAAAGGGCTCATTTACTTGAACTATCTTTATGTAATCACTTCAAAACACCAGTAGATGAAACTTAAAAGAGCCAAAACATAGGGTTAGTTCGAACAAGATATATTAGGTCAATTAGGAACTGGAATGGAGGAAAACTCTTGAGAATTCGGAGAGTTATGAATGAAATAATTTACCTCTTCAAATATGGGCGATTTGAGGAAGCCTATGATGTTCGGCACCATGTCGCGATTAACCAGAGCTCCAAAATGGGGGAGAGAGCTCAGATGCTCGGATGGGTTAATTGGGATTGGTGGAGACTAGAAATCACCGAAAAAGCCGAAAAATTGAATTACTTATAAAATAATCAAAATTTAATTGTAAAATAGGAATTGGGCTTTTGGGCAGGCCCAACCCCTTAGATAAAAACCCAAATAAACCCTGGTTATAGATTTCTAAAAGCTCCAAATTACCGTGGCGGTGTTAATAGGTTAGGGGAGGTCAAGTAGTAATTTTAATGGATGAAAAATGTAGAAAAATGAAAAAGTTATAAAAGATACAAAATTTATTTTTTTAATCTAGAATTGGGCTCACAGTTTGGGCCAATTCGTGAATACTCATCTATTCCTCACTAAAACCTAGGGAAACCCCCAAAACAAAGAAAAGATGTAAATTAAATGAAAAATACCTTTAAAATATGTCTTGTATGTGACAATTCTCCCCACCATAATGCATTCTGCCCCCGGAATGCCACAACAAGACCAGATGCAATAGCAAAGCCCAAACGATAGACCATGACAGACATCCATTCCACGTTTTCACCCGCTTCAAAAAGGACGAACATCACCAGTTGATCAAACAAAAGAAGATAATACTCTCACTAACCAAAAATATCCCCACTTACTTAAAATTATGAATCACATTCAATACACATCCCAAAACAAAACACCTCAAACACTACAGGACGATGCTCAAGAAATCCACTTGAAACGAACAACGAACTCGAATTACACTACCACAACATTGCGTAAACAAAACCATTGTGTGTTCTCCAACCCCAAATTTACACAAGTAACAAATTTGTGGATTGATATAAATGAACGATACTACCTCCTACCAAGAATAAACCAATGAGGAAACTGAGTCACTAGTACGGGGTGACCCAATCTGGACAACCCACCATTTGGGACAACTCAATTTCTAAGACAGAATAAGGATAACAATTGAGGAAGGAACGAATGATCTCCCCATCATAAGGGTTAAACTAACACTATCACTTTACCAAGAGAACATACATGATACCCATGATGGTTCTCCCCACCATAATAATGAACACAACATTCCTTAAGACAAAATCAAGACACTAATAGGGGGCCTCGAACGGACTTCCCCATATTAGGGGTAGATTAATATCAGAATTCATCCAATGAAACATTACTGAGACCCATTGTGGGTATACCCAAAACGAAACCCAACAAAATTAAATAACTATTATGGGATAAAAACAATAAAACCAGAATTTTAAGGAGTTGGCATGGCCACACGGTTGGTTCACATGGTTTGGGAAACCGTGAGTTAACTGTGCGGATCATTCTGTCCAAAGAGGAAACTTTACACAGTTTCCTTGGCCAATGATCATGGACATGCAGAGACCATGAGGTGGCTACTGTATCATATCACGTTGTCCCCTGGGCAAGCACATGATTACTGATAACCGCGCAGAAACTATGAACTTCAACCTGCTTAATTGAAATTTTAAACTTTTCACCAAAAACACAAGAGGACCCAAAGGGGAAAAAACTCAGGGTATGACATGGGAAGAAGGTACTCACACCTCTTTCAACCAAATGTGAGAACTGGAACAAGAAGATGACACCGGAAGTTTAAACTAGTATTAACTTTCATATTGAGGATATGACCTTGACCAAAAGTGTGAACGACTCTAGGATTTCCCCTAAATATGCACCAGCTTCTCTCCGGGGCCTATGGCTGGAGCTCAAGGGATTGAAGCATCTTCGGCCTCGCAGTAAGGATTTTTAAACCCGTAAACGGAACATCTTCTTCCACTGCCAAAAACAATTATACTATAATCTCAGATGGTCTCATTGAGACATGATACACTTCAAACCCGCTTTCCCCAACCCATCATTTCACCAAGACAAGAACTTAGTGGATGCGTACACATCACCCCTTTTTTTCTTTGGATGCTAAACATCGGAATGAAAGGACATATAGAAACATATTCCTCTAGATCATAGGTTTTAGAATTTCCTATAGGGAGACACACATCCAACAAAATAGTTACTCTCATAATATTTCACAATCTTCACCCTTATAGTCAAATTAACACATGACATCGAATGGAATCACCGAACATGACCATTGTGGTTAAAAGAAAACACAAGGAGGGGGACCTTGTACTGAGTCCCAAACAACACATGATTCTATCAAGTGTCTATAATAGCCACTCCTGGCCAGATCTCGCACACTGGTGGCATAACATGAACTCTTGCTTCAATGAGACTAATGAAAGACATAGAGGCCCTCTAAGACATCATTCTAGATAGACAACCCTGAACATCACTGACCTTCGACAACATAAGAAACATAAGAAACTAAGGTCTATTTAAACCTCCCAAAAACACTCTCCCACTATAGGGGGATCCACATAATTGAAAATGAATAGGGGTAAACTCAATCTCCAACCCTCAAGAATAAAGTCTTGATGTTGATCAACTAGAGGATCATCCAACGGCGAATCACCATAGGCCAAACACGAATCATACATTAACAATTTATGGGGACATACCCTAGCCTACAGGAAAACCCAATGACCCAACCAATCTGGTCATTTGGTCACAACAGACCACAAAACATAACCGAACACATGAGGGGAGCCACCACATTGTCCTCCCAAACGTTTCCTCAAAAGAGACCACTAACCAACACTTCATTCCAACTAATAAATGAAAAACAAATCCAAAACATCGTTCAAATAAGAGGGGTTATTTAACTTGAAACATCCCACAATAATAATCCGGAAAACACATAATCCATACCAACCAACGATAAATTATCAAAATAGAGCACTTTCATTCAAAAACATTATTTAAATAAAACAGTGTTGGTCGGTTGCGCATTTACTGATTGTATCTCATGAGCCTCACACGTGCATGATTACATGCCACACTGAGAACCCACCTCATATCCACCCATATTACCAAATAAACCAATCCATGTGGTCACCCTTGAGAATACCAAATACCAAAAATCAAACCTTTCCCCTTTTTAAAATCAAACCACTATTTTCCTTTCTCAAAAACACTAACCATAATATCAAAACCCTATTTTTCATCTCACAAACCAATTTAGAAATGAATGAATAATTAAATGAAATCACATATTCATGCCATTCAAAATTGATTAAAAACATTTCAACCCATTTCAAAACACTTCTAATTTCATGAAAAACACCATTTCATAAATCTCCATTTAATTAAGAACTCAACACTTATCATTTCAAGACACGGATCTCAAAGTTCATAATTTTTTTTCAAATGTCAGTAGTAACCAAACCGAAAATCCATCTTCAACCCCCACACAAAAATTCTAGAACACATAATTCAATCTAAAAAACTTTTCCATGGTTAAAAAAATTCCACTAGAAACATATTTTCAAAATCCCAATTAACATAGTTCATACTTTCAAAAGAGGTGTGAAGACATAATTTACCCTTTTGAAATATTTATGAAATTTTTTTATAGACTTTAAAAAAACCATTTTCACATTACTAGAAAATATCATCACAAAAAATCACACTCCTTAAAGTGAAGTTATTTTTTTCATAAAAAAACATGTTTCCATGATTCCAAAAAAAGAGACACAAGACAATGTGAGAGGAATCTAGTTTCGGTGGGTGACTTGGTTATATTGTTGGCAGCCATATTCCAATCACTTCATCATCACAGAGAGTATTATAGGGAAATATCCATGGTGCTACATGTCTTTCCAGGCCCTGCGAGCTCACTGAGATTATTCTCCCAACTCTCTTTTCATTTCCCATAGTTATCCTTAAACCAAGAAAACCAAAGGACTAAGATAAATCCATACTTCCCATGGTGACTTGAATCCCATTATGAGGTGTGCTGGCCTGGCACACTACCCATGACTGAAATTTCATGTCCCGACAATCCTAGATCCTGACTATCCTGACTCTTCCCAAAATAACATGACCCAAGGAGCGAACCTCCTCTGATTCCATTTTTGTTAAGAACCGAATCTGGTCCCCACAAAAACTGGCACCAATCCCAGCTTGTGACATGACATGAAGGGTGTTCCCTATACCCGCAGGCTGGCACAAGTGCCCGGGTATCATTTATTTTTGTTTGGGAATGATTTACTCGAATATGATGGCATTAACCATTAAAAACAATCAATAAACTGAATCTGAAATATGTAATCCAAACGATGGTTACACAAAAACCAGAACTGAATACATATGTTTAAAGACACTACAAGTGGTCTAAATAAAAATAATGACAACATAAAGGCATCCCCGTAGACTCCACACAACAAAGAGGTCATCACCCGCAAGCCTTCTCCGCAACTCCGCCCCAATGATGGGGACTAACACCCTGAACCACCATCACCCTTAGCCTTCCCTTTACCTGAGTCAAGCATAAGCAGGTCTACATACACCCAAGGGGTGTAAGTAGGGTGTGAGCCTAATCCCAATAGGATACCACCAGATGATTCCAAATATTATGCAATACAATGTGAACATAACAAGAAATTTTAATACACAAGGTGAAACAATGTTAAAATTCAAAGAAATGCAACTTTCAAATGAAAATAGTTTTCAATCAGAGAATTTCAAGATGTTAACAAATTAAATAGACTTGTGAGATACTGTGATGTATTTCCAAAACACCCCACAACAAGGGTAAATACCACAAATCCAATGAGCATCAAAATCTGGAACACCCCTAAGCACTAGGTTGTCTCGGGCCCTATGTACCTCATACCTCAGTGTAGAGGAACCATATAAACATCCGTTCTCATGCACGCACCACTAGTAGGGAAAATACCCATAACCTAGTGGTCCCCAATCATCATCCACATAGTTTAGTTAGAGTTGTTGTTATCCAAATTCTAAGTGGAACATGGACAGAACCCATCCGATCCACTAGCCGTACTAGTACAAATCCACCCCACCTAGGTACCCGGGCTTCCCCTTTTGTGCTCAAAAAATTTCAGCAAACAACACACATACTTTTGAATATAAAATATCACTACTGGTCACAAACAAAAAGTATAGTAGCTAAACACATTTTATACTATTTAAAACACACAATAAAATAATTTTATTTTCAATAAAACAACCTCTCAAAACATCGCATTATTTTGCACCCAAAGATCTTTTAGATGTCCACTTTTCACACTAAGTCATTAAAATAAAATTTCAGTTCTATACACTTTAATGAAACGAACAATTCCATTATGGGGTATCCCAATGTGAACCAAGAAGTTATATTTTTAGAAACCACCATTTTCACACAAACATGGCACTTAAAGCTCATTTGCTTCCCAAACACCATTTAATCAAACATTATCAGCAACAACAAAAAAGAATAAACATTAAAAACATGATATTCAGTCATAATACAGTTCAATAAATTCAACTAAGTAATTATAGGTCAGCCCAAAATGAACCAATAAATGATTTGAATGAAAAACCCCCAATTTCCCCAAAAAATTGGAACTTTAAATTCATTTGAATTATAAATGCAACTAAAACCAATTTTTACAGAAACATTCAAGTGAAATAAACATTAATTTACCATGAAAACAGAAATCTAATACACAAAAATTTCACACAAAATGGAATCACCTACCAAAGTAACAAAACACTTGAATCTCCATGCAAAAATCAAATCGCACCCCCACCGCACCAAGAGAGACCTAGATCAAACCTAAAACCACAATAATAGGCCAATAAATCCCAAATTAAACCCTAGATTCGAAAACCTAGTTTCTAGAAATTATGAAACTCAATTATAACCAATGAAACCCGAAGAACAATGAATGAAACCCAATGTAGTTTGGAAGAGGAAAGAAAAGGCTCATTTACATGAAGTATCTTCATGTAATCACGTCAAAACACTAGTAGATGAAATTTAAAAGATCCAAAATTTAGAGTTAGTTCGAAAAAGATAAATTAGGTCAATTAGGAATTGGAATGGAGGAACAATCCTGAGAATTGAAAGATTTATGAAATAAATACTTTACCTTTTCAAATATGGATTATTTGAGGAATCCTATGATGTTTGGCAACAAATCATCATTAACCATAGCTCCAAAGAGATGGGAGAGAGCTCAGATGCGCATATGGGTTAATTGGGCTTGGGTGAGACTTTAAATCACCGAAAAATCCAAAAAATGGAATTAGTTATAACATAATCAAAATTTATTTTAAAAACAAGAATTGGGCATTCAGGCAAGCCGAACCCCTTATATAAAAACCCAAATAAACCCTGGTTGTGGATTTCTAAAAGCTCCAAATTACCATGGTGGTGTTAATACGTTAGGGGAGTTCATGTATGAATTTGAATGGATGAAAAATGTTTAAAAATGAAAAAGTTATAAAAGATACAAAATATATTTGTTTAATCTGGAATTGGGCTCACGGTTTGGCCCAATTCGTGAATACTCGTCTATTCCTCCCTAAAACCCAAGGAATCCCACAAAAAAAGTGAGGATGTAAATTAAATTTAAAATAAATTTAAAATATGTCTTGTATGTGACAGCTTCAGCTGACACAAAAAAGGCCCAAGAACCACCGCTCGTGTGTTCTTGGTGGCTGCATTCACAAAGTGGTGGCACTTCGATTCATGGGCCACAGTAGGGATGGTGACAACCAAGTAGACACTTTGGCATAGAGGGGCCATAGAAAGGACTACTAGAGAAACTATAGTGGCCTACATAAGGGATTGTTGGTGAGCCAAGGTGGTAGGAAGACATAAAAGGATAAACATGGAAGCTGAGTAATGTAGTAATGGGCACCGTGTGGTGGTGGTGGCCCCCATCTAGGCCACCCAGGCAGTGATGTACTGTGGTCTGTCGACTGTGGTAGTAGGGGACCGTTATCCATGGGGCCAGATAGAGACAGAATTTTCTCAGCTACCACATTTCAGTGGGGTAGCACACCATTGATCCTCCCATAGGGGACCATGCTAAGGCTGGCAAGCTACACCCCCAGCTTAGTGGGTCGGTCCAGTCCCACCTAAGCGGGCAGGACTCGCGGCCCAGTGCGCCGAACCCATGGAATAGCATGATGGACGTACCATGGCGGGTCGTACCCGCACCCATGGGGCCGAACCCGTGTTAGTAGGCCAGACCCACACCCTTCGGTCTAGGCTGGACTGGACTGGGATTCCGGGCGACCCGACGGGCGAGACCCTCGACCAAAATAGGTCTGGTCCTACAGAGCTTATTGGACTTATCCCACAAGCTAGGTCGGACCAGACTGACCTCGAACAGAACTAGGTTAGGTCGAGTCTATCAAATTAATCTATAGTATGTGGTACCCCCCGAGTTATGATGGATCGGTCGTTCCGACTGGGTCGAACCGGGCTACTTCGCAACCATTATCATGTTTACTAAAATGCATGTGTCTTTAAAAATTCACAATCTATTGATAACATGTTTGTGGTTATTGGATACTCTTTATGAGTGAGAACATTTGGAATTATTTGTAGTAACATTAGTGGACATCAAGACACAAATAATGTCTTGAGGAGAGTTTCTCCCAAGCGCGCTATGTATGGAACCCTATGGTTTCATGAGACCTGAAAACTACATGAAAACGACCCTATGGGAAATGGAATTATGTGACATGGTAGGAGCCTGGGGGGAGAATATCTATGTGAACTAATATAACTATGATACATAACAGGATGAGTACCTCAGTTTATAAAGTGTGGGAAGCAGCACTTTGTGACACAGCAGGCCCATGGTGGGGAGCGGCTCTGTGTGACCCAACATACACATGGTACTAATCAGGGATGAGTACCACATCAGTTTAATGTGAGTGAGAAGCAGTATTTCGTGACCTGATAGTACCACTTTACTCAATAAGGGTGGAGTTTTTCAGAAGTGGAGGAGATCGTTGATATGACTAATGATGCAGAAATCGCTACCATAGAATATACATTGTGTGATCTGGGTCTTTTACTTTGTGCTATGTTTTTGCGATCTTGCTTTTTAGCATTACCTCTGTGGTTATTTTGTTTTTTATTTTCTCCTTCCCAAATTAGAGAGATATTTACGGTTCTCGGGTTCCCTACTGTGTACTTTTATACTCAACCCTACACGAGTTTTTCCTGCACATGTTGTGTCTGGTAAAAATGATCAACATTTTGATAAAGATTTATTGGGGGATGGGACTGAAAAATGCTATTATGATGGATTAGTGGACTAGGACCAGGTGGGGACTAGTAAGACATGTCATACATGACATACTACTTTGTATTCCAGAAGATTCACTACTCCCACGATCAGTTGGGGTTTTCCCCAGATGGCCATTAGAGTTCCCTTTTGTAATTTGTTATTTCTAGTTCAATGTTGGGTTTTTATTATGGACCACTTTCATTCACTTGTACATTAACTTAGATTTGTTTAGTGGTATAATTGTTTCATCGTTAATTGTGTTGGGATGTGGATGCCCAAGTGTGTGTGTACATGTTTAATGGAAATGTCTTCCGATTTTGGAATATTTCTCTCCAGTACGAGTCACTAGCACCTGGCCTATGGATGGTGGGATTGGGTTAGTCACGGTATGGGCCTCAGTGTATGGGTCATGAAATATATAACCCATAAACCTTATCACCCACATCACTTCATGAAACATGTTCTTGATTTCCATTAGACCCCCAAAATCATTGTCATAACAAAATTCTAGTGCTGAATAATATCAAAAAAAGGTAAACTAGAATAAATCATGCATAATATGGGGTGGAAAACTAATATCATCATATCCTATAAAAATATTAACATTTCCCATAAAAAACATTGGTTTTTAGGTACATACATGTCACGACAAGACATATACATGAATATGACAATAAACAACAAAAACTCAAGAGTATGGGTACAAAAAAAACAAGGAAAAAATAGTACCCAATGGGTACAAAATATGATATATGACTACACATGAGTCAATACTAAGGAGACCACATCTCCTCCAAAAAACAGTGGAATGTGGTAAACAAGAATTACCACCTTGTTAAATGTTATCCTCACATATATCTCTATCCAACAGAATTAATTATTTAAATTTTCCCAAAGTGAAAAACCGGTATGTGTAGCATGATTGACAATGGGAAAACACCATGAATAAATATAAGTAATTCACCAATCCATCCAATTTACATGATTTATAAAATTCTGAAAACTAAAAACCACATTAAAAAATTAAATATTTTTAAAAAATAGTCAAAATCCATCTTTATTAATTTTTCAATTCAATGAATGGATGCCAAAATAAATAGAAAATAAATGATCATTGAAATAAAAAAAATCCAAAATAAATAAAATTCTTATACAAATCTCAAAAATAGAATTGATTTTTTTTTCATAATTTATTGTATGCATAATTTTAATTACAACCACATATTAGAAGAAATAAAACCTTTTTCTAAATTATGGAGGATGTGTATCTCTGTGAAAAATGATTTCTTGTTTTCCATTGATTCCTTCATGGATTCACATAAAATAATTATTCAATTTAACCTGAAAATAATAGGTTTATTTTTACCTATTGAATGTTTTGGAACAAATATTTAGAAATAATATTCAATAAAATGAAACAAGATCATGATGTTTTGACAACCCACTGAATTAAATAAATTATTTTACATTAACATTTTATCAAATAGATCATTCTATTGTAATAAATAGAAATAATAAATAAGGGAATATAAACATATAAAAGGTAATTAATAACATGCCATTTCACTTATTGAGTAATATTTCAATTTTACAAGAAAAATCTGAAATATGCACAAATGAACCAATGATGAAACTATATAATGAACATACCCGAAATAAGGAAAACAATGAAATATTATTGAATAGAAAATTTGATTCTATTATATTATTACATATAGTGTTATAATTATGAGTATAGTTATTTAATTTGTTAATAAAATCTATTAATCATTTATATAGGAGCATAATCTGTGAAAAAATAAAGGGAAGTGTGAGGTAAGGGTTTCTCATCTCATTTTTTCTTCTTTATGATATTTTCCATATTCACCACATATTTATTTTTTGGTGTTTATACATATTAGATATATAATATCATGAAATATAATATCATAAGGATGTAAAACGTTTTTGTAGTTAATAATTAAAATGATTTGATTTATAAGAATGTGGAATTAGAATTATTAACCCACTTTCAATTCTTTTGGTTAATCATCTACATCATTTATTATGTCCTTCAATGATTATAAGTGGGTTGAATTTTAATTATCACATGCATAATATCTATTTTTTTTATTTATTGATAGTTATTAAACATAATAGTAAAATATTATTAATGATACATTTAATGATATAATATTTATATTGGATTTACATTTAAAATATTATCTTTTTGATGTTTCCTTTAATACTCATTTTTATTCCATGCCCATGTTTTTAAAAATTGACACAAAAATAATTTATAATATTATATATGATTTTGTAATATCATTTTTACTCCTTTTTTGCCATTTATATAATTGGATGGAAGGTATAGTTTCAATTTTCTATGTGAGGTTAATTATCAACTTTCAGAAAAAAAATGGAAAGACAATTTATCTCATACAACATTAGTGGATTTTCCAACCATCATATAACATTAGTTCCTTGAATCTCCCTTAAAATAATACCTGGAACCATTTAAAGAAAAGTTTTTCATTTATAATTGTGCAAAAGTATTAAAATTTTTTCAAATAAGAATGTATATTTTTCTAAAGATTTATTTTTGTTATTTTTAAAAATTACATTCCATTTAGTATGACATTATTAAATGTCACATATTAATTACTAGTTATAAAATTCAAGGATACTATCCTGATAATATTAATGGTTGTTTTATATTTATGATTTCAGGATGTTTATGAATCATGTTTCTTTTCCATGAGTTATAATAGGATTAATTTTTTATGAAATTCATTTCGTTACATGTGTTATAATGTGATGAATGATTTATGTTTTTTTGGTAATCATATTAACTATTACTACTAAGGGGTGGATGGGAACCATATCCCCTCTAATTTATTTTCTAAATATGTGTATCTCATGATGTAATTTGTTATGCATGAACCTGATTTCATGATTACAATTTAATTCAAGGACATGATTTTAATGTTTATAAGTTTAAGTTTAGACATAGTTTTCATGAAAATGTTTATGGATTGACATAGTTTAAATGCCAATAAGTTTATTAATTGACCTGGTTTTTATTTACATATGTTAATATATAGACCTTGTTTTCTTCTCCAAATTTTTATTCATGGACCAAACATTCATTTACATTAAATTGTGTGTGTCCATAGATTTATGTCAATCAATTTATTCAAGGGCATGGATTCATATACATAACATAATTAATGAAATTTTTTTGGTACATATTCACAATGTTATATGATTATTTTAATGAAATAATTATTGGTTTCATTTGAATATTATGCACTCATGGATTATGTTATTTGATTATTGTAATATTGAAGTCTTATAAACATATATTATTTACTACTTGACTCAATTTTATGATAATTTATTTTCATGATATTATTTTCAAATTTTATATTCATGTTATTATGATCTTATTATTATTTTATGATTAATTCATCCCTTCCTTACCCTTACTAAGCATTTGAGATCACGATTTTCTTATGTCTCTTTTCAAATATATATGAAGAATTGAATTAAATAAGATATGTAAAAAGGTGTTATTGTAAGGAATGAATATGAAGGATAATATTTAGATGTTTTTTGAACCAATGGTTTCTTTTTTGAGTCTCAAAAGACACCAAACCCATTTGATTCTAGCATGTTTTTTTATTAAAATTAATATTAAACTATTTTTATTGAATATATATGTATGGAAATAATAGGTTTTTTCTTGAGTAAACATGTTTGATTCCTAAATAAGAAATCTAATCCCATATTGTCATCGTTGACAATGGTTGACATAGTTCCTTGGAAACAAATAGAGGCTCACATAGTCCCCTCATTGAGGATGACATGGAGACTCGAATAAACCCCACAAAACCCCAATTATCAAATATGTTAATCCTTGATAATAGATCAAAATCCATTTTCCAAATGAATAAAGATACTACAAAAAACATTTTTTAAAACAGACATTAATTTTTTTACAAATAAACCCTTTCTAATATAAATTTTTTCTAAAACTTCTTTATACATCCACATAAAATGACAGACAACACATTGATTAATTTTTCAAACATACAGTGTGAAGAAAGACACATTAGTTTCTAAAAACCATCCATTATAAACCTTATATCATCTCTAATCCATGGATCACATAAATATAGTAATAAACAACATAACTAAATCAATTTTTTGGAAATGTAATCAATAAAATACAATGGGTATTAAAAATTTTAATTTATTCCATGGAAAACACAATTAATTTGAATAAACTCACAAAGATTCATTCAAATATATTTTCCTTCGATTATGACCACCATAAAGATGTATAACCATTATTGATAATAATAATCCATAAAAAACATGCCAAAATCCCCATAAACAACCCATTATTCAAAAAACACAACCCATAATGTTCAAAACCACAAAAAATAGAGGTAAAAGGATTGAGTATTGAAAAGGATTATTAAATAAAGAGGATACAACTATCACTTAATCGTAAACTCAAATATTACTAGATAAGAGCTCTTTAGGAGAATGTGGAGGGAACTATGTCCAAGGTTGGGGAGCAATAAATTATAATGAAAGAAAATGAAAAAAAATAATATAAAAATATGAGAGGAGAAAATTGTATCTTAATAATTTTAATGATAAGGAAAAGGTTATACAATTTGGAATCCAACTTAAGAAAATATTATTCCAACAATGTGAGTGCCACTACTGACCAAAAAATAAGATGCATGGTAATCCTTGGAACCTCATATTGTATTGGGAAATGAATCTCATGCCATGCATAACTACTATCTATTTCAATAAATGTTGGACATATTAACATATAGAACAACATAATTTAGAAACCCATTCAGAGTCCAAATTGAACACTATGTGTCACACTGAACATCGTTGAATTGTTAGACTATAGAGGCCATGTGGTTTGAGAAAACCAGGATCAAACTATGTGCCTTGGAATGAAACATCCAAAAACATGTTATCTAAACCCCAACACATATTTAAAATTATTATATGTGAGAAAAATAAAATATTCATAATGTAAATGACATAAATATTACCTAGGGGCGTCCCAAACATAATTACCTTCAACATTATTCCCCCAGAATGACTTCAGGATTCATTAGGAGAAAAAAAAGTAAGACCACAATCCATTAAAAAAAGTTCCCATATCAAATTACCAATGTATTTTGGCACAAGGTTTCCAGTGTGAATGCTCTAATGGGATCACCTCCCCAAGAATAGCCTTCTTATGAACATCTAAAATATGAATGGTATACAAATCCATAGTTGTGTGAGGTCCAAATTCTATTCGCCCCACCACAATATGTTAGATTGAACATGATAATATCACATATATTATGGGAAATGAAAGACTTAATGAATCAAGGAAATCCATTTTGGAAACATCAAATTGTAGGTTACCATCCAAAGAAGATCAAAAAATTTAATTTCTCAATGAAACATAGATGTATCATCCCATTATATCAAAAACTATAATGATCCATCTAAATGTAAACCTAAAGAAATGCCCGATAACCACCCTAAAACTATAATGGGTTATGATGATTGTTTTTGTATGATATTTGGTGGCACTAAGCTTTCACAGTCTATTTCTAACTCATAAAAACTATCTTAGTCATATACTAGATGAGACCCAATACAATGAGTGGATTCTCTCCCACCTCATTAATGGAAATATGGGATTGGAATTTCTTCCCAATAAACACCTAAAACAAGGCCATCCATATCAATTCATATTAGCTATTACTATATGAAAACATGAAACATGGTATGTTGATTTCAAAAAATAAAATGACACGAAGGACACAAGGTGATAAAATACATGATATTCTAGATGGATCACTCAGTCTATCCATCTCTTTATTTTTTATATATAGAACACAAATTCAATTAGGTTCCAAAAGCCTCCTAGATTCTTGGACATAAGAGAGATGTAAAAGAGGTATATTGATATTAAAATATAGCTAAGTCACTCCATAATTTTTAAATAATTATTATGGATAATAGTTTTTTAGATATTTTATATTATTCAACCCCATGTCGCGTATCAAATAGGATGATTTTTTAATATGATAAAAAATCTCCCATATAGAATCCTAACGACCCAAGTTATGAGGTAGACATATCAAAATATCCATAGACATATTATACGACATCTACATAGGCATGAGTAATTTATGTGAATACATGGAAATTATTTTATGGCCATATATGATCATATGGATAGTTAAATAAATGGAAAAAAAATCCATCAGGTCTTGCCCGATCCTGAACCTCCAATATTGACATGTCAAGGCGTGAAACATATCGATCATACTAAGGAAAAAGAACCGAACCTAATGAAATAACTCATGAATCACCTCCAACATAAGATTCAAATTAACATATATCTAAATATAATAATGAATATATCCATTGATATATTGAGACCAATCACCTATGGGATCTATATAATTTAATGAACATTAAATCAGATAACACTCATGTTCAATCACCTAATCAATCATAACCCCCTCATGGGGATTTGGTGTAGCCTTCACACTATCCATGAATTCATTTCATCTATATTTCTATCTATACAACATGATATCATAAAAAAATCTCAAAAAACCCACTAATATTCTAATTAATGATATTTTTGAACTAGAAGATATCATCTCAACCGATCAGTGAACATATTTCCTTTCTCATAAATTTATGAAATATAGAAATCCAAATTCTGAAGGTATTATTCCTAACACGTCTTCCTAATTATATTTTCCCTCTATGTTGTGGATGGGATAATTTTGCTCAGGTTGGAATAGAGGCTATAATCCATGGGACAACACATAGTCACCCTATATCATCAAACACCTCAAAAAAACACTAGAAGCATCACTGAACCCTTCAAAATCTGTCACAAGATTATGATGTATTACAAATATTGGAGGTCAAACATCTCTTGAAAAACATGGGACCACTCTAGGACTTCTCAAATAATTGAAACTTCACCCCATTACAGTTAAAATCTATCAATAGAGAGTCTAACCTTGGAATTTAAGGACTAAAACTCTTATAATATCTAGAAAATCACAAATTGATGTCGATGTCGACACATTCATAGGATACTCCACTATCATGAATACCAAATTTTTTTCTTTAGATCCACATAAATTCATACACAAATAAACATCAAACAAAAAATACATAATCCTTGAATACATAACTAGAACATAGAAATAATTTCATATTACAGGTTCTCTCTCAAAATCCAAATATAACTTCCATATGGTTAGACTGATTCTACTCCACCATGGAATACCCCATGATTTCATCCACAAATTATTATCACAAAGGGGTAAAAAAATAGATTAAAGATACCTTTCATCAATTCCATAGTAACATTTTGAGAATAGGAATCCCTAAACAGCACAACCAATTACTCAATATTTCTAATCTGAAATCATAATTCATTCTTCTAGAACATTCATGTCATACGACCTCAACTGGTGAAACCCCGACCTTATTTAATTTTTGTAAAACTAATTGGACTTAATAATCTATTGGATGAAATCATAAATTATTGGAAACTACTATTTATTCATTATTTCCTCCTATGAAATCATACATTAATCTATGAAAAATCAGAGGGTACAATCATAATTATTTAAAAATAATATTATAAAATCATAAAATGATATGATGGGGCTAATAAAAACCTTTCAACAAAGATCCCCATGATGAATATTTTTTTCTTATGGCATGGTCAAAGCAAATAAATAAGATAGTTGGGAAATTAGGATATTCCCAAGGAGTATATTGATAGTAAACTCAATTTATAATTTAAAAGAAAATATGTAAACATCCTATGGAAATAGGTATTGGTACAACACCATGACCACTATAAGTTAAACTAAACAACTAGTCTCAATAGACATAACAGTAAATATAGAAAACTAGAAAAAGAACAAACCCATCACATAACTAACATGTCCTATCCTCCATGATTGTAGATCGCACACAATGAGATAGATGTGAACTCTCTCGTTAGATGAATTTAACATGAAACAATAGTTATCTCAATCTACTAACACCTCAAAATATATCCACTATTTTATAATGATAATGAGGATGAACACATCTAGGTTCAAATTAATGATGACTCGAATGAACCTATTCCCCGTATCCAAATCCCATCAACTAAAACGTATAAAATGTTTCCCCTTTGTCTTACCCAGTTGAATGAGAAAATTCCTGAAACAAGATATCATATCATACCATATAACTAATAAACTAATCAATTTAAGTGATATATGAGAATGAGATTCATATATGTAAAATAAAAATGATTCCATAAAAGATGCAATAAATATTTTACATTTAGTAGTGGATGTCTAAGAATATGATCCCTGTAGATTAAACATTATTGGATGTACTCTAATAGAATCAAACATTCCCAAATTGTTCGTCCCATGGTGATAATCCCTTGGTATAAGAGGTTGGGATACCCAACCCTTGGAAGCCTCTTACTACACGAAAGAGCATTTTGAGAAAAAAGATCCTACATAACTCTCATGCAAATCTAGTGGAAAAAAGTAAAAGTTATGGCCCAAATACCTACACTGGTGGGACATCCTCAGAGTTATTGATAACTATGTCATGGTGTGTGATGTATTACCATAGTAATAAAAAACTATTTTCTACACCACAAAGAAACCATTAAATCAAATCCCGAAGACTATTAAACACATATTCCTCATCAAATCTATGACTCAACATGATTTATATTATATCATAAATTAGAACTTTAGGTATTTACTACAAAAGTAATAACACGAAATCCTTTCATCATTTTCAAATAACCATCTTCCATAGCTTCCTTATCATACACATATAAATATCTATGTACACAATGATGAATGCATATATATATGATCTATGGACTCTATCTCCCCTCAAATCTATAACACCCATAGAATATGTGTATCATTTTTTTAATTAATTTAATCTTGTTGATATATGTCATTTCTTATAACAAAAAAATATTTTGTTTTATATCAAATCACTATTTTTTCCTTATTAAAATATTATCTCTCTCTACATGGAACATTGTGGTTATCTTGTGTTATTCGCAACAAAGACATTCCTCTATGGATAATGCAACGTGGATGATCTTGGATTAGAGGAAAATAATATATATGATATAATAAAGCTGTTAAATTAGATTTTATAAATATTACTAACTATAATATATAAATACACGGATTTTATAAAATATAAACTGAATTAATCTATTATAAATTATTTAATAATGATTATAAAAAACAATTAAATATAAATGGTGTATTTTTATAAAAAACTATTTTTTTTCTCAAAATTTGATTTACTCATAATAAATTAAATTAATTAAATTTAGTAAGTAATATTTATGTAATATTTTATTTTTATATTTTTGTAAATAATTTATATTTTAATATAACAGATCTTATGGGAATATGCTTAGAATAAAACAAATTTAACACATAAAACACTGTATTTTTATTAAGGTTGTATTACCGCCCTTTAATGGGGAAGTCTTTTTTAATACAATTTTTGACACATATAATGATTTAATGTTTCAAAATAAAATTAATCTTTTAAAGTGCAATATAAAAATTAATATATGAATAATTTTTTAATATTTCTGTAAGGTTTCATGTTTTTATCATCCGTGTAAAATACAACATTTTAATAAAAAACTACTTTTTCATAAAATTTATTGATAAGATTAACTACTATTTTTATTTGGTTTGATTGTTTAATTAGATAAATTTTTTTTCAATAAATGAAAATTATGAAATTCGATTCAATATCACATTGAAATTAGATATATATATATATATATATATACATTTGATTATTTTGAACATTTCACATTAAAAGCATAATTTTTCATTTTTTATATGGAATTATTTATAAATATTATTTTCATAAATATGATAATTGAAATAGGTATGAATAATTGAATATATGGAGTCATAAGATCTAAATTAGTTTATAATATCATTTTCATTTTTAGGTTTAAAAAATTACCATGGTAAAAAATTATTTACCAATGTATAAGTAAAATTGTTACATGGTTTAATGTTAAAAGGTAAAAGGTAAAGATACCCAAATATTTCCACATTTAGTGTATAGTTGAAGTGTCGTTAGACCCAATCTTAGTCTACACAGCATTAATTGAATGTATAATTTTCTCAAGTTAATTCTACCTTAATGTGCATAGATTTAAATATAAAATAATCAATATTTTAATCAGTTTTACCCACCCCTCCTCATATATAAATACCAACACCCACCTCCACATTTTTAATATAAAAGCCCTGTAATTCCTCAAATTTTATCCAAAACACATCCTCCTCACTCTCCCCATGTCCTAGTGATTTAGGTCTCCCCAAAATAACAAATCCAATGTACTCAAGGGTATTTCAAAGTGGTTTTATTCAAGATGTGGTTTCAATTAGTACATTGAGAATCAAAACACATGGTAAGGGAAATTGCAACTCAATTCTCAATCATAGATTTTATCATAGTTTTCATTTATTATGAAATTCCAAAAATATCTTTAAATGACCTATGAAATTATTATAATAAAAATCTACTTATATTGGTTGGATTTATAATTTTTTCCAGAGTATTTATTTCATTTATCAATCATCATTTTAGTGATATGAAATTTGTAAGGGAATTCCATATCAAATTTAATTTTCATGAGATATAGGACATAATCACCAGATATTTCATTTTTATGGTGTATGTACTACCCCTATTATATTTCATATTAGGGCTAAATTTATTTTTATGGGTTTTAACATTAATTTTACTATATTGGTCTTATTATTTATTTTTAAAAATTGCAATGGGATACATAGAATGTTTTAATAATTAATCTATTATCTATTTCAATATTCTAGATATAATTTTACATAACTATTTATAATGATATAATGGAATTATAATTTTTTTTCTATTTCAATGTTAATTAAAATTATTTCAAAAAATAATATTTTAATGGTTTTTATTAGGGATAATTTTGAAATATCATTATTATCCATGATTTTTTGTCCATATGTATTTAATAGGGTTTATTTATCATCCATGTCCATGATTCCTAAAAATGATTTCATTTTATATTTTATTATTCTCATATAGAATTTTAAATTCATTTTAATCTATTTTAAGATTTCACTACATGGTTTTAAAATAATCTTTCCCTTATTTTCAAATTGAGGTATTGTTTGATGTTTTTTGACAAAGGAGTGATAAGAATGTTTTATTTTAAATTTTAAGGAATGATCAAATTTTTATAGATTCATCATGCCTTATTTCCATGGATATTTTCATACATTATTTCATAGTTATATTCAATGAAATTCTTTTATATTAATATATCACATTGTTTTAAGAAATGTAAATATTTTCGATTAGGAATGAATATTTTCTTCAGGAATCAATTTCAAGTGTTTTTTTGATATTATTCTACATCTATGATTTCATTCTATAGTTATAACCTAATTATTACTATGTTTTTAATATGTTTATGAAATTTATTAAATACATTTGATTACCCTTGTTAATGTTTTTATGGAATGATGATCGAGAATCCCATTTTTTCTTTGGGTTATGCTTTTTTAAAATGATTATGATCTTGAATATTTTTCCATATGTTATATAATGATTACATGTTTACAATAATCAACTTATTTCATTAGATTTTTTTAGTATTTTGCGACACTTGTTTTTATGTTTTCATTAGGAGATTGGTGGGACCTATATCTCCCTCTAAAGAATTAGGTAATTATTTGTATCTCATGAGATAGACATGCTGGACATTCTCCACCAAGATGGTAATGGGAGTGAACCATGACTAGCATGATTGTTATGGGAGTAAACCATGACTACCAAGATGGTAGGGGATGTGAAACCATACTACTAAAACAGAATTGGTATTAATACCTTGACTACAATGGGAATTATTATTATATGTTAATGTGTTTTCCATAATTCCATGTTTTATTCCCAAGATATGCTTCCATGAATCATCTTATTTATTTCTCCATGATTCATGTTTTAAGAACTACAAATAGTTGTATGATGACTCATGTTTATGATAATTGATTTGTTGACTATGATATTCAGTTTTCATTGTAATGTCCTCATGTTGTTATTCTAATGATTATGATTGCATGTCTAAATTATTTACCCTTAAAGAGCATCTAAGATCACCCTTTTCTTTAAGATTTCATTGGCCATATAATAAATAATTTTTTTGGTTATGGGTTCTAAGGGTTATATGATTACTTAAGATATTCAAGATATTTCTCCAAATTAGATGATTATGTAACAAGTTTCCAATGGCACTAAAATAATATAGTGTATGGTTTTTTGTTTGTGTAATGTATTTAGTATTCCGCAAAAGTAATGTAATTTCCATGTAGTCTAACAATGGGGTTATTATGGTTGGTATCAAAGATATGGTATAGATAACCTTTGGAAACTAGTATGAGAAACCTTTTTTGAGATCCCTATATATATTTATAAAGATATGTCTACGTATGTCCATAAGTAAACGTCTAACAATATGTAACAATCCTATAATTTATGTCATAATCATAAATACCCTAGGATTAAGGAAAATATTAAAATGATTTAAATATCATAGGTACTTTCCATAGGTTATTTTATTTTCATCCATGATAATTGTTTCTCACAAAAAAATTTCAAGTAATATTCAATAGCTAAATCAAGACAAAACATCGTTATCAATGAATGTTTCCGATGTGAAATATATGCGAATTATGAAATTGATTACATAATTTGAAATATCATGAATAGAATCATGAAGGTGGAATGAGTATTTTTTATACTACTAATGATTTTTGAATTGTATGTAATGTTCTAGTATTATTGTTAACATTAAACCTAAAAATCATGGTTAAATTATGGTTGATAAACCTAAAGACATGATTCATAGATTACAAAATACTAAGATGATGGATTCCAAGTAATGGTGTGATAATAAATTTGGATGATTATGGTGTATATGTTTTGTAAATTAATGAAAATTTCATATGTAATCATAAAATATATATTTTTTTTCAGTTTATGAATTTCATTAAGACTAGGATAGATATGTTGAATAGTTTCAAATACTTAGAATAGTTACTTAATGATAAGGTGATACATATGGAGAGCACATGATTAAGGGAATGATAAACTATAATTTGTCCATTATATTATGAAAATGATGTTTGGTTGAAAATGTATTGGATACGAAAAATTAAATTGGATTTTAATAGTTACCTTGGAATTTGTTAATGATTTTTTGACATTTGGGTCATGCAATCTTAGATGTGTTTTTCAAGTTTTTAGACCTCATAATAATGAAACAATAATGTTTTCAAGAAGTATATATGTTATTTAATATTATTACATTGAATCATCAGAATACATTATGAAGGAATTAACATGTATGTAATGTGACCAACAAGATATTCCATATGTGATATGGGAGATAAATGTTAAGCATATTCATTTCACCTCTTTCTAATATTTAAGATTTTCAGTTATTGGAATTATTGTAAGGTTAAATTTCTTTGGATTTTATAATTTAATTTCCATTTTTTGTTTTTTAGATTAATATATTATCTCACTATTGGTGGACATATGCATATTTAATAACATGAGTTAACCATTTTGTCATGATAAAGACAAATGGCTTGACCTATCATTAAATTTATAGATTGAATAATTTTTAATTTCTTTGGGATTGAAAAATTCAAATTCATTTGATTGAATAAGAACTAAAAGGGATCTTGTTATAGGCCTGACCAGTGGTGAGATTTTATATATTCTCATGAAAATCCTTCAACATTTGGAAAAGAAATTGTGATGTAAAAGGGTTTCTTATTATCATCATTTTCGATTATATAAATTAAAACAAAAATGATTCCTTATTTTAATGTGTTTTATTATTAATTTTCTAAAGATCACCAAATTTCTTGTCATATATAATCTTAATCAATATCTATGATTATTTATGGATTTCCTATATTCTGAAATTTTGACTTTTGTTATCTTATGTAGATACCTATTCATGAATTACTTTGGGAAATTTTAATTTTCCAACCTTTTTATTTTAAAAGGCTGCTTTAGTGATAATTTTTAATATGTTTGTTATTTTAAATAATATTTCATGTATCAAAACATTGATAAATGAATTGAATTTTGAAGGATAAATTCATTTTAAGGGTGGTAGAATTTAACTCCCAGAGATTTTCTGAATTATTTTATTTCTAATTAATTTAATATTTTTGATATTTCACATTTCATGTAACATTTTCAATATGTTATATTATTTTAATTCACTACATGGAATGTCGAGGATAGAATGTGTTACACATAATAATGTCTTTCTTTGATGGCATGCGAAACATGCAGTATTGAGGCTTGGTGAAAAATAATATATATGATGTAACATTCCCGTTAAATTAAAATATATGAATATAATTAAATAAAATATATAATTTATTCAAAAATTATAAATTTATTTAATTAGTTATTAATTATTTAAATGTTAATTTCTGAAAAAATTGAATAAAATGGGAGTATTTTTTATAAAAAAAAATTATTATTCCCACAATTTATTTTAATAATTATTATTTTCATAAAATAAAATTATTAGGTAATTTTAATGGAATATATATTTTATATATCTATGTAAATATTTTTGATATTCACCCTATATATTTAACCGAAATAAGATAAGATTAAATCCAATTTAACACATAAATGCCAATATTTTTATCAAGGTAGTTTTAACGCATTTTAAGAGAGAATCCTTTTTAAATAATTTTGTATAAAACATTATAGAATTTATAAATCAAATTAAACATCAACATTGGAAGAGAAATGAAAAAAATAAATATAATTTTTTGTTATTTTATTTAGGTTTGAATTTTTAATCAATAGGTCAAAATATCGGATTTTAATTCAAAACTATATTTTAATATAATTTATTTATATGTATAAATTATATTTTTCACCAATTTTAAAAATTAATTAAATATTATTTTTTCAATAAATATAATTTACTACATTGGAATCAATTTCGAAATGAAATTATTTATAAAAAATCAATCTCTTCAAAGTTTCACATTAATAAACAACTTTTTCGTTTTGTCTGTAGAATTATTTTTTATTATTTTTTTCTGAATTTAGTTAATTAAATAAGGTAAAAAGGGTTCAAAATTTGGAATCATAATATGAAAATTAGGATATATATTCCATTTCATTTTTATGTATAAAAAATTTACCATCGTGAAAACATTATTTGTCATTGTATATGTTAAATTCTGACTTGGTTTAATGATAAAAGGGAAAATATTAACAGAACATAAAACTAAAACATATAATGGTTGGTTGATGTTTGGGAAAACCCTAAACTACCGAAAATACATTAATAAAATTTATAATTCATTGAAAATAATACCACCACATTGTTGTTATCTTTAAATATTAATTAATCAATAATATAATAACATAAACCCACTGTATGTCAAGCATCAATACAATCCCTCCCCTCCAGATTTTGACCAAAAATACCCTATATCTCTTCAATTATCATCTTAAACCCCTCACCTCATGTCTCCCCATATAAAAGTTCTTTTAGTCTCAATAAAAGTCCAAATCCAATTCCTATAAAGGGTCTTTCAAGGAGGTTTTATTTAGGAAGTGGTTTGAATAAATATAACAAGACTCAAGACTCAAGGTAAGGGAACTCGTAACTCAATTACCATTATTTTATTTAAACATTTATTTAATTTTTTATATTGATCCATTAATATGTGAGAATGAAATATGTATTTTTGTACTAAATATCCACTTATATTTGGTGTATTTATATTTTTCACGCATAATAACATCATTCAATTATCCTCTCTAATGAAATGAAATTTTTCATGGAATTGCATCTAAATTTTAATTTTCAAGTGATATACGCCATATTCACAAACTATTAATTCTATTTGGTGCACATACTGCCAAATTAATATTTCATATCATGAATAATTTATCTTTATTTTCTTTAAATATTTATTTCAATATATCAGACTTATGATTTAAATGTTCAATGTGGTATGGATCACATAGAATGTTAATTTAATTAATCATCTATCTATTAAAATGTACCAGATATTATTTAAATTAACTATTTATAAGTATATGAATAGATTATAAAGGAAATTTTTTTCAATTATATGTTGATTAAAATTATTTCAAAATGGTATATTTTTTTGTTTTTTAGTAACGAATAATTTCCCAATAACATTTTTATCATTGATTGTTTAAACGGAAGTATTTACAAGGGTTTATTTATAATATATGTCCATGATTTCTTAAATTGTTTTAAATTTCTTTTTGAATTGCCCTATGGGTTTTTTAAGTAAATTTTTCCAATTTTTTCCTTTTTAATATTTTGTTTGATTGGAAAATTTAATTAGTTTTCCAAATAAGTTACTTTTTTTAATTTACATAAAGTAGTACAAGAAGATTTTTTTTACTTATACGGCATGAACTGGTTTTTATGCATTAATTATACCTTATTCAAATAAATCATACATTAAAATTTTTCATGTTTATCATCAAAGAAATTATTTTCTTTTAAAATGGTGATGTGTATTTTTTAAAGATATATTTTTTCAAAAAAGAAATTATATTATCCTTAAAAAACAATTTCAAGTGTTTTATCTAAATTATTTCCCTTCTATGTTGACATTATTTTGTAATATCCCTATTATTTCTATAGTTTTATAATTTTTATTATATTTATGAAATTCATTTCATTACCGTAGATTATATTATGATGGAATAAAGTTTGAGAAAGAAATTATACCCATTGTATTATACTGTGATGAAATGATTATGAGCGTATATAATTTTTTAAATGTAATGATATGATTACTTATTTATTATACCCATTGTTTTCATGGGTTGTGATTATTATTTATTTTTTTGAACAAATATGTATGATTTAATTTTTTGGGGAGTTGGACCTATATCTCCTTAAAGTGAATTGGGTGAATATTTATATATTATGAGATAGACATAAAGGACCTTTTCCTCCACGACGGTTATGGGAGTGAATCATAGAAATAAAATCATTTTGGGAGTGAACCGTAACTACCATGATGGTATGGTTTGTGAACCCATTCTATCATGATGGCTTTTAATCAATTCCTTGAATAACATGGGAGTCATTATTATATTCTTATGTGTTTTATAGTATTCCATTTTTTATTCTAATATAATGAAACCATGAAACATGTTATTCATTTCCTCATGATTCAGGTTTTATGAACTCCCAATAATTATAACACGATTCATGTTTATGAAATTTGATATGTAGGGTATGCTCTTATATATTCATGATCATGTTATTTTACCCTTATTCTCATGATTATGATTACATTTCTCCATTGATTACCCTTACTAAGAATTTTATATCACCATATTTCTTATGATTTTATTCCATAGGTTATAATGGAATTTTTTAGTTTTGGGTACTCAAGGGTATTATCTTTTTGAGTGATATTGTAGATATTTCACCAAATGAGAAGAACGTGATTCAAGGTTCCAAAGGCACTAAACTAATACAATCAATGTGAGTTTGTTTGTGTAAGGAATTAAGTATTCTATAAATGTAAAGTAATGTCCATTTATGCCAATCATGGGGTCTTTACATTTGGTATCAAAGTGATGTTTTAGTTAAACACTTAAAACTATTATGCCAAAAATTTAGTGCGATTTATTTTGATTTTCAATGGATTTTCTTGTTGATTTCACTATGGATAAGTTTACCTATAAGTTAGAGTCATAAAATTTTGATAAAAATCCTAAATGTCCTAGGATTAAACATATGTTGTCGTAGATTGAAATATTATAATTAAATTTAATTAATTAAATTAGTTTCATCCATGATAATTTTTTATCTCACATTTCATTCTCATCACTATCAATATATGGAACTAGATAGGACAAGGTACACATTGAATGTTTCAAATGTGGAATATATGTGAATTATGAAAATTGATTTTCTATGTGGAAATCTGATGAATATAATCATGAAGGTGTTACATTTATTAGATATATAACTGAGGATAAATATATTCTAAATGACATGGGAATGGAAGATATTGTTCTTGTATTATTGTTTACACAAATCATATGAAGCATGTTTTGATAATGGTTGATAAACCTGATTACATGATTAATATTTTTATAATGACTATGATAATGGATCCTGAGTATGGGTATATGAATAATGCTGTATTATTGAGGTGTATATGTTCTAGAAATTAAATATTATTTTTTAATAAAGCATGAAATATATGAGTGTTTTTAGTTTATTTTTTCATTAAGGATAGGAATGGATATCTTTATAAATTCTCCAGGCATAGAGAAGTTATTTTAGGGTATGTTGATATATTTTTAGAAAATATGAATATAGGTAAGATAACCCTTAATATTTACCTTATTTTACGATAATAATGTTTGGATAATGATATATTGGATATTAAAAATAATGTTGGAAAATTAAAGTTACCGTGGAACTACTAAAAGATTTATTAACATGTGGTTTATGTTATTGTGGATGGAGTTTACATATTTTTCACTTATGAATATGGAAAATTCATCCTTTCAATAATGATATATGATAATTCAAGTCCTTACCAGGACTCAAAAGAATAAAAGATGGAGGAATTCACATTTTTGGAATGTGACCAACAAGAGATATGTTTTGAGATATAAGAGATAAATGTTAAAAATATTCTTTCCACCTCTTTCTATTGTTTTGGATATTCATTTTTTTAAAGTATTATAAGGTTATCAATTTAAATATTTTATAATTTATATTCTATATGATGTTTTTACCTTAACATATTATCTGAAAATAGGTGGACTTTTTCATATATGATAACTTGTGTTATCATTTTTTTTGTGGTGATGACAATTGAAATAACATATCATTATTTTTTTACATCACATGATCTTATAACACTTAAATATTTAAAAATTAATCTTTATTTATTAGATAATGACATAAAGGGGAAATTTTTCAAGGCATTACCTATGGTGATATTTTAAAAAAACAAATACGTATATCTTCTAATAAAAATTCTACAAAATTAAGAAAATGGTTAATGATGAAAAATGATGTCTTAATATTACTTTTTTGAGGATATCAATAACCACATTCATGCTTCCTTATATTACTATTTTGTGATTGAAATTTTTATTTGTACTACTGTCTTTCTTGTGATCGTTGATATTTATCAATATATATGATTATTTACTCTTTTCTTCAATTTCCATATCTTTAAATATGTTCTCTTATATAGAGACCTAGTATTATTTACCTTGGGAAATTAATATTCACCTATTATTAATTTTTAAAATAATGTTTTAGGGTTCATTTTATGATATGTGTTTCAATAAATTAAACATTAAATTATTAAACATTTGATAACACATATTAATTTGGGGGGAGAAATTCATATTATTGGGTGTAGAATGTAACACCTTGAGATTTTGTGAATTATTTTTCTTAAATTAATTTTATCATTTTTTATGCTAATCATTTCATGTAACATTTAAAATAGTTTATTTTATATTAATAATCTATGTTTGACTTACACATACTAAAAAAATAAATTTTATATTTCTCAATTTGGAACACTGAGGTTAGATTGTGTTATATGCAACAATGAATTTCCTCTTTGTCGTTTGTAACATGCATGATCAAGGACTAGTGAAATTTAATATATATGTTGTAACCATGATTTCAATTTATATTTTATGAATATTATTAACTGACATATATAAATATTCACTTCTCTAAACAATATAGAATACATATATTAGTTATAAAATATGTAAAAATTAATATAATAACCAATTTAATATAATGGTGATATTTTTAGAGAAATATATTATTATGACCATGAGTTATTTTAAAAGTAATATTTTGAATTTATTAACATTATTATGTATTTTAAATTTAATATATATTTCATAGATCGATGTAAGTATTTTTTATATTCATCCAATAGATATTATAGTCAAAATATAAGAATAAGACAAATTTAAAACATAAATCCCAATATTTCTATTATGTTCGTTTTTCAACAATTTCAGATATATCCCTTTATAAATCGTTATTTTGACACATATAAAGATTAATTTTTTTAAAAAAATATTATTTGAAATTGAGCCATACAAATTTGGTTATGATAAATTGTGGGATTTATTCTTTAGGTTTCTTGTTTTAATCATTTTTTTAAATACTAGATTTTAATTCAAAACAACTTTTTCATATAATTAATTTATAATATTAAATTAAATTTTTAATTAGTTTCAATGATTAATTAGATAATATATTTTTTAATCAATCCAATTTACATAATTGCAATCAATTTTACAAATAAATTAGAAATCAAATTTCAAATATATAACTATTACAGTTTAAAAACCATTTTT